>CM031857.1:106280417-106670369 GCA_018697195.1 Certhia americana
TCTATCTATCTATCTATCTATCTATCTATCTATCTATCTATCTATCTTTCAGGGTTACTCAACATCCATGTAACTTTTAGGGGGTATATTATGGTCATCTTTAGGCCCCACAATCAAGACACACATCTACAGGGAGCCTGAAGGAATTAATAAGAATGATGGTGGCCTACAGCAGAGCATTGAGCGAACGATTGCAATTAACACTAAGGAACAGAAGTCTTAGGGAATCAGGAAACAGGGACAAATCTGTAGTGAGTCCTCTCTTTTTGCACTATGAATATCAAAATTTCTGCTGTGTCAGTGATATTGAATCTTATTAAATTGTACTGAAGCACAGGACATTTGGACAGTTCTGGATTATAAATTATGATAAGTATTATTCACAGGAAAAAATTTCCGCTATGTGTTTTCCTAGTTACATATGCAAATAACATAAGGATTTAGGAAAGGACTAAACCATTAATTATGATTCTGTTGTTGCTGAAACATGAGTCTTTTTAGGCTCTAACCACTACTGTTCCTACCCTAAAAAGGCTGTTTGGTAGATGTGGTTTTTCAGGAATTTTCTCTTCACTTTTGGGGCATGCACAGAAAATAACATTATGTGTAACACAGTTATGTCTCCTTAACATACAACTGTAAAGACTTAAGAAAGGGTTTTCCTGTGGTCTTTTAAATTTATTTCTCTTCTCTGCTAAAATCCTGTTCTTTCTCATTACTATAGTTTTTATCCTAATGAAATAGAACTGACTCCTTTCTCTTCTCTTTAAAAATATTTCCAAAAGATTTACAATAAGTTCTTTTTTGTACTTCACTTGAAAATGCTCTTTATTAATGTTTCATAATCTTTCCCTAAGGTAAAGCCATACTCTCTCTTAACAAGATTTTATGGTTATTTTGATTTTCTTTTTTCCCCTTTCTCATTTTATTTCTCTCATTAAATTAATAAAAAATAATAAATTCATGCTGCACTTAAAATACCATTTGTTTCTGAAAGGTCAGACAACTTACACTGTTTTTGTCCCAAGGGAAATGGTTCTTTGGTGACTTAGGGAACTGTAAGTAGAATGTCATGCAAGGAATGTTTTATGTCTGCTGCAGAACAAATGCCTATGCAATAATCCTGTATTGGTTGAGCATCACCAATGAAGATTATTCTTTTATAGTTCTAGCTACATTCCCTCACTTTCATTGATCTTTCATTATATTAGTTTTATTGCTCCTTTCCCCCAGATTTGTGAATTTCTAGTACCATTACTAGCATTAGTTTTGGGAATAGTTGCTCATAAATGCAAGTAAGAATTCTCATAGTGTGGACCTGTATTTAATGCAGATTGCTTCTAAAAAAACAGAGGCTTCAGTCAGTGTTGTCTTTATTCAGCACTACTTCTAACTGATTACCATTTCAAAGTTTTTTCTTTCACCACCTTCAGCTCCCTTCACTCATTTACCCTCTGATTCCTCTAGGATTATCATCCCATCAGTATTCAAGAGACTTTGATGTTCAGTCCTGTCTTTTCCACCATTTCCTCATTCTTGTCTTCTTAATTTGTTTTTGAGCATCTTCATTCACTTTTATAATTTCAATTCACACTCCCAAACCCATGTTGCTACCCTAAATGTGGTGAAAATACTTTTTTTCATAAATATGTAGTAAAACTCTTAATTTTATCCAATAATTTTTATAAATCAGAGCAGAAGAATTGCTTAGACTGTGCTGCTACATATATAATACCATGGAAAAACATATACAGGAAAGTCTGTGTGCATTTTACTCATTCTAACTCAAGAGTTGTAAGGTAAGAAATCTAAAAGCCTTTTCCTCAATCAGAAATGAAGACAAATATGCATCTCCTGAGACAATTCTGCTTATACTAAGACATATGCTTGAGAATAACCCTGTAAAGATATGTATAAATTTGACTTTTATAGAGATTAGTTTTCTTATGTGAGTTTGGATGCCAAGGAGGAGGGCTCTTGGGAAGACTGAAGCTTGGAAGAAGAGGGATACAGAAGGCTCAGGAGAAGGTGGAAGACAAAAATGTTCTTTACAGGGGTACACTCTAGGGTAATAGTGTACAAAAAGGATTCTACATGCAGCAGCCATTGTATTAATCCTCTATTTCTTTCATATTTTCTTCTCTGTCCTTCTGTTCCTCTTTGAGACTTACACCAACAATTATAAAACTGTTCTCTCTAAATAAGCCTTAGTCCTAGAACTACCCCAAATACATCACATCTTTGGTTTCCTTTTTTAGCTGTGCAGGGTGAAACAAGTAGGACGATGTCAATTGGAAGAGTTTTATTACAATGTGATATATTCACATTATTTGTTTGTTTCATCCATATTCTTACATCTAGAAATTTCAAGAGTATAATACTCTGCTTCAAGATAACTGAAACTACTTTGTCAATCAAGTGCTGACATGGCATGAAAAGAAAAACTTCATTTCATGAGATTAGTGGCTGAATGGATTAAGCAAACTTTTATTTTTGTTCTTGTCCAATGAACCTTTTGAAGACATCCCCAGTCTCAGTGACTTCTGCAGAATGTTCCATACCCCAGCAGCTGCTCAAGCTCAGGAGCAGCCACACAATCAGTGCATGATGCTCCCTGTTATCTGGCACTTCTTTGAATAATGCTACAGCTCCTGATTTTGCACAAAAGCCTCTCTTTCTCCCTGGGGAAGACATGCATATGGCATGCTGAAAGATAATAAAATTACTTTAGGCAAATAACTGTTCAAATGGGAGCAATAGCTGATAGGATTGATATTGTGCTGATTGAAGATAATGACAACACCCCTATAATAGTGTGATATGACTTGTGAGAGGAGCTGCCTTCGTTCTGCAGCTGGCCAAAATCCCCGTATTTATGCTTCCTAATCTGTGAGTAAATTCAATTGACATGAAAGCAAAACCTGAGTTATATATAGACTATACTGCTAAGCCAAAATGCTAAAAACCTCTAATTTAAGTTGGAAAATACAGTCTCTGACTTCCAGTTTCTTCTATTTGAGAAGAAAAGGTATTTAAAATGAACAAATGAATAAATAATGCTAAGCCACATTAGCCACATCCTTTACTGAGGATGTACAATGGTACATAGTGAATATTAAAAGCTACCCTGGCACGAAGGATCATAGTGTATGCATGTGTGCAAGAAAACCATCACTTCACATGTGTCAAAAAATCCCATTATCATACATTGCACTTGGTAAGTGCCATAAATTTTGTTCCAGTAATTCCAGTAATGTTACATGCAGTTTTCATCTTAAATCTGTTTTCATTAGCCCTCTCTTTGAAAAGTTGAGTACTCTATTTACCACTGTCAATCTGTAAAGACCTCAGACAGAGCTAAAATCTTAGAAAATGATTTTTTTCAAGCCCCCTGATCTATCCACATCACAGATTCAGGTCCTCCCATGAGCAGAGAGGGAGGGCTCTTCCTTCCCAGTGGAACAAAGCTCCAAGGTGCAACCCTGCAGGAGAGGTGGAATTAAAGTAAAAATATTTTGCATTTCCAGGAAAACTGTGACTGGTCTGCACTGACTATTGCCATTTCAAAGATTTCATATTGGTCCAAATATTAAACATATCTTTTTTGCATATCAGTTAAATAATGTATGAAACAAACTTGTGCATTTTGTGGTAGAGTTGTTAAAATATATTTATCACCTGCACAGCTTCAACCATGAGAAATAATGTTCCACCTGCAGAAAATACATCACATTCTGAAAAATGTTTTTGTTATTTATTATAGAATGCCATAAAAACCTCTCTTAAATTTGCCAGCTTATTTTCACAGCTGTTTTTTATAACTTCCACCCTCCCCATGTAAATAATTTAGTTCTGTTTAGGCTTGCCTTACTATTCACCTGTTTCTAAATGCAGAGAATTGGGAAATTTTAAGAATAGAAGAGATCTTGGAGAATTTAGACAGTGAGAAGATGGAGATCCTGAGATGAAGTTCCACTGAAGGGGAGTGCAATTCAAGTTTGTGAAGTGAGGAATAAGGATAAGAGAGAAAAAAAGACAAGATTTCCCACACAAACCGAAGCCAGACTCAAAATCTGAATTTGCAGTATCTGTATAGCAGCACCATAATAATCCATTGACAGGCAGTTTAATTGGGAGTTACAAAACTTTAATTTGCTAAGTCAGAAAACCTTTCTGAATGTCTAACTCACAAGTTATTGTTATCACAGTGGCTGTTTGACACATGGCCTTCAAGCTAGGTAAATAAAGGAATAAATTAGCATTGTCTTGAAAAAAATCTTTTTATGAAAGACATGCTCAAGGAAGGACTCCACAAGACTAAAAAAATAAAACCAACACAGTCTCATAAAATTTTAAGAGTGATTTCCTTCATTATTTCTATGAAAATGCTTTTAAAAAGTAGTGAAAGAGCTCCTTAAATCCACATGTTCAGTTTAAGAAACATGGATGGACTTGATTCCCTCAGTAAAACTGATGCTGAATGCTAGAAGATCAAGTGACATATTTTTATTTAAAAAAATCATTAATACTTCTCAGATTGAGGTTTATTCTCAGGGGTTACAGAAGGTAAGGAAGCCACACAATGTGATGCCATCAGTGTATGGCAGTGGCAGGTCCCTCCTGGAGCCGGCTGGCATTGGCTCTGTCAGACATGGGGGAGGCTCCTGGCAGCTCCTCACAGAAGACAGAGTGACTGATTTCTCCTTGTCCTTATTTTGACCCACAAGCCATTATCACACCCACTGAACTTTCCTCTGCTGAGGAGGGGACTGACAGAGCAGATTTGGGGGGCACCTGGCATCCATCCAGGGTCAACCTACCCTGATATACTTTGTACAACCTCCACAGTCTTCCCTCACAGTCTAAGGAAAAAAACAAAACTCTTACCCAACCAAGCCTAAGACAGAAGGCATTATTTAGACTGTCTATTCAGTCAGTAACTCCACTGTACAGTAAGATTCCCCTGAACAAACAAGTGCTTTGATTACATACTGCTGGAATAGCAAAGCTGGCCTACAGTCCTATGTCTGTAACTGCTTTCTGGCTGCAGAAGCCAGATTCCACTCTGATGATTTGTAATTGCTTTTGACTGGGTAATTTTTATGCTCTACATTTGCCAGCAGTGGCAGACATGAGGCTGTAAGGTAGCTACAAATCCCAAAGTAACTTTCCAAACTACAGTTTGAGAAACCTGTAGACGAGCTGGTGAACTGATCAGAATGCAGGGAGAATAAAAAAACTTGATTTTACAAGCCTACAAGTATTGTAGAGAAAAACATCCTCAGTAAAACTGGGGTTGCATTTGATTTTGAAATTTGAGGCCTTGTAGACCATTCCATGGCATTCCCCCAAGGAAATACACTCTATCAGTGTGTTTCTAGTTCAGCTGCCCATACCATTACACAGTCTTATTATCTGGCATTTGTCTTGTACAAGAGAAAACAGTCATGACAATGAGGGAGGAAAAAGAAGAAAAAAGCAACAGCTGAGAAACCAAGAGTACAGACCTTTTACTGTTAATGTTTATCATATGAGAGAACAACTGGCAGGATCATCTAACTTCAGAGTGCAAAATTTGGTAAAGGAAAAATGCAACTCTTTCGGCTCATATGAGCAAAATGTACTATTTCTTCATAGTTCAGATTTTTTTGAAAGACAAATTTGCAAAGCAACGCATATAACACTTTAAGAGGTGAATCCTTTCTGCTGCTCCCAATAACAACAAGAATTTCCCCCACCTCCCATTTTGCGCCTCCTTCTCACCACTGTTTTTTCCTTCATACTATCACATTCTGCATGTTTTAAGCTATTCTTCAGAGTTTAAGAGTCCTATTTTTTTCTTGTCCTGCTTTCTGTGTTTTCTTCCTTTTTTACCTAGTAGTCATCCCCCCCATGCCTAGAAACTTTCAGGTTGGTCAGGGCTCTGAGCAGCTGGATCTAGTGGAAGATGTCCCTGCTCACTGCAGAGGGTCTGGAGGAGATGATTTTCAAAGGAAACTTCCAAATCAAACCATTCCATGACTCTGTAGCCTTTTGATTACAAAAATGCACTGCCTGCACTGCCTCATAACCAGATTGTTCCTCATATTCTTTAAAAAGTATGGCCAAAAGTAAACCTCAAAAAAAAAAAAAAAATTATTAGAATATCTATTATGACATCAATTTACAGGTTGGGACTCATAAAAGTTTACTTTTCTGCCCACTCCAGTTCACTTTTCTTTTCAAATAGAAAAATTGGCCTGGTTTCTGTATTGATTCAAAAAAAAAAAAAAAAAAAAAAAAAAAAAAAAATGGTGGCAACTTACAACACTTTTTCTTTCTTTTTTTTTTTCTTTTTTTTGGTAATCTGAAATACTTTCCATGAAAATGGTAAATCCTTTAAAGTCTATATAGAGGTATTTGTTGGATTTAAATTCATTTCACAGGGTTTTTTTCCCCAGACAACCATCTGTGTGTCTGTTGTGATAGCCTAGTACTGCAAGAATAAATTATATACCTGCTTGTCAGATGTCAAGCATATTTTCGTTTCCCTTGTTGTCAGAAAATCTGTTTTGATATGTGAGGATAAACATATGGCAAGGACTATACAGATACAACAGCCTCTTTCCTTCCAAAATCATCCCAGAATTTAAAATCTGACTATACTTAGAAAACTTTACAAAAAAAAAAATTATGGTCTGCTTAAGTACAGAATAATGTCTAAAAAGTACAGAATTAAGTTTAGCTGTTTTTTCTTTCAATAAAACCAGCAGAAACTCCACATCATTCTAGTCAAGCCATTTTGTAATTAGTAAAAATCTGAACTGCATGAAGACCTCTGGAGGACTTCTGGAATATAGAGGAATGGAATGGGTGGAATACCACACTTTAAAACAGGCAGAGTCTTTGTGTTTGTTTTTTACATCCCTCTGCATAAGGCTAAATATTCTGAGTTAAGGAGGCACAAAAAAAAATTCACTTCTAGAGAACTAATTCACTCCAGGACCAGCATTTTTTCCTGTCTCCGTTGCAGTACAGGTTCAGTACCATTGTCATGCACTTTTACAGGACAGTCATGACTACCCATTAAGTTACAGAAGTGACAGAAGTTAGGTATATCCAGAGTGATAATCACTCATTTGTGACTGCATTATGGTTCAAAACAGAATCAATAACACTGGAAATGTGAGAAGTGCTTTCAAAGATAAGTTAGGCTGATAAAAGATGCAATTTTAGTATAGCCTTATTGTTCCCCTAGTCATAGAAGTTTTTAATAAAACCTTGGACTTGTTCAAACATTGTTCCCTTGAGAAAATGCATTACTAATCTCGACTCCTACATCACCAAAACCATTTTGCCTGCCAGTTTTCTGTCACTTTTACAAGCTCTTGAAATTGTTTAACAACAGAAGTGGGATTTTCTAATTAATTGGGAAACCATTCACCACTCCTATACTGTCAGCTAACATTTCTTCACTAATAGATTCATATTATGGTATGCTAAAGTATTTATATTCAAAATGTTCTAGCCACTGTCGTCAGGAATTCTACCATTTATAGCATAAATACAGACTTAATGAGCCATTTACAGGTTTCTTTTTGTTACCAGCATATATTAAATAGAAAATATTAGGAACAGTGCAAGTCACATTCTAAAAGTTGTATTTCCCACACTATGAAACTGTACAAATTTGTAAACCCAAAGCACATTACTGAGTAACCAGTCTTGAATATTATTTACTATTTTAAAGGCAAAGCAAAGTACACATCACAATAAATTGTAACTGAATACATGCTTCATACTAGAAAGGCAAAGTACTTTCACTTCAGCTGTGCTTCAGAACTATAGAATAAGCCACAGACTTGGTGCCTCTTTTGAATCCTGACCTTTCTGAGGTTTGACAGTGTCCTGACATTAAAGTTTTAACAATGTTAAACTGGACATCTCCTTCTGTGCTCAAGAACTGGTGCTGAAACTGAAATGTACCTGGCCATGGAGGCCATTAAACAAAACACTGCCAAGAGAGCTGCAAGGTGGACTTTATTGGAGTAATTAATAATGCATAACTATGGAATCAGTTAGGATAAACCTTCTTCATTGAATGGTGTAGAAGAAATGTAGTCCCTGGAGTCTGACTGTAGAAGACACTATTTCTAATGTACACACACACACACACACACACACACACACACACACACACACACACATAGACATGTTCAATACAAACAAGGTAATGCAAAATATTAGAATGTGAACTCTTTGTTAGAGCAAACAGGCTTTAAAATAAGTGCATTAAATTTTAGGAAGGAGAATAATGGTCACCAGTTTCTGGATTTGTAATTTTACGGCTCTAACAGTCTGCAGACATTACATCAGCTATCAAAGACACTACAACTACAGCAGCTGTCCCAGAAGCACCACCACCCATCTTATAAGTTGGCCAAGTAGGCTGAGATCATAAAGATGTTGTTCATTATTTCAGACTTTTTTGTGAACACGCTATTTTGGTTCATTTAGAAGCACTTCCTAATACTGGGAAAGATGGCTCATGAATTCATAAGCCTAACATCCCACCCAACTTATTGATTTATGTATTACTCTATATCTTCATGGAAATTTACATGCTTACTGCTCATTTCACTGAACAATTAAAGAATTCAGACAAATCAAACTTCACTTCAAGCAACCTGTTGTGCTACAGTAGAGCAGTATGAAATAAAATCAGAAAGAAAGCATGCAAGTAAGATTGTATGCTCTGTCTCAAATATGTAACCTGACAGATATGACACAGGAAGGACATGAAGTCCTCTTCTGTTTTGTTACACAGATTACAGACAGTGCGTTAGAGAAAAAAAAAATAATAAAATGAACACTAATGAATCAGATTAGAAAAATCAATGAAAATATCCAGCTGTGCTAGAAGGCCATAAAGTTACCAATTATGCAACTGATGCATGCAATAGCTGTTGTGAAAAACCCTCTCTGTCAAAGTATCAGTGAAATTAATTTCTGAATTTTAAGGGAAATGCAGCACAGTGGAAATAGTTTCAAGTCAAGGAAGGCAGATACTATTTTAAACTCAGAGTGCTGTCAATGAAAGACGATGATCGTTGGTGTATGTTCAGAAATGCAACACAAGCTGAAATAACTTCTAATTTTCATGTAATGTTTATTGGAACATATATATTTCTGCTTCAGGTCATTGCAGCCTTACTGTGAAAAGAAATGGTTAACGTTTTCTCATGACTTAGTCTCACGAGAGAAAGATGCACAGTACAAGGTATTATTTAAATACCTGCACACACACACACACACACACACACACACACACACACACACACAGAGACACACACACACACACACACACACACACACAGACACACACACACACACACAAGGATATGCAGTGTTCCAGACTCTCTTTGTCTCTCCACATCTCTCCCAGCAGAGTGGGGAACTGGAGACAAGCCACAGGCTGTGCTGGAAATGTGCAGGTGCCTATGGAAGGCTTGAAGGATTGAAGTGTCTTTGATTCCTGCTCCCACTACTGGACCTGCTCCTCTACTTATATCTCTGACAGCACAGAATTTTTGCAGTACCACAACTCAGACAACTCATATCACAACTCACTCCAAACCTGAAAAGTCTTGTAGGTGGCTTTGTAATAGCACAAGCCAGTGTTGATATGGCATTGAAAAGGGACAACAGCCGACATGGAGTGAAAACAAACCAACCCCAAGACAGAGAAGAGAAAGAGAGAAAGAGAGAAAGAGAGAAAGAGAGAAAGAGAGAAAGAGAGAAAAGGACAAACTCATCACAACTCACTCCCCAAACCTGAAAACGTCTTGTAGGGGCTTTGTAATAGCACAAGCCAGTGTTGATCTGTGGCATTGAAAAGGGACAAACAGGCGGATTTCATGGAGTGAAAACAAACCAACCCAAGACAGGAGAGAGAAATGAGAGAAAGAGAGAAAGATATGAGAAAGAGAGAAGCAGAGAAAGAGAGGAGAAAGAGAGAGAAAGATTGGGTGAGAGGGAGAGGAGAAAGAACGAGAAAGAGGGAGAAAGAAGGAAAGACGAGACAAGACGGAGAAAGAGGGTTTGAGGAGACAAAGAGACAGAGAGAAGATCGGGAGAAAGAGAGAAAAGAGAGCAAGAGAAAATGGAAGAGAAGAGAAGAGGAAGAGAAGAGAAGAGAAGAGAGAAGAGAGAGAAAGGAAGAGAACGAGAAGAGAGAGAGAGAAGAGAAGAGATGAGAGAGAAGAGAAGGAAGAGAGAAAAATATGTCTTCAATCACCTTTAACGGTTGAGTTTTCATATGTCCAATCCTCTTACAAAATCCATAAAATAAATATTTAGGAGAAAAGAAACCCCTTTCTGATATTTACAAAAAACAGCAGAAATCAAGCAAAAACTTAAATACAATTTGGGTTTTATTTTTAGTTATTATTGTGATCTGTTATTTAAGATTCCCGTACAGGAAGAGTTAGAAATTTTAAGGACTATCCCAACAAATTTTCAATTAAATAACTAAATTAATGTAGAGAAATTTAATTAAAGCTGCACTGGTTTTTACAAATACAGTTAATTAAGCTGCTATCTAAAATTAAATCTCACCCAAACTCCTTTTACATTGCTACAGCTCATCAGATACAAATATAATTAAAATTCTAGAAGTTCACCTATGCATCTGAATACTCAAAAAAGAAAGAAAGAAAATCCACATCCAAAACCTGCTAAAGTAGTTTGAGAAGCTGCTGCTTTAATGGGATTTATACAGTCCTCAGAGTGGGAAGGCAGCACATAAAACCCCCTCAGAAACAAATCTAGGTTTTCAAATCTGCGGAGACTTTTTCTTGTAGTGTAACAGGCTAAGAACCTTTGAAGATTTTCCACAAGTGGAGGGTAACAGATTGACATGACCAGGAACCAGCGAGATAAATCCTGCTGACTTTATATGTGCTTTCCATTGCAGTAAGCAGCATAGGTAAGGCACAGCACATATTGCACTTATATCCAGGAGAAGATGTGGGTATCCTCTCAGAGGGAAAAATTGCTTTTTCATAACTGGAAAATCTTAGGTCTTTTGGTAGCCTGAATGATCCCCTTTCCTTTCTGACTGTTGTTTCTTGCTCAGACCCGGGCTGGTTTTTTTAATTGGTCAGTTAAATGCAAACCTATTTTCCAGGTGACAGCGACTCAAAATCACATCATACTTGTTTTGATAACAAGTAAACATTACACATAAACATTTTAGGTGCTGGCTGATCCAGAGAAAGAGATGTTCAGATAGCTGGGAGGTCTGTCAATGCATTGCTTAAGATCAGAGAGCGGTCTTTGAAGAGTTACTTTTAGAGGGCAAGGGAGAATATTAACTGAAATACAGCTCAAGACTATTATTTATTGCAAATAACAGTGATTTCTCTATTAAAACAGGCATATGCTAGAGCAAAACAAATGATGACTAAACCAATGTGGGCAGCCAGAACTCAAGCTGGAAGCTGGTCATTTCATTAGCTCACTCTGTATGTGGCAGCAAGTGTGGGCAAGTAACACAGCACTCATGGTAGCCACGTTACCCCACATAGGCAGATCCCTCAGGAGATATGCAAAAAGTAAAATTATCCTCTGCTATTAAAGGCACAAAGCTGAAACACACAAAAATGTGTCAGCATTTTCATGACAAGTATTTATTTTCTCTCTGTCAGCAAAAATATGCAGAAGATTAACATTGACCATATTTTTCATAATATGGCATACATAAAATCCTCTTTTGGAGAAAACACAGATGGAAATCCCATGTCCAATGTCATGGAATTGAGGGTTTAGAATTGAACCCCTGAACCTTTATCTGAAAAATTTAATTTAATCAGGAAGATGATTCAAGGTCTGAATATTTGTTTCCAACTTGTGGCACAGGCATATCTCTAGATAAATAAGAAAATCACATGCAATTCTCCTTAAAATATAAATTCATATAGGTTTACAGATTTCCACAGAGTTTAAATTTAGTATCTGAAGTACAAAATACAATTGTCCTATCATTTTGTCTAGAGTAAGAAAAAGGAAAAGAAAAAGCTGCAAACGTCTGGAGTATGATATTAATAAAATAACATTTAAAAGACCTACACACTCCCTTTTGAAGATGCATCTCTCCTTAGAGGGAAAAAAAATATTTTTTTTTTGTGTATCAAAAATGAATGTATTTCCTTTCTTGCACAGAAAAATCTGGAGAATCTACCCAAATAACAAAGAGAGTAAAAATCCACAGAAGCTTGGAAATTGAGCAACCAGTGATAATCTTTCTTTCTGCAGGCACTTGAATCACCCTCTTACCTTGAGCTTGCAGCAGAACAGGACCCTGGCAAATTGCTAGAATCTCCTTTAACCCTGATCACCATTTTAATCAGAAAAAGGTGGGGCAGCCTGGAATTTGTACAGCAAGCAATTGTCATTCTATTTGCTAAATACACAGAGAGTGCAGCTAAAAGGTTGAAATGGTTCAAACTTTTATTGTCTTCAGCATATTGCATTTCAGCATTAACAGTTGACAAGTAGAAGAAAACAAAATTATGAGACTGTCTGCTTTGAAGACCTTTAGGGGTCTGCTTAGATCATGGCTGCATCTCTCATTAACTGATATTATGAGATTCCTTGGGAAAAGAAAAGGTTGTGATTCACACAACTGCCAGGACTAAAAGCCTACCTCACTTTATATTGCACTTATCCTCTCTCTATTCCTCTAATTTCTTCTAATTTCAGATTATAAGTTTCCAAGCTGAGTTCTCTATTTATTTGTTTAATGATTTTCTTCCTAGCCTTTTCTTAATAAGTAGTGGTATGATTGGAGATGGCATGACAGAGAAAGAGAAGCTTATATGAAGAGGAAGAAAGGAAGCTTCAAGGAGAAAAAGAGCAATGAGAGAAACTAAAAAAGAGCATCAAGGAGATTGTAGGCAGGGGAAGATTAAAGGAAAATGCAGCACACAACTGTGATTTTCAGCTATAAAGGATTCAGCAGCTGTCATTAAAACCCTCCAGCTCTGCTTGAGACATATTGATCACACTATTTCAGTGTTTTCCATACAGCTTCCCTCTGTTTACTTCATGTTACAGCAATACTCACACTAATACTTATTTCAAACAACTATTTACTTTTTTGAAGGAGGAAGACTGTCCTGTATTTCTCCCTCTTTTCTTTTCCCAGAAAGGGCTGCTGAACTTTCAGTGCACCTCATCACTAACACAAAAATATGAAAATACCCTTCATGCTAAAGAGGAGGGATTTTTTTCACTTTTTTTTTTACTTTTTTTTTTTTAAATGAGAGCCATTTATACATACATTTAATATTGCAGGTACTTCCTGGAGTAAGTATCCCTGTAGGGCTTGTGAAGATAACAGAGAAGGCAGTATCTCTGTATTTACACATTATTGGAGATTTGTAACCTATCCTGGAAAAATTGTATAACATCATTAGATTGTGGACAACAAGAGAAGATTTGTTTCTAGGATTCCTAACCCCTTTTTCACACAATATTCTTGTACTGATATCCAAAAACATTTCTAAAAATGCAAACACTTCTTTTGATAGATACTAAGACAGTCCTTATCTTCCACCTGAGTGTGTCTCAAGCTTAATTTTTTAAAGTTATCTCACAGTTCTTAATCACACAGGTCCTTTTAAATACCTTGTAATCTAAAATATAAATGTCAGAGAACAAAAATATGTGAAGTAGGATGATTCATGTCTGCCACATACCTTCTCTAGTAACACCCTTTTTAGAGGTATTGGGGTTTTTTTTACATATTAAAACCAATTGTATTAATTTAGACCATAGAATTACATTAGATTTGGGCAAAAGGGAGAAGGGCAAAAAAGAGGAGAAAAGAGCACATTCATTCTGTCCTTTGCTTTCAAACACAAAGCCAATACCTTCCAAAGGCTTCTCATTCCACACTGAGAAAAGAAAAAAATGTCCCTTATATCATGTCTTCCCCTTTAGGTACATAAATGACATTTTTGTTCTGATGTGACTATTGTAAGAATCGAAATGCCTTGGCCTTAGGGGTTTTTTTTCACTTTTTATTATGCACTAAGCTCAACAAACCTTCGTAGAAAATAGAATACTCTTAATTATGAATAAATTAACTAAATTAGCAACATGAGATGGATATGAAATTAGAGGACTGTTAATTGAAACTGCAAACACAGCTGTATACAGCTTAGAGATGAATCACTCCAGTAATGACACAGATGTTTATAAAATGTGATTATGTTTAGCAGGAGCATACTATTGAAACTCCCCAGCCTATTCTTATATTGTGTCATTGAAATGGTTTTTCAATCCATGAACACCAGGAATCAGAATCTCAGGGATGGCAAATTAGGCTCCCTGGATATGTGAATTAGTGTTGTCTGAATGTCAGCAATTTAATTCTCCAGCTTTCAAAGAATGTAGAAATGGAGCCAAAAACAAACATCTGTTAGTTACATTCTCATTCATTAAAAAAAAAAAATCTCTGGCAAGTTAGAACCTATTTGAATATGGGCAAGACAGTGAAATACAGTATCTCTAAGTTGTGTGAATATACTGATCATGTAATTAATATAACACAAGAGCTCAAGAAATCTACTTTGTGTACAACTGTGAATGCATCTTTTTGGGCTATCCCTCCAAAGTGCTAGAAAAAGATCAGGAGCAAGTGATATCTCATGTCTAAAGATTTAAGAATCGATTAGCTTCCTAAAGACAGCAAATCAGGATTTTTATTCTTTCAACTTTTACATCTTTCCTAAAGTGTTCTTTGATAAATTGTACAATAAAGGTGATGTTTTTTTTGGATTTTTTTCCGGCAGAAAGAGGCACAAACGTTGCTCCTGGGTCACTCGAGGATATCTGAGCTGAACAGGCTCAGCAGGGATAGCAGTCAGCCCAGCTGGGAGGGATGGAAGAGCAGACAAAGCCAACAGTCCGTGGGGGCTTAAGTTCCAACACAGCAGTGTAAAGTCTGCAGTGGTAGCTCTCATTTCAGTGTTAGCACTGAGCACCACAACAGCACGTAAATGTTACATTAAACAGTCCATGATTTGTCTTCTGCAGCAGTTCACAGACCAACAGAAGGAGATTTCGCATCAATGAAATAATCCAATTTTGCAATCATGCTTTCAGTGAACACACTGAATAATACAAGATCATAGTTTGTGTCCAGCACTGTAGAGTAGCTCACATCACATTGACACTATTATCTGATTCAGGGCCCTTGGTCTTTATAAGGAGAAATACTTATTAACACAAATTTACATGAAGCAGAGGTTGTTTTTATAGTTCCCTTTTCTAGGGAATGGGACAGACCTTTGAATTATGTAACTATCAGAACTACATTAAACTAAAAGTAAAAACTATCATTAAAACTAAACTTACAGCAACTCAACACAATGTCATTATAATTCAGCTAAATTTTATAGATGTAGTTCTGATCCATAAATGGATACTGAGTTGAAAACATGTAAATTCGTGCACAAGATGGTTAAAATAATTTGGAAAAAAAAATTACATAACTGTCATTGACAAGGCTGAAATAATCATCATGGCCTAGCACTGTTAAACATCATAGAATTATCCCATCAGCTGTGGGAACTACAGCACAGTCTAATGATGTGGGGGCAAAGTGTTGGGACAGAAAAGTGGTGATCATAAAATTGGATTTTCCTCTGTCTTTCTGAAACTTTATTTGATGGGAGCTGACCTCCTATTCCCTGGTGAAGAAAAAAGGATTAGATCCTGACATTTTAAAAAAAGGAAGCTTGCTCGATTTCTGCAACAGACCATACAGTCTGACAGTATTTCACAGGTCATTCACAGCTGAATAAAGTTATGGAGGCTTTATGAGAAAAATGTAACCCCTTTCTCATTAGAGGTAAACCTAGGCAGATTTAGGGATATATTGCAGGTAGCTATGACAACTGATGTGCAACCCAAATTCAGTTATCTTAGTTTTCTGGTTGGCAAAAGTAAAGACAAAATCAACTCAGGATTTGAAATGTGATGTTTTGAGATAAGGAACTTGCTTGGATGTACAAAAAGAACAGACACCTTACGGAAGACACAATCTTCTATTTCTTCAGAATACCCCAAAAATCACTGCACTGAAATAGCACTCTATTATCAGCTATGTGTTAGCTAATTAATTAGGACAGAACTGATTGTTTTTACAGATGAAAGAGTCATAAATGAGGGTACTGAAAAGAAAGAACACAAAACACTTGAGGATGTTATGAGAAATCAGAGGAATGAAAGTGAAAACATCCAACAAAATGAATATGCTACCTATAGATATAACCTTAGGATTATTTTTCTGGATTGATTAATGCTAATTATTTTTGGTTTAAAACAAACTGAACTGTGGTAGAGAAACAACTTTGAACACCTGAAAAAATGGAAGAGAAAAGCCAACTGAGTCTTCAACCTTCCAACTTGAAGCTCCCCCCAAAAATGTCATACCCTAAAGAATTCATTTCCACAAACAGGAATTCACTGTTAATCTTTTCAGGTACAAGAGAAACGAAAAATGAATACTAATAAAACCTGAAATTTTAAGGTCTTGGTCAAGAATTGTAATTCATACTATGTTTGTTCTGTAACCAAGGGGTATGTTTCTAAAGTTTATTGCAGTATCAGTGTTGTATAAACTAACAACAAGCACAAGAATTGAACAGCTTAGATGAGCCACAGAATAAGCATCTTGAAATATCACCTGCCTGTGTTGAGCTGGGTGGATCTAAATTAGGAAAGACTTTATAGAAGTTTTTGCACACACAACATATAACAGGATTTGAGCCATTTTAAATAAAGTGCCCTCCTCTACAACAAACATACCATTACATCACTTCCATGCTGCTCATAGTTTGCTATACAAGGGTGCAACATTCAGCTTTACTCAAACCGTGTTGAAAACTGCAGTGGCAACTTTAGAGAGCACCTTGTGCAAATATTTTTAAAATGACACACATAATCTTCCATAAAGGCTGGTTTCAAATCTGTGTCACAACTTAATGCCACTGACATTTTTAGTATTTTAAACACTATTATTAACAGTACTTCTGAAACAGTAAAAAAAATCCTACTTAGTCTCACTGAAAAAGATATAAAAAACATAGCACAAAATACTACCTAGCTTAAAGACTGCAAAAGCTTTCTGTAACCTGAAAGTAGATGGCCTGACATAAAACTATCTGCAGTGATATAACATGTAATTGATATATCCGAAAGACACAAAATGACTCAACAAAGAAATAAAAAAGGCTGACATTAACCTTCTGCACTGGAAATGTGCGTATTATTTCTTTTCCTTGGGCTTTTAATCAATGAAGCTTCCAAATGAAGTTTCTTGCAAAAAAATCACATCATTTCAGAAGAAGGGATTAGTGAAAATGGGGAGAAAGAGAAATATGTTTTGCCAGTTTTACATTCTGCCTCTAAAAACCTTTAACAATACTTTGGCACTGGTACTTGGAATCTAAGGGGTTTTATATTGCTTTCAATCCAAGGGTATTCATTAAGGTTTCATTGAGTTACAAGCCTCTGAAAATCACATTAGAGCGCCTTTACTGGGCAGCTCTTAAATTCAGTGAATGCTCTATCTGCGACAAACGTGTTCTACATTCAAAGCAAACTTTGTACATCTGCTCCAACCTCGCTTCAGACCAGGCAGGCGTGCAGGGGCAGAGGATCAGTGTCAGCCTTGGATCATTGTCAGCAGTGTGCATCCCCTCCAGGGACCACGGCAGCACCACACCCTGCAATGGTCCATCAGCCTCCTGGCGCCGGCACACAGCTGACGCTGCATCCTGCCCTGCTCGACTCCTGTCCTGTCCTGTTGCTTTAGCAAAATCTAACTTGCAAATTATGAGCTGTGACAGTTGATAACATTTTATGAAGGAAAAGGGCCTGTGGAATGGAAGCTAGGGCTGGAGATTGACTTTTAATTGCAAGGTTCATTTTTGTTTTGTCCTAGTTTGCTTTCGATAGCCTGACTGCTGCTGACCTTCCCAGCTATTCCCCCTCACACATTCTTACTTTAAACAACCCTAATTTTTCATAATGAGCAGCCTAAACGTAGCTGATTGGAATCAGGTCATACACCTAAAAAGATGTTGAAAATAATCAGGCCATATTCTTTCACTTTGCACAAGAAAATCCCAAAGCTATCTGCGTGATTTTGGAATCCAAGGTAAAATCTCCTTACTCCTTTAGTCTACACCTCTGTATAGGACTGAAACTCAGATCTGTAATTCTTCATTTGTAACTGCCACACTCCTTGTCAAAGGGACTTCTACAGAAATTATTTCATATACTTGTTTTGAGATGATCAGGTGTTACAGATCATGCATGAACACTAAAGAATGCAGTTTCAGTGGTGGTTGGTAAAAAACGAGCTACAAGCTGGATGATTTAGCTAAAACTACCTGACTAAAACCCAACAGAACTAGTAGATGTTGTTTTTTAGTGAATATATTCTCACAGTATCATTACCTCTGTTTTCTTCAGTATCCTAAATATAGCCTGGTATGAGTCATATGGATGTGTGTTGTCAAACATAATCTATAACTGCTGACAGGTAGAAGTAAATTGTTCAAGTCTTCCTTTATAAGGAAATGAGACTTACATATATCAACTAATATGCCCATTCTTTTCCTATCATTTATCCATCAAATAGATAAATGGGAGTTCTTACAGAATATATTGTATATGCAAAGGTTGTACAAGAGAGTGTTAAATTCAAGATGCACATGTAACGTATTTTCTTACTTTTGATAAATTTTTGGTGCTTTTCTTTTCATATATAAACAGCATAACTCAACTTTTATAATCCCCTGCACTCACCCACATTTACAAGAAACAAAAAAATGCATCAGAAGAAATCTACAGATTAATATTGTAATGAGAATATAAAGTAGGGTAAATTGCTATTTTTCTGCATGGTTCTTCAAAACATCTTCATAGAGGATAAAATTCCAGAGTAAAGGAAGTCAAAAGAGAATAACAAAACTCTCAAAATGGATGCACCTCCTTCACAAAAGATGATTAAAGCATTTACAATTTCCAGCAAAGTGAAATTCATCACACACATAAATTTAGTTTTATTAGTTTTCCTGCTGTCATGTCTGTGCATGATAACCATTCCTGTTTATAGTTATACACTTTCACTCACGGCCTAAAGAAGCCACAGTGAAGGTGTCCTCCTAATTTAGGAAGGAATATTTCCAGTTTTTGACACAGTCTTCATTAGTAGAATTGAATCCCAATCTTGACAGTTGGCCTTCCTTCACTGACTTACAGAAATAAACAAATTTGATTTCTAAAGAACGAATCACTGCAAAATGAATTCTATATGCATAATTTTGCAGACAAACATTGAGAAAATCTGCGACTCAATCTAACAGGAATGAAGAAAAATGCTTGGGTCTACGACTTCTGCAGCCAACTGGCATAGCCAATTAAACAAATAAGAGACCATTAAAGAGCTGTAACAATTGTGGTTCTGGCAGAAGTTCCTGTTCTCATGGAACATACAAAGCAACATTTTAACTAAGTAGTCTGATGGGAAAACTCAACTTCCAAAAAGGATCAAAACCTCCCTCTGCTGGGAAGACGAAGTCTGCAACTACAGAATAATTTCAAATTTCAAGGTTGAAAAGCACCATGATTTTAATAATGATTTAGCTATTGTAATTCTAACTGAGCTAGCATTTTGTATCCATGTATTTAGAAATGTTGTCTCCTATTTTTTTCAGCTACTAAGAGATGACACATGTAAAAATATATTTTAAAAAATAGGAAAAAACAGAGAAATAGAAACAAATTAGTTATTAAAATTAATAAAATATCACAATGGAAAGAGAAACTTCTAAGTTAACAGAAAGGTAATAATATATAAATATAAACCATAAATATAAATATATAAGTTTTACTGCCTTTTATATTGCCTATTCATTAAGACATGACATTCCCTGTTTCATACAGAGGAAGAAACATCTTCCTTGCTACTGTTGCATCATCTATCAGCTAGCAACTGTCAATCTATCAACTTCAGCCCCAGTTTACACTATCTGTTTAATAATAAATGACTTTACTTGTAATTTAAGATATAGATTTAGTTTAAGGCAAATATTCTGTTTAAGTATATGACTAAAGCTTTTGTGTATGAGGATCCTATGCACTACCAATTGGACAACTGAACTGCAAAACAAGAGACATTTTTCTTTTTCTCTAATAAAAATTATATGAGATAATATCCTTCATCAATTTCAAATTTTAATTTCATGGTTTGGATGTGAAGTTTACTTCCTGAAACCATTGCTACATACAGTTTAAAAAAGTAAGCTTGGTTCAATTCAACTGCAAAAGACCTGAAGAAGACATTTCTTTTATATACGAATTTTTGTTGTTATTTCATTTTTTTGTAGGATATTTTTCTTGGAGAAGACATGAACAGAAGGTGGAGTAAAATTAAAAAAAGCCCAAACCTGAAACCTGCTACAATAGGTCACTGCTGATTTCAACTTATATTTTGCTGTGACTTCCTTGCCTTGGTGTCCAGCCCCTATAAAAAACAAGGTGTGACCTGAGGATTGCTGCCCAGAATGCCTGTGACTCAGCTCTTTAGACATTCACTGGCCAGCAAGACTTTGATGCATAGTGGCAATTTTACACTGATATCAAGGAAGAAGTGATTTCCTTTTTGGTTTTTATATTCTTGTTATTGATACCTGTGGAAATACAGATGGTAAGATTCATTCATATTTCTCACCAGAGATTGTAAGAATCAACTAATATTTGTGAAGCACACAGAAGAAGCTGGTTTTTGAAATAATTCATTGCAGCAATACTTATTACAATCGAGTGCATTATGCAGCTCAGTGAAGAGCCTGTCCTCAGCAGAATACAAATAAAATGATGATATGACTTTAGATAACTGCCTGCAGGGGTACTAAAAGCCTGCTAGCTCTTCACAGCTCCTGCAAGCAGAGAGTGCTTTTCAAGTGAACAGAATAATAGCTGTGGATGGACCTTCTAACAAATGGCAGCATGTTTTTTGCACCACAACAATCTTCAAATCCCCACATCCTGCAGAATCTTTGCTACTGGTGCGAGATGAGGTGAGGAGTTAGAAATGATACTGACATTGGGGCTTATGCTTCTTGACAATCATTATATATATGTATATAAATCATAGACTTATAGAAAAGTTTAGACTGGATAAGACCTTGGGCTGATTTAGCTCTAGGTTTCTGATGTGCTCAAAGACAGCCACTCACAAACTACCAACTTTCAAAAGTAAAAACACTAGAGTTTAAATACTATAGCAAAATATCTTAATAGATACACTTTCGGATGAATGACAGTTCTCACTGTATTTTCCAGCTTATTAAAGATATTATTCTAAATAAAAGCAAATGAAGTTTGATTTAAGCCAAAACAATCTTTCTTGATAACTGAAGGCAATGTTCTCTGTGGGATACTTGTGAATTCTTTTACATGTCAGGAGCCTTGCCCTTTGACCAGCATTACACCAACCAGATCTCTGACACAGTGAAATGGATGTAACTCCCACCTATTCTGGGGGATTTCTGACTCCTTAAATTTCGACTTAAGGTAAGCAAGGTTTTGCAAGACACATTCTACCCCAGGATGTGCTCATTACATACACTGTTTGAAGCACACATGAGAGCTCCTTGTGAGATTCATAACAAGTGGAAAGATTTTATCTCCTTTCATGTGTAAGAAAAATAAAAATAAAAATACAAAAAACCCCCCAGCATATTTTCCTCAAAACTACTCTATTAAAGGCATGAAGCTACTCAAACTCCACAGAAGATGACACAGTTTTCAGTGACTGAGCTGAGTGCATCAGCTCTCATTAATGAAATGCACTCCACACAACACTTCAAAACCAGGACTGGTTGAGTCTGTGAGTGGTTGAGTGCTTTTTATACATTTTTGTACCAGTAAAACTCCAGACTATATTCACTAAAATTGAATACCAACTCGGCAAATTAGTGGCAAACACGCCTTACTGCAAAAATACAAATGAAGTTCTGGGAAGGTTCTGGAGGAATATTTGATTCTATTCACTAACAGCACTAATCTCACTGTAGAACCACTGTACAATACTGCAAATGACTGACTATAGTTGGCCTTATTCTTATGATTATAAAATTAATATAATATTAAATCTCTGTAAGATTTGGCTCAAGATGATACATTTCATGCTCTAATCTTATTTAAATTCCCAGTGTTAGCAAAGAAACAAGTGAGACATGATTACCTCCTTTACAAAACGCTCTTAAAATTTCTCATAACACTAGAATTTGCTGGTATTTCAGATGTGATAAATGTTATGTCTTTAAGCACTTTTCCCACACATAACCAAGGATGGGTACCTTTCTGGCAAGCAATAGCATAGAACTGGTTGTTTTATGATTTTCCTGCAGTGATATTTTCTAGAAAATGGGGGACATGGATAAGAAATACTTTTCCCATTAGGAATATGGCAAGGGGAGAGAGAGTTTAAACCTTTGAGGAGGGAGAAAAACAGAACTAAACTAAGAAAAAAAACCAAGGGCAGTAGAGAAAAAAAACCCAAAGAGAAATGAGGGAAACAAGATGGGGAAAGACAGAGAGGAGTATAAACACAGAAAGAATTGTTTTTTTGAAAATAAGAATTAAGAGAAGCCTGAGAGAAAACATAACCAGTGTAAAAGAAAAACATACAAAAATAAACTGAAATATGTAGAAAAATAAAAAGATGGACAGGCTAAAGTAGAAATTCTATATTTTATGTGATATTAACATAAAAAAGGCAATTAATAAATATAAAAAACTCAAAACCAGAATGGAAAAGACACATACTAGACAACTGTAAAACCAGAAATAAACAACAGGAAAATACCTTAGAAGGTGAATAGTTTTTCATGAAACAAAAATAATTTTCAATTTGCTTTTCCTATTACATGGCCAAAATTTCAGTTTTCTATAAAGGGTATCACATCTAACTGGAGTGCGGGTCATACATAAAAAAGTCCAACACTAAGATGGAAACATACATAATATTCTAAAAAGTGCCATTGTGTGTGAATGCCCAACAGATTTTGTATGTAGAACAGTTGGTCTAAATAATTGTATATTTGTTCCAACTGATCTATTCTATTCCAATCTATGCTATTCTATTCTCTTCTAACAAAAATGAGCTCTGACTCTCAATAGATTTAAACTCTGCTCTCTTTTAAGTAGAAAAATTATATTACAGGAACAGATGTATCTTTTCTCTTTCCAAGGGTCACATCATGGCCTTTAGTATATCATAATCTTTCAAAGTTACTTATTCTCCTCAGGATGTGTTTAAAAATTTACTGAAGTGCTTTCACCTTACTCTCTGTATCTTCCAGATGGCATTTAAGTAAATATGAAAAAAAAAAGACAGTAAACCATAATATTTCAATTAACTATCTGTTCTATGAGCAATAACATCTCACCCTGACATGCTGCCTCCAAGTATCTTCAGAGAAGATGAATTATTTGTTTTCCAAATATCTGGATTTGATAAAGCAAAGCAATAATTTACAGTGAAAAGTGAATTGTTCACACTGTTTCCTGAGCTCTGTGGAAGAGAATGAATTATCTTTGAAATGTGTACGAAACACGTGGCTTGCCCTTTATATTTTTAAACCATCTACAATACCAGGTTGGGCTTCTGTCTAATGTATTTATGAATGGTAACAACAAAACATTTTCTTGGGCTTTCTCATCTTTCATTCCTTAATACGCCTTTGGTGCTATCCCACAGGGAGCAAAGCACAGAGAAATAGAAATATTTACTTAAATTCATCATAAAGAAAAAAGTCATGCAAAATATACCTGTAGCACCTTCCACCTTGTGTTTAGGTCTTCCACACAGCTGAGATTGTACTGGGAGAGTTGAATATCAGAGGGAGTGAAGCGGTGAGCTAGCTCATTGATGTGGTGCACCTTTTCCTTAAGGGGAACAAGTTCTGCTCGATAAACCTGAGTGAATCAAATATAAATATAAACAAATATGAGCACTAACATCAAAAACTATTGGCTGTGCTAGCAGCTGATTAGGAACGTAAAGATATAACAGGCCAAGCTGAAAGGAAAGACCATACTCTCATGATTCAGTTACCAGTCTGTTTATTTAACTTCATGTGTAAGGCCCAGCATTTCAGAAGCTGCTGTGATTTTGGAACCTTCAGAGCCACTTTTGGCCAGTTTAGCTGAATCTCTAACCTGCAGATCCACTGGGAGGTGAACTGCAGAGCACACTTGTCTCCTGCTCCATCCTTTACTTGTGTGTAATGTGTTCAGTCAGGATGGGTGGGAGTGATGAGTACAGTTTAACACAGGAAAACAGAAGAAGACAGCTGTTCCCAAATATGACAAATTGAAAAAGGATGAAACTTTCACAGAACCCAATAAGGCCATGATTTTGCTATGGGTATTGTGTTTGTTACAAAGAAAAAGGGTAATAATGGGAAGCCCATTTAAAAAAAAAAAAAGAGAGAGAAAGAAAAAAAAGAATTGCTATGTATCCCAAACTGGCTTACATGACTCATATTTAAAAGAAAAACAAAACAATGTTTCTTTTAAGCTAACCTTTAAAACTATGCATAAAAGCAGTTTAGCTGATAATTTCAGTAGTGTATGTGAAAATCAGAATCTGCTAGTTACAAACTTCTTTTTAAAACCAACAACCTGATGAGAACGTCTCCATGATGTATCTGGGTACATTCAGATAAATTCAGGACACCATGTCTTTATCAAAGAGAGGAATCTCTATGTAGATCTTCCACTGCTCCATATCTATCTTTTCTAAAGAGACATTTATGAATTTTTAATGTGATAAAATATGTCAAAATGTAACAATGAGTCATTTCTAAGGGACAAATTCTGTCATTCTCAGGATCATGTTTTATTGCCATATGATGTCTGCACACAAAGGGACAATAATTTACTTGCTATATTAGTCTGCTCTATAGTGCCTTTCTCTCAGCATTTTTATTATAAACCACATGTGGCCTGCATCTCATTTTAGATCATCAAATAACCTGAAATTATTGCCTAGCAATCTTTTCATCAACACATGATGCAAAATAGAGTGAAAAAAGCCCATCCAGTATCTCAGTGAACCTTAAGAATAAATACTATGAAGACATTCATAAACGTTAGAATGCCATGAAGAGCACCGAAGGTAAACATCATTGAAAAATTGTTCCTCAAACAACTTTTAAAACCAGACCTGACTCCCATCAATTATGTTAAATTACCCTACATCATGAGGAGTTAGTACTCGAACAGTGAATGACTCTAATGATCAATCTTTAAAATACACCATCAGAAGGGATGTGTATTTTTTAAAGGAAGTGCAGAGAACTATGGAAATGCCACGGTGTGTGGGAAGTTGCATACATCAAGATCATGACATAACAGCTGAATTCCCCATCTCACCAGTTTTGTACCACTGGAGTAGAACTGACGTTACTGGTGAGAACTGATTTACAGTTTAGTGCTGAGCAAGGTCAGAAATACAAAGAAAAGGAAGACAGTTCACATTTGGTTTTACCCTAGAGAGTTATATATGTGCTTACCCTGAACTTTTTAGTTAGCAATTGAGTTCAGAGAACAAACAACATGCTGTAAAAGTAGACATTTGTTGTTGTAAAGTAAAGGCCTCAAAGGCTGAAGAAATATATACACTGCTATGTGAGCACTTCATTCACTGATGGTTTTTTTTTACTGCTTTTTTTTTCTGTGATCTGCTGTTTTCATGGCCCAAGGTGCCTGGTCATGACTCTGTGGCTTACATTTGGGATGATCAGCTCAGTTCCTTCTGTGTTACTACACTTCCAAGATGAGAGAACACCCCTAATCTAGTGTCACCAATGACCACTTTGCATGAAATATAGATATACATGTGAATGTATTCAGATATAATAGAAAATATAGAATAAAGGTAATATATAATAAGAATTAAATGTACACAATAAATATACATATAAAATAAAAAACCCTGATAGAATAAATGCCAATCAATAGATGCAAAGATCAGTTCCTACACTACAATGCTCTTTAATACAGTTCCTGTACTAAATCAAGTTAATTTTCTATTATTTGTATGGGATTAGGATCAAGGTTCTGATTGAAAAACCTCACTGCTTAAACAAAGCTCACAGGCCTGATCAGGCACTTGTTGTTAAAGATATATTAAGGAATATGGCTGTTTTCAGACCTATTATTTGCAGCTGCATCGCGGACTTCAAAGTACTGGTCTCACTTGAATTCTGACATTAATTATTAGGTAAATCACACAGCCATTATAACTAAATTAAAGTGAAACAGGAAAATCTTTCATAATTAGTCAGCATGATTTTTGACTGTAAATTATTTTACAGACCAGAAAGGCTACAGCTCAGAAGCAACCCACACCGAAAGAAATGAAAAAGACATGGAAGTAAAGAAGAGAACTCTTCTCCTACCTTCTCTTCAATCAATATCCTAATTAATTTTTTTTGTGCTGCAAGGATAATGATTTTTGCAGTGTGATAATATTACAATGCACAAAATACCACAGCTTTTGCCTTTAAATTCAATATTCTCTATTCTATTATTGCTAAGCCCAAATTTTTGCTAGTGTTTTTATTAGCTGTCCAAATCCAAACATGATAAACAACAAGAACAGAAAAATGAATGCTAGTCAATAATCAGCTATCTAATTAATGCCAGTAAGCTTACTATTAAAAAACTGTCGACAGAAAAGAGAAAAATAACCACAGAAAGATTTGGAATATGGCTTTGTATTATTAGAAGCCAGAAACTGTAAGACTTCTTTAAGCAATAGTTTATTACAGAGAATCAGTCCATCAGTCAGTATACATGGTTCTAGAGCTTCTAGAGCTAAGCATCTGTAGAAGCAGAAATTGAGAATTTTTACTGGAAGTGTGTTACAGAGATATTTATATTTGTAATAATCGTTTTGTATAGTACAAGACTGGTTGATTTTTTCTACTTTTTTCTCCTTCTGCATAAAGAGCACTAAACATATAACAAGTTTGTTCTGAAAAAAAATTTAAAAATTATATTGCTGGCAATTTAAAACTCAACATACATGGTGAGTAGTAGTGTATTACTATCACAAGGAGATGTACCCATTAAATTGCTCAGAGTGCAAATGAGTTCACAGTATGAACAGCGATAGGAAAACCATCCCCAAATTATCTTCATTATAACTGTCCTTATGCAAGACAGAATTTCAATGGTTTGTGATACTGTAGGTGGTAGATTGGATTTTAAATGATCCGTACAGTCTTGTTAGAAAATATTTCAAAATGCCTTGGAAAATGAGCAAGGACTCTAGAAGACACATACCACAAACATCCTAACCAGACAAATACTAAAAGTCTAGAGAACACAGTGGCCATAATCAGTCAGATGAAAAGCTCATCTTGCCCAGACCCTTGCCTGATTCTAGCCAATACAATTGCTCAGGGAAGGAAGTACTCCTCCAGCTCAGCAACATGAGTCTCAGAGATTATGGAGCCAAAAGCTGTATTTTTATGTCAAACAGATCTTGATGGAATCTTTCCCAAGGAATTACATACTTGATTTTTGGACTAACACAGGCTTTTATGATCCCAAATATCCTATGGTAAGTTTGACATTCAGGTCAGAGTTTTTGGGTTTTTTAAACCTATTTCTGGGGACCCACTTGTGACCTTCCCTAGATCTTAGCTCATAAAAGACAGAGATGAACCATTCCTAGTGGACTTTGTGCTGTGGCAAGATGTACAAGACCTGCATCATGTTTTTTTTTTTTTCCTTCTTTATGCTTAAGATGCAAAGATTGAGATATATTTGATTAAATGTGGGCATCTATAAGGTATGTACATCTGAGCAAGTTGCCTTTATATTTACATGGCTCCTTGATATTTCACAGCTAATCAAACCCAGGAGATGAACATAATGTAAGGTTTTACTATAGGATGGCAAGAATCACATTCTGATTTGCAACAGAAACGAGCAGATTTTAATTGACTATATAGGGAGCCTAGGCAAGTAACTCACATACAGACAGCTATCTGACATCTGAAAAATAACACAAACCCCAGTCCTACACCATTTATTCTGTCCTTGGATACATTTTACCTAGTCTGTTATAATTGTTTTTAAATTGGGGAATCCCAAACACTTCCTATTATATACATATTAGAGATACAGCAGGGACTAACACTGTGGCACCATGATATTTTCTGCTTTTTTGGTAATTTTCATTAATTCCTCACATTTCATTTGGTTTTCTGAACACTCCTGAGTGTTAATGTGATGCTTTCAGAGACTTCTGTAATGATTCCAAGACCATTTTTCATGGGTGCTAAAGGAATGTTTGAAAGGCCTAAAGAGATCATTACTGTACACAGAAAGTTGGGATAGCTTTTTCTACATTTTGCTTGAGATTTATCAGCATTTGATCCCATCTGCCATCACTTTGCTGGCAGTCAGTACCGTGAAGGCTTTCCGTAGCTGTTTGCAATCTGTCTTCACCTTAAGTATTTTGAATAGGTTTATATCATCAAGATGTGCAACTGCATTAGTCATTTTCCTTTCCAGTTCACTTATGTACATACTGGACAGAGTAGAGCTTCTGGAGCACATCATCTTCCTCTTTGGGAAAATTGACCTGTGCTTTTTGTTTTCCGTCTTTTACAGGAAATTACCAGATAATTAGTTATTTATCTACCAGAAAACCTTTTCTCTTGTCTCACTTCTTTGCTGGAAGACATCCTTAAAATCCCTGGGGAATGGCAAATGGCCTATAGCCCCTTAAACATTATGCTCATGTTCCCTTAAAGGTACAATTGGAGATGTAAGGCACATCTACTTTTACAAAACTCTTATCTCTTCCACAGAATATCCTTTCCCAGATTTCCTCATCTGTGTGTCCACAGGCCTGACTACATGCACTATTTGAAAGTTATCACCATGTTTCCCCCTCATCACTCCTCATTAGAACCCCTGATTTTAGATAACAAAATGCTGTTAATAGATACAAAATGCTGTGAATAGATGTTAATAGATTTTACACTTCCATTAGAACATTTGACCAAACAGCCATCTGGTTCTGGTGATTTAATGATCTTAATCAAGACAATTTGTTCTTTGTATTTTTGCTTTAAATAGGTTTCTTGATTATTTTCTTTAGCCACCCCATCTTTCCAGTTCTTTCTGAATCCATTTGGATGGTATGGATTGGTTCTCAGGATGCAGTGTCTCCGTGCTGCCTTCACAATTTTGTCCTTTTGGTTCCTTTTCGGCAGGCTTCCTCATTTGTGTGCAGCTTTTTTTCTGAAAACTGAACACTGCTGTAGTGGATTTTTTGGGTTATTTTTTTCCCTGAAGAGTTGCTGACCTTTATTTCATAATGATCCCTATTATGAGAGCAATGTTTTGAACTTGCAGTGCTCAGTACCAAGCCAAATCTTTTCCCTACTGGTTATTCTCTTGGAGTTTCTTATGTATTTTCTCTTTAGTGCTGTAACTTCAATTCCAAAAGGATTTTAGGCTACTGTCTGTAATTACAGATCAGTTTCTAACATATTTTAGGAGATGCAGCATAAGCCTCTCAAAATTAGTTGTGAGTTGTTTTCTGTATATTTTCCATTAAATTACTTTGTGCTTTGGGTATCCTATTCCAAGGTAGTAAAAGCCACCAGATAGCCCTCACCTCTTTCCAGAATACCAACTCTATTAATGAAAATTTGATGCTTTGGGGTTTTTTCAGCTGTCTTTTCTTCCACATTTCACATGCCATGTGGGTGGTTTTATCCTATTTTTTTTTAAGGAACACTAACACAGACTGATTTTGCTTTGGAAGGCAAAAATGTTCAGAATGCCCAATGTTCAGAAGAGAGAAAAAAATTCTAGGTCTTTTTTATTTAAAGATTACCAAAGGGCGAAGGGTTTTGTCAATGCCATGAAAAGGTTTGTATTTTCTTTTAGTATTCACAAACTGGTTCCATAAAAACTGAAAGAAAATTCAGTATCATTCAAGTAGAAGAGTTAAAAAACCAACCAAACAAACAAGCTTATTTCAGTATCAGTACTATGTATTTCAGACTAATTGTACATACTTATATTTATATATAATATATATTTATATATGCTTATATATTAACACATATATAAAATATATACTATATATTTATAATATATATAATCAGTATTATATGCTTTCCTAGCTTCATGGAGTTTTTGTTGCCAAATTCATGATAAAGTTCAAGAAGGAATACTGACTCTACAATGCACATTTTCCATTTCTTAACCCCCTTCTCCGTCAACCACATGTACAACTGCTGGATGACAATTCAAACACAGACTTCAGGAATCCACCAAAATTGAATCAAGTGCCTGTAACTTCCAGCTCACTGGAATGGTTTTTAATGGATCGGGGTGACTAAAACCCATTAAGCCATTTGGAAAATCCTAAAGAGGAGGTATATTCACAGAACATTAAGTACTCCTTGTGCCCAGAGAAAAACCAAAATGAGGACTGTATGCAATTGAAAAATGCCAATGGATCATTAAAAATGCTTTTTTACATTTACTGTCCTTATTCCTACTGACCAATGTCCACCATGAATGTTTAGATGTAGTTCACAACAGCACCTTGTCAGAACAAGCAGCATTTATGCAGCTGTATCAAGAGTATGAAATCATTGCTGCATAGCATTCACCACACTGACACAGGAAAATAACAGAATTCCCATACAAAGTCATATATCCTTATGCACAGGTTGCCCAGAGAAGTGGTAGAGTGTTGATCATTGGAGACATTGGAAACCTGTAGTGCTGAGATTGAGTTTAGCTATATTTGTCTTAAAGATTGCATTCAATAAACAGATACTATCTAATAATATTTTTTTGGAATTGCTATGCAATTATTCAATAAGAAACTTAAACCAAGCTATTAAGTATTTCAATTATGATTTAAAATAGTGAGCATTCCTATTGGCCCCATTTACCTGCAACATTTCTGGTGTGAAAAATATCTTGGGAGCTGACCCATTTTGTGTGTTATTCTGTCCTTTGTGTTCCTTAACAATACTTGGACTTGTAAACAGGTTTAAAAATCTATGTGAGACCATAACTCCACAACTATCGTGTGATATTTTTTCCCAGCTATATTGTCCTGGGTCACCCTGAACATACTGGTAAAAATCAAGACTCATTAGTGTTTCCCATACTCATGGGTGGAGGGACCATGAATCCTACAGTACATATGCCACAGTTCCCTTCTCTTGTTGCAAACAGGAGTTAAAAGGGACTTTAAAATTTATTTCACCAATGCATCAAATGATTTAAATGTTCAGTGCCAGCTTCTGCAAATGAGTCTCTATCTATTTGGTTATGGATGAAACTGGCACAATTCCTGTATAAGATGTTAAAGGCAATTTGGCATAATCTCTAGATTTTTATTTCTCAAATTTTATGGACTGGCAATTATAGCAACACCAGCCTTTGATTTGAACACTATGTTTATGCTTAGAGCACAACATTGGAAATTAGAATTGATCCTGAAGTTAGCTTCCCCCAGAGAAATACCTCTGTAGATAGTATCCTCTTTCACAAATGTTCATTTTTACAAGCCTAAACATGAGGAACTTAAAACATTTCTCTTAGCTTTTTATAAAGGAAGGGGAAAAAAAATAAAATAATTTGAAAATCACCTCTAGTTTTCCAGCAATGGTATTTACTGTTTAGACAGTTCATACCTTGTCTTTATATAGGACTATATATTGTAACAACTATATTTAGGAATTTAATGTTTTTCATTTCTTAATAAACTTTTCAAGACCATGCAAGCTTGAATATGTACAAAAAACTGAAGGCAAGAATACAAATTTCTTACTGTTATTAGTGTTGCATAATGCAATATTCTAAATAATTTTGTATGTCTGCTGAAAATCATTGCAAAGGCATGCACTAAAAAATGTTTTCATTCTCACAAAACTCTAAACTCTAAACATCACAGACTGGCTGAAGCTGGAAGGCAGCTCTTGAGATCATCTAGCTCAGTCCCTCTGCTCAGAGCAGGGCCAGTTGCCCAGGACCACGTCCAGTCAGGTTTTAAATATCTCCAATGATGAAGATTCCACCACTTCTTGGGCAACCTGTGCCAGTGTTTGAACAGCTACAGGTGTCTCTTCTCATATTCAGGTGGAACTTGATGGATTTTAACTTGTGCCCATTGTCTCTTCTGTCAGTGGACACTACTAAGAAGAGTCCAGCTTTCTCTTCATTCCCACTCATCAGGAATTTATACACGTGGATAAGCTACTGAGCTGCCTTGAGTCTCAAGGCTGAGCTGTCCCAGTTCTCTCAGTCTCTCCTCACAGGAAAGATGCCTCAGTCCTGTGGCCACATTTGTTGCCCTGAACTTTTGTGGACCTGTTCCAGTTAAGTCCATACCTCTCTCATACCCCAGAGCCCAAAAGTGAACCCAGCCCTCCAGGTGTGACTAAGGCTGAGCAGAGAGAAAGGACCACCTCCCTCAAACTGCTGACAATTCACACCAGGGTCCTGTCAGCCTTCTTTGTTATGAGGATGTGTGTAAGACACCTAAATATCACAACTTGCTCAAATGCTGTTAAGATCACTGGAGAATTTTGCCACTGTAGGAAAACATGCAAAGAAGCAACTGCTCATCTGTGACCACCAAAGCCCATTCCATCCCAAATATGCTTTCTGGATTCCTGAAATTTGTGACTTAATCCACCTGGCAAGAACTTGAGATAAGATAGAGGTGGTACTATTGTCCAATCATCTCAGGTCTATGGAAAGGTAAATGAAGCTGCAGAGAAGGATGTTTCACTGTAAGGAGTCTGTGGGAAGGCCAGCTCAGCAAATGTGCTGGTAGCTGGCTGTGGCTGGGTCTGGTGGGGGGAGACCATAGCCCACTGACTCAAGACAGGAGGCCACTGACTCAAATGAAGGGAAAGAGCAAGGATGGGACTAATAAGCACTGGAAGTGAAGGAATCATTTAACCAACAGAATAAGAGAACTGTGTAGGCAATGAACATTGATTCCTTGTAAAATGTATAAATGGTGAGAAATTTAGAGTGACCTTGGAATCCCCACCACTGAGAAGCCCAGGGTGAAGAGGATCAACAGGATCCATGGGTGGTGACTATCATTCCATCTGATCTCTTTCTCTCTTTCTCTCTCTCTCTCTCTCTCTCTCTCACTCTCTTTCTCCCCTCCCTCTTTCCCCCTCAATCCTTTTCTATTTTTTTATATCTCCTTACCTCACATTTTACTGTTAAATAAAATCCATACTATCGACTTCAGCATATGGTCTTGTCTGTATCTTAATTCAGCTAGAGGCATCTCCCTAATAATTGTAATAACTGGATTTTAACAGCGTGTTCCCATCATCTGTTTGTCTACTGGACCCCAAGGCTCTTCTCTTCAGAGTTGATTTCTGGACAATTGGTTTTGAGTATGTACTGTTACCTGGGGTTCTTCCTCCCAGTACACAGGACTTGGCATTTCTCCTTGTTAAACCTCACGAGATCCCCCTCAGTGTAATTCTGAATGCTGTCAAGGTCCATATGAATGACAGCACAACCATCTGATGCAATGCCTTTGTATTGTTCCTCCTTTGTATCAAGTGGGAAATTACTGTAGGTGAGCTCCATCCCAAGGACCACTTCATTAATGTTAAATGATATCAACTCAGGATTAACCACTGTGATACCTCACATATGACTTGCCTCCAATGCAACTTTCTCAATAACATCTGCCAACTAATTCTGCACTCTTGACTGCATCCCATTATGACTCAGATATGACCAGAATTACGAGCATGATCCATGGCCTTACATGTTCCATCATGCACATTTCTCTCACTTAGTATGAAGCAGATTTCAAGAAAAGGCTAACTGTGCCTACAGAGAAAGTCTGTTTTCCTGGTCTGTGAGCAGCACTTGTACAAGTCTGTGGCCTCATGCCAGCCTGACATTTCTGTGAAGAATTCCCTCAAATAGAAGAGTCTCCTGCTAGCACTGGCTTAGGTTAAACCTCAATTCTCACAACCAGTGAAAGAGACAGAAAAGAACATCTGGCACGATGAAGAAAATATGAGATGACTTAGGGAGGAAAGTTCTCCTGTGACAAATGAATTTCTGTTGTGGGAAGGTTTTACATAAGCAGCAACTGCAGCTAAATCAGGACAGGATCCACGTGCACAGTAAGGTGAGTGGTTGCCCTATGTCTGGACCACAGCAGGTTCCCAGGACGGAGGATTCTCCCCCTCAGCTCACGTAATGTCCAAGTGGAGAAGTATTCATGGGCCAGAGCATTTCTTCTCATTTTATATTTAAACCCATACAAAATTGAACTATCCCAGGACAGTTTATTAGTCTCCATCTTTTTCATTCAAAATGAGTTAGTTTCTTTTTTGAGGAGTTTAGTGTACTCTGATTCAAATTTCATTGAAGTCTAGTCAGCCACTAGCTCAATATGCTACACTTAGCTTGCTTTTAAACTCCCCCTGTATTTTTATTTGGTTGTAGTGCTCCTGGGGACAGGCAGTGTTGAAACAAAATGGATTTCAGCTGATTTAATTTTCCATCCTATATATTTTTATAAACTCAGAAATGACCAAGCAAGAGTGCATGCACTACAGTAGAATATAAATCTTCTTCTGTGATAAAAATAGTTCAAACCAAAAACATCAGGGGAGAAAGAAAATCAAATTCCCTTTAAGTTCTCTCCCATTCTGATTTCAGTATTTCTAAATCAGTAAAACATTACATTTTTCAAAAGTTATTTCTTGCAATTTGGAAGACTAACTCAGTATTTCTTTAAAACAAGGTCATTACAATTTGAATAGATGAAATGAAAAATGAATTAATGCTAGGTACTAATTTTCTTCTTTTCTGAAATCTCAAGGGAAAAAGCTATAATTTGTAACAATGTTATATCTAGCAGAAAATATTTATTTATTTGCATATCTAATTTAATGAACAGAAGCACACTAATAAATAGATGTACTTTTCCTGAAACGGAGATCACCAGGTTACTATAATTTTTGATCTATTTATTTATTTATTTTAAATCAACAGGTGATATGCAGCTTTATGACTCCTGAACAAATACAAGCGATGCTACTACCTTGCCATTTATTCTGAAATTGTGTTGTCCTGCATGGGGGGGAGAAGTAAATAAGAAAATTTAGGTTGTAATTCACTCTACAAGAACAACTCTACCCATATCATGGCAGAGCCCATTACTGCTGAACACCAATTTTTCCATATAATCAAAGTCAGTTACTCAGTTACTTTGCAACCAAGAAGAGATGAAGTACCTAGGAACTGTGAGTAACTAGAAAAACTTCAGTGTTAGCTAAAAGTGTGCTAAGGTTGATCAAAGTGTGTTAAGGTTGATCTGAAAGTTGCTAAGGTTGATGTGGAAAGTCTGGAATACAAGCTAGGCTCACCCCTGAGGCCAGCAGCTCCATCCTGTGCACAACTCCCAGCCCAGCCCCTGCCCGACCTTTCCCTGCTCTCTCTCAGGACTACAGTGAGAAAACCAACTCGGTCCTGGCCAAAGCTTAGAGTCAGTGAAATAGCACATTTGCCTTTAAAATCCCATGCTGCTTAACAGCACAATAGAGATTTGCTTTGTAGCAACTATTTTCTGGGGACAAGGAGTTTCTATAACCTTAAAGAACTTTCAGTAATGAACACCGGTTATTATTCAGCCTCTTCTTTTTGTATATCTAACATACATTGTTTACAAATTAACTAACAGCAATAGATGCTATGTTATTAATGATTTAAATACAATTTGAATGAGTCTACAACCTAAGCATATATACTCTGCAGGAGCTTTTAGCTTTAATAATGCTTGAATGATTATGATAATATTATTGATAATGATTGAAACCATATTTCCTTTATGTTTCCTGTGACCTTGGTGTAGTTGTGTGGTCAAAGTGCACCGAGGGTGGTGATTGGAGGGGTGCTCTATCCCTCTGATCATCTTGGCAGCCTCTGGACTTGCTCCAACAGGTCCCTGTCCTCCCTGTGCTGGGACCCCAGAGCTGGATGCAGCCCTGCAGGTGGGGTCTCACCAGAGCAGAGCAGAGCAGAGCAGAGCAGAGCAGAGCAGAGCAGAGGGGCAGAATCCCCTCCCTCACCTGCTCCCTACGTGGCTTTTGCTGCAGCCCAGGATATGTTTGACTTTCTGGCCTGGGAGTGCCCGTGGCCAGCTCATGTCCAGCCTCTCACCCACCAACTGCCCAAAATCCTTCTCAGCAGGGCTGCTGTCACTCTGTTCATCCCAGGTGGATACCAGGGGTTACCCTGAGCCAGGTGCAGTGCCTTGCACACGTAAAACCACATGAAATTCCCTTGGAGCTTACTTGAGGTGTAAATTCCTAGACTTCTTACCTCTAAAAAGAACATCTTTCAACAGTGCCAGAGAATTCAGTTCTAACAATAGATTTTAGCAAAATCCACCACAAGTGACAGTGATTTACTTTTTAAGGTAATGTAGGAAGAAAGAATATTAAAATGAAATGCTGAAAGGGAGACAGTTAAATAAAACTTTAAATATTAAACATGTCTTGGGTTTCTATAACAGCACCAGACACAGGCTGGGCAACTGTCAGTAGCAGTGCCCACCTTTCCAGGCATTCAGGCTGAAATCCTTCTGGGTTTTAAAGGGGAGAAGGCTGTGAATCTGGGAAATGGACAACAGTGGCTCCTGCTGTGACTGATGGAAACTATCATTCTTAATCCAGTGAACAACTGAACCTAACTAAAATAAAATAATTTTCAGGTAAAATGTAAAGAGAATAAGAATAAATTGAGTGGCATTGCTGTCGTGACAAATTAGTTTCACTGACTCAGTTGCCCTACTTGTAAACTGGGGTTAATACTTCTACTGCAGTCTCAGAAAGAAGCTGAGAAAATTAGATCATACTCTCTGGAACATGAGAAGCACTATAAAAGTGCTAAGTAGCAATTATAAAGTTTTATTATGGGTTAACCTTGGCCAAAAAAATGAGATGAAACTCTATTAGACCTTTAAATTTATAAAGATGAAAATGAGAAATGTGTAACTCATTGGGTCCCTGATAAACATTCCAGGCAATCTAACATTCATTGCACTCCCTACATCAAACAGTCCCTAGACAATTACTGGGTACCAGCATGGGAGCTTGATAAATTGATTTTACTTTGCTCATTGATTTGCCCATGTCATAGAAACAATATCATTACAGAATCTGCACACTTGATAGATTCCAAGAATTTATTTTGTCAATATTTTAAGAAAAGATTTCATTACAAACACAGTACTGACAGATTCTTTTTTCATGGAAAAAAAAAATTGCCTCATCACAGAAACGAACAACATTAAAATTAATTTCTGGTACTCTTCTCTTTTTCCTCCTCTCCTGTCTCAGTGAATGTCCATGTATCTGGTTATATAATAATTTCTGGTACATCCTTTATCTTTACATAGGAATGTTTCAGTAGATATATTGGACATCAGAGTTATAAGTACTCCTTAGATATAATTTTGCACCCTTTAGCCACACAGCTCCCTGTGCCACACTTAGGAAAGCCTGAATAGAATGTTCTCATTGTAAGAAGAAATGTGTTACTTGCATTGTACTTTTTTCCCCTCTTGGCTAAATATTTGCATTTCCAGGTCATAAGAAAAAGAAGGCTTTTGAACATAACCAAAACAGTTCAAGAGTATCTCTGATTTAATTTCATGTCTTAGAATGGTAATAATTCACCATCAGACTAATGTCTATGCGTGCTGCATTTATATGGCAAACTTGAAAAAAAAAGCCATGCTAAATGTCAGAGTCCCTGCTATAACCATGCCACTTAGGTACTTAAAAATTAATGCTTAATTCTCCTTGTAAAAGCTCAAGTCTCATTCTTCCCTCTGATAAACTGATAAAGAGAAATCTCTGAAAAGTGTTCTGGTCTGACCTCAGTTCTCAACTTCAGAGGCATAAAATGACCAACAAGTCTTTATACATGTATTAGTCTGTACTCTCAGCAGGGTATCAGCAACCAAGATCAGAGATTGACAATACTTAAAAAGTCAAATTCTGCCTACAGATGTGCATGTTGAAATCCCACTGAAATCAGCAGGGTGAATTCATACAAGGAAAAAATTGGCTTTCAATGAAATGTGTTGATCTAATAATATAATCTTCTACCAAACTAGGTTGGAGGTAGGAAAGATTTCCACCTCGATTGGTTGCCTTTTTTTCTTTTTTAGAGCTCAAGAATTTTCCTGCACTAGTTGTCAGGGAAAAGTTATCAGTGTTCTTTAGCCCAAACAATCTTAATCAAAGAGAAAATAGTTAATATGCTCTATTAATAATTGTGTTAATACAGTTAACACAAATCTGATAGAAATTGGGTTAAACTGGTACAGCTCTTTTCCAGGTGCTCGTTCTTTTGAAAAATGGTCTACAAGTAGCTGCTTCTTAACACTAGTTGTGATTCCTCAGAAAGTTAATTAAAGATTACTCATTTTTGTTTCTTCTTTTGCTAGCAGAGCAATGCTACTTTTTCTGTAACCTGATTGTGGTACTGTTTCCCAATAAGTAGTATGGTGAAGAGCAGTCTTAATTTTAAAAGACCATGAATTCACTTCTCTGCCTGCTCATCATAATTTTTATTATTATTATGTAAAAAAAGATTTTGGATTCTTCCTTGAAATAGGTAGCTTGATGTAGACAGAAAACTTATGTAATCTAGTCTCTGTAAAAAACTATAGATACAGTGGTAACATCTAAACCAAAAATAAGAAATATATAGCTTATTGCAAAAGAAGTCAGCAGAGGGAATGATTGTTTGCTTCAGGCATTTAAACTGTATTTAGATTTAGGCTATTGCCATAATGAACTCTCCAATTTATCTGACTGATTACATAGAAATAACATAAGGCAGATTATACTTTTAAATTAAATTTGTATCTATCTGATTATTATATACTAAATAACAATTTTTGAACACATTTCTTTTTGTGTAAGAAAATAAATTGATTCACAAGCTGTTTAAATAAGATTGAGAGACCACAGGACACAACTGAGTAACTTTCATCTCCTACAAGCTAAGAAGCGTAACAGAGCTAAAATCAGCTGGTACAACTACATGACAAAACAGTTCATGGTTTTTAACTCAATTTCATATTTAAGAAAAACCTTAGCAAATTAAAATTGCCCCCAATAGTGACAACCAAACAACCCTTCTAAATTCTTGTATAAAAATGCCTTTTAAAAAAGGTAAAAACAGCATACCAACTGTCACCAATTCAGTAATGTGGTTAGCTGAAGTGTATTTGATGTACAACAACATCTTGAAAGTTGACCCATTAACAAATTGAACAAACTTCAAATATTCCTTTCATTATACCATACTCCACAAAGTTTTGAATTCACAGGAATATTATATATCACAAGGACATCTGTAGGATGTCAAAATGTTCCAGTGAATTTCAGTATGTTTTTGGTTTATTTTAAAATAAACTTTATTATGCTCTTATGTACTCTAACATTGTTTTAGTTTATATTAGCAGTAAAACAGTTGATGAAATTGATATTTTGTAAATTCTGTTTTTATTGACCATATTTATATTTAAAACTTAAGGGTCTTCTGGTGTGCCATTAGATCATCTCCTCCTTTTATAGCATCTTAGAACAATCTCTAAACTACAAATATTTTACTAATACAAAATCTGTTCTAAAAAATCATCTCTAAATCTCTTAGGAACTATTTTTTTTTTTTTTTTTTTAATTTTGGAAAGCTGGAAATTTCTTTAGTAGGAAATGGTTATTCTGCATATAATAGTTTTAAAAGTCCCAGAGTCCAGCACAGAACTTATTAGGAAGCTTACTTAAGGAAATAAAACATCTTAACCCAGATTGATTATAGCCCTTGGTGGCAACAGCTGGCTTCAAATTAAACTAAAAAAATGTATATGCATTTTGAAGCAGTTTAAGAACATATAATGAATAACTATTGTATGATTCTACTGCAGAAGTATGAAATGGTAAGCTTGAGAGCCATTTGTAACAGTAATTACTTTGGTTACAGTACAAAGAAGACATTAACACTTCCATCTCCTACACTGCAGCCAAATATTTTCCTTTTCAACTATGAACCAATGAATGCTGTCATCTAATTGCACAAACAATTTGAAAACACCTAATCAAACCATAGTTCATAGTCTAAAACTCTGCATATGAAATACGTTAACATTTTTGTGATTTCTAAAACTAAGAAGAGTAAGGACTGTAGCTATAGTAGAAAGTCTATCAGTAAAGAAAGAGAATGAAAAAATATCTCAAAAGCTGCTATATGTGTAATGCCGTTTTATGTTACAGACTGGACAGCATAGGTCTGCTAACTTAATTTAGTGCACAGCAAAAATTTACAAGAGAAAAGGCATGACATTGCAATCTGACCTCTATTTGGTTTAACAAGGATCTGGCACTGCTATTGATATCAAGCTGATTGGAAATTCTGGTTATTCAATGCATCTTTCAGGTAATTATTTCTTGCATAGATTGAATCTATTTAATCTATTATTTATTGATCTATTTAAAACTGATCTCCAGTACACATCTCCATTGCTAGGAGGGGAAGAATGGGGGTTATTGGCTTGCTTCTAGGTGTCATTCATTAATTTCCCTCTATGTGACCCCTAATAGCTCCATATAAAAGATTTTTTTTTTTGAAGGATAGAAAATTATCAATTACCCAAGCATTTAAAATAATTTTGGGATGAGAACATAAATTAGAAGTTCAACAACTCACTTTGCTGTCAAAATCTCCATAGCAAGCAGCTGTCAGCACAGTTCCCTCATAACAGCACTGTAAGAGTTCACTGTGCTGAAATACCTCTTTTCAGCACAGTAGTAGCTGAACAGTACCAAAGTGGACAACAGAAGACTATATAAGACTTTAAAATTATTATTATTATTATTATTATTATTATTATTATTATTATTATTATTATTATTATTATTATTATTAATTTTATTATCATTATAATTATTACTTATTATTTACATTATTATTTAAATAAACTACCTACCCTCATTCAGTGTCCTGAAATTGAGGTTGCTGATTTAGTATTAAAATGTTTGTAATAATATGGAATTTAAATCTTTGAAAATCTATTTGCTTTCTTCTATGGCTGGATATGAACAGAACTGAAACAGTGAATTATTTGAATGGGTAGTCTTACTTTTGTCTCATTTTGAGAAAAGATGATTAGGGACAAAAGGATTTTCCCAGTCTCTGCAAACAGAGTCATTTTGCAGTAGATGATGAGCAGATCAGTGACCAGTTCATTTCTGATTTATGAGTAACTGCAATCTCTATTTGTTTGACAAATAAATAAATTTCAGGCTGGCACTTTCCAGTGAACATTTGTCAGTGACATACAATTGGCTTCAACTGTCAATTAAGCTGAAGAAATTCTGAAATAACCAGCATAGAGTTCAACTAGAAATTGTATTAAAATTGTAAACAGGCTTTGACAAGAGACTTTAAAAAGATGCTTACAGCCTTTATGAATATCCTTCTTACATTAAATACATAAAGTCCATAATCTATGGACACAAAGTCCATGTAACTGCTTTACTCATAACTATAAAAGTGAATCTGCAAGAACAACCAGCAGTTCTTAAGTAGAAAGACTGACTTTAATGAAAATTCCTTGCAGAAAAATACAATAGTTATGTCACAAATTCTGTTCTGCTTTTCACAGTTATCAATCATTATATCAAGACAAGGTGCCCTCTTTTTGTCATAATGAAGAAGAACTAATTATCCTATAGCAGACAGGAGTTAATTGAAAAAAAAAAAGTCTACATGATTCTACATGAATAGCCCTTTATTTGGAAGGTGTTCTAGAGATATGCACGTCTATTTTGAACTAAAGAAACCACTCTTCATTATTTTTTGTTGCTGAGCTTTTGGTCTGTTTTTGGTTTGATTTGGTTTGGTTTGGTTTGTTTTACGGAGGTTGCAAAAGAAAAAAATTAGAATGTAATTAAACTCATGGAGTCTAGAGGCTCTGCTGTTCCCTTACAATACTGTCTGTGACAGAAAACTGAAGAACTTATATTGGTGCAAGTGGCATGCTAAAATATCACTGGCAGAAAAAAGTGCTTTGCATTGTGCTCTCCTGAGTATGTTGAGAGTAGCTGAACTACTTTAGCTAAACCACACCATCAAAATTAGCTTCTCAGTCACAAAACTGTGCCCACAACATCTCAAAACAGTGGCTTTTAATTTAAGAAACATAATTTTCCAGAGTGGAAAAGTATAAAAATCTGAACTTTCCTATGGGTATTAATTTCTATTAGTATTTCTCAGCAGATGTCTACAGAGAGACAACTAAACAGTGAGGAGGTATCAGCATGACATGCAATGTTTGTTGCATGCTGCTAGCATAACCATTATCATGATTTTGGATGGCAAAAGAGAATCTTTGGGGAAGAAAGAGAGATAAATTGGTTCTACCATCAATTCCTGGTATGGATCTTTGAATAAGATACCAAATGGATGAGGTAGGCACGATTGCATATCAATTGCATGGTAGCAAAAGCTTAATATAAAATCTGAGTGGTGGTCTCATGAGACACTCAGTGTTCCAGGCATGCTGATGAAAAGAACATTTTGTTAGTGATTGCAAGGAGAAAGCATCATTGAATTTGCTGCAAAGGGGAGTAGAAATCATGGGCCATGTAAAAAATATTATCTGAGCTACAATCAAACTGATCAGGCAATGGATATTAAGGGACAAATAATAGATTCATTTGGGCTTGAACTGAATTTAAGACTGGACGGATTTGGATTTTACTGGACGGAAGAATATGCTTGAAAGGGAGACAGAAAGAATGTGTATTATTAAGAAAGTAAGTTAAATTTCAGCTGGCAGATAAGACCACTCATCTGAGAGAAGAAAAAAAGTAGAATAACAGATGACAGCAGAGAAGTCTCAAGAATACTTTGGTAATAGATGGACTCTAGTCTAGGTTGCATCCTTTGGAGCAGATGGGTGAAACTATCTTTTGTCCTCACAATTAGAGATGAACACCAATGTGTACATTAATGCAGATGAAGCATGTATAATAATAATAATAATAATAATAATAATAATAATAGTAGTAGTAGTAGTAATAGTAATAATAATATGAGCCAAGGATCCAGTATGAGTTCAAAGTTATACCATGACTCTAGCAGCTCCAACAGCTATAACTAAAGAGGACAGTGACAAATGGCACTAAGTTGAACATATTCTCCAGGAAGTAAGTCATCAGGTTAGGTCTGGGAAATCTATTATGATCCAAATTAAGAGGAGGATTTACAAGAAATGCAATCACATGACCAATGTTCTGATCTGTTCAGATCTTGAGTTTCTTAGATGTATAGAGAGAAATTATGTACTTTGCCTCATACTGTAATATCAGTCATTGTGATACTCATAAAAAAACAGAGCAAGGATGAGACATAGATAATATATTGACTGGATAACGTTTGGCTCATAATACAGTGTATAAAGGAAAAAACTTACTTTCTACTAACAACTTTTAACTGAGGGCTACATAACTCAACAAATTGAGCTTTTAACTGAAACATTTGCAGAGGAAAAGTATTTAACCCATAAGTGAATCAATTATTAAGTCATCAGTTATGTTATTTAGAATGTATTTATTTATCTTTTTAACCATAACAGGGCTCAGAACTATAATTATGGAGTCAAGACTCCTGCTCATTGTTTTAGAATTAAGCAACTTGCTTTGCTTTCCAATAATATCAGATATTCAGTGTTTCTGTTCAGGGTATCTTAAAAACCCCAGAAACAAACTGTGGTTGTAATAGTACTTTCTGAGAATTTATAAATAGATTTCTTTGGTTCATTTATGAATTTAAATGAAGATAAGCAAATTTTGCAGCTAGCTGTTCATCAGCTACTAACCATTTCATTTGTTTTTGTATAGAATCTGCATAGGACTCATTAAACTTTCTGTGTGATTAAAACTCGAGGACTTTCATTTTAATAAACTACATTTGATTTTTAGAGGCATTTTTTTCTTGCCATTAGTCATTCTATTTCCTCTTTCTTAGATCCTAATGTTCATCTAGAGAAAATAACAGTTAGCTCAGGTCTCTTTCAAAATGACTGATGATTCCCATTTATGTGACTGGAACAGAGGCACTTTGTTCTTATCAAAATGGCAACTGCCTCTATTGTGCTCTGGATGAAGGAATCCTGTATTATTTATCAAGTCTGTCCACAGCAGTCATGCTGGAAGAGGACAAGTCTGCCTAAGTTTCTCAATGAGCAATGATTTTATGAAACAACCCTTAAAATCAGATAAGCATTAAGCTATAGAAAATAACAATTTTTTCAGGATTGCTGCTTTTTTTTAAAAAACTGTCTTTAGTTATGAAGCCTATTTATCAAAAAAGACAGAGAGCAAATACCACTATCACGAAAAAACATATATTTTAAATTATTTAGATTCTACTCTACAATTAGAGAAATAATTATGTATTCATCATACTTAAGAAAATATAATAAAGAAAAAATTAATTCAATAGATTTTTATTATATATTCTCCAATCTATTTTATTTTCTTTTCTTTAACTGCCAATTTTGCCTCTCCTGAGTTTACAGTGAGTGTGATGAGGATTTTACACATTTCTATAGTGCTTCTACCCATGTCAGCAATATACATTCTCAGTGAGGATCCCACTGCATTTTAACTTCTGAAATTATAAAACTCTTTATATGCACTCTTTAATATAAGTCACTATGGTACAAAGATATCAATTTCTCACACTAAAAGATAATTACTGATATGGGGATTCACACAATGAGCTCTTTTATATTCAGAAACAGTGATATATGACACGTACCTTGACTTTTTCCAAGTGATCCTGCAGAGAGTCAATTAACAGATCCCCCACTGGCTGCCAGGATCCCTTGAATGCCTCAGCCTGGCGTAGCTTCAGGTCCAGTTCATCCATTGCCTCTTGAAGGCCCTGCAGTCTTTCAAGAGCATCGTCGATCTTCTTTTGCCAATCAGCAGACTGTAGGTTCAGCTTATCCCACTCAGTTCTGACCTCATCTGTTTGCCTTTGTAGAAGTTTAGTGGCATTGTGGGCTCTTTCCTCAGGTGACAGATCTAAATGTGAAAGTGAAGAGGCTTTTAGGATATATTCTGTCTTAGAACTAAAACAGTTGCCATCTGGCTAAGCTCAAATCCCAGTAAGAAACTCTTCATAACCATAAGGCACCTGTGAAATTTGTTTTATTAATGTATCCTTGTTTCAAAATCTCTTGAAAAATTTAAATCTTGCCATCATAAAAATCAGCAAAATATGCATTTAAGGCATATTTTGAAACATAAAGGCAAGTACATAAAGGCATTTTGAAACATGCAAGGTGTAGCTAGAAGTTTATCAGCTGATTCAGCACAGTATTTCTGCACATAGATAAATATTAATCACCATGAAGCTTTTGCTGCAATTAGGTGGATTTGGGATCTCCAGTAGTACTGAGACTGCAAGGTGAATTTTAGCTTAAATTGCAGCTTTGAGCCCTCAAATGAGGCTATAATTATAGACAGGTCCCAAAGGTTTAAAGGCAGTTTCAAAATCTGCTTATAAATATGCATGTCTATTTAGTACCACAGTGTTCAGAAGGAATGCTAAGGCTTGCTTTCATCTATATTTTTAGCTTAGTTTCTGAATACTGGCATTCAGCTCAGAGTGCAAAAGGAATGCTTTCAGAGCGGCTGGCAGGATTTATTTAATCATCTCCGATCATCTCTGATCTTTCCAGCAACGTGTTATTACCCTGTTCTTGCTTCAATTACCTCTGGGTTCCGGGCAGACCTTCTCCACTGCCTCCACAGGCTGCTCGGCCAGGAAGATTCGCACCGTCTCAAGGGCATTCCTGATAACGGGTTCTTTTGTTTTTAGCTCCCTCTTGAAAGTCTAAGAATCAAAATTCTTGTAAGTACATTTTAAGGAAATACCAAGTCAGAATACCAATGTCAGAACAAAATTTCCAGCAACAGCTTCCACGTGTATATGACAAGGAGCAATGAAACACACACAAATTAAAAGAATCAGCTTTTGCTTAACTTGCAATCACACTGTATTCAAAAGAGCAAACGTGCTGTCAGCATACTACATTTTTCTTTCTTCAGCAGCATCCCTTTTACTCTTTTACTCTCTTCTACATCCTGCTTTTAAATGACCATAAATTACGGAAGAGTAGTATTAGAAGCTTTGGTAGGTGACTGAAAGCATATATATCTCAGTATTTATTTATTCATTTCTCTGATTTTGTTATTGAGAATATAAGAGTCTATTAATCTGATATAAATGTACCACACAAAAATGCAGATGAAACCCAGCTTGTGTGTTGCATGTTGCATTGGTTCTTCTGCATGTTGTAGTGAATGTGTCTAAATGGCCCTTACCACTCTTTTATTTCAACCTTTTTTTCTGTGTTTATGAAACTTTATTGAATGCATACTGTTTCAAGCAGCATAGAGGTAAAATATGCAGGTAATTTAATAGTACAGTGTAACACAAAATACAATACTGCAAAAAGGAAAGCCATATGCCATGGGTAGTAAACAGATATTTTACTGCAGGGATTAGAAAATTCACAACACCAGCATTATATAACCTTGTAACGTAATAAATTCACCAATTCAATTAAATTAATTATTAAACAAAATTTGTATTTCTATGTGAACTAATGAAGGATTATAAATTCAATATTAAAAAGTTCATTACACTTTGAATTATATTTGATATGTGACTCTCTGTACAGGAAATACCTACCAGAACTAATAGTGGGAACATGTACAGTTTATAATATGAGCACTCACAGGTAAAATGTTCTTAATACATTCCAGGATAATAAACTTAAGGAAATAACTACATTATTCTACTATAAATATTTAAATACACTTTTTATTAAATGGTCAAGAACTAACCATAAGGTTTGTAGCTGTTCTTGGGAAAACCCTTTAGCAAAGTCTGCTTTGTTTAAGGAAATAACAAAGCAAAAAATCTTCATTCTGTGTCAACGACAATAATGTGACTGGAATCTTTTCAAGCAGTCAATCTACTATCATAAGAGAATCTGTCATTTGATTAATACCTGAGAGAAATGTTTTAAACAAAAATGTTGACCATTAAAAACAATATAAATTTTCATAAATAAAGAATTGTGCTAACTTCTAAAGAAGTGCATTAAGTTAATGTACATGTATATTGACAAGTAAAATACCACTGGACATTTTTTTCTGTAAAAACTGTGTGGAGTTACTACAGGGCTGAATGAAAAATTTCAAACTTAGTCATCTTTAGGTTTATAATTCATACTTGACTGTTGCATGAAGTGCGATAGAAAGAGGAAATATAATAAGCCTTTTTCATGCCTCCAAATGAAGAAAATCTATTCCTTTAATTAGCCTTTGTGTTCATCTCACTTTACTCTGTCCCACCAGAATGGTGTGGCTGGTCTGCAGGTTAAGTAAGCCAGCAGGAAGCATAATTTAAAATCCAGCATGGTAATTTCCATGGTCTGTGTGCTTCATTCTCTGCTGATAGCGTTAAAGGTAACATCAACAGCCAAACTCATTTAAACCAGCGTTTTTTAAACATTAAGTGATATAACAGCTAAAAGATAAAACATGCCTTAGAAATGTTTCCAAACATGGATTATTTCTCAGAATTTCTGTGCCCCAAACCAGTCCAAAAGGAAGCAGTTGCACAAAGGTCTGTTCTGTAAACAAACACCAACAGCAGGAAGGAGTGACCGATATTCCAGGGAACACAGAAATTATCTGAAGTGAAGACTAGTTAAAAGCAGAAACACTTCTGAACTATGCATTTGGGAATGAGTAGTCCTGCTGTAAGGAATGCTGCCGCTGTAGACTGTTCACCCCTGGCTATGTACATGTGCACACCAGGAGAAGGACAAAAAATACCTTCTTTCAGCTTGTACTGTTTTTTGCAGAAAACTAGAGCAATCAAATACACCGAGTGGCATTGTCTTTCCAGAAGAGTTTTGAAGCCACAATCCTCCTGTATCTCTTGTGCAACAGAAGGAGAACATATGTGCAATTCCATAAAGCCTGTGGGCAGGAATCATAACATCTTCCTCAAAACAATAGAGGAATGCTAATAGGAACTTCTGACTTTGCACATTTTGAATTTTGTCACAAACAGAAAAAGTGTCTTTATTAATAAAGGACAACTGAGCCAATGTGTTAAACTTTTTTTCCCCCAACTTTTCCCCTCTGGATGTTGGAGCTGGTGGAAGCAATTATAGACTGTAAATCCTGAGTTATAGAATAATACACAGTATGGTGTTGAGATCTATTTACAGTTTTCATCTCCTTCCCTAGTTTTGATCTTCAGATTTCTACTGAGTTGAAATACGTTTCAATTAAAGAAATTTGAAAAGGAGAGGATGAAAAAAACATGAGGCTGAAGCAGTAGCACAGAACAGCATTAAAAATAATGAATGCTCATTTCATACTAACCCATTCTAAAAAAAAAAAAATCTTATTGTATGAAGATAAAGCTGCTTTTCGTATTAAAGTTTTGTTGTGAGATATGTATACACTACCTGTAAAAATCATAAGTAGCAATAAAAGACATTTTCTCTTTTTTTTTTTTTTTGAGGAAAAGAAAAGAAATTTATCTATCTAGAGCCCTGACAAATACATCTTTCTAATAACTAGACCATCACTGAAAGCAGAATTAGTCTAAATGAATGTCTAATGTAAAACTAATGATTGCAGGCTAATTTCATTGAATTCCTTAACTTCTTCCACACTTCATGGTGACTGTAGAGGAAATCGAATATGCATAATGCATGACCTGACAAAAAAGTAAGTAAACTACTTTATTTAAGCATGTCTATTTGTCATCAACACTGCAGCAATAATGGCATTCTGTCCACCATTTTAATAATGCATATATTGATCAGCTTATCTTAGACCTCTACTACCACCTCATGAGTGTCCTTAAATCTCTTTAAATGAAGAAACACTGATTGTTTAAATTGAAAAATGAAAACATAATGAGAAAAGAGTTGCATTAATAAAACTAACATTAATCTCTGTTATTTAAAAACTAGGAATTTTTACGTTCAATGTATTTTAAAGAGAAAGAGTACAATTAGATTAATTTAACATGTTTGCCAAACAGAATGCTTTTCCAAAAATGGGGTTTGTCCTGATCATTAAAATTAGATATCGATTGTGGCACCATAATTAGTTAGTGTGTTGAAGCTGGAACTGTACTACTTAGGCAGTGATTCTACAGATTTCATGTGAAAGGGTTTCCATGGAATTGTTAATAAGTAGCTTCTATGTTCATAAATGCTATTTATGCTGTTAATAAAATCACTACACAGCAAATGAAGCAACTCTTAAAATAATGAAAGACATAGCAGGCTATCTGCATGATGCCTAAGTTACTTAAATTAGATTAACAGTAACATGCATACGGTTGTTAATTTAATTTCACCAAAGCAATATTATGATACTTAGTAAAACAAAGAAAAATGTAAGATAATTAAATAATGTTTTCAAGGAGAGGAATTTTTTATCATTGACTAGCACCACTACTACCACTCCTCCCCACACATTCTAAGACTTTGGAATAGAGACAATTTTTTCAGATGCCAAAAATTGAAAAAATTACCTACTATATATATATAAGTTCAAACAAATAGCAATTTTGAGGGTGTATTTGGGATACATTCCAAACTGCCTCATCAAAAAAAGCACCTCACATTTATAAACAACAATGATTTTGACTGCATGGATACCCCAGTTCTCAGTTGAGTTCAAGCTCTCCTCTGGCATAGATTCAAACATTTGAAATTTTCATCTGAATCATACTCTTAAAATTTTTAAAGTCAAACTTGGCAACTAGAAGCACTCAAGTTGTAAGAACTGACTTCTTTTAATCTCTTTTATGAATCTCTGTGGTCTTCTGAATGATAGAGAGGTTAAATATGTTTGCTCTTTAAATTTTACCTTTAGGGGAAAAAATAAAATCAGCTTGCAACACTTTATAAAAAGGATTCAGGCATAAAGTCATGTTGGTATTCATCATGCTATTTCCCAGCTGAATCAGTTAAACTGCATATAAATAGTGTTCCCCTGATGAGGTTTATTCAGTTCTAAAGTGAAGAAGTTACCTGGGTTCAGTACTGGCATTACCAGAACCAAAACCAATTCTTCACAGAAGCAAAAAAAATTGTACTTACAAAGAGAGACCAAAACTGGAAGTTTTAGTCATTTAAAAGATTGGTCAGATCTGATAGATGCTTCTCTAGTCTACTGAAGAGGAATGTTCAGAAGTGATATTCAGGAGAACAAAATGAACAGCCAGCAGATTCCTTTTCTCAAGATCAACACACAACTACTGTTTAGTTTCACATTCAACACACTGAGAGCTAAGCTCTCAACAACAGCTTTCCAGCACTGGGCTCCAGTTTCAACCTAGATAATTTACACTTGTGAAAACGTTTGAAAACATTTCCTTATGTTCAGAAATGAGCTAAATTGTTCCTTTGCATATCTACTTCTTTAAAAGAAACTTTTAGAGTGACAAAGTCCATAATGCCCAGAGGGAAAGAAAGCTCCAACCAACCAACCAACCAACCAACCAACCAACCAACCAAATGGGGGGGCCGCACGGCCAACCAACCAACCAACCAACCAACCAACCAACCAACCAACCAACCAACCATGTTGCAAACACAGATTTTTGTCAAATCTGAAGTCAACCTGAAGTCAACTTCCATGCTGACATTTTTTTCCCTTCTCTGTCAGAGATATTTAAAGATCAGACATGGCAAATTGATTGCAAATATTCTGTTTTGTTCTTTTTTTCCACAGGGAATCAGCATATCTGTCAAGCTTCTGAAGTACTACAGAATGGGAAAAGGAAAAAGACATATTTCTAAAAGGAACTAAAATATTCTAACTTTGATACGAGACAGGATAACCAAAGCTCTGTGTTATGTACATGCAAGTGACACAGAATTTAAAAAAGAGAAGTGAGTTCTATTTTATGAATTAATTTTTTCCTTTCTCACACTATCTTACTTTTATGAAATAATTCTCATTCCTAAAAATTCTAAATACTTCACTTGTTTGGTGTGTGACAGAGAGATCACTTAGTTTATCATTGACAACTTGTCACCTTTATGATGAATTCTTGGAAACCCTTAAACCACTTATAGAGTGATATACAATACTATGAGGAAAATACAAAATACTATAAGAAGTAATTTCTTTAGATAAGAAAATATTTCCTCTGTCTAGGAGAAAATGTTTTCAAGTACTTTAATATTATTTAGATGGAAAAAGTTTTGTTGTAAAAATTCTATAGAAACTTCTCTCTAACTCTTGTTTTGGCTCAAGAGTTTTCTTTGGAGAAAGAGTTTATGTCACACTGAGTTAAAGCAACATCTCTATTGCTTCTTTCATCCTGATGTTCTGGATGGACTTTAAAACTACTTTATGGAAGTTGCTACTTTATGGCTAAAACAGATCTCAGGCTTCTCTTAACTTTCATAGTTATATATAACATGTCTTAACTTTCTTAGGGGAAAGGTGAAAAAAGGAATGGTGCTGCCCCGTAAAGTCATGGATGTTTTCACCTTACTGTGTCTGTGATAGTGCTTTAAATCCCACATAAAATTTTGTGAGAAAGACACATCCTACACATCACCTCTCCAGAGGGAAGACCTAGGAAATGTGACGAAGATGCCCCTTGCAGAAAAGCATTATGTTATCTTAGAAAAGATTGCCACTGAGAGATAGAGATGTTTTTTTTTTTTCATCTTTCTCTTTTGCTTTCTCAATCATTTGATGAAGATAAGTCCTTGACAAACCATTTTGACACTACTTCCCACTAGTTTTTTGCAGTAGATGAGCGCCTGTGTTTCCTAACGAAAAATCTGTGTCTGGCTGATTATGGTACTTCCTGACTTTTCACAAACTCAGGGTCTTAAAGCAGCAAGATATGTCATGTTCATTTTGCAAATTTGATCTCACTAGCTGTTGTCAAATATGTCCTTCCCCATAAGAAAGGACAATATATTAAAGCAATATTTATATACAGCTATGTGATGAGCAGAAAGAACACTGATCCTATTTTGTTTAAAAGCACAATTTCACATTACTCCATTAAGCAATAACATCAGAGATTTAGGAACTTCAGAAACAATACTTTTTGTGGCAAGTTTCACAAAAGAAGTTGCATATATACAGCACAATGCTTTGAGAGGATGATCATTGGATATGGAATATTCTCTTCTCATGAAATCAAACTGTCAGACTGATAATTTAAATTTTTCAACAAAAATTACATTTTTTTTGAAATAACTTTTCAGATAGTACCCTGAAGCATAATTGGACATCAAAGTAAAGGAAGTAAAGATATTCTGTAATGTCATTGTTTTAATTAAAGACATATGCAGATGATGGAGAGGAGAGCTTGAATGTATACTGTACAATGGAGGTACTAGAACTGTGATTTCACATTCAGACCTGAATAGACCTCAATGGCATATGAAATTAAAGACTGTTTAGGTGAAAGTAGGCATTGGGTTAGCATCAGACTGGTGTGAATTGGTTAACCACAGGAGACAAACTTTAAGCATACCCTCACCACAACAAAAAATCAGTGTAAATCTTTGTATGAAGAACTATTCTGAAGTATTATTCTGGGGATTGTTCATTTGGTGGGTTTAAAAAAACCCCAACAAACTTCCTGTACGAGTGTTCTATTTAGGTTCCCTTTTAATATCAATCTTAGTCTATAATGGTCCCCCATATGATGCTCTGCTATGGTCTTTCCATAAGAATTCCCTGATGAAATCAGTATGAACTACAGACAGTTATCACAATAGTTTTACAGTGCAGAGTTGTGCAATAGAGCTGATACCAGCTACTCTTGTCACAAATGTTCCCCAAATCCAAACTAATGTTTCAAAAAGTATACATGAAGTTGGAATGCTTGATCTAGAAAAAAAATCAGAACTACTTATTTAATCCTCAAAAATTGTTCTGGCTATGAAATCTGCCTGTGATAGGTCTCTGAAGGTCATGGTCATTAACCCTTCCTTCTCCAAAAGGCTTATTTTCCCTGCTGTGAAAGCTAGAGCTGGGATTCTTTCCAACAAGGACTTTGTCACGCAGCACTAGCCTGCAAAGGAAAAAACAATGACCAAAAGATAATTAAAAACCCCAAAACATACCCGATGAATTTCATTCTGTTTCTGCACAGTGGGAAGATCTCCACCAATGGGTGCTTGCTGTTTTAATTCATCCTCCTTCAACTGCAGCCATGCCAAAAGTTCCTGAAGAGAGAGATGTAGTCTCTTCCACTGGTCGGTACTGGCTTCCAAATGGGATCTGAAAACATGTTACATATAAGATAGGTTCAGACACAGTGGAAGTAACCAAAATGTACAAGCTTATTTACTGAGAAAGATCCTAGTGTTTCATTAAGGTAATGATTTTTTGAATAGCTTCAGTGGCTTTGAATTAGATTCTGGTAATACAGATTTAAATTTTGTTCCATAGTCCTGGCTTTTTTTCACATCTCCTGATTTTTGTTTTTGATTGATTGGGGTTTCTTTGCATTTTAGTTTTCCTCTTCAGCAGCGAGTAATGGCTGTACTGAATTGTCACTCTCACTAGAAGCACACAAATGCTATGCAGGACTAGCATGAGAAGTGTAGTCATCACTTAGGATTGCTAGGACATTATTTATCTGAAATGTAGAGAGTAGTTTTCCAACTCAGTGAAGAGCAAGCATTTCTCTAAACCACTACACAAACCATTCAACTTACACAAGACTCATTCTGTTAATTTTTTAAAATAAGAGAACCAGTGTCATTCTTTAAAAAAGTCATGAGGAAATTGTTAAAGCCAATAGAATCATCATACTCTAACAAGCCAAATAGCAGTGCCATTGAAACTGAGGTATGAATAAAACTATTTGAAACACAGGGAAAATTAAAAGACAAAATTCCATTTTATGCAAAAAAGGTCTCCATCATAAGGACATTTTCAAAATATTTCCTCTGTATATGCATAAATGTGGTTTTTTGGGACCAAGTATTGAGCTCCTAAATTTCAGCAACTGTTTTCTGTGGCTGGACTGAAAAAAATCTTTAATTTTCTCTGTACCCTAGAAAAACCCCACTAAAATTTTTTCTGGACTTATGAACATGCTATTTTTTGATTTCTTGTTTGGAAAAAGAAATCTTAATTCACCTCCCAAGTAACATAAGAAATTCTCTTAGTAACTCAAACCAAAGGAATATTACATAACAGTAAAGAGAAAAAATGTGCTGGGAAATAAAGACAAATTTTCTTTTATTTCATACATTTCTGTTTAAGTTGTAGCTTTGTTCATATAACATTTATCTTTTTCTATAGTGGTTGCACTCAAAATCATTCTTTTCTGACACTAAGAATTCTACTCCTATATCTTATATATAATATTCTATAAAGAAATGTGAAAAATATGGACTCAGCATTTTTTCAAACCTTATTACTTAGTTTGGATATGGCAGTGCAGAATTGATGAAGGTAGGGACAGTTGCATTTCTCTGAAATGCTCTATGAATCCTATCTTCTTTCCAACCTCTTATGTCAGGTAATTAAAGTGGCAAGGAAAGAGAAAGGAAAGGGACAGATCAGACACATGCTGACAGAGAATTCAGCTGCTCTCAAAAGAATGTGAACTAAAGGAAAATCTCTTTTTTCAAACTTAAATGCTGCATGTGAAGGACACACACAGACCTTCTGATCTCTTCCCTCACAGGGCTTCTGGGAGCTGGGGCAAAAATGATTTACAGCAGGGGGAGGCCAGTCCTGCCGGCACTGAAGTCTAGAGAAGGCCCTGCATGCTAAAAGATTTAGATTATATATATGTTTATATATTATAAATTATTAATGGCTAGAGTGGTGAGGCACTAGAACAGACTGTCCAGAGAAGCTATGGATGGAACCCTGGAAGTGTTCAAGGCCAGGCTGGATGTATCTTTGAGCAACCTGAATGTGTCCTTGCCCATGGCAGGGGGGTTGGCATAGGATGGTCTTTACAGTCCCTGCCAACCCAAACCTTTCATTCTGTGATACCTCTGAAAGTAGCAAGGGAAAAGAAGCAGGAATATTTATGGAGAGCTGCAGGAGGTGACAACCAGAGCAAGGCCACAGGATTTTAGGACAAGAGACAGTCAAGGAGCCAAGTTTCTGATTCAGGCTAATTCCCTTGTCACATGTTTATCTTGGCAAAGGCAAGCTTCCACCTTTTATGGAGAAGGGCAGCAAATGGAGGCAAACACTTCTTCCGTGCTTCCTCAGATCTGGTTTTACAGAGAAAAAATGCAAAGAGAGTGACCTGAAGGGGTTTTGTTACTGCTGTGTGCTCTGACCTCCCCCAGTTAGGTGATTTTTTTTTCCAGAACTTGTCTTGTTCTGCTCTTCCTTCATCTTCAGGAATATATGTTTATGCATGCACATACCAGTATACCTTGTATGCATACACTCATGTATTTATGACTGTGTCCAAGATGTGCAGACAAAAAGAGATAATAGTAAAACAGTTAAAAAAAAATTATAAGAAAGAAAGTGTTTATAAGAAGAAAGTGTGCTTACATATCAGCATGAAAAAAGGGATTCTCTTTAATACCTACCATATATTTAATCTAATGCACTTAGAAAAGTATGCCCACCCAAGCTGATCTATGGCATGGGTCTTCTGTTTCAGCAGACTAAAAATTACACTAAATAAAGAAACTTCCAGGACTGATATCTGGAGAATATTTCATATGTCTTCTCTAATCCCTCTTTTATGCAAGCATTGCTAGTTATAATGAAATCTATTCCATGCTGTGCTATGGATAGAAAGAGCTCCAAACAAGCAGACTGAGAAGAGCCTTTTCTTTTAGTCTGGTGGCCAGCAACACTTAAACCAAATGTCTGAGAATTTAAGGATTTCATCTTATACTAATCAATAAGTTGTTTAAGACCTTAAGCTTTTTATTGGAAGCACAGATTTTAGAGGAAAGGTTTGTTGCTTTGAATGTGCAATGCAGGAAGTCACTGTGATATAACTGGGGTTTACTGCTTCTGATTCAATTAATGACAGCAATACACTAAACAGCAAAAAATGAAAGACAGGAAGTCCCATACATTTAATTATTGATATTTGGACAACTGACTATTTTTATCTCAAAAATCACTGTATTTGAGCAAGCTCATGGGTAAAATGAATGCAAACAAAAAAAAAAAAAAAATCAGACACTTTGTAGGTTATTATTCCTCTTCTTTTGCTCCTCAGAAGGAAAGAAAAAGGAAGAATATGTCTTTTTTTCTTTAGTTACTGGTATCTTTTCAACATCACAGCCTTCATTTATTTTTAATGATTGATGAAACAAAGATGGTTTTTGTCATTACACAGCCTGACCTCCCTCAGGACCTGAGCCGAAAAAAGCTAATATTTCATACATTACTTTGGAAAACACTTCTGACTTTTGCTGCCCTCTGAACTACCACCAACACACAGCCAATGAGAAAATGAAAAAATGCCCAAGACTGAGCGCAACTGAGCTGGGTTGCCTGTTGCAAAAGCTGTATTTCTGGAGAAAAGCTTCCTGGAAAATTTCTTGTGAAATAAAATCTTCAGTCTATTGAAGCCTGAATGACCACTTGATAATTTGTAATATTACTATTTATTATATTTGTCCTTTCAATCCAAAGTGTTTTCTCACATGATACTACCTATGGATTTCTTTTATCCCTAGATTTTATTTAACAATTCTGTCCACTCTCCTGACAACAGTTAAAATCTTAAATAATGGGTCTTCTCATTTGTGAGGATTTTTTTAGTTTTGCAGTGGAAATAGCAGTCTTTAAAATGAAGCTTATAAATATTGGTTATTTAATCACTTTCTTTCATAATTCACTGATAAGTCACACCCAGTTCTAGAAAAAGCACACATTTAGAGGAGGTACAGTTACTGTTTACACATGATAATCCTTCTTTCTGTAATTACAAAATTTCATCATACACCTCAAATCCTAATCCTCAGCTATAATTTTCACACCAAAAATCCTAATCATTCTTACAAAGTTAAGCCAACATCCAAAGTAGCACAAATAGTTTCAAAATAGACAAAAAACAGTGCTAACAGAAAAAAAAAAGCAACCTTTTTGCTTGTAAAATGTAGCATTCCATCCAATACACCAATGGTAGGCTTTTACCTAGGTTCAGGTCCTACCTAATGTTTAGAGATTTCTTCCTAAGTTCACTCCATCTGAGGTTCATGTTATCCAGACGTCTCTGCAGCAGAGTTGCATCCTCAGAGCCTTCCAGGGACCTCAGGATTTTCTGCCCATTTTCATCCAGGTTGTGAAAGATGTCGGTGTGAGCATCAATTTCTGCCTGTAGTTCCTATGGAAGCAATAGAAAACAATATATCCGATTTCTTAAAAAAATCACAGAAATTATTTTTTCTCAAAAGAGTGGAAAAATCCTCAGTGCAACACAGAGCACAGGTTTTGATTGCTCCTTTTGCAGCAATATCATGTCCTGTATACAATTCCATGTTTCCCTTTCACATGAAGGCCATTTGCATTGAATATGACCTTTTATTCCATACGGAGCATACTGAATGAAATTTAGAAAGCTAAAGGCGCAACCTTTGACAGGCAGCAAAGCAAGGAGAAGATATATTCACTGTGCTGATGTGGGAAAAACAAATACAAAATCCTCAGGATCTCAGGTAAATCTGACCTTCACATGATACGTCTTCCTGTGCAACATTTTCAGTTTGAGCTGGGGACTGCAACACTGGTCCTGCTGCATGGCAATTCCAAGAAATCTAGGCGTGTGCAGCAGCCAGGCTTTAAAATGCCAAGTTCACTTACATTCTGTTGACAGAACGCATTTTGGAGTACAGGCCTCAGCAGTCAATAGCAATAAACAGCCACTTTGTGCTGTATCAAAACACTGGTTGGGGCCACGGCTGTAGGAGGGCCTGAGAATAGCAAGGACCTAGAATATGCAACTGGCAGCTCATGTTGAACAGCCAACTTTTCTTATCGCCTCATAACTGCAGGCCAGCTCTAAATTTTGAATTCATTTTTTCCCCCTCATTTTTAGCACGGCTGTTTCTGCCAAAAGAACATTCTTTAGAGAGCTGCCTGGTACCAGCATTCCTGCCTGCCCACGCACTCAATGCAGCCTTTGTATGCTGGCTGCCCTTCCCCAAGATGTTTGCATGCTGCAGCTCCACAAGGTCAGATTCATTTTCAGAGAACTGTGGTTGAATCAAGGTCATTAAATGGCATAAAATAATAATAATAATAATTTCAACACGTACATGAATGAGCATACACGTACTTTATATGAAGCCACATCTACACAAAAGTACTTTTACTTTCAAACAAAGATGCACACAAAGACACAAAGAAATAATGAATAGTGAATAAAGCTCCACATTTTATCCTGGGATGCTGGAGCACTAAGATTTCTGGTGGTGGTTTCTTGCTGCATGAAATGGGAGTGCTAGAGATAAAGTGGGGAAAAGGAAATGATTTATGGCATTTGAGAGCAAGACCCAGTACTAACTGAGCATCACTGATAGTCCCCAATGGAAATTTGTAATTTTTTTCAGAAGAATGACTTTGAGAGAGGGGAGAACACAATCTGTCTACTTGGTGTGTTCTTAATTGAATTGGTTTTATTTGATATTTTAAGTGCAATGGTAGCTGCACTGAATCATGAGTAGATTGTCCTTGTTACTGTTGTTCCAAATGTCCTTAACTGGATACCTTTCACAGCAATGACTAACACAATATTTGGGGAAGTTTTAAGGTAGGCTAACAGCATCTTTGGTACAGGGTAAGGATCCTTCTCCAACTATTTTACTTATCTATTCTATACTTATCTATTCCTAAGTACTTAGGAATTAGTTTGATGTACATCAGAGGTAATTGCAGAATTCAACTGTGTTATAAATATTGTATTTATTTATTGTTGTTCAGGCAATTTATATTTTTAAACGGTATTATTAAAGTACATAAAAATATAAAATATTTCAGTTATGAATGTCCTTACTTGAAAATTTATATTTTATTTCGAGTCCGAATGTTGCTAGCTTCAACTTCCAGTTGTAATACTTCATTTCTGTTTACTTGAATGAAGAATACTCTATTACCAAATTTCTTTCCTTCCATGTATGTATTTGGAGATATTATTTAAACTAGGTTAAGTATAACAATACTGATATAAATAGCTGAAACAATATGCAAGAAAGGATAAAAATAAAAAAGTTAACTGTTAATGTCTTTATAGTTCTAAGGTCCTCCTACATTTAATAAACAATAAATATATTATGGGATGAAAGAATTACATGTAGTACCTGTTGCACAGGATAGTGATGGAAACAGTTTTCAGGATAGTGATGGAAACACCGAACTTACAACTTGTTCCTTTTCCTTGGCAAGAACATGTGCCATAAAACATTGAACAGCTATTCAAAGTAGGCAGCTGTCAAATCTATCTGCCCTCTTGGTGTTTTACTACACATATAGCATTATATAAGAAAAAATGTAAGAAAAAAAGACTTCCCGTGTTTCTCTTGTGTTTAGAAAATGCATCTTATAGTCTACACATTTTATGTCTTTATCCAGACACGTACATAATTCTGAAAATAAAAGCAAACCACATCCTCTTTTATTTCAGAGTACTACATAGTATCACAACACATCTGGACAGTTAAGTGGGCAATGAACATGAAACGTGAAGTATTCTGATCAAAAGCTTAATATTCAAGACTGAGTTTTCCTTATTCCGAATTACTTGTGTATGCTGCACTTCTAATGCTCCCAAAAGAAGTTTATTGCAGATATGCAGGAAGCCTACACTGAAAAAGAAGCAAGAAGAAGAACAACAACAACAATATTTGCTCCATTTAGGTTGGTGCATTTCAGAACCTTTCTTTGTGACACACATCCCAAGAGAAGCGGATAACATATAAGAAGTAGATCTATAAACCTTTTATTTGTTTTCTGAAATAAATAAATCCAAGTCTTAAAAACACAATATGAGAAAGATTCTTTTTCTTGACAACAGTAAAGCAGGAAGAACTATTTAATCTCAAAAATCAGTAAAATATTTGCAAAAGTATGCTGCCATTACATGTCATACAGAGAGGCATATGTGTTCAAACACATGAAAAGACTAGAGAGGATAAAAAAAATCAATCTTGGTATAATTCTACTGAGTTACAGTTGGAGTGTATGCTGTGTTTTTGCTGTGGTTGTTATTACTGATTCTGTGTTGAAAAAAGATTAGCTATCTGCTCTTAAAAAGAGCAGAAAGCGAAATGAAAAGCATCTTTTTGATCACAAGTTACTGCCTAGAGTGAGCTGAACCACCTGGAAAGAACTGCAACTCCATTAGCTGCTGAGTGAAATCCCCCTTTATTAAAATGAACTATAAAGTTAGATGACAAAAGGCACCGTAATATTTGTTTGTAGAAACATAGCTGAACAGTTATTAGAGGACTCCACTCATTTAAAAATGTGCATTTAATTTTTTTTTTTTTTTATTATAAGCATGCAACTCAGACACAGAACTAGGGTGATAGAGATGAAATGCATTTCATCTTGAGGAAAACAATCTTGTTGGACAAAACAGTGAGAGGAAATTTGCTCTGCTGTTTCAGTTTTGTCCTGAGCCCTTGAAAGCACCACAGACGATTTCAGAGAAGTATACTAATGTGTTACGTGAGCAAACCCAATGCTGCCAAAAAGCAAGGGTTTTTTTTTTTAATTGAGCAAGTATTTCTCACTTGCCCAATTCAGTTGTTCCCCTTTGGAATTGCTGCTCCCATTCTCCATAGAAGCACAAATCCTCACGGCCCTAGTTCTTCTGGTAGGCAGAAGAAATTCACCTGTGGCTCCGTGGGTTTTACACAGAGCCCTGCTAAGCACAGCTGAGCTGTTGCTGTGAAATACAATGCACTCAAAGTTCTGTCAGCTTCCACATAGCACAGCCAGTCCTACAAGAATTCAATATGGTTGGAGAAACATTAGCAGAAAAAAATTAATCAGTGTCAATATCCTGCATATCCCACTTGCAATATACAGACATGACAAATAAAGGACATGATGTGTCAAAATCTGCCATTATTTTGGCAATACAGGAGAGAATCATTGGTAGTCTGGAAGTAAAATGGAGCTCTAGAAAGAAGGAATTAGTTCTATTTCTTGGACTATAGATGAGTCATACTAAAACATGGAAATCAATGCAGCCCAGCTGACAAAACATTTATCTTTTATACAAGGTAGAAAAAAATTAATTATGCAATAATTTAAAGAAATTAAAGGACCCTAGTTCTCCTCTATTTGCAGTTCTGTAAAGTAAATCTTAGCAGTTTAGCAATTGGATTTCAAATTAATCATCCCACTTGATTTCATTTAATTACATCTAAACTCCTCTAAATTTCTGATTCTGCCTAAAGCATAAACTCTATGTGAGAGTTCAGAGGGTTTGAGACATTTTTCAGTGCCCTGGCACACTCCAGCAGCCTTTGGAGGCACAGAAATCTATGGCATCACTCTCAAGACCACAGTTTATTCTCCTGTCTGCTAGACAGAGGGATAGCTTTGTGAGTGTTGCAGTTCTGGAGATGTTGAATTATGGGCTACAGCACAGCAAGTCAAATGCATTTTAAACACCTGAGTGATAAACTCAGTGCAAGGTGCACTTGATCTGTTTCTTTTGGTTTTGGCAACAGAAGACCAGTTTGCACTAGGCTTTAAGGCAGTCTTTCCTTGTGAGCTGGTTGTTACCATTTGAACGGAAAGAAATATATACTCTTTTTGAAAGAGAGCGTTTGTGTCTGAAGATTCTATGATTTAGATTAATGATGGAACAAACCAGTGAAACATTTCTGCTGGTTTGCCAAGTATTTCTCGTCCCTTGGAAGTCCTCTCTTTTAAATGTCTTATTTCTTTCAAGAACTGGTTGTTTGATTTAGCTTTTTTAGGAGTTTTTTGGGGGGGTTTTCTTGTTTGTTTGTTTATTTTGTTTATTTGTTTGGGTTTCTTGGGTTTCTTTTTTATGCTTTCCATTCCCCCATCAAGCTTTTAAGTAATTTTCTCTCCCAGTCCATAAGCTTTTATTAAGTCCATATAAGACTTTTATTGAGTCTTAGAATAAAAGCATTCACTGAACAATTTACATAATGATAAAAGCTTCTCAAATGAGATTTAAAATATAATTAAAGGGCAGACTTACTGAGTTAAAAGCATTGTTGTGAAATGGCTATACATCACCATGCCAAGAAGCCTCCTATTCAGCTAGCCTATGGCATGACCCCAATTCCAGTCTGGTATGATTACATCTCTGAGTTTCATGCTAATGACCTGATTAAAAAGAACGATAAAAAGGTCTTTTCCATTGTGAAGATAAGCTTATGAGCATAATTAAGGCATTTCTGGTTTCCCAACACATTTTTCAAGATAAAAAAGGGTAAGACCTAGTCCTCTAAGGGAGAATCAAGTGCTGAGGAATGGAAGCCAAAAGTACAACTTTGCCCTGCAGAAAACAATCTGTGTAAGTTGCATCTATCATTGTTGTGGTTTAAAATTCTACAAGTCCCAGAATAAAGATGTGCTCAAACTTCATATTCAAATGCTACTTTCATCTAACAAAAGATTAAAAAAAGCTTTCTTTAGCAAGCTGGGCCCTGTCTTCAGAAAATATTATTTTTATAAACAGGCAAAAGAGCCTTCAATTTAGGTTATATTCAGATTGCAAGAGACTTCATGGTGCATCTAAGGATGGAGCAATCTCTTGCTAACAGTAACTGCAAATGCAGTGTGGGCTTCTTGATTTCATTTACATTGGGCTGCCACAGCTTTGGAACAGTAACTCTTTAAGAGCACTAACACAATCATTTGAACATATACTTGTCTTTAGTGTGCAGATATTTATTTACAGAACTGACACTTTGCCCATAGCACAAGGTCTTGTATTTCTTCCTTGATCATAGCAAAATCAATTTTTGATTTTGAAAAAACCTCTAGCAATTAATTTGAAAAGACTCTAGCAAATAATTTGTATTGAATTATTAGCTAATTCCATATGTTTGGAAGGAATTTGTGGACTTCTTGGATATGTTTTTTAAGACTGATTAAACCCTGCTTTCATTTTACATGTAATGAAAATATGAATAGATACATAAAATAAAAAAAAAATCTTTTTCTGCATTTATATTTTCATTTAGGATTTGATCCTTGTCTAGAGAAAGATTTACTATTCTGATAATAGGGACTTCAATGCAAATTATTATTTTCACTTTCTACTTTTCTTGTCACTATATCTAGGATGGAAACCCTAAATAGAAAGAAACATCGTGTTACACTAATGAAAAAAATTCATTGTAGCCACAGAAATGAAGAACTTTTACTGTATAGTGTAAAATATAAATATGTATTTTACTAACATAGCCTGTACTCTCTTTCAGGCAAGCCAATCCAACAAGGCAAACAAAGCACATTTTTTCAAGTAGGAGTTGCAAGTGTTCTGTGTGTCAGAAAATCAGCCACCTCTACTGAGATGTCTAAGAATGGGCTCAGCTATCTGCCTTTGAAATCTGTATTTGAGATTTGAGTGAGGAGGAGGGAAACAGCATAAATGTGCATAGAATCACACACACAATTTTCTGAAAGCAAAACCCTAAGGCCCACTACAAACTAGCAGAGTTTTCTAGATTGTGGGAGGTAGTCTGCTGCCACCAAATACGCATGTCCCATCCCCCATACTTCAGTGAATGCCTGACCCCATTCCACCTGCACATGCTGTCAATCTCACTCTCACCCTGTCAATCTTTTGGCAACATTTCTGCAGCAAAATAATTATGCTGCTACCTTCAGGATGTCCAATTTTTCCTCTCCCTGCTTTCCAGAGATCAAACAGCAACAGCACAAAGAGCATCTTCCTCTACAGGAACATTTACTTCCACTTAGTTACTCATGCAAGGTCCTAAACTCCTGTTGCATAGTTTGGAGAGCATTTACCTCTCTTAGCTCTGCTGACATTTCAATACTTCAAATTAATACTGATTTCCTTTTACAACACACAGCTGGAAAGGCTGAAATACACAACTGTCCCTAGGTCTGGAGAAAAAAAATCTTAAAAGATGAAAGGACAGGTATTTTTTTCTTCTTTCATCAACCAATAGTGAAAAATATCTGATATCTGTTAATTATAAATGACCTTTCCTAGAAGAAAAATCATTTGTACATAAAGAACTGTATATATATTTCACAGTACACAAATGTGTAACAATAAGGTATCTCATGTTTTAGCACCTAGGATGCTCATATATACATTCATCCTTCACTAAATATATGAACATATACATATAATTCTCTTTCAGACCTTTTTAAAACAAATATTGAAGGCATTTCATACTTATTTCTGTTTGAAGCATTATCCTATTTTCTTCTGTTACAAATAACTTTTGCAATCTTCTTTTCTTTTTGTTTTTTTGAAAAAAATAACCTGACATTTAAAGTTTTTGTTGGTAACATTGTTGATCTCTGGAAAAAAATAATTGGTACACCAGTTTCATAACAGGATTCACAATTAATTAAAAAACCATAAAATCTTATTAAACAAGAACAACCCAAAACATAAAGCAGAAACTAGAAGCCTCATACTTTACACATTATTAAAACTGGATCAAGCAGAACAGTAACTATCATGCTTTTAGGACTCCTATTAGAAGGAGGTTTTATTGTTCTAATAAATGATTAGGTAATGAGATTTCAGTTAGGAATTTATACTCTTTCAGATGTTCCTCTCTATGAGCATGCAAGATCCACTGCAATTAACTGTTCTTAATCAAGGACAGGCTAATTGGGACCTGGGGGGCATTATGCAAGAGGCAGTGTAGCAAAAACTGCAGTGCTTCTGCACTACTTGTGTCAAATCCTCCCTACTGGAGGTGTCCTGAGGAAGGGTCAGGAAGGTCAGGCACTTGGGCAGCATAAAGGGCAAAAATACATTTCATCTTGATTTTCAGTGGAAATCCAGGTCATGCTAGATCTTTAAGCAAGAGATGCCAGAGAGAAAGCTGCTGTGCAGCAGTCAAGTGTTATCAAAGTCACTTTAACAATTGATGTTGGCTGTTCCTGTCACAACAAAACAGAACTCACCAATTGTCAGGCACTTTACTCATTAACACAAGCTGGGTTTAAACTGCCACAAGAAAAGTTAGTTTTATCTTGATGTTGATGTTTTGACTGCAAGCTTGCTCAGGGTGAGGGGCACCACATGATTAAACACTCAGTGGGAAGTCAGGAGGCCAAAGCTACCACTTATGTCCTCTCCCTGTGTAAATGGACTCCACTCTAAATGCAACAACAGGGAGAGCCACAGAGGCTCAGGCAGCACTGAAAAGCAGTTGCCAAAAGGGTTGGCACTGTAATAGGAGAAGCTGTCAGGCTCAGGACCAGGGTGGCTGCAGAGAGGAGCTGCCACCAGCTGCAAGGTGCTGTGGGGAAGGTGGTGCCACTGCCTCCTTCAGTGGGCTTTCCCTTCTGACTCTGGAGCCCCAAATCCTCTGCTGCCTGCTCACACCAACACTAACCACAACACCAGGACTTCCACCTTTAAAACCTGTACTGGGTCAATACCCCAAACTAAACAGCTGAATTTAAATGAGTAGCACTACTTCTGGCTGCTGACTTGCTGTTGTTAACCTGCACTCTGAGGTGTTCAACCATTCTGACTGCTGCTGTATTGGAGAGCTGCATGGGTGAGGAGTTTGACAGAAAGGTCCATCCTCGTTAGTTTTCAGCTCTAAGAAGTTCCATAGCTTTATGTTTTTCTGAGTAAGCTGCTCCACACTAGAATCATGTTCTGCATGATCTGTTTTAGGTGCTTTAATAATGTATGCTGACTGGCTTGGAATAAGCAAATAACTGGCAAAAGTTCAGAACCTGATAAAAGAATACATTGTTAACAATATTCTTCAAAATAGCAACTTTAAGTATCATATTGATTGGTCTCTCTGTGGCAGTCTAACCATGTTTTGCTGCAGCCAGAAATTCAAAAGCAAAATTGAACAGAATTCCTGTATCAAGGGATCTTTGAATAAATTTATATTCTTAAAATAATTATTTGGTATTTTCCTGGATTTATGAACAAGATTGCACGTACTCCCACAGTAAATACAGTATCAGGTTAAAAAGGTAAATATCACTGAAGAAAAATAATGATATCACCAGCAAAATCTGACATGAGATAAACTTGTATCTTAACATATTTTTTCAGGAGACAAGTTACTTGAGGGGGAAAATTAGCTTCTGTTCATGTTTTTCAGTTTGACATTAAAAAAACCCCGATTAATTTGGATCACTGAGTTTCTCAAATCCACCAATTGAAAAGAAATGCACTTGTTCCTTCTATCTTCCCTTCATTACAGTAAAAGAGAAATAATTCCACTATCATAATAAAAATTAAAATATTTTAATTCAGAGGTCATACAGGTCAAGTCATGTAATAGTTTTCATCTAGATCCAGATAAGAAAACCATCTCTGAGGCCCAAAGGCAACAAGGTAAGAAAAGTGAAATACACATCTTTAAACTAAAACATATTTGGTACTAATGAAAGAACAGAGGTGAGCATACAGTAATGGAGGTAATAATGCAAATGCAGATGAAATTAAACAAACAAACAAACAAAAAACACCCTTCCCATCTAGAATCAGACTCATTCTCTTTAAACTTAAATAAGAACTCAGGATTTAGATATGCTTAGAAGACAGAATCCAGTCTTGTCAGCAAGTCAATATATCAGGCAGATCTTAAATACTGCAAGAAATTCATGTACTCCTACTTAAGTTTCTGTAGAGATCAAATATGCTTCTTCTTCTGCTGTCACTTCAATGTATGCCATCCAGTCCCAAGTTTATACCTTGGAATTGCTTTTATGGCTCTTTAGTCAAGATTACTTATGAAACACTTTATAAATTGCTGACACAGGACACTGCAAGTACTTGACTTCACTGCTAATCCCATCAAAGTCACTGTCATATCCAGAAGTTTTGGATATGTTTTTGTCATTGATCTCAATGATACACTAAACGTGGCACAAACATGTGTCTGAAAGATGCTTCTTCAGAAAGCGGTTCATAAAATAACCTAAGGTCTCACATATCCATAAAATTCAGGAATATACTTGGAAACAGAGCTCAAGTATCTCAGAAAGCTGAAGACTTTGCTCAAACATGCAGTCCAGACACATTCGTTATACCACCTAAAGCTAAAAAAGGTGCTGAAGAACACTGCATAGTACCACAGGCAATCTTGGAAATGACACTGTCTAAAACAACATCTCAGATTGTGACAAAAAGGAACTGTCAGTCTATTGTTCATAATGAATGCTAAGTACTTCTCTAGAGACAAAGTCTAATGAAAAAGAAAATTAAATGGAAAAGTCAATTATTGTGGAAACCTGGCTTGCCATGGCTGTTTTACTCCGACAGCAGCTTTTGCAGCAACTGTATATACAAGAGGCATCTGAATGGCATTCATGTGACACACCCAAAGATACCAACAATGCTGGCTTTTGTGTGAACCTTGCTGACAGCAGGAAAGAGAAGCAGGATAAGTTCAGTTTAAACAGGACTGCTGCCATCTGAAAATGGTCCTCCGAGATTCTCTTCAGATTCAATAAAAACAAAACCAACACACGTCAATATCAAACAAAAAAAAACAAACCCCATACTTAATTAAATTCTGAAAAAAAATGCATCTTGTTTATGCACACTGTAGTAGTTTGACCCCTGCTGAATGCCAGGTGTCCTCCTCAGCTGGCTGGGGGGAGAAGATGAAACAAAAGGCTCATGGATGAAGGTAAGAACAGGGACAGATCACTCACCTATTACCATCATGGGTAAAACAGACTTGGCTAAGGAAGAATAGTTTAATTTATTATCAGTCAAATCAGATTAGGATAATAAGACATAAATTCAGCTCTTAAAATATCTTCCTTCTCTTTCATAACATCTTAAAATGTCTTGGATTGGAAGAGATCTTTGAAGACCATCTATTCCAACCCTTGTGCAATGAGCAGGGCTATCTTTAACTACATGAGGTTGCTCAGAGCCCTGTTAAACCTCACACTGAATGCTTCCAGGAATGGGGCTTCTAACACCTCTCAGAGCAACCTTTTCCAGTGTTGTGAAAAATTCTTCCTTATTTGCAATCTAAATCGACCTTTTTGGAAGCCACCTTATAAGTCCTCTGCTACCAAAACCTGGCCATGTAAAGCTAATACACGTACTCATTAGTTCTCACATCTCTGTGTATCAAGCTCAGAGAAAGAAGCATCACTTTTGGAAAAAAAAAAAAACAAAACCAAAACAAACTACTTTGCATTCCCTTGGGATTAACACCAATTATTTCTATTCTGCATATAAAGCAACTTCATAGCTTTCTTCTTATTGCATCCACAGCAATTACTGTACTCATGAAGCTGTCAATTGCACTATATCATGTTCTGATTTTTAGAAAACTCTGAAAATTTTAAGACCCACTAATTCAAAATCCTTTTGTACATAAAAAAGTGAACGAAGAAGAATGTGAGGAAATGACAAGAGGGATTTCAGGGTTACTGTGTAATATGTGTGATCACAAAGGGATGGTTTCTACCATTGTGTCAGGGAGTACAGTTTGCTCACAGAAACAAACCCAAAAGTTACATGTTCCCCATTGAAAAAAGATATCTTTTTTCCTAAATTCCTCTTTGAAGTATCATTACTGCTTTCATGAGAGAATTAAAAAGACCTGTGTATGGATTTTAAGCCCAGAAAACTAAGCACAAAAGAAAAGACATGTGATATATTTTGAATCTTTGAAAAAACAGATACATTTCATCTCTTATTAGAAGTGCTGTAAAATAATTCCTATAACAATTATATGCTGCATATGAATCCTAATAACAGGAATTCCAGGCTAGAGGTGAGAGAAGAGACAGAGAGAGAGAGCAAGGCTAGGTAAAATTATAACTTATATCCCAGAAGCAGTTTATGAAGTTTCATACTCAGTGGAATGAGCATAAGAAATCCCAGATTTAAAAGATGAAATTAGGCAAACTATGGTTGAAAAAGGACGAATGTAATATCCCTTAAGGCACTCATAACAATAGTCACTGTTACACTATTCAGTGTAATGCCACTTATCATCTTCTATCTACACATATTTAATATAATCAATTTTGTGTAGAAAGAATTCTCATGGCATAGACCTATTCCTAACTGACAGAGTAATGTCACTGTTCAGTAAATACTCACTGAGTGAGGTATAATAAAGCACCTGCATCCATGCACTCATTCAGTGGCCAATCTCATTGAAATGAAAACTTCCTTTCCTGTTTTTATCTGAAATGCTTATTGTGTTAAACTGAAATTCAGTTGATTGAAATTAGCACAAATACCTTTATCTATATGGTGGAAAATTTACCTTCCTCTCTTAATCTTGAGAAAACTTCATGACTGACCAACCTCATAAGAGAGGAGTTTCCTGGAAAAGCCAACTTTCTTATTTATCTCCTTTACCAAAGTACTTTTTACAAAATGAAAAGGAAAAAAAAATGTTGATAAGAAATTCATATTTGAGATTTTGTCTGTAATCTTCAAACAGCTTCTATGCATTTGACTTGGTAATAGAGAAAATTCAGAATTCTCTTTCCACATCAGTAAGTTTTCTGAAAAAAATACCATTTCACACACAGTACTTCATAATCTAACTGTGCCACTAAATGAAGTACTGATGCTCAGTTTCCCAGTGGAGCTTTGTGTTCCCTTTGCAATCTTGCTGAAAGCCTGAAAACCAAACACTGACACTCAGAGTTCTGATGCCTGTTACTCAGCAATTGCGTCTGTTTGCCCAGGGCACACACAAGTGAGGACAGACATGAGTTTCTGCTTAAACAATATCTCAAGGGAATGCAGCCTTATAAGAAACAAAATGAAATAAAATAGTCTGTAGGAGGAAATTTTAGGAGCTGATGAAAAAGGAAATATGGCAAACCTTTTACATTTCCTCTTTGTACATTCATTTACTTGCCAAAGGACATGCTTGGTATGCAGCAATTATCTTAGATTAAAGGAAATGAAAAAAGAAAAAAAAATCCAAGGAATGACTTTACAATTAATATATTTGCATATTTAAAAAAAAAAAGTCTTTTCCATAAGCAAAGGTATGATCATCAGGAAATAGTATAACACCATCATCCTTCAAGTATACTTATACACATGCCACAGCAACCATCTGCCAAAATAATCTTGCTGTCACAGTTAATTCCAAGAATCAGACACACACAGTCTGTTCAGCACAACACCAAGCTCTATGCAGATGGGATGTGAGCTTTGAAGTACAGCCTGCACTGGTTTACCAACAACAGCAGGTGATCCCTAAGACCTCAAAACAGCATCCCAAATTCAGGGATAGAAAAGTAACTGTTGCCCAGGATTAGCTTTCTATCAATCAGTGCTGCTTTAATCTCTGTTGTGAAAACCACTAAATCAAGAAGGATTAAGGATCTGCTCAAAAGGGTACAAGAGAAGGAAGGAAAATGTTTGATGGGCACTAAACAGTCAAGCCAAGCTTCTGTGGCAGAAAGAGAGTTCCTCAAAGGAACTGTGAAACTGGATGGAACAACTTTTCCCTGCTGTTCATACCAGTCCCTCAGGTTAAATCTGTCTGACAAACTCCCCCCAATACAAAAGGCTTGCTTTAGAAGGGAGGCAGTCCTCTGCCTGCTATTGCAATATGTCTGATTCTGCTTTGCAGTAACTCCAAAATTTGAGCTTTCCCTGGATGTGACTGCCTTAGGTTGCCTATTACAGATGAGAACCCCATCAGGACCTGTGCAAGTTATCCTTCAGGTCTCCTGCAGGGCAATGCCATCTTAAAGCAAGGAGACCTCTTTTATCCCTGGATAACCCAGAAAAGTCTTGGGTCTGATTCCTTTAAATCAAGAAAAAATACTTCTATAAATTCCATTGCAGGTCCTCTCAAAACAGGCACAATAAACACTTTAGTCTGCTGCACATTTATTGTTCTGTGTAATCTGACTTTGCATGCCATCTTTATTTAAAGAGTATAATTAGTCTAAATACCATTTCTCAGTTATTTAACATCAACATTTGTATGTGGCTGTGTTCCTTAATATCATGGGGAAATATATAAAGCAATCAGAATGCTGCAGTATTAGAATGATTTATGGCAATGAGTGGTAAAACCTCAGCAATTTTGTTTCAAGAAAAAGCTAGACTTTTGAAATTCCCTTTGACTTGGAATTAACCTAAGGCATTTTACTTTTAGTTCCTTCCTGAAAATTACAAAGATCACCCTGACAGCTAGCAAGTCAATGGCTCAGTTATACCCTATGTAAAAAAACAAGATTCATGCTGATCTCTTTTAAAAAGTTAATTAAAATTACTACTACTTGTTTTTTATAAGGTGAGACTTAAATGAAGGTATTTGAAGTTATTATTGATTGCTAGGATATAACAAAGAGACCAAAAAACCAACACAAAATACAACCCAAAAGGAAGAGAGGGATATTACTAGACTACTTTGTAGTACTCAGTTCTTTTTAACTGACTCCTTTGGGGTACTTCAGACCTGGAAACTACTGTTCTCTGAGTTTCACTTGAAATTATACTTTAAAATACCATCCAGAATGAAATAGGATCATTTTATGAATGACTGACTTGGAGAGGGAACATAATTCAAATTTCCTTTAATAATAATCTCTGGAAAAAAAAATGTGAGGAGTGCTTTAGAAGTGTTTAATTTTTAAAACTTTTCATCTTCTACAAACTAAATAAACAGCAAGAGACACTGATTGGTTTCATTAGTGAGATTTCTTTCACCTGTGATTGAAAAAAATGTTAAAATTACTACTACTATGTCAACTGTCACTTAAATTACATGTCTCTAAAACAGAGATCTGAACTTGAAATATTTAATGACTAAAACCAGCATCGTGTTGCGCTCACAGCATTCATTAGTCAATAATAAAATTTTTTTGAATTTATTAAAACAGAAAATGAAGATCACTGAGGATGTTGCATCAGAAAAATAACACTTCCATTTCACCTTCAGCAACACATGAAGAGAAGTTTGGCCATCTGTGTCTCACCAAAAAAAAGTAAAATTCCTTTCAGAAAGATGCAAGCACAAATAGGAATGGATATTGTTGGGGTTTTGGTTTGTTTCTTTGCTTGTTTGTTTGGTTTTTTCTGATAAGTTGAAGTGAAGATGTTCTTAAGTTTCTTTGCTCAGTGTTTTTCTAATAATTTCCTAAGGAAACATAACTGACAGAGAAAATAATTTCTGCCTTAATGAGCTCTCAAGCCTAGGTTCTGAGACTGGCAGAGCTATTTTGTTCTTGGTACCACTGTTTTGTGTTTTTTTCCACTAAGCTTAAGTTCCAGGATTGGAGTTCTGGGGTGGAGTACTGTTCAGGAGGGACAGGCAGGCCAGGCTAGGTGGACATGTCACACCTCAGGTCACATAAGGGAGGGGTTTGACTGCACACCCCTACAGGGAGTGATAATGTGGGGCACAATCTCTGGCCCAGGAGTAGAGGGCTGGAAAACAAAGATGCTATGGTGGATGTCTACTATACCCACAGGAATGAAGAAGAAGGATAGTTTAGAATTAATGAAGAAATAAAGCATAAATAAAGCATTATTTTTGGATTTGGAAACATCCAAATTGACTCCTTTGGACAATATAATCCACAACTCAGCACACCAGTAAATTCACACCAGAGAGAAAGGCAAAAAGCAAATTAGATAAAGCTTGTGACATGACATCACAGCATAAAACAACCAGAACAACTCTATTCTATAAACAAACAATTACCACCTTTATAGAAAGAAAATTTATTTACAGCTTGGTAAGTCCTTGTCTGGTAATTTGTTCCTGATATTTAACTTCTTTTTGTTTCACAACAGAACCTTAGCTTCTACTGACCTCCTGTTTCACTGTAAACAATTTTTCTTCTATCTTCTTGCTTCATCCTTCAGACTTCAGTGGACAGCTATTTCTTTTGTGGACCTTTCTATACAAAGTGGCAAGGGTTGAATGAAGTATAAAGTCTACAAGCCAGCTTTAATCAAACAGCAGAGCATGCTCCTGTCTTCAGAAATAGGATACTTACTGTGTTCTTTTTAATTGCCAATTCTGTAACTGTCAAATAACCAATTTTGCCTTGTCAAGTTTTGATCTTTTAAAAGCCTACAACTATTAATCCTACTTTTTTTTTTATACACACTTGCTCAGACCACTTTGTTTGCCACTGCTCAATAGCAGTTACACACTTAAGTAACACGGCAGAAACTAATTTTTCTTTGTCTTTGTATCTCTTTGGGGATGGAATAGAAAAAATAATTGGAAAAACAGAAAATTAATTCAACATATTTTATTCAGGATAGCTGAAGAGAGAAGGGAGTTATGAGAAACTGCATTTGTTATCAATCTTTGAGGTTTGTCCTCTATGGAGAATAGGAAATATATTCAAGATTAAAAAAAAACCAAAAACAACTTAATGCATATAAACCCCTCCAAAAACCTCCAGTAAGTTTGTAGATAATAAATGGAGGTCAGCACATAAATCACTTAGATTATTTCATTGTCTCAAGCAGGCTTAGATTTATATGACAAGGATATAAAAAAATTATTGTTTACAAGGCACTCCATCTTTTGTACATCTGGGACCCTGTAGCTTTGTGAACTCTTCCAATAGCCTCAAAGAGTTAAATCTGTGTCTTTATGTGCATGTAAAAGTACTGATGACAAAAGAGGTAGCAGGATGGACTTCTAACTCTGCACAGCAGGAGTGGGTTCTTAAGCTTAAAAAAAAGGAAATGAAAAAGGCAACCAACTGTCTTTTTTAATTACTAACATGTACTAGCTTCAGCAACAATTTTAATCTTACACTTGCTTTTGGACTTTTTCTTCCCTGCAGTACTTGGCAACTTATTGGAAATGCAAGATTTATTTTAGACTTCATTAAAATGTTCAAAAGAACATTTAGCGTTAATGTTGAATCTTAGCAATCTGTCCTGAAGACCATTTGGAATATTTATTTTCTTACACAAAAAAGACAAATCTATATAGTTTATGAAAACGTAGCTGACAGGTAGAAAAAAAATAGTAACAAGAGCATTAACTTTTAGTAAGTACAGTTTTTAAAATATATGTGCATGGAAATAAATTTAAGAAAGCCCCGTACAGATGGGAGAAGGAAGCTTTCTACTTCATAAATGTCCAGTGTGATATGTTCCTGCCTTGGGTGACAGAGTTTCATCTTGTTTCATCTTGTTCATTCTTCTTGATTTGGGTTATCTATATTCCTACATCATTTAATTTTTTCACAATATGAATTTTTTTTTTTTTTTTTTTTATATAAAGCTCTGACAACTATCCTGGGCCTAATCCTGAGCATAAAATTTACTTCCTTAAGTAATGTTTAAGATCTGGTGACTGTTTTAACTTATTTGGAAAATGTTTCCTTAAATTAGGGTTCCTGTTTACCTAAATCAGCAGTATTGTATATTCTGGCAACTTCAAAATTGAATGTTGAAAGCAAGTAGGTACATTGCTATAATATTTATTAATAAACTCTCCTACATAAAGCATCATAATATATTCTATTTGCTTTCTTCCTCTAGCTAATTCAGAAATTGACTAATTTAAAAAGATGACACTCATTGGAAAAACGTGATTTGATGTATTTTACTTGATTCTTCTACCTGCAATATGTAAAGTACTCTACAATTGTTCATGCTCCTGATCATTATTAAGATATTTTAGTCACTCATTAGTTGTCCTCACTAGAAAAACTCAACTCTGACAACTACTCATATCAGTCTGAGTTTTGCCTTCCATATTTTGTTTTTATTACTTTGATGCTTTAATGGTTTGGGTTGTAAGGGGACCTTGAAGATAGTCTAGTTCCAACCCAATTGCTGTGGGGTCTTAGACAACTCAGACAAATTTTTAGGACTTTTTTTTTTTGTCCAAAACTTCCTTATCAACATAAAACCCCATCATATACAAATCATCTATATGAATATTGTATTCCAAATTTTTATTCCTGTAGCCATCTGTGTCATAGAGCAGCAAAATCTTCCTACACCTGGACGCTATGAACACAGTGTCATAGTCTGCTGCAGTTTTAGCCTCACAAGAGTTGAGTTTGATGAGATTTACCTCTTGATTCTCACACCTCTTTAAAAGGATAACCTTTATATGCTTACAGATGGATGTCACTCTAAAGTCCAGCCTCTCTCAGATATTTTCAAATGGAAACTCCCTCTCTAATATTTGAGCTGTTTCAAAGCCCACACGAGGACTATTCTGCCACATATTCCTGGGGTTGGTTCAGCAGAGCTTCTCAGCCACCATAGTGCTCCCAAGAACGCTTCCAATGTAGCAGTCCCTTTATGTCCCTGAAGTGGCTGTAATGCCAAGAAACTTTAAGTTTTTCCTGGCACACTCTCACACTTAACTCTCTTTAAAATAACCCAAACAAACAAGAGCTCCCCTAATCCCACCCAACAGGGGAGGATGAATTCACGAGTGCATTTTTTTGGGTCTGCAAAAAATAAAACCCATGCAGTTGACTTCAAATTCTCACCAAAGCTGTCACTCCCAGCAGAAATTTCTGCACATTTTGCTCTTGACTGTATTTCAGTCACCTTCCATTTGAAGTATTCTTTCTTTAAATAAGCTCTGATCTTTTTCATGCCCACAAGATTCAACTAAAAATTTCCAGCCTGTAGCTTTCAAAAATTTGCTGGTCTCAAAAAAATACTGTTCAAAGGGAGTCGATATATTGGTTTAGCCCAGCTTTTTTCTTCAATGTATTCTCCACTTCCACTGTGAAAATGCTGCCTGTAAATGTGACAATACCACTTTTCTTCTCCACAATTTGCAGGGATAAATCACTTCTGTTTAGATTAAATATGCAATAACATGCTGCATATACTATGCAGTGCAGTTTGTTTGTCTAAGTGCTTTCATCAAGGGCAGCAAAGACAAAAATCCTGAATAACCTCTGCTCATGTGCTGTGTAGTCTCAAAGTATATGTACATTAAATCTGATGCAGCAAAGAAATGTTGGTTTTACTCTGCATAAGATTCTGTTCCTACTCTGTTCACGTGTGAAAGGTCTCAGAATTTCTGAAAATGCTTGTGAACTGTGAACTAGAAATCCTCTGTTATGTATAATAGTCTTATTGCTATGGCACTATTTGCTTAGAACCACTTCTCATAACTTCTGATAATTTATCACTCACAATTTAAAGATGCATTCAAAATGTTGAAATACAACACGTGTTTTCAAAAGTACATATGATTCACAAAATAAAATGGGCATAAGCTTTGGATGGTTAGATCCAATGGGAACAGACTTTTTAGACAGCACATTAAAAATATGCCTTCAGATAGTTTATTTACAAGGTGATTCTGTTTGGGTATTAAATCTAAGATCACATCAATACGTATTATGGAGTAAACAAATGATTTCATTGAATTTTTTTCGCACTGTAGAAAGTTCAGAAACTGCAAATTTAGCTGTTTGTGTCATGGACCAGTAAAAAATTATACACTCTCTCTTTAAAAGTAATTCTGACTATTTTTTATAGTTCTTGTTTCATATCCGTGCTACGTTTGATATTTCTGCACAAATTATGTCTCTCGGAAATTTAAATACTTATTTCTCTAGCTTGGACTCACATTTTTAGCCAGTATTGAATAAAATGAACAAAAAGACAGAAACTGGTGGAAAAAAGACCAATCCAACAAACACCATCAAAAGCCCCACAAAAATGCAATATCATTTCATTTAGAGATTGTAATTTTTATATGTTACAAACAGAACTTACTATATAAGACTAAGATTAAATTGGCTGCAATCCTCCAAACCACTATTCCTCCATGTGGAGTACTCACCTAAATTACAACTAACACAAATCCCAAACCAATATCCAAGTGGTTTGGTACTTTGACATTTAATCAATGGAATCTAGTTGTACAACCACAAGGTGCACCAACATTTCAAAGCTGAATTTCCACAAATTATCCCTGCTTTAAATAAGACCCCTAAAGAGGTCTTCTGACCTCTACTTCTGTTCATTCTCTCTTCAAACATCAACATTTTTAGGCTTTCACTTCTACCTGCAATTGTTTTTAATGGAACCAAACCTTGAAAAAACTTGTAAACTTGGAATATTTGTTCAAAGTAGAGCTTCATATAGGAATTCATAGAAATCTTAAATTGTCGCAAGGCTAGTTCCATATACCTAACCTCAATAACGTTATATTTGTCTAAATACGTTTTTTCACGTGCAAAAATATCACATTTAATCATGATACTATTTAAAAATAAATAAGACAGAAGTTAGCCAATGTAATTCAAAGTCAGAAACATAAATTGTTTGGTAGGATCTATTCACTGTGGTTCAACCTTTGAAGTTTTCTGTGAAGTGCTAAAATAGTCAGAATCAAAAAAGCTACAGCTTGAGATACTTCAAGTGAGCTGTGCAATATAACTGCACAGCTAATAGAAGCATAATCATCTCAGCAGGAATTAAATAAGGCAAATACAACTGCTGAGTTGTTTTTCAATATTATTAATTTCAAAGCATATCTTGCACATGCTGGCATATTTAGGGAAGCAAGGCAACTTCAGATCACAAGAGTATACATTTTAAGAGCTTTCTTCTGATGATGCAGCATGTAATGAAAAAGCTTTGAAACAAACAACTAAAATATTCAATATACATATAAAAAATAAATTTAAACCCCATGTATTTCATACTTCAACTTTCTGCATTTTAAAGTGTTTCTTATAAATTGAACTACAGAAGAAATTAGTAGAATTAAGTCAGCAACTACACAAACTCCACAATGTTGTTTTCTTTCTTTTCCATTATTTCAAGTTAAAAAATTTAAAGATAAATTTGTTAAGCCTTTTTCAACACATAAAACCAGGAAAAGAGGAGGGAAAAAAGCATTTTTATTCGGTTTTAAAAGAAAGGGTTTTTTACTAAATAAAATCAAGTAAATAAGAATAATAATGATATCCTTAGAGAATCCTTATTCTTGTAGAACTGAAGTGCAGATATTGCATAAGAAATAACAAAAAGCAGAAGGGAAACAAAGAGCAGAAATGTGGCTTAGCTATAGCTTGAAACAAAGACTGAGGAAACAGCCCAACTCACAATGAACAAAAGGAATATGCTGCAATATGGCTTTACATTATGAAATCTCTCAAAGATCAGGTTACAAGGTGGCATGTACCCACAGCCTTTTAAAACCAAACACCAGTAGTGATATTAACTCTAGGTCTGAGCATCCAGACATCTGGAAATGGATGGCAAAAGGGATGTCTCTTAAAAAGTGTCTCCAGGGTCTCTGATGTCCCAGTTCTTCTGCACCCTGACCAGCCTTGAATCTATGAGTGTGGCAATAATGTAACATTCAAATCTATTTTATTTATTTATTTATTATCAGTCTGCCAGCATCCCATAATACTTACTGAAGCAAGATGCCAAAATATACACAATTATCTGATTAAGAAACCTGATTAGTGGAGCCTGTTTTACTTGTCATATTTAAATGAAAGAGAAGACCATGCAGCCTGCTTGGCAAATCAAGCAGCATTTTCTGCTCACAAAATCTCCTGTGGCCTGGCATTCTCATAGATATTCACTGCTCACACTGCCAGAAATGCCTTTCTAGAGAGGCTTCAGGCTCAAGAAAGTTTTGCCAGTTTCAAGATGGGGTTATGATGAATCCCTGCCTTGGCTGCTGGCAAACTGCACACAAACATAAATCCTCTCCTTTTGGGGACTGTAGCTTCACCAGGACATCCCTTCCTCAGCATGTGCTGCTTCCAGGTCATCTCAGTGTAAGGGGAAAAAGTGATACCACTGAAGGTTGGTGTGTTCTGGAATTGAAAGTTCTGGAATTTGTAATTTCTTTTCCTAATGAAGTTCCTGGTCATTACTAAAGGTTTTTGAAAGTGAGAAGAGAAACCAAAGCATGCCTAATTTTCAAGGTAATTTAGAGAACTTTTCATTCTGGTCTGATTCCACCTAACATGAAATTGAAAATCTTCTTTGTGAGTTGGAGATTTTGGGGTTTGGCCTCAAATCTTGAGACCCAACCATATAAAAGATATATCCTTTCAGGGTTGGGAGAGGATGGGAGCTGGCTGTTTTCTTCTCTTGCTCCCATATTTTCAGATATGAGAAAGCAGAGAAAATAACCAAACTTTTTTTTAATCCTAGTATAAGATTCTTTATTGTCTGTTCAAGCTTCAGAAATTTCCAAGATCATACTTAAATGGAAAGTCTCTAAAGTGCTCATCCAAAGCTAATATCTTTATATGACAAAATTCAGCTTCAAGCTGATGCCAAGAAATTGCATTCTATAGTTCATTATGTGTCCTTCCTGATTAAAAGTGAAAAAGGAAAAGATACCTTAAGGTATCTTTTAGATGTTTTTAAAGCAATTTTAAAATGAGTTCTAATACCTGCTGTGACTCTAGACAAAGACAGTAAAACTGAGAATCACAGAAATGAAAGTCTGATTCCTAATTGCTTTTTTTCTGTCCACCAAGACTGCTGTAATCACAACAATTTTAAGAGGACTAAGACTTGGATCAGCTCAACCTATCAAGGTGTGCTTGGAAAACATAAGTATATTGCTACTTTTAATAGAAGTGCCTTTATTCAAAATGGCTTTCATATTTCCTTAAAATAAGGAACGCAAACAACAGATGGCAAAGCATATGGTGCATCACTTACACGTATAACCAAACAAAACTTTTAAAGCTGCTCAAAAAGTAGGAGTGACCCAAGCAGCCTTGGATCAACTGAGCAAACACAACCTGACAGCAGCCTTTTCTCACAGAAGAGCAGAAACTGGCCAAACCAGACAGGTGTAAGAGGTCTTGGTTCATGGACACAAAGTGAAACATAAAGGGTCAGCCCTTTCTGAGTGCAGTCACAGCCACGGGGGCATCTCAGTGTCCTGACACTTGGCACCAGCTGTAAAAACTGCCCAGAGCACAGACATGGCCAGGATCCCCTAACAGAAAATCTGCTCTTGGGCTGATGCTCTGTTTTATTTTTAATTAGATATATCTGCAATTCCACAACAGCTGCAATATTGCTGTGTTATGCTGAGGAAGAGGAGGATAATGAAGTTACTGCAAACAAGTAACAAAATCAAAATAGTCTTTCTTCCACTGTCTCATGTAACACAGCAGGAATGAACATGCTTTATGATAGACCTTTAAAAATTATTTTTAAAGCCTCTTTAATGTCTTTTCATTTGCTTTTATTACATTCTTAGTGTAAGAATGTACATAAGCATGTGCATTCATGTAGTCAGTGAATGTTCCTTCATTCAGGAAAGAGGACAAGTTTTTATGTTCAGAACTGAATTTAGCTCAGTCTGGTGTTTTACCTAAGCTGTTCCTGGTTTGATAAGGCATTGTGTGTGCCCTTTTTACTTAGAAGTCATGAATTGTACTAATTGAAAATATAAATACACTATCAAATACACAAATGCTTTGCATTTTGCTTCTCACCTTAATATAGTTGTATGAGCAATTTATCAAATTTAGATTTAAATCAATTTATACAGATTAGAAATGACTTGTCACCCCTCTAAAAGACAGTTGTTGTTTAACTGCAAACCTAACTCGAGCTAAGTTGTCCTCAGGACAAGGAAGTCCACACATGCTGTATGTCAGGTTTATGTTAAATACAAAGACAGAAATCCAGGAATCTGAAGGTCATGGCCTTTAGCAAAAAGAACAACTAATACAAAATGAATATCTTGCACTAGGAGATAGCTGAGGTCTGTTTTATCTCAGCATAGAAAACAGATTTAAAAGAAGGAACCTATTTTTGTGGCTGAGAAATAAGAATTCTCAGTGGACAAAAGGAGGTTCTGGTTGCTGTTTTGGACAAACATGAAAATGTTTCCCATTGTGCAATTTCCCTTTATACCTTATAAAAAAATAATGCAAAAATTCAGCTAAAGAGAATTTAATGCTGCACTTGCAGATTATCCTGTCCTTGCTACTTCAGTATTGGTGGTGTCTCTAAAAGAACACTGAAATTGTTTTGTTATAATTCTGCAACTCTTTAACTTCAGTTCAAATATTATTTATGTCTTATGGAAATTGGACTTCTTTTGTAACAGCAAATAACTTTTTCTAGCACCAGAGGCACCACAGCAGTAGCAAATGGACAAGACTTTTTTCCATATCCAGAACTACAGAAGGGATAGAATAAACCCACCAAAGTAAAGCCTGTGAAAAAGATAAAAAAGTACACACATACTTACTTAATGGTGGAGATACCAGTTCCAGATAAGAGGATTGTAAATATAGAATGTGGGTAGAAATCAGACATATCTTTCTTTTTTGTAAGTGTCATTTTGTGAGCCACTTGAACCACTCTATGGGCCAACAAAAGAGATAGTCTTTGCTGCCCCTTTTAAACTTAACTGTAACTAGAGCAATTAGGATGCCCTAGTTAATTATATATTCTTTGCCATGTCTTCAGATAATTTAGCTTCCCAGTAGAGTGGACAGAAGAATAGCCTTGAAATACAAGCCTTGTTAATTCAAAATAAAGGAAAAGAAATACATTGCTGGGGGCAAAATTGAAGAGAATATGTTTGAAATATATTTCTTGAGAACAAAAGCAAAGTGCACATTTCACAAATATTAAAAGAAAATTAATTTATTTACATCATATAAAGCACAAAAAACAAATTAGCTCATCCTTATGTAAAGAATATCCTCAAATATGCCAAGTTTGAGTGTTTTATGGGCTAAATAAATTAGATTATTAAATGGAAAAATCTTTTTTTCTTCCTTTTTAAACTCAAAATTATTACTAATTGAAAAAAGTGATTTCTCTTTGTCTCAAACAAATCAGAAAACTATATTAAATAAGGTAAAATCAGATAAACAGGGTACTACTTACACTAAAAATCTTACACTGCTTTTTCACTGCTTTTTATTCAGATACATGCAGCCTCTGAAATGCTAGAGTTGCCATTTTATGGCTTTGCACATCAATTCCTTTTAGCTAAATGTTTTTCTTTAGAGAAGAAGCCAGCACGCATATGACACTCCCTTAACATTACAAAGTCCAGAAAATGAGCATTTTTAAGGAAAATTTATTGAAATGGAAACATAACAGTGAACATATATAGTGTTAGTCCCTTTCTGAAACAGCACTGTTGCTATGGCAATTCTCAAATCTAGTATTTTCATGAGAAAGCTCTCTTCATTGAAAGAGCCTGAATTTATATCCACCTTCATATTTATATGCTCAATTGCACTTCAGAAACAGCATATGAAAGGTTTAGTCCTGCTTCTATAACTTTTAGTCAATCTCTAAGTAGATGTTTCTTAATATGTGGTTCCATATTGTAAGACTGAGAGTCAAAATCAAGTTCCATTTTTACTTCTCCTAGAAATCAAGGCAGTTGATACTGCCTTGACAGCTTTTAGACATTCTGTCAACTCTTATGAGAATAAATATAAATGAAGCTAATAGATTTGTCCTATCAAAATGGAAACATTACTATATTGAAGTTGTTTGGATAGAAAAGTGTGCATGTTAACGCATAATGGCAAAGAATGTGCGTGTTGAAATCTTTCCTCAGGTGATCTTACTGTTTAATAAACCAGAGGAAATGTTTCATCATAAAGGTGTTTTAAAAGTAGGTTAATCATTATTAATTTCTTGATAATTGGCTGCAATAATATTAACCTAAGCACTTTGCTTCACTCTAATGTATGTATAACAAACAGTTCAATAGGAATGTCACTGTGACAAAGCATTAATTAAAATTGGCCTGCTGTAGAGTTACTGGTTTCCAATAGCCTCTGTGACAGTGACTCCTTGGAGGAAAGGTCAAATCTTTCTTATTGCAATGATACTCATTATAATAGCATGAAAAAATACCATATGTTTCTACTGTGGGTATATTCTGTAATTCCAGTGCCAGCAGCAAGGAATGATATCACACCAAAAACTGAACAGGGTGTGTCGGTGGGTTTAATACCCAGACCACCTTGCATCGTTCTGTCAAGTGCTGAAGACATGAAATGTCCCTTTCAGAAAGGAAATGAAAATCCCTCAAAAATATTTCCTTTCTTTTTCTGCAAAAGTATAGCAAGCAAGCAAGCATGCAAGCAATTCAAAGAAGTAGTAATCAGACATATGAAAACTATGACTTATAGTACCAATTTTATAGCACCAGTTTCAAATCTGACATTGCAAAAACAGGCTCTTCTGAAGAGCCTAACTAAAATCAAGAAAATCCCCATAAATAAGTGGCAGACCACAGAGGCCAAAACACATGTTCCAGCAGCTCAGAGCAGGATTGTAGTTGTCAGGAAACTTCTGTACATTCAGTTCATGGTGAAAAAATACAAGTTCTCACTGTTAAATTTCATGGCTTTTGTTTTCTCTTAAGTCTGATAAAATTACTCTGAACAGTCACATTTCCCCAAGGTTTTATAAAGCAGAAGTTTCAAAATGTAACATGATAGGTCTAGACACACATGACTGTAAACATATTAAGGATTGCTAAAATACACTTTGAAAAACGCTGCTTAGTGCTATGTCTGCTTTGGAATTTAAAAGTCAACAAAAGAAACACAGAAGGATATTGCTTGCAGTTACCAACTTCAAAAAGTGTACTGGGAATCCAGAAAAAAAAGTAGGTAGAGTTTCTCTATACTTTCAAAAGCAAAATTCTGAATTATTTACCATACTACAGTGCAGCTAACAACTGGCATTTATATTCTAGACCAAGGTTTGGTTTTAGTGATGTTTTTAAGACACAAGAATAATTGTGGCCCTGTTGAAGATAACTCAGACCCTGGTAGCTATAGAGATGTCACACAACAATAAAACTATGGGTTCATGTTCCTCTTAGCTCTACTTATGTGCAGTATACAAAAGCGATATTATTGAAATAGGACTAAAATGATAGCTGTTGTGTCACTTCTATGTTAAAGACAGGTCAACGACTTTACATAAAAATTCACAGGTTTTTTCTATAGTACACATATAAAGAAATTTTAAGTTCAGAAAAGCACAACTGATATGGGCTGGCTTTCATATCCTTTTTTAAGATAGGTTCAACATAAAAGACATAGCCTTTCTAGTTATTACACAAAGATTAAGTGCTAGGGAGAGATGGGGAGAATTTATTTAGTTATTTATTTGCATCCCTAACCACCCTCCTCCTTTCACTAGCTTTTATCTGTCCTGAGCTTTTATTTATTCTATCTTCATTCATTTGCTTCATTCCTCACTAACTCTCTGTAGCTTTTGGAAGAACACCTAAATAACAAGATGTTAAACACCACTCTAGGTCTGTTGTGACTTCTTCCTTTCATTTAAGCACATTCAGGGACTTTCAAGAAGACTCCTGCTCTGTGAGTAGGAATTTGGAGTATATGAAAACTAAATTATTGAAATCTTAGAAATACACCATCACCCTGCTTGAGGGTGAGAGTTATGACTCAGAACTATGCCATCTTCTATTTTGATTTAATCACTAAATCAGATAACAGAATATTAATATACTGCATACATACCATAAAATGATATTTCACTATAGCATGTGCATGAAAAAGTAATATAATTCCTAAAAGCAAATCACAATAATGAAAATTATTCAATATTTTCCTATAAAAAATTACTTTGAAATTCATTTATTGCTCTGAAAAGATTTAATTCTGAAAATATTTATTCTGATCAAAGGAAGACAACCAGCTCTAAAAACAGCCCTAAGGTGTACCTTTTGGGATTGAATGAAACTTGATTTAGTCTGGACAAGCCAAAATCTGAATCTTTATGCTCATCTGACCCTAGTATTAAAGCCAATGAGCTTTACATACTTTCAGAATCAATTTTCTAAAGTTAAGTTAATTCTCTGTTGTCTAATTTTAATACATATTCTAGCAGTTAATCTCCTGATATATTATGTGATTAGCTTAAACCATAAGACACTAACATGTTCATTGTACTTTTCAAAAAATTAATCCTGAGATAACTAGGAGAGTCTAGCAAAAAAGCCTCAGGAATCATGTTGAACAGCTTACACAGACCTCATGCAGCCGTCCCATGTAAATATGATCTTCATTATAAAAGATTTCCTCACAGCCTAAAAAAGAAGTTATGATATCGCTACTTTGCTGGCTCTTTACCCTCTTATAATAACAATTTTCCTTCCATATTAATGACAAATGCATCATAATTATCTCTCTTCACCTTCAGCTAGCACAGCACAGAACAGTCCTTAATCTAATTGCATCTCTAAATTCATAGGAAAACAGTCAATCATGGTAAAGATTTGTTTGACTACAAAACCAGTAATGATTCAAACAATTAAGATATCACTGCCTCTGTAATTCACAGATTCAGGAAAGCAACACCACTGTAATAAGAAACATTGAAATACTTTCTGGATAGAAAGAGGAGTTTGTAACTTCTGATTTCCTTGGTTCTGTCAACTTTGCCAGACCATTAACATTAAAATAACTGCTGACACCTGGTTCAAGTCTGGGCACCAATTCTGTGGAAATCTCCACTTCATCTCAATAATGTCTAAAGACTGGTTTAGAGGTTAGGGAACATTAATTTGTTCTCTTTCCCCTCCACACCAGGCAGCCCACATACATTCTTTAAAATGGTAATACAATTAATCAATATGATGGTTTGGGAATGTAATGTAAAAGGAATGAAAAAAATCCAATTTCAGACCTGCCAAATCCATTTAGTAAAAGCAATAGTTTTAGCTTAAGTCCAGGGAACCACAGTCCTGATTTTCTTCAAAAATACTGAAGCACATATAAACCAAAACAAAAGTACGGCTTCTTTACAGAGCATTAAGTGCTAAGCAGAATTTTCCAAAGTAGAGCAGAGGGTAAAGCCAACCCCACTAATGAACAAGTGCACCTGTGGTTCTACCCAGCATACCCAAACCAAATCTGGCCCAGGCACATTATGAACTCAGAGGCTGGAGCTTCAAATAGACCAGCCTTAAAAATTTAATACATTTTGATTTGAAAGGACCCTTTCACATTCTGAGAGTATCACACTTACATAGATTTTTTTACTTTCTTTCTCCAACACTGCTGCATTTGTTTGCTCTGCAAACATAAATATCACAGCCATTGTCTCTACCCACCCCCAGATGGAAAAGGCCAAACAGCAGCTCAGCAACTAACCTGAAAATAAAGAGTAATATCAGCTACTCATATCACCAATTTATAACAACCATACATATCCCTTTGTATGCATAATCTTGCGTTATCCCTTTGCATTATCCCCTTGTATGCATTATCCAAATCTACTAATTTACTCTGACAATACCTACCTACATCAGCAAAATACTAAACATGATTTGAACATTTGTTTCTACAATTTTTTCTTTCAGTGGTGCAAGTGCTAGGGCAACATTTAATGAACGAAGACAAAAAAGAAGAAAGAATATGACTTTTTCAGTTGTTTTAACTCAAAATAGGTGTCAGAAGTGTAACACAAAATAACTTAAAATAGAACAGCATTTCTCTGTGCCTGAAAAGGGAGAAGAATACGGAATTGTTTAAATTTATTCTCTCTCCATTAATATTCCATGAGACAATTCTAAGACTCAAAATAATTTATTTAAATTACAAAATAATTTTAGCAAATAAATTTGCTCAGTAGAACATGCTGAAACTGTTTATTAACACCATTTATTATCCCTAACAATAGCAGCATCATTTAGTTTGTTACAGAAGCCATATCACATTGCTTTTTTCCACCCAAGTGGATATGCAGCTTCTAAAGTAAGATTTCCTAAGTATAACAAAATTTCACACGTTTGTTTTCAGAAAACATGATCCTGAAGACAGCCAAATGTAAACAGATTTTTTTGTTTGGTTGTCCAGGTGTAAGTCAGCGAGAAGAGCAATCTTCTGGGAAAATACAAATTTGTCTTTTCCACTTCTCTCATTTACTAAAACACCCAAACCTAAAAGGACTGGGAATAACCCAAACCACCTGTACACTCTCACCTTCTATAAAACAGTGGGAAGCAAGTGGCATGGGAATGCTGTGACTGCAAATTCTGGAAAGCATTCAAGATTTCCCAGTAGCATCTGTGGCACTGTTTATTTTCTCAGCATTGCCTGCTGCAGAGCAGTAACTCCTGAAGGCCTGGATGAAGGCACAACTGAGCCCAAAACTTGCAAATGTTTTATCTTCATGACTGTAAATATCATCGACAACATTCCTGAAGAAATGATGTTTCATCTTCTAATAGCTCTATTCTTGAGCTTGCTTAGTTTGCTTAGTTGCTTGCTTAGTTTCACTACTGTATTATAAAGACTATACCAGAAGTGCAACCTAGAATACATTCTGGAGACTGACAGCCAAATGCAAACACTGTATTCTAGGTCTAAATACACAGAAAATTATATGTATAAACATGTGCTTATCCAGCAAATTTATTATGCATATATCTCTGGCACAGTAAATTTCTAAAGAATTTCAAAAGAATTTTCTTATTTTGTGGTCCATAGCATGAAGAATTATAACCTAACATGCTTAAGACATGTTTTCTAGGTGACATCCACAAATGCTTCATAAATAACATCTGTTTAATGTGTCTAGCAACAACAACCAAAAAAGGTTACATTTCTACCTGTCTTCAGATGAAAATTAGGAAATCATAAGATTAATAAATCACCAAGAGATGCCCTGGAAAACAACAATTTCTTGGCTCTTATACTTCTCAGTTGTAAATCAGCATTTGCAAGGCATTTTTCAGAATTATGATCAGAAATCTCAGATAAGAAGAGGAAAAAACCCAAATGCATTATGGTATCAGTGGAGGTAGTCTGTATTGCATTTCTGTGGCTCATCTCTACTTTAATGAAAAAGAAAAGGGTTATACATCATCCCTTCCATAAAATTAAGTATCAAAGGACTCATTAGCATTACAATAATTAAGACCATTTGTGTTAATTTCTAAGATATCTATCTTAGAAATGGTTTAAAATATCTTCCATCATTTTATTTCTTGTGGATAAGACAGAAAACACATCAGTAATTTCAGGCCCAGTTCCTTCCTCTAACGTATGGTATATCATGGTTCCTGCACACCTTGAATGGCATAACACCTCTTTAAATTAATGTAAGGGAGAAACAGAAAGACTGCAGAGGAATAAGTCTGGAGCAATCCAGGCTTGAAGCTAAACTGGATTATTGCAAAGGGATGGAACAGATCTGTGTAAGATGCCTTGGAAAAATAGACTTAAGCAGAAGGAATGTTTTTATCACCCCAGGCAACAAAGAGCTGTATAGAAAATATCCCGTGCAGTCCATAGGGGGACCAAAATACAAAGCCAAGACCAAAATGATACAAAAGATGCTCTTGACAGGTAATGCAAAATTACAGATATTTTAGTAAAGTGGATGATATCCCTATTGCAGCTTACAACATCCCTATTGTAACTTACAGATTTATTTTCTACCCTCCTAGGCACCTTATAATCACCCACATGTGTGGAATTTCCTGACTTCAGACTTGGCACCTAGAGCTGGTGCATGCAGGGTATCAACGAAATTTATTTTTCACTTCATTACCACAACAATTCAGATGTGAGAGGCTTCAATTCCAGTCAACTGTCTTGCCCAAGCCCCTCACAGAAACATAAATAGATGTTTAACTTTCAAAGGATCCAGACTGTGCTTTATTTTCTGTGCTGTTTTTTGAAGTTTTGAGATCATCTGTTTTATGTAATGTAGATGCAAAAATATTGCCTCTGAGTTAGCTCTGCAATAATTCACCCTTGCTGCAGCAATGATTGAGTAAACAGAAGCTTCTACCAGAGGCATTCTTTTCTATTATTTATTGTAATATTTTTTCATAATTTAATGAGAAAAAATTTAAAAGCAATATTTTCATCCTTTCATGTTAAATTAATTTACAGTGCTATAAGCCATAATGAAAACAGAGAAATCATCAGCAAAACAGCATGCTAATAAAGACAGATTTTTACAAAGTTTCTTAACTAAACTCATAAAATAATTTTTTTCTATTTCTGTCAGGTCCAGCTTATCTCTCTTTGTTCCAAGTATTGAGACATGCAGTGAAAATTACATAAAAATGAGAAAGCAGAAACTACATAAGAACATAGAAATTGAGGGGAAAAGAATCAAATAAGCTAATCTGAATTATATTATTATATATTCTAAATATGTGGCCCCATCTGATGTGGAAAATGTCAACCTCCAGCCTTGTGTTGTAAAGATCTTTCTATATAAACCCATAAAGATATTTAAATTAGTAAAGTAGCCTCAACATTGAAATGAAATGAATTAAATAGTTAAAAAATCCTCATAGTTCCCTCTGCCTTTCCTCCATCTCACCCAAACCCCTGGGTGAAGAGTTTCTATCTTGAGTCAGTCACAGTAAGTGTTGACAATCTGTTCAACCTTTTGCCATCACCAGGACTCGAGTCTCCCAGGATTAGACCTAGTGAGAGGAATTGGTGGCTGTGGAAATGCAGCTGCAGGTTTGCTCCAAGGACGCCACGCGGCGTTTCTGCTTCCATGCCCTGATCACAGAGCTGCATTGGAACTGGGAACCATGCTGGCATCACCTGAGGCAGTGTGAGCCCCACAGCGCCCGGGTATACTACTGTGTGCTCAATATCTAACAGGAAACACAGGATAATGAAACAACAAGCTGTCACTTATGGCTCCCCTTGCAGATATCACATTTTTTGGCGGTATTTTTCAAGCAGTGCTAACCCTTCATAGTATTCCATGTCTTACAAATCAAAGGTTAAAATAAAATGGCTACTTTTTTTTTTAAGCAAATCAACGAGCTGGGATTTAAACACTGCCACAACTCTTACTCATGAGGCATAGAATAACAATATCACAGTTAAAAAGAAAAAGAGATGATCCGTTCAGGCTAATGCACTGTTGTGACTGTAATAGGTGTAACGTGAGTGAGAACAGGTTTATTTCAGAGCTTTGATCTCACAGCTTCCAGCAGGTTTCCAAGTTATGGAAAGAAAGGATTTGCCACTTCATTTATAGATCAGGGAAATGCACTTTGATATAACCAGTACAAAAAAATAGCAGGACAACTGTAAGCTTTTCCCAGCAAAAGACCTTTGAAGTTCAACAATGAAATTAAGTGACTCAGTCTTCTAGGTTTTGTACTTAGTCATCTAGAAAGTGTGTCTTGCTGTTCTTTTTTGTTGCACTATGAGTAGTTGCAAAAAAAAAAAAGTCATTAAAATTGTGTGCAATCGAGCAGACTGAGGTAGAAATTAAAATTAGGTAGGTTTAATAGAATAGACAATGTATGGTGTTTCTGGGGAGAATATCATTTATGTCTTTAATCTGTTTAGTTACTAGTTGGTGCTCACATTTCCTCCATCGGCAGTTTGCTTAAAACTTGTAATATCTGATTCAGATACCAGAAATTATTATTTTGGCATTAATATAAAGAAGTTGCACAGTCTCTTTTTAAGGTTAATTCATTTATTTCACAACAAATTATCAGTGCAACCTAAGTTCTTTTTGACTGACACATTTTTTTTCAATCAAGCTGCTATAAGCTATGAAGACTTCTAATGTGAAAAAAACCCCAAACCACAAAGTAAGAAAATAAAAATGTTCATCTTCAGAACTGATTAATATGCATGTTTCTTGGTGCCTATGGTCTATTATGGTTTTGAATTGTCTGTTCAACTACACAGAGAGTACAGAGATGAAGATATTCATTCTAATTTCATTCCAGACATTTTCACTCTCATACCAATGATTCTGATGACTCTTAGTGCATGACACTAATTCCAACTTAATAACAAGATGATAAGCAATGTATTATTTTCTCTTCTATGATTGTTCATAAATACTGTGTTCTGCTTTAGATGCATTATCTGGTCAGTTGAAAGCTGCTAATTTACTGAGGCAAAAATGGACAGCTAAATTTCTGATCTCTCCTGACATTTCTACAAACTCTTCCAATTCAGAAGAATTATTCCACACAGAAGGGTAAATATGAAAAACTACTGTTATTTCAGGCACTTCAACCCATTTTAAATGAAAAAGAAACATAAAGAACAGAAAGCGTTAACACTTTCCCACATAGTGACAGATGAGGCAAGAGGCAAGATGAGACAGAACAACGTCAAGCATAAACATTTCTCAGAGAATCAGAGAAAAAAAAAACAAACCAAAAAACAAATATCCTGCCTTGACACTTACGAGACTTTTGTGTGAGCAGGAGGGTCAGCAGAAGACACAGCTTAAAACCTGGAATGATCTGTCAGAAGAAATTTTCTAGACATGTTTTCACATAGCTTCATAGTTACCTATGACTAATTTCATGGTCATCATTTTGGGGAAAAGTGATCTCAGCATTCTGTCTGAGTTTACATCTTGTTTCTCTCCTATTGCCTCATGGACAACTGCATGATTTAGAAGTATACAGAGTACACTTCTAAGTAGTTCCATGGAGGAACTAGAAGTAGGACCTACATGGAACTATAAACTCTTTAAGCTATAAAAGACCACCAAAAAAAGTGAAAAAAAAAAAAATCCCAACAAAACTCCCACCACATTTACACATAAGAGAGAGAACACACACATATTTTACACCAAGTTTAGGCAGGTAGTGTAATCAGTGAGTTATTTAGCTACATCTCCTAGGCTCTCTCTAAGCCAGGGGAGAGGAATATATTTCTCCAGGAGGCAAACAGCCCCAGGTTAGCTGGACTAAACTGCCCTCTATAAGTGCTTTTCTCTTATGCTTGTGTGTGCAGAACTGGGAAGACAAGGAACTGCAACCAAGCTGAGCTCAGTGGCATAACCTTCTGCAGCAAAACACATTCAGAAACAGCTCTTGGACATTTCATGGTGTGGGGAGATACAAACACAGATGTTCTTGCATTGCTAGGGAGTTGAAAAAAATGGGATAACTACATTTGGCCAGCTGCATTACTTTCTAGATTCCACCAGCTCTTAGGCCAACTCTACATCACCTGCAGTAAGAATTCCTCTCAGAATAGGTGGCAGATGAACAACAAACAGGTTCTGTAGCCTCTAAATAATTTTAAGGCAGACAAAACACTGAAGAGAGGACAGTACTGCATTCCTATAATCTGGTTACTCAGTACATGAAACTGATACCTGGATAGGGTACAAACAGCAGAGCTTGAGTCTGCTTGCACCAGTGTTTGCATCCTGCTAACTTCACTTAAAGAAAATTCACAGATCTGAAAAAACACATAGCCCACAAGGTGAACAGGTTATCTGTGTAGGCCTAAACCCACATGAGAATATATATGAAGGATAATAGAATGTTTATATAAATACAATACATATATAAGAAGAACCTATATAATAGAATTTTTGAATTTATATCTGATTTCCAGTGTAATAGACTCTAAATAATGCCCCTCAATCTCATGAGAAACATATCAATAGTTATTAGGTATTAATCTATATTAGGGTACTTGGTAGGCATCATAGCATCAGGTGACCTCCCCCTCCATGAAAATTTACATAAAATCAGAGAACTGACAACACAAAAATAGCAATTATAAACCCTAGAAAGAGTACTAATATCTATATATTTTCATTACATTATTCAACCTCTGAAAATGCAGTTATTTAATAGCAATTTCATGGAAATTAAGCCCAAATCTAGTTACATTTATTGAGACAAAATACAATAAAACTATAAGTAACTATAACTTAAGGCTGGATTCTTTGAATTCTCAAACAAAATGCATTTTAACCAAATGGAAAATCCTTAACATCAGTTTATAATCTCCTAACCATTTAATACAGCACTGCCACAATGAAGGACAAATGTCCCTGTCCAGAAAGTTGCTAATGTTATCAGTGATAATGGGTGATGAACCCAGTGGAATCATTGCAAAACAGACTGACTTAATAATTCTGTACTAAAAGCAAAAAAAAATATTTTTTTGGTTCATATGTGGGATAAATGGTGTTTATGCCATATGCAGTTTATGTGGTGAACATTAACAAAATGAAATCATCCACTTAAGAGAGAAAACCTACGAAACTAAATGGAATCCAATGAAAATAAATGATTCAAATGAAAAATGTTGCATGCAAGGAGAAATGAACATGTGGAACTTTGTGCTGACAGGAGAGATTCAAATTCTTGTCAGCAGTTGAAAGAAAGCAAGCCTAATTTCTGACAGAAAATGAAATGGGATACTTGGTACAGAAAAGTTACTTTTGCCAGACATTGTCAGTTTAGATAGTGGGAGTTGCTACAGTAAACAACTGCTGCACAGTGCATATACAGAACAGCTAGTATTATAAAAAAGTGTAAATTCACATGCAGAAAACCTGTGACATTGCAGCTATATACTCATGAAATGGAAAATTTGGAGGCATTTCTTAGAAGACAACTATTTAACTCAGTGCTATCTAAAAACCTTTCGCAAAGCTAGTAGAACTTATCTTTGAAAATGATTTGTACTTTTATTTTATTCCTTATTTGTATTCTTTGTAGGTCACTGACTTCTTACATATTCAGGAAGACATCTGCCCTAAGCCAAAATTAATACTTTTCCTCAGTTATGCACTGTACAATTTATCCCTTTTATATTAACATGTTAATAATCACAATCATTTTTTCTTTTTACCTGCCTTGGGAAAACACACATTTGGTCTCCCAAATGAAAAATTATGTTCTCTTTAGCCAAGTGTATTGAACAGTCTCGTAGGAGGCATAATTGCATAAGGAACAGGTACCCTTTTAAACTCATCATCAGAATATATTAAAGACTACCACTGGGCTTTTGCCTAGTTTTTGCTGATTATTCACTTTTAAAATATATGTGCTATAAGCAATACAAAGAATAGAAGAATACCAATGAATAGAAGAACTAAATGGCAAAATTAGGCTGTACTAGTAAATACTGATGGTCACAGGAAGATGGAATGGCAGAAGTCATGAAATTTCTGGTAATCACTCAGTCTAATTCCTGTCACTTCAAATTGATGGACTACAGTGAAATAGGACATATACTCAGAAAGATTATGATGAAGTCCATCCCTCTCCTCCTTTAGATATGGGAGAGCCTGCTTTAGAAAAGCCTACTCGAAGAGTGATGAAGAATCCTATAGAAATGAAAAGGTTAGGAGAAAATGCAGGAATTGGAACTTCCTCAGAATAATGACAAACCATATTATCCTTTCTATTCCATTTCTACTTGTGATTTTTTCCATGCTCTCCTCTAATAACCTTACTCAACACAACAGAATCTCACACTTGCTGATACAGAAGCTTTTCCCATCTAATCTGTGTTTAAAACCTGTGTTTAAGGGATGGTAGGGTTTGAATGCTGATCTACAAATGAAAAATTAGGACCATCACTCTGGTGTGGTCAATAAATTTTTACAGAGGTAATACATAAACCAACCAAGTGAGAATGTACTAGCTTATTTAGCACATTTGAAAAATGGGATTTTTCTTCTACCATGATTATGAGAACATATGCAAACAAGAAATTAAAAGAAGAAATTTATGTTCTTATTTGGAAACACCTACTTTATATGTGAGATTTCTGACACTTGAGAACTCTTTACTTTCATGAGAATAAGTTTTAAGAGTACTTACATCTCATTCTAGTACCAGAGTACTAGATATCTTGATAAAACAAGTCTTTTGGCTCCACAAAAAAATTTAGTGGTAATAAGGCCTTTTTCTTCTAAGTTCAGAAACAGGGAAGGCAGAAGCAGAATACACATTAATGCATCAACTTGTAGGCAAGCTGCAGCAGCAATACATTCCTGTTTTTATGATACAGATCATCCAGACTAAACAAACTGAAACAAGATACTTGGCAAAAAGTAGTAACATCAACCTATCTGCTTTATTGCTGATTTCTGACCACTTCTCTTTGATATCCAGCTAAGAACAGTTGTATTAATGTCATTCCCACTGAGAATCAGCACCTGAATCTCCTGCAAAAGTATTCAGTATTTGACACTTGCTGTTAACAACAAAGGAACATTAATCCCCTTCCTTGTGTCTGCTAATTACAATACTGAAAAATTTGTGACCATGTGTTTTCAAAGTAAAATTAACCAATATTTTTAAAAATCCACTCTATAGAAAAAAATCACTCTGAGATGCTATCTAGCTCTTTCTTAGATTAGTTGCAAAAGCACTTTAAAACTCAAGATTTCTCTTCTATTACTCAGTGGAATAAAATGGCACTGACAGCTGCTATTCTATTCCAGGTACTGTAGAATAGATTTTATTTTAGAATTGGAAAAGAGTTAGTATAAAAGGTAAAAATTGACAATTAAACTTTTGGAAAAAAACCCAAAACAGGTAAGGGAAGAATATTATATATTATTTTTTAAGTTTTCGGGGAACAATTATAAACAGAAATGACTGAGAAAGTATTTCAGATTGGAGAATGACAAAGTGTTTCAGAACAGAGAATCGAAGTAAAATTAATTAATATTTCTAAGTAAATTCAATTGAAATGAGCAAGAATATTACAACTACATTCTCTCTTCTATTTTAGTGAGATTCATCATCTAATCCAAAGATCATTCATAAAATGAACAATTATATATAAATTATATTTGAAATAAATTTGGAAACAATGTTTAATCTCTCAAATAACCTATCCTGATAAATAATTTAGAAGTGTCAGAAATATGTATCTACCTCGGCTTTTTACTGCTGTGAAAAACAGCTGCCTGGACACCTTAAAAACAAATAAGTCCCTTTGAAGTATTGATAGGAATAGAAGAGACAAAAGCGCCTTGCCCGCTGTTCGTGTCCCTGGTTTTAGATAAAAACATCACTGTGAAAAAATAAGGGTAGTGCCCATACTGTATATTCTGATGTATAACTGGAGGCACTGCATATTTTTCATATTATGAGCAGCAAAACTCCTGCCTCTAATGGAAAACTACTTAGGTTATAGGCTAAGTGAGCATGAAGGTGGCAATAAAAATAAATCTGCTATGTATGTCATGCCCAAGTATTAACTTTGCTTCATTTATCATATTCTGGCATACTTTTAGTCAGGTCTATACTACCAGTAATTTGTCAGTCATCATAGATTATTTCAGAAACATTTTGTAAGCTGTGCATTTAGTACAAAAGCATTCTCCAGTTACTGTTTACCTAGGTGTCACATGCAGAATTCTTTGCAGATTTCAGTGAAAAAAGTCTGTTATTATATTCATCTACAGGCTTAATATTAACTGATTGCATTCATAATGTAACAGAATAAATCCACACTAGCTTCAAAATTCTATCTAAATACCACATACGCTGCACAAAATGTCACATACAATTATTGCTAAAAAAAACAGACCAGAAAAGTACGTCATACAATCATAGAATTCTTAAAGTTGGAAAAAACCGCAGAAGTAATCAAGTCCAGCCATTAATTTCACCACTAAACCATGTCCACAGGTGACATGGGGTCCAGGGATTTTGACTCAACTACTTCCATGGAAAGCCAGTGCTTGTTCCAATGTGTCACAACTTTTACTATGAGAAAATTTTTCCTAATACCAAATCTAAACATGCCCAGGCACAACTTGAGGCCATTTCCTCTAAGGAGAAGAGACCAATTTCCATCTCGCTACAACCTCCTTTCAGCTGAAAGCCTGAGCCTCCTTTTCTTCAGGATAAACACCCCCAGCTCCTTCAGTGACTCCTCATAAAACAGGACTGGCCCCAAAGCTGAGCCCTGGGGAACATCCCTGGTGTGTGAGCCCAGCTGGATGTGACTCCACTCCCCACCACTCCCTGGGCCCAGCCCCACAGCCAGTTTTCACCCAGCAAAGAGCACACCCATCCAAGCCATCAGCAGTTGGTTTCTCGAGGAGAATGCCTTGGAAGTCCTGTTCCACATAATCTAAGAACCTCTGAAACTGCTTCTTCTCTGCTGTGTTTCTGCATTTCCAGAGGACATCTGGTAAGCTGAAGTTCCCCATGAGAAAAAGGACTAGTGATGATGAGACTTCACACATTTGGTTATAGAATATTTCATCTTTCTCTTCATCCTTGTGGGAGGTCTCTAAAAGACTCTCACCAGAATATCTGCCTTGCTGTTCCCCTGATTGTTGTTCCTTATGTTCCCCCGATTCTTTACCATACACACTCAACACTGTTGTCACTAGTAACAAGCTCTAGACAGTCAAAGCACTCTCTTCCACAGGGCTTTCCTTCCTTTCCTATCTCTTCTAAGGAATTTATCCACTGCACACCCCAGGCATGCAAGTCATCCATATCTCTGTGATGGCAGCTGTGCCATGGTTTTCCAGCTGGTTCCAGCTCCTCCTGTTGGTTGTCCCTGCTGTGTGCACTGCTGCAGGTGGACTTTGGACTATTCACCCCCCAACCTTTCTGCAGGGACAACCCCTAATTCCTGTACAACCAATCTCAGACACTTCCATGGTGTCCAACTCATCACTAACTCCTATATCTTTGCAGCCACGTGGATCTCCAGCCACTACCTCCACTGAGTTGTCAGACCAAAGGACCTCACTAGCACACCATCCCCCAAACATGCTGTCCCCAGGCTTTTCTCAACTGAGTCTGGTTTTATATCTTTCTTCATTCAAATCCTGTTTACTCTTCACTAAACCCTGATAACTCCTGTGCAAAGATCCTTTCCCCCCTTCGGGACAGGTGTACCCCATCTGTCACCAGCAGGCCTGGTGTCGTGTAAATAGACCCACGATTATAATTAACACAGCTGAGAGTTCGTATCACTAGAAGTATGAAAGCAGAAAGTGAAATTAATTTTCATCTCCCTCATATGGTTACTTAACAAACCAAGCCTCAGGAGGACACGTGATGTATTTCAACTAGAAAAAAAAAGCAGCAGTACATAATTACACAACTCCTTGGAGTAACGGGTTTGTATCCTTGAAAATTCTCCAGAAAGTATTCTGTGTGAATCACCTCAACTATTACATTGCTGTCAGTTCAGACAAATGATGCATGCAAATACATGCTTTTACAAACAAACAGGGTGTTTATAATGCAACATTTTAATATAATTACATCATCAGGTAATTGGAATGTGCAGTTATATAAGTCTCACCTTTCTCCTTTGGCTACTGAATGAAATGCTAAGTACTAAGGAAAGATTTATTAGTAACCATTGAGATAATGGATTCTGAATGTGAAAAGGAAAACAAATGCCTAAAACATGAGATTTTCCTAGACAAGCAACTGCTGCTACATAAAAAAAGTTTCCATACAGCAAGTCATTATTGTCCTAATCGTTTAAAGAAAAAAGATAAAGTTTGAGAGTGTAAAGCAGAAAACCAATGGATCATTAAAAGTGAGATAAACATCTGTAGTGACAAGGATACAAAGCTACTACTGAACTCAGAAACTCATGTTTTTCATTATTTGTGTAGAAAATTACTTATAAAAATATGGGTTTACACTTAGTGGTTAAAAATAACAGACTAAACCAGAATTGTAGCATTTAAAGAGTCCTAATGACTATTTTCACATTATCTGATTCTATGAAACTGCACAAAGAGCAAGACAGTAACTGAGATCTAAGTCCATTTGTTATATTTGACTATAACTTCTATGCATCCTAATAAATCCAGGGTGTCAAAGTTTCTTTCCAAAGACTCATGAGACACTGATCTTTAATCAGAAAGCACTATTTTATTTTACCTCCTAGGAACTGAATTCAGCCTGGTTGGTTAAAAAAAATTCTAATTCTTACTGAAAGCATTTAGGACTTTTTTCTATGCTGGAGCAGGGCTTTAAGTTTTACTACACATACTGAATGATACACATACTGACATAGACTGTATTTGAATATGTCAGTTTTGATACATGTGCAATTTACATAGTGAGTTTCTTAGAATACAGTCATTGCCTGATGTGTTATGTAGGGTAAGTATATTTCTGATCCACAATAAAAAAAGGACTTATCACTATTTATGTTTGATGTGGCTGATTGTATGGATTAGTGAGCAATAACCCCGTTCCACAAAGAACATAAATACATACTTCTGAGACTTCTGTGACTTGGTAAAGCTCCTTTTTGTCTGAATCTTTTATATGCATAAACTGTGTGCAAACTACACATTTATGTCATGTTCTTGCTTTTCATCTTTATACATCAAAGTGAATTGTGAGAGAGAACTCCCACAAGCAGGGTGTGAAACCTGGAAGAATCAATGCAGCAATACCTGAGAAACAGAATGAAAAGCCATACTCTTTTTCCTGATCATTCAGATGGCACTATAAAATTGTTCTACTGACGAAATTGTGCTCCATTATCCATTTTTAGCAAATAGATAGACAATATTTGCACCAGTATCAGAAAATTGTACCTGTCTGAACATAAAGGCTTTCACAACAAAGACTTGATACAGAGCACTGGGTTATGACTACAGCAAATATTACCCGTCATAATAATAAATTTATTTTCCAGCTAAGACTTCTTGAACTACTATATAAATTTACTCTTTTTTTTTCTTTTTTAATAATTTATAACTTAATTTTTCACAGTATGTTTTTTTATCAAGAAATAGACTAAAGCATAGAGTATCTATTGCCCTAAATCTCTGTTTTTGAACTTCCTGTCAACATCAAAATCATGCACTATGAGTGATTACAAGAAATTTCTTCACTGAAAAGGTCACTGAGCTTTGGGAGAGGCTGTCCAGGGCAGTGTCTGACTCAGCATCCCTGGAGCTACTAAAAGTTGTGTAGTTTTGGCACTTGAGGACATGGTTTAATGATGGTCTTGGCAGTTCTGAATTTATGGTTGACTTGATGACCTTAAAGGTCTTTTCCAACCTAAACTCTTATATGATTCTATCAATACTGCCTTCCAAACAGCCAATCAACCTCATATTTAAGAAATTTAAGACGTCAAGCAGACATATCTGCATTTCTCTCAATAACTGTTGTGAAAAAAACACAATGGAAACATAACAACTTAGTTCAATAACATCATCTCAACTAATTAATTTTCTTTCTCCTCAGGATTCTCTGGAACACTAAATACAATATTATCTTTCTTTAAGATTTTTTTTCCCCCCAGAGGAAAATAACTGTATGAGAACTGTCCGGGCATTTACTATGAAAATTTGCATCATTATCTCTTATTATTACTGCAATGGAGCGTGTTGACAATAGGCTAGCAAATTACCATTTCTCACGTATTTGAAAGTAATGGAGAAAAACTAATTCAGTTAAGCTACAAAGAATAAACTTGATGCAAATTATATAACTTCTATAAATATCAGATATGCTTGATAAACTCTCATGTTTGTCAAATGCCTCTATACTCAAGTATAGTTGTATAAGTACTTGGCTTACCTGCCACTGTTTCATGAGGTCCCGAACCATTTTGGCATCCTCTAGTGTCTTTTCTTTGTGTGTAGCATCCTGCAGGACATTTGCAGTTGTTTCAGCTTCTGTAAGCCAAGCAAGGAACTTTTCAAGATCCAGGTAGAATTGCTGCAACATTCTTAGGGCTGATTCCAGAGCTGCTTCACGTTCAAACACCCTGCACAAGTACAAATAATCAAATACAGTGCTCTTTGGAAGAAAACAAACCTCCACCATTAAATAAAATACAACAAAGACACACTAAATATTTTTCATGTACCAGTTAAGGTAAGTTTGCTGATACATTAGCTACAGAACTTGTACTGTATGTTTGGCAAGTAGTTTTATTTTTTATATTTTCACCTGAGAAATAGTAAGTGGAATCCTTTTGACATAAAATTAAGCAAAAGCACTTATTTCAGAGTATTATGCCTAAAATATGCACAGTTGAAAATCAGAAGTAATTCCCTGTTTTGTTTTAATAAAAGATTATTTTCTTACACTACAGTGGAAATTCTTGGTTTTTTTAGAAGTCACAAAATAGTTCCTGACCACTGCATGGCATGATAAATTCAATGATTAATTTTCATGTCTTAAAACAATTGGAGATTGTGTTCAACACCTTAAACACTAAAGTTTGTGCTGGGCTTTGTGTGGTTTTTTTTTTTTTTTTTTGTTTTTTTTTTTTTTTTTTTTTAGCTTGGGGTTTTTTTGTATTTTTTAAATTTATTATTATTTTATTTTCAATTTGAATGTGATAAATTACAAGGACGATCTCTGTCAGTGACAGGATAAAATACAATTTTCTAACTCAGATTAGGAAAGCACACTAAAGATTTCAGCAACTCTGGTGCTGAAAAAAACATTAAAGCAGATCTGTGTCATATCATCATTCATGTGCAATGTACTTATCATGTATTCACTGATTTTTTTTGCCTTTGAACTTGAGCAAAATATGTATTTAGAAGCAGCTAAGTATGACATTGTTTATTAACACAAATCTGTTGAGGTTACCTATTGTATTACTTGGATATTTGTTTAACATCAACATGATATCTAAATAATTTTTTTAAGCTCTGAAAATACTTAGTAAAGTCATTTGGTAATGCATCTTACTTCAAGTGGAATGAATGCCCTTTGATGCACTCCTATGTTAAATCTATACATCTGTGGTGGTCTTCATATATCTCAATAGATTTCCTGCCTAGTTATTTAGGGAGAGACTAGGATACTAGATTTCGGCAGACATAATTTCTCAAGTTGTTATTAATCAGAGGAGATCATGAAGTTTCCAAGTGCTGATCTCTCTTTCTAATTCTGATTCCTGTCATCAACTGGCTGTAATCCTTGGTAAGTAAAGATATTACCCTAAACTCCAAACTAGTGGAAGTGAGAAAAAAAAAAAAACAACAAAAAAAAACCCCCAAAAAGCTACCACAAGTTTTGCCAAGTGGCACTGACTTAACATGTTTTTTGACAAGCATATAGTTAAATTGCAGCAGAGGATAGTTGGAACAGAAAATGTCTTTCAGAGTACAGGCAAGGACAACCATTACAGGAAAAAAATATCCTCCCTGAGAGACTAATGCTACAAGAACTGCCATTTTTCTATTATATTTTTAATCCTTTGACATCTTATTTGCTTTTCCCAACCATTTTGTTATATAAAAAGACTTATTTTTCATTCAAAAACTGAGAAAGCTATTGAATGCCTCACTACAAACTCATCCATCTTTTTTCAAGTATAAAAATGGACTGGATTTTCACCTCAGTTGTACCTGTTGTCACCTACAAGAACTCTCCATATCACGGCACTGCTTAGCCTGCATCAGGATGTGTCCCCAGGGACAAGTAGGAAACACTCAGCTGCAGAATAGTGAACATGATCCTTTTCCCAGCCTTATTCTACATGGGCATAAACATGGCTTGTGGTTGGGCTACTCTTCAAATTTAAAATAACTGTAATGAAAGAATTTCTTGTTCTTTTTTTAAATTAATGAATAATTAGATAGAAATTGCATCTAAATATACTAGCAGTATACATTAAAAGATAATAAGACACAGAAAATCTTTTACCTGGAAAAGACTGTATTGACCTATTTACCACTTTTAGCTCAAAACCAGCTTTACATTAATTCAACACAATTTGGAAATGGAATACAATCGCATGAACTAAATCTATTTTTTCCCAGTTCTTCAGAGCACAATTCTAAGATATGCTTTATAGCATTATTCTAATTCAATTTACAGTGTGCAGCATGGCAGTTAATAGCCTTTGCAGAATCACATGAAACATTTTTTGTCATGCAGTTCCTTCATAATATGAAAGGCATATTTTTAACTACTGTACACCTGGATTCCTGTAAATACATAGCAATACTCTAATAACAACATACTGAAAATACAGAGTGATATTTAAAAACCACAAAACACAAGCCCAGATATGAAAAAGATATTCAAAGGGAGAGCAATTTGAAGGATTGCTGACTTTTGAAGGATTCAAAAGTCAGAATTTGTGTTTTAGAGAAGCTCTCACTTCATGAAAAAATATAGCATTTTATTGATCTGGGCAAAGAATGAAGTTTTAATTATTAAGAATCTTCTGGCACTTCTGTGATGCACAGAAATCTTATGGCACATAATTATTTCAGTTTACAGAAATGTGTTTCTTATCTATAAGCGTACTAATACCTCTACCAGAAAATACATAGTACTTTGTGTTTTAAATTTTGGTACAGCTAACATGCAATAAACTTTCAGCTATATTGACATATCAATAAACTTCACTCCACTTGGCTTTCTCACTACAAAAATATGAAGTTAGAATGAGAAAAGAAGGTCTAAACATGAAGAATGAAACTGAGCATCAAATCCAGCATACACTTAATTGCACGGTATCATAGGGGTTAAACAAATATGTATATTGAACAAGACATTATTGTACAAAACTGAAATAAAGATGCTATCTCTTTAGTCTGTATTATCCAGGTATGTGTAGTTTCATAGTGTGTGCAAACAGTAAGAAAACAACATGAAGTATAACAATATAAAACTATATTTTTGTGTAGATTGAAAACTACACAGTATAAACACTACAGCATTCTCCTGAAATACTAAAAGATAATAATAATAATAATATTTTTAAAAAATATTTTAATGTAATAATTGTGATTTAATCTTTTATACAATGATATAAAAATAATCACAGAGTGTATAACCAAAAGCTTCTTATTCAAGGAAGAGACACTAAAGGTGGGATTCATCTTATTTTTGCCTAGAAACTCAGAGGACAGACAAACTACACAACCTCTATAAAACACAGACCCAGCATTTCTGGAATTCAGTTTCTCCTCCCTCGCCTATACACATCTGTTGTACCAGATCAAGGCCAGAGTAAGCTATTTCTCCTGACTACAACAGTTAAATCACCTATAACTTTGATGATTTTAGTTTTACATGAGCTTTAATTATTTTAATATCCAAAAGGACCCCAACCACTCCTGTAAATTTAATTTTTAGGAGCTAGTGGCATTAGTGACAGTGGACTCATCAACTCTAGTTGCTGTATGAGCTTTGTTGCAGGACAGAAGTTATGATGCTCTTTTAAGTACATGTCAGCTGAAGGCATGAGTTGAAGGAATAATGGTGGCATGTCAGAGGAAGTGAGTCAAGCAATGTGTGAACATTTATACTGCCAGGAAGATGTTTTTAAGGGTTTAAAAAAGCATCCACAAAAATGGAAAGCTACCAGCCTCTGTTTCAGGGCATTGTTGTCATGCTGAGAACTTTTACAGCTAATATATTTTTAAACAGCAGTATACAAATGCTCATGAAGAAAAGGAGGGGGAAACTGAGTTTTCTTCTCAGAATGTTCTGTGATTCTGTGATTGAAATTAGAGTTGGAGTGCTTCACTCAGCACTACCCAATCCCATTCAACACAAGGAATACAGTGTTGTAGAGGCTCTGCAAGTGTGAATATCAGATTTCTCTTCAACTGTAGTGTTTGCTACAAAATTTCATTCACATTTTATAAGTATCTGTGTATTTCAAATTGCAATGCTTATTCACAGTACGAGATACATTGCGAGGGTCAGTGTGTGAATAATGCTTTGAGATGCTCAGATAGCACGACATGAAGTAAGTGCAGAGCACAAACTAACACATTGCTGTTTCCCAGGTATTTCTTTAAGAGTAATAAAAATAAAACAACTCTGTATCGTTCAGTGTTCAATAGATCACTAAATCACACTTCCATCTGCAGACTAGTGATCTAAAGTTATCTCACTGAGATATAAAATAAAATATCCTGGACTACTGGCTGACAAAGCATCAGGAAATGTTTTTACTTCTACAGTTCATGTGGTTGTCTCTCTATAATTGTATTTTCTCTTTTCTAACAGTACAGTTCAATACAATAAAAAATAAAATAAAATTTAAAAAGTTACCTGAATTTCCTATATTCAGCCAACTATCACAGAGAATTTAACTACATGCATCTTCCTGTTAATGCTGGAAAAAGTTTGCACCTCTTTCATGAAGTTTATATCCCTTCTACCACTATGAAAAAGAAACAATTGCAAAGCTTTATTGGAATATTTAATTTTTTATGTCTAAATAAATTTAAGCTCTCACTTTTAACTCTTCTTCAGCTGCTTTAACTTGGACTGATAACCTATCAAAGAGGCAGGATAATTGAACCAGAAAAAGCTGGAACACAAAGAGATGTCACAGATATGAAAATTAAATTTTTAAAATAACTATTACTGATATAATTTTGAAAAGCAAATTCAAAATAAATCATATTCATTAATTTTGGGACTGTTAATCTAGGTACTATATTCTACAGTGATAGTTAAAGTTATTAGTACATACTAGTAAGTGATGAATGTGCAGATTAACTCTGAAATGTCTGATACAACATTCAGTGGGGAAAACTACATTGAGACAGCATTTTAAATACTGCTTTCCTATGTTTTTCTGGATGACAGCTAGCTTAACACCATGATAAGGCACACTTAGGATTTTTCCAGTAACACTTCTGCATAAATGTGCCTCTGAACAGAGGTACTAAGTTTTGTCTGCTGTAGATCACTGGTATGTGGATAATATATATGTATAGTATATAATAATATATATAATATATATAAAATATTATCTCATATATATATATATATATATGATAATATATATATCCACTACTATGTGGATGTGGACATAAATTTTTTGAGTGCTCTTTATAGATGCAAACTTATGTCCTACTATCACTACTTTGTCTGGCTTGTTGGAAAATGTTCTTGACCAAGTTGATCCTGCAGTACTGGAGATTGTTCACCTGTGTGCAATTCTATCTCTGAAATAATTTTGTTGCAAATGGCTAGAAAACCTCAAATTGTAACCAAACAGAGCTACATCAGCATCCAAACCACTTGAGATCATCATTCACTGATAGCTGACATATATCCACAGGCCGTTATCCTCTCATTATTCTGAGTGAGGAACAAGGAAAGCTTTGGTGTGCTGCTACAGAATTTTGTACCCTAAAGACAGGCTTGGGAATTGGCTGGGTATCAGTCAGCAGGTGGTGAGCATTTGAATTGGGCATCTCTTGTCTCTCTTGGGTTCTGTTACTCTCTCTCCCTCTCCTTATAACTGCAATTAATAGTAATAATAGTAATAGTAATAGTAATAGTAATAGTAATAATAATAATAATAATAATAATAATAATAATAATAATAATAATAATAATAATAATAATAATAATATGTTTATTAATAGTAAAATTAATAATTAGTAGCATATTTAGTATAATTCCAACACCCGCATCCCCTCAAATTATTAAATTGTTCTTAACTCAGGAGATTTAGCTTTTCTTTCCAATTCTTCTCCCTGCTGTAGGGAAGTGAGCAAGTGCTTGATGGTACTGAGTTGCTGGCTGGGGTTAAACCTCTGCCTTACACTAATTTCTCAATGACTTGATCTACTGCCTGAGAGCTGACTTGGTGTCTTCAGATAAGCTGAAGGGCATCTCTGTCTTGGCTGCACTATCCATATTTATAACCAACAAATAACCAGTGATATAATTTTAAATTCCAGATGTAATTTGGCATATAGAGAGTTTAAGTGCAACCGCTGGTCCAAAAGAAACATACAAATGCAGCTCTCTCTGATTCTATTTATTTCTGCAGGAAGGAAGAACAAAAGCCCTCAGTGCCCCTCTGCTCTGATTGGAACTCAGAATATCTTCATATAGACAAAGTCATGCTCTTTCCCTGACAATCAGTTTCCTAAATGATAACACTTTCTTCAGATACAAAAACTAGAACATTCTAAAGCATCTCCTGATCATAGAGATAAGCCCACAGCTTGTCTTTTCTTAAAATTATGTTGAGACAAAGGGGAAAATGCTACAATGAATAGTTACTCACTCTACTAAGCAAGATGCAAATTATTTTTCCTGAACAGCTTCAGTATTATAAATCTCTTCAAAAAAAGAAAATACGTTTCTGATGCTTCTGTACTTAGGAAAATGGATGCAACGAAAGAGAGGAAATTACTTTTTTGCTACTATTTTACTATTATTTATTGGCTGGCTTGTTTCTAGTCTTATATATTCTATATATTCTAATACCTCTCACAGGCCTTCTTGAAATAACCAGGACTTGTATGAAAATAAAAAAAAATCATCAACCCTTCTCCCAGCCTTTTCCTCTGAACTGCTTTCTTTATTACTAAAGATACTAAATCTGTTTGAAGACATATTTTTGAACTTAGATTGTTTGTTCCATACATTTCTTTTTAAAGCACAATAGATATTGAAGAGCAAAAAGAGAAAAAACCTCACCCCTAACCCTATATTTATCCATAAAGTTTAAGATCAGTCTTGGATACTAATCCCCCATCTATTCTACACCATTTTTCATGAGACTGAGCAAAGTTGCTAAAAACAAAGGCAATATCATCCCCTGGGGAACAAAATCACATATATGGACTTCTGTATAGGAACTTTAAACAATCCCATTTTAATTAAGCACCTGACAACATCAGCACAGAGGGATCTGTATTATCCTGCAGGAAAACTTCTCATCAACCCTTTTAAAAATAATTTCTGTCTCTTATACTCTATTCACTTATGGGATCCTACATTCCCAAAATGCCTCTTAATGGGGTAAAAAAAGAGAGAGAGAATTAGAGGGAATGTTTTCTAACAAACTTTTCTTGCCCCCATCTCTTTTATCTCTTTTTCCCAGCTTGTCTTGACATAGGTTAAGAATATATAAAAACATATCATAAGTGTACATCTTCTCTATATTCATCATAACCATAGTTTATCACACTTACATGGTGAGCTACAGAACAATCATTAACAAAACTAAAGGGATGTCTTTGTAATTACAATCAATCACAGGTTATCTCTGACACTATTGATAAGTTTATGGTTACTTGTGGTAATCTCTTGATAAATTTTCAATGAAGTCAATCATTTTCCAGAGAGTAAATCATAACTGTTACCAGGTGAGAGAGCAGGAAATCTGAGCAAGACTCAACAATCACAGACATATGAGGTATCACTAAAAATTATTTATAGACACAGAATAATATTCTGATTAATTCACTCCAGAGGTTTTTCTAAATAGCCCTCAATCAAAATTTTAAGGAAGTATCTTAAAACAGTAAATAATTAAAAAAAAAAAAAAAAAAATCCAAAGGGAAGAAAAAAAAAAACCAAAACAAAATCCAGCAGAACAAACAACCCAGAAACCCTGCTCCCTTCAATTCTCTGAACTCACAGAACAGATTCCTGTCTAATCCTTGTATAATTCAAGTAATGTCCCAATAAGACATGGGAAGACAATATTTAACAATTCTGTGACTCCCATGGAAGAAAAAAGCAAAAGAAGAAATCCTAAAATCAAAACATAAACCAAAGAAACAAAACTATTCTCTTATTCTACCAAAAGAAGCAAAAAGAATATTGTTCTGTTTGTCTTCACACTTCATGGTCTATAACATGGTCTATAATGTGGAATTAAGTTTTGTCTTGCATTCCAAAACATATTATTTTTTCAATATTCCAAGGCAGTCAACAATACCATCTAATAAACAGCATATTAATTACTCAGATGCAATTTAGTAAGATAAAATCTTTGCTTTCTAAGACAGTGAAGTATAATTAAAACTGATTATGAAATTAATTGTATTCTAAAGGCACTTGTTTTCTTAGCCTTATTTACAGCAGAAACAACTAGATTTAATAAGACTGTGAAATGCACTGATGGCATTACATGAAATCAATTAGGGCTCACAGAGGATACTATTAAATTGTTAGTGTAGTTTTCATTTGGAGCATCAGCCTCTGAGGGTTGAACTTCATGGCCTAGCAAAAAAGTGATTTGCTACCATGCAAGAGAGAGACGCCTCAATTCCCAGGCTGGAAAACTTGTCTGGCAGCACTTACAGTTCTTATTGTACCATGCATCATATTAAGTAACACTAAATAAACACTTACATAAACGCACTTTTTTTTTCTCCCTCTAAAACACGGGCCTCAAGTAGTACTCACATTACACAAAGATGCTGACAGATCAGACTGACTCAATATATTTTAAAACATGTATTCTGTCAACATATTTTAAGAAGTTTAAAAAGCTAACCAGAAAAAAAAACAAAACAGCTCTGTAAAATTCAGGTTAGAAGCAGCTGGTAACCAAAACTGGTTAGCATCTGGGTAAGAAGAAGGCAGCCTGTCTACTGCCTCTATATTTATACAGCCTAATAAAAATATTAGTTGCAAAGAACCACTCCATACCTTATACATTTATTTTTTACTCTTCAGGAGGTTTCAGACTCCAATGGAAAACTGAAATATATAGAGTAAGTTCTCCACTATAAAGAGATAATCTGATTAAAATAGATCTGCTGCAGAAAGATGGTAAAACATCAAGAACTACAACCTGAGGTAATATGAGAATATAGAGAAATAGTAATAATTTATTGTTATGCAGATTCAATAACATGGAAAGAAACTACAGCTCTAATCCTGTCCCTCAGGATCATGCAAATATAAATAAATAATTAAGTAGTGAATTTCCAGAGCCCAGTTCAGCAAATTCTGATGGTGTCCAACTCACTCTCCGTTTAACAGAACTTCAGTATATGTTTGATACAAAAGCCTTACAGAGAAAATCCTAACTCCACTGAGGATGAATGGCTAACCTTCAGCTGACTTCAAAGGGAACAGGATGTTCTCTGATAGTTCTACCTAAATTCTTTTTTGGATGAATTTCAAAGAAAAGAATTTTTAGCAGAAGAAATCATAACCCTTCAAACAACAATCCTGGAGCATTTAACCGAGTGGAGAGAGACATAGAAACAACAAAACTCTAAGCCTGGGCATGAGGAAATCTGACTGTTCTGATATGAAGGGACAAAACAAAAATGGATATACCTGAAATTTCGTGTGTTCACAGGTAACTGTCATTCATCCAAATATTTTACTTAAATAGTGCATTATTTGCAGTGTTCCCTTCCTTCTTAATGAATTTTAAAATATTTATCAGGCGTTTACATTAAAAAGATACTTGATTTGGCTTGAAATCTATCATTTTGTACTCACTGACATGAAAGTATCCTCTATATATTACAGACAATTTATCCAGCATCTGAGGACATGCAATTCTTTTCCCTCCCCTACCTGTTCTCAAACCACTTTCCAAACTTTAGTCATGGAAATGAACACATAACTAATGCATTCATCAGTTTAACTGGTGATTCAGCTTTACTTCAGCTTATCAAAGAAATCCATAAAGTATATCATAACCTCTTTACAAGCAGCTATTTGGAAGCAAGTCAAGGATGCAAGGTTTTGTTACAGAAACCTCTTGAATAAAACAAAACTGAGATTGAGAATATATAATGTAGTCAATGTAAATAATCAACCCTGAGCATTAGGAGCCTTTTCCAAGGGAGTAGTAAAAGGTGATATTAAGTGCAGTAATGAACCACTGGGAAAAAGGTATGAAGAGCAAAATGGCAAATTTATTCAGATTGGAAAAATCCAGAAGAATTTGAGTAATTCCAAATGGAAAAAAAAATCATCAGTAATATGATAGCAGAAAAATTCAATAGATGTGTTCAAAGCAGCAGACACTATGAGGAATATTTAAACACGGTATAATCTGACTGGTTCTGAACTAGCTGTAGCCTTGAAGAAATTCAGTATTTTAAATCAAGACCAACAGCTTAATGAAGGTTCCAATATGTATTAGCATTTGAAAGATAGTAAAAATTAAAAGAATAACTATTTATGCCAATCTTTACCTCACTTTCCTGAGCCTGGGCTGGGTATTTCATCCCAACCAGCAGAAAGGAGAGTAATATCAGATATAAAAGCAGTGATATGATGGGAAAATTAATTTAGCTAAAGAAAAATTTAATAAATACATTCCATACCATACTTCTACTTTTATTTTTCCCAACATGAATAAAAAATAACAATGACAAATATCCACAGCTCCAAGGGGTCAACACAGTATAAACAGGAAGGGTGTCACCAAAGGCAGATCTGAACTATGATTTCTTAGTGCCATCTTATTTCACAAGTGTATTCTGCTGGTGTTTCCACAGGAAAAAAAAGAGAAGACAAGCACTGGAAGAGCTGCCTCCCATCCCTTGGAGTAAATCCTCATCAAGAAACTCACAGGAAAACTACCTCAAAAGTAAATCTGATCTTGGAATCAGTAAAGGCATATGGTTCATTAACTGATACTGCTACCAATTAATTAACATAGTTGAAGCATCAACCTCAGAAATGCTCTAAGCACCAAGAACTCGTGGAAATTTTGAAACTATTTACCATTACTGATAAGAAACAGCATCATGTTTTTCAGATTTTAAGGCAAGAAATAACTGAACCTAGCATACATAAGCCATGTTGTGGGGTACAGAAAAAGCATCCCAGTCAGATTTTAAAAATCTCAACACTAAATCAGACTCTAACTTGTTATGAACCAAAAAACCTCAAAACATATAAGATATAAGGAAAAAAAAAAAAGGAAAATAATAAAAGAAAATAAGGACAACAGCAAATATTTAACACTACCAAGATAAAATGCAGAAAGTGGGAACTGGGTGTTGCAAGCTTGGCCCTTTAGGCACTTCACAAAACTTTGTTTCTACCATACACTGTGTCAATTAAACAAATGGAATCTGAGAAATATACGGCACATTTTAAACAGATAAAAATTATATCATTAAGTGGACCCATATAATGCATTGCTGCAAGGCACTACTGTGCTTAAGCAGATATATCTCAGATGTGTAACTGATTATGTATCTTACAGAAAGGAAGAACCTGCAGAAATACCAACTAGAGTGATAGTTCCAAGAGCTATTATTTCTTATCATCTGCAGAAGATAATATTTTTTAATAGTTTGCAGGAGCTGTAATGCTTAGTAGCTGAGAAGTGCTCTACATTTCTTAAATTTGTCACGGAATTTTAATAGGTCAGTTAAATTTTGGGTATTGGTCAAAATTTAATTCATCGTGGATGACAAACAACATCAACATACAACATAATCTTTTCCTTTTCACAAATTCTTTGTTTACTTACTGTTTCCCATTTTATGCACCTGTATCAGATACACCATACATGCTCTATCCTCAAAATTTACCAGTGTAATCTCACTCTCTTCTCATGTCTAATTTGGGACATGCAAGAAAACCACATTGCTAATTCCACTACTTTCCAACCTGCTCTCTGTGTTTGCACTTCCCCAGATCTCTGCCTTGGTCAGCAAGAGTCACAACCATCAGCATCTTGTGCCACTGATCCTTACCAGGAATAATGGGGACTCATTATTTGCTGATTTCTTTGTGACTTTATATAAAAAAGTATGATTGAAATTTAAGTCATAGCTAAAGAGCAGCCACACGAAAACGGCAGGCGCTGCTGTTGTCAACTTGACACATTTGGTGGTAACTTCCAAAGAGAGACTAAGCATTTAACAGCAGACTGAATTATCCTCAGTTTCAAGCATGACTGACAAGCCAGAGAGGGGAAATCTTAAACTGCCTGCACAGCAGCTGAGAAAATACAAAAATACAAGGAAAATACCAGGGAAAGAAAAAAAAAAAAGCTATCACAAGAATAACAATCCAAACAAAACAAGACAACTAGGGTCAAATTCCTTTTTCTGGCACTCTGCTAGTCCATCAGCTTTATTAATTTCTGTTTAGTTTGTTTTAAAGGACATGAAGCCTGATAAGAAGTCTGTTGAGGGGACTGGAAAGACATTCATTTGTTCTATGAGCTTTGGATGAGAACAATAATAAGTTTGCCATAGTTTGTTAATTTATCTACAGAATAATAGGAAATAGATTTAAGGTTAGACTTTCGGGGCACAGAGCATTAGCTTTTGTTCTTGTTCAAACAGAAACTAAAATTTTCTTATTACTTCAGAAAATCTCACCTTTAAGAGGAAGAACAACAAATTTGTTTTGATTTTCTAATGGAATGGGAACAAAAATTGACATTTTGGTTATTTCACAAATCAAAATTATTCTTCCTTAGTACCTTGCTTCTCCTTCTTCTCCTGAATATGCAAAAGAGGAAGATTTCTGAAATAGACCATTGCTTTGATATGCTCACAGTAAGTTTCAGTTATGATTCAAGTCTGACTACAAAACTGCTCTCCCTTTAGAATTTTGGTCCATAAACTATTTAATGATTTTGTCCAGCTGAATTTCCCTTTAATACCAAAACTGTCTTCATTTTCAATAGAAAGGACTAAAGAGCATTTAGCACACAGTAATTATGAACAAAGAAACAGAATTCTGTTTTAATCAAGACCAAAATAAAAGCCAAGAATGAGGAAAAAAAAAAAAAAAAAGTGAAATAACAAGTGTCTGGGCAGTAGGGAATGGTCTTCTAAACATGTTTCCTGCTTAGTTTCTGTTGGTAACTTGCTCACGCTATTGGAAACTGATGACCTCACTACAAGATACCACTCCTATTCTCCTTTTTAATTGTGTAAAATTAAATCATTAACAGTGGATTACAGTTAGAGCATGGTGCTAGTAACACCAAGGTCATGGGTTCCATCCCTGTATGAGCCATTCACTTAGGAACTGGACAGGATGACCTTTGTGGGCATCACAGCTCAGAATATTCTGTGATTCTGTGATTTAAAAGCCAAAACAACTAAGCTGTCAGTGATCTGAATCCATGGTGTCTAGAAATCTGAGCAAATCCTTTGTGGAACAGACTAAAACCAGCCATTTAATTTAAAACAGCAACACTTTTTTCTGTGCAGTCATTTTTGTTTGTCTATGGGAGGATTTAGCAGACCTGCAGATTCTCTATTGCCTTTCTGGAAGAGATCAAGGTACTAGGCTATATATATAATCAAGTGGTGGGAAAATTTAGTTTCTTTATACTCATGTTAAAACTTATAAGAAACTCATCCCTGAAGTCACAAGGATCCATAGATCTTTTTGTCAAATACTGTATTACTGATGCTACCCTCTCCTGAAATAACTCAAGAACTCTTTCCTTTTTATGTTCATAAAAGAGTGTCTCAGAAATCATAGGAATATGTTCACAAAGGTGGAAATGATGAATCACACAGTATTCTGGATTACCCTGCCTTTCCAGTACATTCAACCAGCATTTTGAAAGTACATCCAAGATTATCCTCTCAAAAATTAAACCAAAATCATTCACAACCACCAATTGAATACTCATCTTGGATCTGATATCAGCACTGCACAAAAAAGTGCTGTCGGCTGAGTGGAGAACTAAGATAAAACTAGAATATAAGCAGCTAAGATGACTTTGAAAATCTCCTGATTATATGAGCTTCATCTGGAAGCTTCATTTACTTCTGTTTACAATTTTTTTTCTTATGTGTGATGAAATGTCATCATTCTGAGGGATATCAGGAAGAAAAAATAGCAAAGCATTGTTAACTGATGTCATTTCTGGTAAGAATGATAGTATATTTTGTACCTAAATATTTGCTTGAGAATTTAGGCAGTTAGTAGAATGTCTTTCAAATACGTTACCTCTCTTTTATCTTTTATCATAAAATAATCCCTCTGCACCAGATGGTGTTTTAGGTGTGCTTTTAAAAATGGATATATTAAGAAATTATATAAGTAAAACATAAACCAAAACCCAAAACAAATTACAATCAAAACACCTAAACCTTGCCATTCTCACCCTTCTCATAGTACTTGTGTGAGAATTTAAAATAAAGGAAAAAATACTTAAAAGAAAGCAAAAAATACTTAAATCTCACGTTGAAAAACAACTCTTAGGTAGTCTTTAAAGACATCCATATTCTTAACATAAAAAGCTTAACATTTTTGCATCACAAGTAACAAATATAGAGTTTTTCTTTAGTGTTTGCTAACTCTGCTGGAAAGTAACTTCTGAGAAGTGCAGAGTGCTTACTGACAAATTAGTTTCATGAAAATTAAAAACTTCTTATAACCACTTCTCTAATAAAAAAGACATGAGGACTGCATATAAAATTCACACTTTTCAGAATAGTTCCAGATTAAATGCTTTTTTGAAAATTTTGTCTGTTTTATCCAAATTAATAGTCAACAGAGATACATTAGTTCTTCAGAATAAACATGTTGTCATATAAAATTATTTGGTCCTTGACATAACCTCAGACTGCAGAGATTCACTTTTGTTTAGTGTGACCAATTTTACTGATGAAGTAGAAATACTTAAGTCCTTAAAGATTTCATACCAAGAGAAGTTCTCAAAGGCAGCATCTGACAAACATCCAGACTGAGAGTTTCTTCTTTAAATACAATAGTGCAGGCAACAAAGATAAATATATTATCAATATCTCTCACAAAACAAAAGAATTGTCCTACAATTACAATATTTTCCATCAGTCTTTGCAATTTTTAAATTAGAATTCATTGCTAAACTGGTGTAAATAACAAGCTTCAGCATGACTTGCTCATTATAAAGAAGCAGTCTCTCTTCACGTCTACTTTCTTTGAGCCTGGCAAAATTATATTGAAAAGCAGTCAATAAATCACCACAGCATGATGATAAAAAATGAATTTTTTTTTTTTTTTAATAAATAAATTTACATCAGAAAATGGCATTTTTCATCTTCATCTAAAGTCACATTTGCAAGGATTTCTTGCTCACACCCCCATGAATGCAGCTCTATAGCCAGGACAACAACTGCAGGCACAGATGTATAAACAGACTTCTCAAGTAAACAAGATTCCCATAGCCACAAAATGTGCCTGAACAGAGAATTTTTTGAGCTTCTCATACTCATGTTCAATACAGATTTTAGGAATGCAAACCAAGCTTCAAAACAGCAGGAGAATGGAAAGGGAAAGGGTGAGTTTGCTTGGAGACTGTGAATTCTTTGCTGCTTGACTTGAACAGTCCAAGCCAAAATGAGCAAATAAGCTTTTCAGAGATGGCTCCTAGATACAGTCTAGATACTGGAACCAACTATGAATCTTCAGTATAGCTCAACAAAATTCACACTTCTGGCTGCTGCTGCTGTGTAAATGCAGTTTTTCTCACCCAGAATGCAATACAACTGAAAAGCAAACTGTAAAGCTTGTGATTACTCCCACAAGTAACATTAAGTAAAGTAGTGTTAGGCTGGGTACAGTATATTAAGAAAACCTGTCTCCAGCAGAATGATTGAGCGCTTTCTGTGCAGGTAACAAAGTTACATTTATAAAATTCATGTAAAGATAAAAGTTACATTCTAATATTTGGATCTTTATAACAAGCAACAGCTGATTAGGAATAGTTTGCCGCTGAAAGACCAAATTTAGATTATCTTTTTCACACTTAGAATTGCTGCCTTATTATGCATTTATATATGAAGGAGATATGAATCATACTTTTGTACTGTTTATGTTCTTAGTTTGTTTGGCCATTTACATTTTATACTGTCCATCTAAGATGAAAAATCAAGGTGTTTATACAGCTAGCTGCGTTAGAGAATTAACACCATTCTCAGTTAAACATGGTAGTTTGTACCTCAGGTCTTTCAAACAGGTTTAGAAATACATCTCCTTGCCTCTCCTTACTGATTTTTCACTGTTCATACCTTGTAGCTGGGAAAAGAAAGTTAATTTTCATGTTTAGGTTATGGTGTGTCCTCTATATTGTCTTAGGAGCCAAAAAAATGTCATGAGCAGTGAAAGCTCCCAACACCTGTTGTGTGGCCTGAGCTCCATTGGTTTGGCCACAGGAACTAGTGGGTGGTGTGAATATTTGAAGATGTCTATTACACAGTGGTGGCTTGGAATCCTAAAAATTCTTGGAGTATGTTATATAATTATTTTCATAATAAAGACATTAAGAAAGATCTAAGTCCATTTTTAGCTTTATATTTAATCTAACACATTTGGTGGACTCACAGGAAAGTAAAATACAAGCAACTGTCGATGTTTTTGTATGGTGATTCACATAAAATGTGTGTACCCACAAAAGGAGGAAGCAACATAATACTACCATAACAAACATTTTTTTATATAGCAAATTTCTAATGGCTGCTTCTATCATTGCCCTTTTCCCCTCTTGTGAAGACTTCAGTTCATCTGTTAGATTTATTTTTGTTAATGCAAGCAATAGAGATCACTTTCTCTTTAATTGTTTCAGCTTAAATAATATGGCTATTTCTTGGAAAGTCAATGTTTCTAAAGAAGAAGAGGTCTGTTTACAATCTACTCTGGCTTTTGCCCAAGTGATCAGTTCACAAGTTTTTAGTGTATCTTTGCAGGATCAACAACAAAATTAACAAATTAAAAAGTGTCAAGCAAAAAAAAGGGGAACAACCATTAAGCATTCACCAGCTTGTCTCTTAAAGGACTTAGAGAGGTACTGGTTATAGCTCAATGTTATAAAACACAACAGTAAGGCAAAGGGTAAACACACAGCAATCAGCTGCAAATCTACTTAAGCAAAACAAAACACAAGCTAGCAGATGTTGTCTTAATGACTGAAGTACTTGCTTTGGCAACTATTACCAACAGGCAAAGTGGAATTTTACTATGGCTTGCCTCCCTGTTGTCTCAGTAAACTGGTTCATTGAAAAGCAGGTCTCACATTTTCTTTTTAAACTGGCACACAATTCTGATATTAATTTAAAGTTTAAGGAAAACCAGTTCAAAACTGATCAAGCCAGTTCAAGCAACTCTCAGTTTTAATTTTTAAAAGAAAATATTCACAAAATATTCAGGCAGTTTAATTTAGCAATATAGAAAGCAAAAGCAAAGTCTTCAGCTGAATATTTCCTCTTGGCACTTAAGATATGCATAAAAAGTGATAAAACTGCTTGTAAAATACTAGAGAAATGGTCAAGAACATAATTTGGAATCTATTTTCTACTATTCACTGTGAAGTGACTAAGTCATCAGAGCCCTATTAATTGTTTAGATGAAAATAACACACAGGGATATATCTGAAATCATTGTATACATATGTTTGTGGAAACTAGCCTTTCTTGAGGACTGCGACAAAACAATCCACATCTCCTTTCTACTGAGTAAATATTCTCTTACAGTTAAAAAAATTCCCAAAACTATAACATCCTTCCCTTTTCTTATTTCTCTATGCAGAAGCCTGAAAGCTGAAGAGATGAAGCATAGAAGGAGGGCAAAAAATCCAAAGTGAAACCTCCACAAAAAAAAGGGAACAAATTGGCACTTAAGTCATCCAAAGGCCCGTGGACTTCATTATTTCTTTCCTCATGTCTGTTTAACAAAGGAATCACAGAATCACTTAGACTGGAAAAGACCTCTGTAATCAAGTCAAACCCTTAACCCAATGCTTCCAAACCCACCTCTAAACCATGTCACTAAGTTTCACATCTACATGGCTTTATATCCCTCCAGAAATATAGGACATTTTTTCAAAACCTCACTCAGGAACTGCTGCATGAGCAAAATGCCTGAATAGTGCTTCAAAGAAACCCAAAAAATCTACTACATGCACAAAAAATCTTCCAAGTAAAAGTCTTATGCTGATTTGATGCCTTAGTATTTCCATATTTATCAATATCTCACAAAAGACCAAGAAAAATGTGATCCAGCCCTTAGAGAAGCTTATCAATTCCTGTTTGCAGCATGCTTCTTTTTCAAGTTCCCACATCATGAGAAGTGTTACAAAAGTTATATACAAAACACTAAATTAAAAATATATTAGGAATGTAACAACATCATACAATCAAAAACTCAGATACTCATTTCACAGTTCATATTTATTTCTATCTTTTGTACTTCTTAAAGGGAAATGTCAACTCAGTCACCTAAGCAGATCTCTTCTTAGACATAAAATATTTACTATAGTAATATACCTAACATGTCTGTGCATTTTATAGAAACTTACAAGGAATGTGTTTTGAAGAACTTGTACTCTCTATTAGCCTAGTACTTGCAGAGTCCACGAAAGAATGGCAATTCTCACCTTTGTCTCACATTAGACACACCTGGGCTTGTGCCTGAGGCATTAACAGATTTAAAAATGCCCCCTTAGCTACAAGTAATACAGAGCAGCCACAGCAGCTACAGACACATCCTGGACTTCTAACCAATCAGGGGTTTTAGTTCTAAATACAGAAAAAAGCACTTTCCTTTGGTTTTCACATCTAATCCTTTTGAGCTGTTGATTGTATCTACTCATGGGGAATGTTTTTGAGCATCAGACTCCCAGCCTTCCTCATCCAGCAATAGACGGTCCCCTCAAAATCCTTCTCAAGCCACAGTGAGTATTTTTACATTATTTTCTAAAAATATGGCTACTTCTAATAAAGCTAAAATGGCTATTACTATAGCAGGAGAAATGCAAGCAGGTATAAATGGAATGTTTATACAAAAATCTCAGTTTAGTTAAAAATAAAAAGCTTTCAAATTCTTGTATGATTTTCTTTTAGTGGACATAAAGAGTATCCCTTCTCTCATTTGAACAGGGTCTTAAGTCAGTTGTAAGTTTGCTTCAGAAAAATGCTGCTAAAGTGACTCGTTCATATGAACATCAAACGAAACAAAAAGTGACATTAAACTTCATCAGTGATTTAAGTAACCTCCATTATGCAAGAAGATCTACTGAATTTACTGCATACTTAGTTAAACTGACTTCTCTGGCCTTGTTCGTAGACTTTAATTAAAAACATGTTAAGATTTAATTAATTTATAGTTTCAGTTATAAACTATAAAGCTTAATCCAAGATACTGATTAAAACAAATTTCATATAATTTTTGCATATCTTATGTGCAATGATTTAAAACTCTTTTACTATTATAAAGAAAGCAATTTTTACTGCAATATTTTATAATCTTATAGATTGCATATTGGATGATTTACAATTTTTTTTGCAAGCTACAAAAACATTGCCTTTAATAAGGAATTGGTATCTAAAGCAAACATTGAAAGACTGTGAAATGTAATCAAGAATGTGGTCAAGGATTTAATAAAAATTTTTTGACTAGAGATTTGCTTCAAAGATACAAGATAACATTTCTACTTTGAACCTGCTTCAATAGGATATGTCTGTCATTTCTAGGTTTATTTTATGAGTCAGAATCACTACTGTAATTGTGTTGTGGAGATAGTACAGATATATGAAACAATTTTAAATACTTGAAATATAACCTATCAGCTTAAGTTAGGTGGCAACTGTTTATAACAGAGGAAAATTGGCAGGAAGCTAAATTTTATTTGCAATAATTAAATGGTATTCTAAAGACATATTTCCAAAAAACTCTACAGAAGAGTCATGATCACTACAGTCACATCATTTGCAAAAGTTCCGTCTTCAATAATCTGCAACTGCAGCTGGACATGAATGTTAACAGAGAGTAACAACAAATCTAATAGCAGAATTTATATCCTACCTTTTATTAATGGCAGCCCACGATGCATTAATGCTATCTGTCATCAGTTGTACATTTCTGGTGTCATCTGCTGAATAATCACGGAGCAGCTTAAGAGCCATGTCATTTGTCACATCCACATTTATTTGCCATTGTCGTATTTCTTTTGAAAATTGCTGAAGTAAAAAAAGAAAAAAAAAATAATCCTTAGAGCAACATAAAATGATCACATACGTTGTATTATTATTAGAAAAGGAGATGAATAACTTACACCATCTGTATAAAAAGGAGAAAACCCCAAACTTCCACAGATTTACTGGAAGTGAAAATCAGTCTTTCTAAATGTTTTAAATTCTTTTAGTCATAAGACCACAGGACTACCTCTAAACTTTGAGAGGATCAAGCAACCGACTTCTAAATTCTGAAAAAGACATGACAGCTCAAATTGATAACCACTGATTAGAATATTATTTATTCTTTTCTGAGACAGAAATAGATAGATGCATTATTATGCATTATGGAAATTATGATTATTTGTGACATTCAATACTGAGATAGAAAATATAGTTAAATCATATATTCTAAGTAATTTTCTTTTTAAAACTTGAAATAATACTGATTTGGACAATTAATACCTGTGCTTTCAGGTTATATTTTTTTTTTAAAAATTTAGTTCATTTTAGCAAATTGTTTATGTAATTAGTGCCATCTACTGGAACAGCACTAAATCTGCAATACAGCAAAATACTACTGGTAAACCTATCCATATTTTCATAATGCTAATTTATTCTTGATATTAAAAAGCTTTTTAAATCTTAGCCATTCTTTGTTTTCCCCTTTCCTCTCCACTTTTTCCTCTCCTTTCTTTCTTCTCTCCTCTTCACCTAGGTCAACTGCCTCACGGCAGAAGCAAGCCAGGAAATCCAGAGCAGTCACTCAGCCAGCATCCAGCTCTCTTGCATCTTTCCTCTTAGTCTTTCTATCAGAGCAGATTTCCATATAAATGCTCTGAAGCTGCATATTTAATCCATAATGTGTAACAACAAAATGAAAGAGCAGAGTTAATTGATTGCCTATTTGTACTTTTGTACTAAGCAGACTCCAACTAGCCAATAAAATGGACAATACAAACTGAAAAATAGTTTTTAGTTGTAAATAGAAATAGTAAGTTGCATGTAAACACTTGAAGCTATTGACAACAAACAGTAAGACTCGACTGTCTTTATTGTTGTGCTTTAATACACAAATTAGGAAATGTCTGTAAAGAAAAAAATAGCTTTCTTCCCTTCATTCTCCCAAAGCAGTATTCCTTTTGAAATCTTGTTTTGACTCAGATAAGGAATTCTTCACACAGAGCTGAACTTACATGTAATCCCTAGTGAAGAAATCTAAATATGAAGTAAAAATAAACACATTTAAATAATTCATGTGTTTGTGTTTTAATCTCAGAAGGTCTGTAAATTGATTTTGATTAAGACTGGGACTAAGATGCACTTGCTCTTTGAATAGAGTCCAAATGGAGATTTTGGGGGGGAGGGGGTTGTGATTTGATTTTTCTCCCATACTCATATCTGTTAAAAGGCTACTTCAGCACCTCCAGGTTCTCTCCGTAATCTAAAATTGCAAACAGGTGCTTCCCCCATTTCCTGTGCTCTTCCTTCATGAGAGTGCAGATCACCCTGTTACTGTGCACCACACAGCCTCAGTACTAAGACAACACCTTGTTTGTGTTTTGAACAAGGGATCCTGTTTGTACCATCAAACATTAGGAGGAGCCTACAAACCCTTAATCCTGAAAACCATCCGAACATGTTATGGTTAAGCTCACCCAAGATGAAGCTGCCTAGACAACTTTTTAAAGAAATTTCTGTTTGTTAAGTAGAGACATCTAGACAGGAGAGGTGAAACTTTTGTGGAACACATTACTATTTCTTTGAGGAAGATGCAAGCAGGTGGTTGTTTTGGATACAGTCTGCCAACTGAGCTCCTTTCCTGCCAGAATGATATACAATAATTATATATATTTAAATATTTACATAAATATAACAATATGTATACAAAATACTAGATAGTAAATAGATTCTTCAGTAATTATAATTTCATTTTTTTTTAGATCTTATATAGCAAGTATCTTTTCTACATTTAGGTCTATCCATCTTTATTTTACCCTGCCTTTCTCTTTGTTTAAAATTACACAGGCATGCAGGTAAATTTTATTCTTAACCAAAGAATCACAGCAGACTGACTGTTCACTGCTTTATATAAGAAATTACTATAATATTTTGCCTGCATTGTAAATTAATGGTCTGTAAACTTTACTTTGAAAATAGGATCTTTTTGCCCAGACCCATGCAAATAAAATTGACCTTCTAAAATATTTCAATCCCTGTTTTATAATAAAATAAATGTGAAGATCCATTATAAGGTTATTTCCAAAAGTGTTGTTCTCATCATTAACTTCAACATTAATCCATTAACTTCCTGACACTACAACACTCGATTGTCACTCAGGAGAGAAATGATGAATATAGGGAACTTTGGTGATGGAAACTATTTGTATTTTCTGTTTTACTGGAAACTGATATGCAATATTTCAACAGTTTTGAGGAGTGCATGCTTCAACTTTGCTCTGTGTGCAGATACTGAGAAAAAAGTGTTGGGGTGTAAGTTTTACCTGTCCATCCCACCAGGGGCCAATTAACTGTCCTTCTACATGACTACAATATGTACTTCAGAATTACATTAATGGCATTCTTTTTTTCCCCTCTTTTCCCTTTGATGTATTGAGACCTCATTTATCTTTTAGCTACTTAAGATCACATTTGTTTTTTTTTTCTTCTGTAAAGGAAAATTCTACATTACCTTAATTTGTTTCTGACATTCTTTTTAAAACATTCTCTTGGTTTTGCTTGTGTTGCCACTGGAATTTTCTGGGTTTATTAAAAGGCTTAAGGAATTAAGGCTGTGCATTTATCATGTTACTTAGGTATAAATTTATTTATAATTTTTAATTAGAAGACACTAGTTGATGTTATTAGGAATAAAGCCTACGCAATTCATAGCCCTTGATTAAAAACAAGTAATGAAATCAGAGCTGCACTTTATTTTATCCCAGGATTGCCCAGTGAAATAAAATCAATGATGCACAGTAGTTCAAATATAGCAGTATGTATGTACAACATCATCCAGTTCTGTGTATATATCACAAATCTGGAAAATCAAGCTGCCTTTCTGTCCTTTTTCTGTATATTTGTAGCATGTTTTATTTATATACTTAAAGAATTTATTTTTCTAATTGAGGAATTCTAATACAGAGTTTGCAACATAGTCAATAACATGAAGTTAATTGTTAGATGTTTTACTGAAATCAAAGCAATACACTGTCAGCCCTGGAACAATAAAAACCCACAAAATGCTGATTTTGTTCTTCATCTTGGTAACAGAAAATGGCAAAAGAGTCCCAAGTAAGTTACTACCCTGCAAGGGACTGACAAAGGCCAGCAAAGGCAGCCTCAGTCTTATTGACAAATTCAGGACATAAAGTTCACACCCTGGGCTCTGCCAGTGGAAGGCTGCCTGGCCTTTTGAGATCCAGCAGGGCAGGGGATGTAATCAGGCTGCTATTTAACTTTCTGTTTAGATGAAGAAATAAATGGCCTAGGAAGGAAAGGAATGAAATATCTCCATCCTTCCTCCTCTTCACTTTGGTTATCCCAGATGAAGTTGTACAGAGGGAGAAAAGATGCCTCACTAGCTCCTATCAAATCAAGGAGCCAAGGAGTGAACAGTCAATCCTAGCAATTTTGTTTGGTTTGGGGTTTTGGGGTATTTTTAATTTTTATTCTCCTCTTTCAAACAGAAGCCCAGTATACTATTAAGAAATGGCTAGTTTTACACTAGCTTATGTTCTGATGACGTGGTGATGCAAGGGATTGAGGTGTGATTGTGTACTATTTATACACCTATCACCTCCAGCCTGCTGAGTTAACCATCTGCAGTCATCACTTAATGAACAATAAAAAACAGGGTTTAATGGATATAGACTCTCATTGGCCAGATTGCATTTCCTGGTTCCCCACACTTAACACTAGTTTAATACTCAAATACCAAATTAAACAAACAAACAAACAAACAAACAAACAAACAAACAAACACAGAATGAAAAAAAATTGCTGTAATTATCAGCAAATTAATCTGAATTAATTTCCGATTCAAATTAATAATATTTTTAATTATTAGCTATAGTACCTGGTGACTTCTATCTTTCAAATATCAGAAACAAAATTTTAAAATTCTTTTAAAAACATTGATGGCCAAATACAAGCAAGTTATAGATTTTTGTTTTATGCTGGCATTGTAAAAAATAATAATCAAGAGAGTGGTATTACTAACTTTGCCATGTACTCATATATTAGAATGCCCTAACAGAAATGCATTAACACAAGCACTGATTAAAAGTTCCCCTAGAGCAGAAGGGAACTTACATATTGATTCAGCTGTCTTTAGACAGACCTGCAGTGTTTAACAAGCAAATCAGAAGAACAAAGAACATTTGGTGACTACTTTCTCACACCAAGCTGTGTTGAGATACAAAGCTGACAAAATTAATAAGTTTGAAGAATTTATTAAGTCTCACACTGACCTCTCTCTTTCCCTCAAAGCAAATTAATAGAAATTACAGCTTCTTCTTCCTCGGTGTAAACAGCAAGCCAAAAGACAGCCTACTTATTCTACATCCTCAGGGGACAACATAAAAATATATGTGTTTGGCACAGAAGCCTGGAAAGCATTTATTTTGAGAACTTGATGTATTTCTAGGTCCTTCAGTTTGGATAATACTGTACAGCAGAAATATAAAGCTGATAACTCAAAAAAAATTTCCATTTTCCTTAGACTTCATGACCCCTTATTTCAAGCATGAGCATAACAGCTGATGCTGTCACATCTGAGAAACTTTGATGAAGGATTTGACACAATAGGAATTACTGGCAGACAAAGATAATTCCTTTAGGAAAGCTGGCACAGAAGAAACACAAAAAGGAGAAGGAAAAAAAAAAGAAAAGAAATTCCCCCACCCCTCCTACTCCTCATTCTCTAAGACAGAGATGAATTTCTTCTAGACTTGAGGAAGAAAGGCTAGGCAAAACCAAATAAATGAAAGTTAACAACCATGGAAGAGTAGAGCTTGTTGATGTTCATATCATCAGGAGGGCATAAATTGACTAGCTGAGACACTGAAATTAAAATTATAGGTTAATGTCTGTAACTTGAGAGAACACATCCATCTCATTGGATCCAGACTGGTGGGAATGGTTGAGGAAACAGATATCCCAAATGCTTCTAAAGTAAGAGGCAAAAGAATATGCAAATCTCCATTCCCAAACTCTGTTTGTAGGTAGATATGCATTCTATGAATTAGTACACTATTATTCTTTCTCTAGAACTCTGGGGGTAGAGGAGAGGAAAGGCATGTTTTTATTTCTCTCCATGGATAATGTTGATTCAAGCAACCCCATAGTATTTTTTTATTTTTTTCATAAATCATACACTCTTAGATGGACCTCATCTCAACTTCATATACTCTTGTAAAAAAAGTGGACAAAAATATCAATTTCTAAAGCAATATTTTCAATTATTTTCCTAGTTAAGAAATTTTTTGTTTTCAAAACATAAGACACCTATGACATAAGACAGTGTTTGCACAGAACTGGTTTTTTTGTTAATTGAGTCTTTGCAGAGCTGAGGCATTGACTATGTTGAAGCTTTTCCTTTTTTTTACAAACACTGGGCAGAAGCCAGGACTGTATCTCTGCAGGAAGACAGTGACAAATGAGAGTCCTCTATGCTGAATGACAGTACTACACATGATCTATAACTCTTTCCAATACATTAGTGAGTGATTGCCCTTGCTTACCATAATCTACCCTTCCCAAGCAATGACCCTTTTGGTACAATCTTAAATGAGAATACTTAATCTCAGATCAGCACAAAAACAATGGGTTGATGAACATTTTTGTGTTTCTTACAGACAAGCAAAAGGAAAAAAAAAAAAAAAAAAAACCAAGCAAAAACACCGACAGATTTTGTGTTTACTTCTAAATGCAATAACTATCTGATTATGGAGGTAACTGAACCAATCATGAAATTCTACATATTTTTTCTCTGGCAGCAAAACCAGTTGATGAGGACCTTACCCCACAAAACTCTTCAGAGCAGTTCATTACCATTCATCTGTGTAAATAGGACTGCTCTAAGTACACAAACTTTAACCAAAGATTGAGTGTTAGGAGTTAAAATAAACCTACAACAATCTGGTGTGCAGGAGAGGAGAATATATCACAAAATACTTGTGTAACTTTTTTCCCACAGAGGCAGGAATCACCTTTAAAAGCTGATCGATTGGTTGGTTTCAGTCTTGGTTTTCCCCAACTAGAAAATGAGATATTATTAATCTTAAACCACTGTTCTCAAAATTTATTCATGAAGAATGTCACCAAAGTATGACTGCTTCCATTGCAAGAAACTTAAAAACTGACGCAACAGAGAATATTTTCTACCTGTGGTACAGCTCAGCTATATAAGTTAACACATTTAAGAGCCATAATGTGGCAACATGCATGCTAAAATCACAGGAACAGCCTTTTCAGGATTTTTCTTTTCAGTTAATAACCCTGTCAAGGTTGAAACTGGTGAAATTATCTTGTGGCAAATCTAAAACGCTTGATTTCCAAAATATATCCATTTAGTTTGCTACATTGTTTTTTTTTTTTTCCCTGTTTTCTCAACTACTTCCAGAAAAACTGTACAGCTTCATTAACAATGGAGACAGCCCCAGCCAGCCATAGCAATAGTACAGGATTTCCTAGTCTGCAGTACCAGTGCTCTGAGGCTGTTTCTGAACAGATGTGAAATACTTGTGCTAAAAAGGTAGGTATTCCTCCTGCAAGATCAGTCAGCTATTTGTTATGACTGTTAAGTTAAGAACAACTTCATAGGCAAGGAATATATGATACATATTTTAGACTTTGCAGGTTAGTTTCTTTCCAATTTGCTGTGGAGGATTTTTTTGCAATGTACACTGTCCACAGTTAGAGGACATTTTCTTTAATGACTTCATTAACTCAAATGAAAATATTTTAGTACGCAGTAGTGACCTTAAGCTCTGTATTCTGCTTCTTCAAAGCTTCCACAGTGTAGGAAATTTCTTTCCACAATTCAAGCTTAGCTTTTGCTTGTTCAAGAACCTGCTCAGCTTCTCGTTTAGCTTCCAGCCACTGCGTTGAATCCTTCAACATCTCTTGAAGCTGCTGTCTCCGGCTTTGGAGGTACCCATGCACTTCATCCCACTGGCTCTGTATCTTTTCAACTGGTAAAACACAAGGGAAAAAGAAATGCTGAATTAGAAGGTTTTTCTTCTTCTTCTATTTCTTTTTTTAATTCTTTTTTTTACAGGTAGGAAAAATGATATTAAAATCTTTCTAGAACTGACCATATCAGAAAACTTCTTTTAAACTGCAATTGCCTCGAAGTTTAGTTCAACAAAAAAGAACAGATAAACTGTTCTGGGTCACACAGTATGGCATTATGACACACAGCATGAGTTTCAATGCATATGCAGCAAGAAATGACAGGTTCATGCCTCAAAAACCCTTATGAAATAGGACCACATTTGAGAATTGTCTGCAATAATCCTTCATTCTTTAAAAAACAACATAAGGTTTAGGATTTTCTGAAGAATTAGTCCTGTAGGGACTAGAGTAATATTAGTTAAAGATTTATTGCAAGATATAATTAATAGCTGTACTTTTTTATTTCATTAAGGCAAATATTAACAAACTGCAAAGGCTAAACAACTTTCTCATATTCTCATGTTAAATATAAAATAACAATGACCTTTATCCAGTATTTTAAAAAAATGTGATTTCTGGAAACTTAAGAAAATTACTAAAATCACTGATAATAAGCGTTGGCTAACATCCAGCACCAGGCTCATCCATAGTAGCATAAAAACACCAATAGACAGAGTTTTCCAAGCAGCTGAAGCTTGACACAATATAAACAAACCCCCCAAACACCACAAACAATAAAAACTGCGCAGTGCATGAAGGAATAAGCATTTCATTCATATCTATACATACATATGTAAATACAAATCCCAGAGATTAGTCAGCACAAAAGTACGTTCTCAGTATTTTCTTGAAGACTTCACTTCATTGCAAATTTACAGGTCTTCTAGGGAAGGGAACTGAGATTCCTAGAGTAATCAGATAGCAACTGAAATATTCATCAACTGGTAGTTCCAACACTGCATCTCTCACTGCAGGGCGGGTTCAAGAATGGTGCAGCCTAAAAACCTGGATGAGAAATGCTTCAGCCTGGGGAAGAAATTTCTACCTATCAGTGTTTTTCCTTTTCCCAGAAGGAAGAATAAAGGTCTTTCCATAGACTCAGCTGAGATTGCGAGAGAGAGAAGAAAACCTTTCAGCATTCCCTGATGAAGCCTAGGGAGAAAAACTAAGTAAGCACACACAGCAGCATGCTTAAGTCAAAGGAAAAGCAAAAGGAACTGAAGAAAAAGAACTGGAACACATAAAGCACCATCAGAGCACAGCAAGGGTAGCCTAAAGCATAAATGCTTAAACATAATCTGAAGCAAATCTAACCCCTCATTTTAGGAAGCTGTATACCCATGCCACAAAACAACTCATTTCTGTTCCCTCTCTGGGTGAGGATTTCTGATGTAAGCTTTAGAGTACACTTGAAACAACAAAGAAGCTGTAGACTTCAGGAAGGATGAATAACAGAAGGGAGCTTCTTGAGAAAAAATCTCCCTGTTATGGCTACAGCACATGACTCAAGGGCTGAGCTAGAGGCTTAGGGTCAAAGACTGCCTAAAAACCTTCCACCATGTCACTGGCAGCAGCTGCAACCTATTTCTTGCAAATCCTTACTTGGATGATAAGCTCCCTTTGACTCTGAGACATTCATATCTTCTGATTCCTGGCAAACTGGAGATTTGGTACGTTGCAGACAGAAGAGCAACAGCTTGTTTGTGTCAGCTGTCCATGAAAAAAACTCCACAAACTACAAAAATCACACCTCTTTTTGTTTTATTATAAGTTTTCTTGTTGGTGTGGGTAGTTTGGGAGTTTTTTTGGTGGGGTTGAGAGGATTAAGAACTGAGTGAAAATCCTCTGCTGCAAAGGAAAGCTGGATCTACAGTTATATCAATTTTTCATAAGAAGTGCATTTAATAAGAAATGCTGGTATTTCTTATAACCAAAATTCAAAATATTTATAGATGTAGTGGTTCCATAATATCTCATGAGGTTTGTGTGTAAATAAGATATTTAACAGTCCTCCTCCAGGGACTGTGCATTTTGCAACAAGACTGAGTTTCTCATCAGATACCACAGTCCTAGGATTCCATAATGACCAATTCTCCCACCCAAGAGGACAATGAAGCTGCATAATGGAAACTTCATTCAGGATATCCTAGAAGCCCATTTACAAAAGTGACTATGAATGCACAAGCTCCAAATCTGTGAAAAACGTTTCCCTGTGAAAACACTTGGTTTAGCTCCCTCAATAAAATAACTAACATACATACATACATATATATATATATATATATATATATATACTTTTGCTTTATTACAAGAATTGAAGAGTTCAGGAAGCTAGTAGGCAGTCTAATCAAAGCAAAAAAAAAAAAAAAATCAAAAAAACAAAAATAGATGTTGTTTTCTTGCACTAGCGAGTGACTAAATCCAATTAACAAAGTACTTTATTTGTGGTTAAACACACCATGATATCTACATAATTAATCTGGCTTTTCTAAGGTAGAGTATATGAAAAAGTGAAGTACTTTTTAAGATAAAATATACATAAATAATTTATTAAAGAGGCTTTTATAATGATGACAATATAATTTAATTCAATGCAACATAAAAATCCCTTTATTACTATACATTTGCAATTTCTAAATGATGCTCCCATTTTATTGGCTTTTGAATAACAAAAACCCCTAAGGCTCTAAAACTTAAAATATGAGGTTCACTTCCAAAATGAAAACTACAGCATAAATCAGTGTCTCTTAAGGATGTATTTTGTTCCTGCTCATTATTTAGTAGGATGTTTCCCACAGCATGGAAGGTGTGTGCCACTTATAGATTTATGCCAAACAAAAAAGTTCAGAAAATGTAATTTGTGTGCTTTTTATGTTAGAACTGACCCCAGGAACCCATGAAACTTTTCATCTGCAGCTAATGAGTTACTGACTGCAGATGAGAAGGGTCAGAGAATTGTTATTAAATCAAGTTGGTCAGTAGTAGACAATATTTAAATTGTGAACATCATAGATGGTTTGTGTAAGGGTATTGGAACATATAAAAGGCTTTTTCTGACTGGGAACTACTGGGAATAGGTTTATCAATATATTTAAGAGTGTTTTATAAGACAGCAGTGAGGAATCTCAGCCCAAAGTTCTTTCAGGCTGACTCTCTGACCACAGCCTTTGGAACAGCTATTTCTGCTGTCAAGACTTTATAAAATCCTTAAGGTCACCGTGTGTATATATCGGACTGGGCTGGGTTAGCTGGGATATTTACATTTCTTCACAGTGGTTGGTAAGGGGCTGTGTTTTGGATTTGTGCTGAACACAGGGTTGATAACACAGAGATGTTTTTGTTAGTGATGAGCAGGGCTTACACAGAGCCAAGGCCTTTCCTCTTCTTGTGCTGCCACACTGGTGAGGGGCTGGGGGTGCCTGGGAGGCTGGGAGGAGACAGAGCAGGGACAGGTGACCCCAGCTGACCACAGGGATACCCCACACCATGTGACATCATGTTCTGCATATAAAGTGGGGGGAAAAAGGAGCAAAGGGAGGATATTTGGCGTGATGGAATTTGTCTTCCCAAGTCACCATTATGTGTGATGGGCCCTTGCTCTCCTGGCATGGCTGAACACCTGCCCAGCCATGGGAAGCACGGAATTAGTTCCTTGTTTTGCTTTGCTTGTGTGCATGGCTTTTGCTTTCCCTATTAAACTGTCTGAATCTCCAAGCTTTGGCCATTCTGATTCTCCCCATGATCCTGCTGCTGGGGGAGTGAGTGAATGGCTGGGGGGGGCTTGGCTGCTACCTGGGGTTAATGAGTTCAGCATAGGGAAAATTAATTTCTTTCGGTTTAACTCCCTTTCCTGGAATGAGGAAAACAGGCATAGAAAAAAGAAATTAAGTTCCAAACCCAGAAAAATAGAAGAACCAATGGCATATGAAGTAATAGTTCCAGAAAAACAAATTTGCACAAGTTTTTGAGAACTAAAGAAAAAAAATTATCATTATTTCCTTCCTTGAATTTAAAGCATACAATAAATACTAGTCAATAAATTAAAAACAAACAAACGAACAAACAAAACCCAAAAAACCCACCCTGTGGATCAAAAGCTATTGAAAGAATATAAAAAAGAACCTGAAAGTTAAGTAAAAACATGTAATGTGACTAAAAAAAAGTAAGTTTTGCAACCAAAAAAGTAATGTAAATGTCTTTACTGCATTCTCCATTATAATAACATATTATCAGAATGAGACTCTAATATGTATGTTTTACATATCATTGCTCTACATAGTGACAGCTACACATTTGAAACACCTGGATAGACACAACAAACATGGTTCCATGTGTACTAGTAATATAACTGAAGCACAGAAATTTTAAATGATTAGTAACAATGACAAATGTTTTTTTCCCCATAGCTGAGTAGCTTCTGAAACACTTCAGTTTATATTGTTCATTACAGCTAAGTTTCTGTGCCTTCTACATTTCAAAGCCCAGTGTCTTATTTCTTAGTTAGCATAGCCTTGTTGCATCCCATTTTCTTCATTTCCTTTCTTGCCCTAAATTTCACAACAGCAATATATATATATATATATATAAAAAAATCATTATTAGCAATTATTTCAAGAAGATTTTTACTGACTGCAAAGGGGCAATCTGGAAAAATTAGGACAGAATTTTCTTTACAGCTTTAATGAAAAGAAATACTTTATTAATGCATGTGGCCACATGCATTACTAGTAACTAGTTTCATGTGAATATAAAAACACATAATTTTTTGTCAGAAAGACAAAGTATATACAACAAGTAATTTCCTGAAGTGAAAACAAATCCCCACCCATTTCCCAATCACAGAACTCCAGCAGAAATCCTCATTGTGCTTCACCTACACAACTTTTGTGCTTGCTTACTGGAAAGTGTCCCAGCATGGCTCCAACCATTCCCAGTTCAACACTGAACTCTCTCCAATGTGTAACTTAGAGCATGGTGAGGTTCTGCCAGTATGTTATTTCAAGGTTGCTATTCAATTTCATTTTTTCTATCTCTGCTATTTCCTTGCTGATCAATAGTGATTATATACTATAATGGACAAAAGAAATTCTGCTGCACTGAAGTCACTGTAAGCAACAACAAAGCAGAAAGCAGCATCTACAATAATCAGACACAAAACAGGAATTCTTCAATCTGGTTATCATTAATTTCATATATTGAGGAAAGAACATGCTTAATGAAGGAAAGTGAAGGAAACTGCGTCCTTAAGAGTCAGTTTTGTTTATTAACAAAAATTTTTCCAGTTTTTTCATATATACTCCTTATAGGGAAACAAAAAAACCCTATTTTTCTTTGGTAAATGTTCATGCCATTTTATCAGTTTATCTTATTGACAAATATAGCTACAGTAAGAGAATTTATTCTCTGCTGCTTATAATATAACCACAATGGAAAGAACAGAAAAAGAGTCTGAGAAGAAGCCATGAGTCACAGGAGAAATAATGTTCATGTTACAAGAACATACATATTACATATTTAGCCTATGCAAAGAAAGTATTCATTCCATGCCAGTTAAGTCCATTGAATCTAGTACATCTTCCAAAAAAGTGAATAAGTTTGTCAACAGCAATAGAATTTTTGAGGTAGAAACCCTCTACTTTCCTTGCACAACAAATTACACAAACTACACTAATTTTGCACTGTAGGAGACTTCTTCTCAAAAGTCCTATTGTCAATATATTGACATTTTTCTATAAAAGCAGTTATTTCACTGTATTTTCATAGATTTGAAGACTAAAGGGACTAATTCAATCTGACATGCTGCAGAATGTAACTGGAGAGCAGCAGTTATAAACAGTATTAATCCAGGTTGCCAAAGCTGCTGATGCACTGATTTTCAGGTTGGATTAACTTTTGTTTGAATTGCAGCCCAATATTATACTTTCTTTTGAGTGTTCTGGATAGTTAATTGCTACGTATTTAATTTTACTTCATTTGCTTTATATTAATCTATACTAAAGACATATTAAATCTATACTAATCTATATTAAATTTAGTTTACTTAAAGTTTTGCAGCTGTACAACACTCCAGTTTTTTCCAGTCCTCTGAGTTTTAAGTGAGCAGGTTTTAAGTGAGAAGCATGATGGAGAAATTAGAAAATATGGATCTAAACAGAAATATTCTAGGTAACTGCACCTATTTTACAGTTTTCTCTTTCTTCCCCTGATCAGTATAATCTTCCACATAATAGGAAATAACAAATTGTGAGGGAAAAAAAAAAGATGTTTTCCTAGGGTTACAAGACCATCCTGAAAGAATAGCAACCATGCACTAAATGTAATACTTTCTGATTTTTTTTTTTTTTTTAAATTTTGGCTCAGTTTTCTGTAAACAACAGAAGTGGAATCACAGCTAAAATATTGGCTAAACTTTATCTTATCTTGTGGTTTCCTCGATTTGTGTTATTGTATTGTTCTAAGAAAATAAGTGAAAACTTTTTTTTCTTTTTTAACTAAATTAAAATTAACTTAAATTAAAATTCCCCATTTGTCAATTATTTCTTTCTGTGAGTGCTCTACTTTCCCTTCTGCTGCCTTCCAGACCAGGAGGTGTCTGACTTGAGTCTTATTTTTCAAAGAGGAATCACTTTGATAAAGCCTATCATACAACTTCCCTTGACAAAAGGATGCTGTCTCTGTTCTTATGTTCTCTCTGTGAGAGACTGGTCTAGGGAGAAATTTTGGATGGTGAATGTAGAGTCAAGTGAGGATAAGTTTAAAACATTTCTTTTTTAATTGCTAAAGTACTTAAGGAGTTATAGGAACAGCTATCCCCCGAGTTGCTGCCTGTATCATTATGGGTCTGGACAGGACACAGCACTCAGCAGAGAACAGCTGGAGCCAGCTTGCTCAGGTGGTGATTTATGCTTCAGCTGTCCTTCATCTTTATTTGTAGAGAAACATTTCTCTTGACCTTTTCCAATGGCTTCTAAAAGTCACACTTCTTAAACAATGTCCTTAGAAACTTATGGCAAAAAGTTTAATAGAAAAGCGCTAATAACGTGTCATCTCAGACATTCTGTGCATCAGTGGTCAATAAAGTGATGAGATGATTTAGCCAATAAACCCCAAATTAATAGTGTGGTGGCAATGCAGAATATCTATCCTAATGTGAAGTCTGCCATTTATGCAAGTAAGATGTCAGTTGTAGCTTTTATGCACCACAAATATATTGAGGTAGTTATAGAAATATTTTTCCCTATCATAAAATATCCTAACAGATAATGACAGATTTTTTTAAAGCCTATTCTTACAGAAAATTAGGCAAAACAGAAAGCATATGCTACAATTAAGCTGCTTTTAAACAAGTGAATAAATAATACCTGGGGAAAAGAAACAAACTGCAATCATCTATACTATTGGGCAATATTATAATTTATATAAACAAATAAAAGGTATTGCAAAGGGAACCAGGAAGAAGAAGCACTCAGAGCCCTTAGCTGTATTTTGGGGATCATGAAGAGCAATGAAAATATGCCTGACATACCGAGGCATGAAAGTCCAGAGGGGACGAACATTACTTTCCCTGCCCTCTCAGAACTTAAGAAGGACAAGAAATAAGAGATTTCAAAAGATTTAGATGTATCTGTTTTTTTTTAAAAATCACACAGAGTCATAATCTTATGTTGTAGTTTGATACTTTTGGGGGGTAATTATTTCCAACTATTGCAAGTCTGATTTAAATTTGTTTTGTTTCACTAGGGCAGAGCTTATTTTCTTTTATCTAAAAAATCACTTCCATATGTTCAAACTAATGAAGGTCACTCTGTTCCTTTGGAAGTGTCAGATCAAACAGACTGAACTGAAAACTGTCAAGTGGTTTCTGCTAAGCACCAAGTGAATAATTCTTCAACACTGTTAGCATGCTTTATACCTTGCTATAAAGAGTGGGAGTTAGAGACCAGACTAAGCTGGTAGAACATCTAAAGAAATTAGTGTCTTACACCAAGCAAAAAAACAACTTCCATGACTGAGCTCTGAGAAGGGCATGCAAGAGTTTATTATTTGGAAAACATGTCCCTCAGAAAGCATCCACCAGCTTCTCAACTTTTTACAGAAGTATTTATTTATATAACATTTATCACCTCTCAAATGAAGTTTTCATGATAATTTTTTCGCTAAATGAAAAAAGAAACAGATCATGGTATGCACAATGTGGAAGACCATTTGCTTTGTATTTTAAAATGTAATACATTGAAAAATTCTGATGTGAGAAATAAACACTTACCATAAAGAGATGTAGGATTCTTTAGGATTTAGTATTAAATAAGTAACAAATCTAAGTGTAGTTTTGCTAGTTCCTACAGGAAAAAACATATTTATCTTCATATACATAAACTATTGACAAGGCAGATGGACAGATTAGAGAATTAGAGAAGATTAGAGATCTTTTGATACATCTCTGTTGTCACCAGATTCTTAAGAAGAAGACATTCATGGAGAAATAGATTGACAAAACTGAAATCCCACTCCTCTGGCAGAATACAGAGTCAGCAGTGATTCTTCCATGACCCCAGAAGAAGGACGTATATGGCCATGTCCTTATAAATTAACTAAATTATCTTTTTCTATGGAAACTCTCACATTTGGATGATATAAAAACATAACTTCACAGCAACATTGTACTAACTGAAAAAAAACAGAGGGTTTCCTTGCTGGAATGATTTAATTATCTTTCAAAATGTTTGATTTATTCTCTTTCTTTTGTTGCATGTAGAAAATATGTACTGCATTATTGAATTTAGCTACTTTCTTAAATATTCATAATATAATTATGAAGACTTACATTAGATTTAGAACTGATATTTAGACTGATGAGAAGTACACAAATTAAAGCCACAGGATTAACACTAATCTGATTAACTAGATGAGTGAATATGTAAGTAATCCAATTGCTTCTGTTTAAAATTTATAGAAAAGTTTTCAAAGAACTGAATATGAAAAAAAAGCACTAATTTCTGCATTTTTTACATTACAAAGTATAATTAGAGGCAATTAGTTATTTTAGCATTTATTTTTGCCCAAATGTCTGTTTGTTTGGGTTTTTTTTTCTAGGATTTTGGTTACTCAAGATATTAAAAGCAAAATAATTTATGGTTATGTATCTAATTTTTGCTCATGGATGATCACTCTTGTAATAATCAACCTGACTACAAAATATTTATTTCAGAAGAAATGACTGTGGCAGCATTTAAAAATGGGATATTAAATTAGTGGTATTGTGTTCTATTTTCTCTGAACATAATCAAGAATGCTATTAGCATTATTAAAGTACATTAGCTTTCATATACTAATGCTTTCATAGACTTACTGATGCAAAAAACATAATGGTAGGTTGGGTAGTTTAAGTCCTGAAATGTGTGAAATTCATTACCTACCTAATGAGGCGTATAGGCAGTAAAATTGTGAATTCTTAGTACCACATAACTTTGTGCTGCTATCATACATTCATATTTACACTGCATATTCTTAATGTCATCAGCCTGCTACCTCCTACTGAGTTGGGGCTGAGACTTGGTTTCCAAATATATCTGTATTTGTTATTCTGTATACTGATTTGCTTTGGCTTTGATGTAATAGATCCAGCTCTAAGGGTAGGAGCAAGACTTTAGGAGAAGTTAAGAGAACAAAAATAACTAGCAAATTAAAATTGACTTAATAATTCAGCTATCAGGCTCCAGGTTACTGAAACAAAGTTTTGCATACAGTTCATATTTCTATTTTCTTCCACAAAAAAACCCCAAAAATACAAAAACCCAATCAAGCACAGACTATCATGGATCTTTTCCTATACCTCTTCTGACACTACCAAATCACTCCACCTCCACAACACACAACTCTCACCTAGGTCAGCTGGGAGACAACTCCAGAGCCTCCCTGCTACGCAACAGTGAAAGAAAATTAGCTCAGTATCCAAAAAAAGCCATGCATGCATCACGAGGAAAGAAATAAACTGGAATAAATCAAAAATACACCAGCTTTGAGTTTATATTTCATTTGAAAGCAAAGAAAACTTCCAAATGAGCAAGAACTGATTTGAAAGGAAAGAAATAATAGCACTTTGAAAATATTTCTATATTCAGCTTCAAGCATAAGTTTCAGGTATTTTGTATTGAGTTAAGAGAAACTGCAAAGTGTATAGATTCATTTTATTTACAAGTTACCAGTTTCTCAATCACAGACTCTCGAGTTGGAGGAGACCTTTAAAGATCACCAAGTTCCAACCCCCCTGCTATGGGCAGGGAGCCTTCCATGTTGCTCAAAGCCCCACCCAGTTTGGCCTGGAACACCAGCAAGAATGGGGCATCTGTAATTTCTCTCAGCAACCTGTTCCAGTGCCCCACCACCCTCACAGTAAAGAATTTCTTACTAATATCCAATATAAACCTGCCCTTTTTCAATTTAAAGCCATTCTCAATTTGCTATCACTACTGCCCTTACAAAAAGTTCATCTCCAGAACTGAAAGGTGGCAGTGAGGTGCCCCAGGAGCCTTCTCTTCTCCAGGATGATCAATCCCAGATCTCAGGCTGTTTTCTTAGAGGTATCCAGCCCCCATGGCCTCCTCTGCACCTGATTTAACAAGTCTATGTCTATCTTAAACCAGGAACCCCACAGCTAGATGCAACACTTAATAGTGCAGTGAAATACCAGATATACAGCTTCACCCACGATATGTGTTCAGGGACAGCTGACAATAAATCCTAGCACAGACAGATGCTTATAGACTCAAAAGAAAGTCACGTTTACACAATAGATTATTAATTTTCCTGGTGATTTGGGTAAAATAATTTTCTTACAATAATATTCCTGAGAGAATAAAATCATTAGATATCAAAAGACTAAAAATTTTAAAAGGTACCTTCTTTTTTTTTCTTCTTTGGATTTACAATGACAGTCTTTTTAGATAAATTGCACCAATTTTGAACTATTTCCAGAGATTACTTGGGGCTCCTGTTTCTTCAGATTGACATTTCCACAGTTCTTGGAACTGTCCCATTCTCTCTTACCTCCTACACTTGCACCAATTTTTTAAGTATTCCACAAGGTGCTGTCAGTCTGATACTGGTTAATCTTTACTTTTTTACACACACACAAAAAAGACAATTTCAGCTTCCTAACACTTGAAAGTCTTAATTTCAACTTTGCTGAAGTATAAAGCAGAGAAGTAGTTAAATTTCACACTTAAAATGGCTAATACACTTCAGAGTAAATATCCAACAGAGTCAACTAAGGAGGTAACATATGCATCAGGAGAAAGAGATGTTTTTCTCTGAAAATTCCATAACATTCAAACATTTTAAGCATTCTCTGTTAATTACAATTCTCCTTTTTTTTTTTTTTTTTTTTTAAACTTAATTGTTGATTAGAAAATGAGGTACATACAAATGCTGGTATTTCAACTTAAAAGGAGCACAACTCTGCAAGCATAGGAATGTGCCAGAAAAAAAAAAAAAAAACAGGTAACATTTCTTTTGTCCTATTCTGAATTTAAAGGACTAGTTCTCAAGGTCATAGAAATTTAGTCTCAAGCGATGGAACCTGGCATGACACTGGACATATTTGTTCCTTAATAACTATTAGTTACATAAATAGTAGCAAAAAAACCCCCAATCAACAATGTATCATGTCTGTCATTTTTAGTGCAACATTTTATCTAATAAAGGAAAAAAAATATGATGTATTAATTACACCAATCCTGAGAAAAGGAAAGACTTTATAACTAGCCTTTTACTATTTGTTTTCTTTTGTCTGAGCTGTTGTGTTTGTTTGGGGGTGTTTTGTTTTCTTTTAATCAGATCTCAACACTTCTTTATTCACATTCTCCATGGTACTCCAACACAGATCAAAACATTGGTGAGACACTCTTTGGACTGAACTTAATCCACTTTAGGCAAACACTTCAAAGTCATTTGATTCTATTCTGATATAGCTTAAACTCAGCAAATTTTGAACCTAACACACTGCACAGGTTTGGATTGGACATTAGAAAACACTTCTTTACTGAGAGGGAAGCCAGATAGTGGGAGAGGCTTCCTTAAGAGGCGGTGAACGCCCTTGTCTGTTGGCATTTAAGAGGCATTTGGAAAATATCCTTAAAAAGTACTTTAACATTTGTTCAGACATGAAGTGGTCAAGCAGAAGGATAGCTAGATGGTCACTGTAGGTCCTTTCTAACTGAAATAGTCTATTTTGATTTATTCTGTATTTTACAATGTTTTCAGGAAACCACATAAAATGGAGAAAAGAAAATTATCCAGCAAACAGATGACACCATTACTTTTGCCATTCTAATATAATGCTGCAGTGAAGAAAGCCAAGTATGAAAAGTACAGGAATTCAGAGAGACCGTAATGAATATTCTGCAAAATTATTACCTCCCTTCCTCTGAAATACAGTGCTCATTTCTAAACTTAAGATGATAAAGCAGACATAAACACAGTCTGACACTTCCAGCAAAAATTTCCATAGCATAGGCGTTTGCGCGACTGTACACAAGTTCCCGTCCAATTAAAATATAACAAAATAGATCTTTTTCCTAAATATTCTCTTTTAAGCTCTAAGTTTCACCAAGCCTAAATGCCACCAATTTCTCACCACATATCAGAGTACTCATTATCCACCCTCCTTTGCTGTTACTTGGCAAGGGATTGTCCTCTGTTGAGTCATTCTCTCACCTGTCATGGAATAGACTTGCTGATAAGAAAGATGAAAGAGAAGCAGCTAGTCTCCAGAATTGTTTTGTTTTTTCTTCTTCCCTCCCATTTTTTTGGTATGATAAAGGCTGAAACAATGTTATCCACCAAACACAGACTGAAAATACTCAGAGTCACCTTTTGGCCCTGAAACTAGTAATAAACTAAATTTTTTTAAATTATCTACAGTATTTCATAAGTCACCATAGTGGTGATTTGTATACATAAAAAAAATTAAATCACCAGCTGGTGCAAGCACTCACCAAAGTCTTAGGACCTCTCTCACACAGGCTAAGATAATATTTACTCAGGTTGGATTTGCAAAGGAGCTTTAGGGCTGTGTAAAACACTGGTTTTGATATTGGTTTATTCCTAACTCAAGCAAAACAAAAAATTATGATAAAATTATACCAAGGATATCCAAAGTAAAATCCTTAGACCAAACATAGTCCAGGATGCTTAACTAGATTTTCTGAGAACAATTGCATGTTTCAATATATGTTCTTTGTGTACTGCATCCATTTTAGGAAAAGAGATGGGACACAGTGTACACCACAACCTGCATTTTCCTGATATGGCTGATTACGTGGCACTTAAATTTAGCTTGTAATTTCTGCTAAGCAGGACCTCTGTTTCCTGTTTGCCCTCTAATTACTACAGAAAATTATGGTCTGATATAAATGAATATATACTGTTCTGACACAGTTTTTAAAATAACTGAGGACATTAAATGTTGCCCATCCATCTGTCAGTGGAGAAATAATTTGATCACATTCTCCATACTTTATTCCTGAATAATTCCTTTTTATTTCCATTTATTTTCATTTTGACTAATGTGTTGTAACATGAGCATAGCTCATCTGTTTGTATCATCATGAATAAGATAAAAATGAAATGGATATTTTTACTGTTTACGTGTCTGCTTCTATTTAAATTTAAAATGTTCTGTGCAAGCCACTATTTCTAACACCGTATGCCTTGAAACAGGGACCAAAACAGCAAACACTTAGGTTTGTTAGATTCAAACAAAACAGGTTTTGTTTGAACAAAAACAGGTGGAAAAATCTAGTCTTCTGAAGAGATATGGCAGAGAAAGGCTGGGATAAGAGATATTAGCCCACCTTTATTAGATAAATACCTGAACACATAAAATTAAAAGACTTTTCTGGAATTATAAAGAAAGTCTGTAGCAGATCTGGAAATAAAATTGAGGTCATTCTAACTTCTAGTGATGCAAGAAGTTTGCTCTTACTGTATTTTTTTGATATCTAAAGGCAAAAACAAACCAACAAACAAATCCATATATTATCATACAACTGACCTGAGCCATAGGAGTAAGTCAGTGCTTAGTGTTTGGCAGGGAACTTCCTCTATGAAGAAAAATTAAGAATGGCAAGTGTTGTTTGGATGTAATCATATACTGTAAGAAAAGAATTGGCAATTCCTATGTTGTTGTGGTACTCCACCTTACAATAAGGTCTTGACTGTTCACAGCGTGTATAAGGGATTCTCAGGTTATCCTGGAACATTTTGTTATTCTTATTTTGCCAGATTTTTTTACTGATTAAAATTACAGACACAACTGAATTATTTCCTAGTCCATGTGTTTATATTTACACTTGGGTGGCAGGTCCTGTTCCAGCTACACGAAAGCAGGAATACTTGTTCCCTGGCTTTGTTTTCAAGGATGAAACACTTCCATTATTTTCCATCTGTGACTTCACTGACAAAAGTCACCATGTATGGGGAGCTACCAGAGCGCAGCATCTTCAGTGCTGATGGCAATCGTTTACATTACTCTTTTTAATATTGCAAATTGACTGAGTCTTTCCAGTATCAAAGAGAAAAAAACATTCCTTTCTGATTATCTGGCCACTACACAAGTCAATGGAACATTCTTCTAAGTTTTCTGACAAAATGTAATAAAACCTCTTTAGCACTTATTATTTTCAGTTTTTAAAGTATTGTATATAAATGTTAATTAACATTTGCAAAAATGATAATGATTTCAATTTTTAAATGCAATGTAATCAAAACCAGATTTTTTTGCTGTAACACTGTAAATAGGAAGCCTCACATTAGATACTGTTAAATATGTTGAAATCTCTAAAATAACTCAGTGATTGCTTTCCTAAAGAACTACATATTCTTGGCAGTTTTGGTCAAATAAATGTTTCAAAAAAATATTTTAACTTCTCTACTTAAGATGTGAAAGACTTGGTATCCTGAGAAGGAATCTCAGTTTATTTCAGATTTGCATAATATTTAATCCTTCAACATTGTTCAGAAGTACATGGTACTATCAATTTCAGAAACCTACATGAGTAGAATCTGCCATCTCATCCCGTGTGGCAGTTTCTTACCTTCCCTTTACATTCTGCTTATAACACCTTTGAAAGTACATTTGTTTCTTTCTGAAGCTGCTACTACTGAAGTGCTGCTACTCTTGCTAAACTAAAAAAAAAAAAAAAAAAGAGAAAGCTCCATTAAATGGATATATGAATGGAGATTTTTCACAAAGAGTCAAGGAACAGAGGCAGGTAGTTATTTAAAACCATTCTATTAAAATATGACACCTCCCGAGCATACAAGAAGGAAAAGATGCCCCTGACAACATGAACAGCACTTACCATAGTAGGGGAACAGACTGTAGTACCCAGGGAAAGGAATTGCCTGCTGACAAAACTTTCTGTCATTTCACGTCTGCTCATGGTTCTGAGCCCCAGTTTTACCTAACTGGTGACTGGGTAGGTGGAAGGTTGGGAGCAGAGGACTGAAGAGGTATATGTTTTGGCTCTTTTACTAAAATCAATTCAATCAACTCAGTCTCTAAACATTTGAAGAACAGCAGAGTGAATTGCAGAATATTAAACAGGCTTAAATTGTCTTGACACTATATATTACAAGAACTTTTCTGTCTGTATTCTGACTAACCACCTCTACTAACTCCATCCCTAAATGGTGAACAACAGGTTAAAACAAGATACAAAGCAGACTCAAACAGCAGCTCCCCCACAATACTGTGCCAAATCATTCCTGAGGCTAAAGAGGAAAGTATGTTCTGTCAGATGAGGGTATATCCCAAGTCTTTCAACCAGTTAACTTTATGTACCCATGGCTACATCATACAACACAGCTGAACCTGTTAATGTGAAACATCTCCCTACCAAATGCTACTGTCCTTATTCTGGGTGGTTTGTTTTTGGCTTTCATTTGTTTTTCTTCACTTTTATGGGCCTAGATGAAATTATTTAAAAGCTTTTAAGAAAAGTATTTGATATCACTTTTACTGGTAGGTCTCTTCCTGTAGCACAGCCTCACACTCTTCACTGGACTTTGTCTTTTCCATTCATGAGTTCACAGCTGGGTGAGAACTCACTTTGTGGTCATAATTTTCTCAAGAGAGGGTTGATCAACCATTCTGCTTTTGTAGGATAAAAGTCAAACTAAGACATAATTTGGATATAATTAAGTACCTCTATACAATCCAATACAATGTATACAACACAGGGTGCTTGTCTTCCAACATAGACTGATTTGTAGTAGTCAAATATTATCTAGTCTTATCTGGGTTCTTACCTATATAGAAATATCTGACCTAGAACTAGCCAGTTCTGCATGAATTACCAACAACATGAAGTTTTGTAATTATCTTTTTTACAGTATTGAGATGTGAGATCCAAGCTAGATATCAGCAGTGATATCAGCTAATACACTTATGACATCTGGGGCGAACAAAAAGTTTGTGCCATTCCTGCTGACAAATATAACCAGAAGTGAAGAACAGTCACCCTGTAGTCTCAAAGCCTTTTCAGTAGGAAAAGGAACACCTGAAACAGGCAGCTGAGCTCTTGCCTTATGTCCACTGAACCACATTCTAGTATATATAGCCTGAGAACTTATATATAACTGGAATTCCCTAATCATTCAGACATTTCTGGGGCATGTTATCACCCATTCTTAAAGGGCAACTCTCTCCAGTATTCCAAAATAACTTCCTACTCCTTCTTAAAATGTCCCATGACTTTCTTACAGGTCCTGTGGCAGCAACCATGCACCAAGGAACAGGTTTCAAACTCCATACTCAGTACCATTTTACCCCTTTCAGAGCTCTAGTTTTATCTTGTTATTGACATTTTTTATAAAAATAACTGCTTCTTTCCTGTTTTGTTTCTATGGTGTAGAGCTCTTGTGGGAAAAAGAAGTTGTTCAACTGTAAACTGGTTCATCAGTATGATTAATACACTGCATGTATATGACAGGAAATTCAAATTCTTGAAATGTTCTTCAAATATGTGGAATTCAGAGAATAGATGACTGGGGTTTATTTAATAATTCAGCTTAAAAATATCAACAAGATAACTGGAAAGCTGCATACAAATACAGTTTTCTCTTAAACTTTTCTTTTTAGGTCTTGGCAACTAGGGGGTTTACTACTGGATGGCAAATCCCAGATTGTATGAATTTGTTTTTTCAAGAGGTAAACTGATAATTTGTATTCAATAGCTCTAAGAGAAAACCACATGGATGGCAGTACAGTGGAAATGGCTATTTTATTAAGATGTCAAGAACAACAGTACCGTTGTAATTCACTGTGGAATTTCCATATATTTTGTTGTGAAAGTGATGACAAGTTGATGATTTTGCCATAAAACTGTCAAATACAGCAAACTATTAAATAAAGGCATTTTTATGCTGTGGCACAGAGACATATTCAGACTCTTTCCAGATTAGTTCAAATGCAGCTCTGCTAACAACCAATTATAGCACATAAGTTCTCCTCAAAAATACCAAAACCAACCAACAACAAAAAGCAAACACAAACAAACAACAAACCACAAAACCAAAATACCTCTTCTAAAGACATCGTCTATAAATTATTCATATACTTGTGAACTTGTTTTCTAAAACTGTCAAAGAAAATTTCAAAAAGAATCATCTTTCTCAAAGTATAATTCTTTATCAAGATAGTGTTCATTGAAATGCTTGTATTTATTGCTATAAGTTATGAATTTAATGTAATAAGAATTAATTAACCTCTCAAGTGGTATTTTGAGAGTACAAAAAATTTCACAAAAATTGCTAAGAAATATGTTTTGTTTTGGTTTATAATCTTGAAAGGGAGATTACTTCATTACTAAGAGATTATTTCTTCATACTGTTTTACAAATATGAATTTCCATAATTTCTTGATCACTAACACAGCCAGAAAACACATTACAAAATTAGGATGTAAATTACTGGCAAAGCAAAACCATAGAAAGTTTATGAATTGTTACCACTTGTGTGTGCATGAACACAGCAGTAGGAAGGTCTCCCATTTAAAGTTTCTTATATTTCCATGATCTAGCAAGATCTAATACAGTCTTTGTAATTGTTTCGGTATTTCTGACTGTAAGACTATAAATTGATTATCACTCAGTATTTTTATATTGACTTCTTAGTGACTTTGTGTATTCACACATAAGGATTGATGGAAAATAAGGAATTTTCAAAATTTAATTACTTTTTAAAATTCAAAGATACTTATAAACTCGTTCATTTTAAACAAGCAACATTTTCAGCAGCAGTAAAGCAAAGTGTTTTGGAGCTGTGATGCATTATGGAGAGAAAAATGTCATTGCACAGCATATGGTTCTGTTAGAACAGAATGCTTCTGCATTAAAAGAGCAGAGAGGTATGTTGCTTTTTCCCCACAACTCTTCCTCAAGATTAATTGTAATTATTATTCTTACATATTCTCGAGTGTGTAAGTTGTAAACAAAATATGATTTACATAGAATATGCTGAGATTTAAATGTAACATTATATAAACATAACACTATAAAGCTTTACTTTATAGAGCCAAGGTCTTTTCATGTAGTATAGATCCAGCAGTTTCATGCAGATAAGGCAATAAGGGTGGAGAAAAAAAAGTTCATAGGAAATAATTCAATTGTATGAGCTTATCTTTAACTACTATTTTTACTTCAAAAGAAAGACTGAATCTATGCAATACTATGACAACTCTGTTGAAAATAATCTCATGATTATAGACTCCTTTTGCAATTAATCATAGACATTTTCTAACAAATGCCTTTTGATTTTTTTTTTTTAAATTTTCTATAACGTTTACCTCGGGTTATAAATACTTTATAAAGGAAATAAAGTTTCCAAATATATTTCAAAGTTAAACTTTAATAAACATAACATAGCTATTTCTTCAAGAAGAGTAACTTAAGAGTTAGCAATGTTAACACAGAAGCCAGGAACCTTCAGGGTTTAATTTCAGTTGATGACACACTGACCCATCCTGTGATGAAGAATGCAGCTAGTTCTATTCTTGTCGAGTACCTGAGTCTCATTTAGTGTTTAGCATATATCTCCTCAGTGATATTGGCCTGGTGATTGTGTTGGGGTTTTTACTAGCACCTTAATAGCAAAGTCAATGAATAACCTATTCATACAAATTAACTCATCTCATCTTTTCATTTCCCAAAGTGTGAGGTGCTGTGCTTCAGCCCAGGGTGTGCACTAGATAAGTCTATCAGCTCATACATGAAGACCAGGGCACTGCAGCCCATCACTCCCTTTCCTTCATGATGGGATCTGGTACTTTTGGTCCCTGGCACTGTGACACTGGAGAAGGATTCTTGTGAGGGTGGTACAGAGATGCAACAGGGGAGAATCAATGTGTCAATGCCCAGGTCATGAAACAGGATGGATGAAATGTGTACTCATAACTGCTAAGACATAACCATGGTAACCTATTTGTATTCATGAGGAGGGAGAAAAACTCTGGAAATAGGAAAGAGTCTGTGGATGAGGTAGCCAGGGAGGACTTGCAGCAGGACCTTGGTGCAAGGTACAGGTATAAGGCAGTGGAGACTGTTTAAGGCTTTGAGGAATACACAAACCTTAGCAAGGGGATACCCTTGCTAACCCAATACAGGGTTCAGTTCTGGCTGTGAACAAGATTCCCAGGCATGGACTTGGGGACAACACAGTGGGTGCACTAGGCTGAACTCAGTATGTGCTGGAGGACAAGGCAAAGCACCTGCAGTAGGTGAGAGCACGGTACAGGACAGGAGTACAGTAGGTGAGAGCACAAAGCTACAGCCACCCATCTGGGCTGGGAATAAGGAGGGTCCCTATTTCAAGGCAGGATAGCACTGTGAAGAGACAGGAGAGGTGAAATACATAGGTAGCTGCAGCCAGAATAGGTGGATTCTGTCTATTCAGGTAATCAGCAGGCCTAATTCAAACCAAAGAAAGCAATCTCCATCTTCTTCATATGACAAGGAGAAAAAAAAAAAAGCAATTAAAGATATAAAAATTACTGTTGTTCTTTAGAAGAAGTACTTCAGATGAGAGTATGTCATATGTGGCAACTATTCAGAAATACCTTATGTGTCACACTGTAAAGTCCTAGCATCTTTATGTCCTCCAGTAACATCATGATATCCTTAAAATCCAAAACTAGTAAATACCTCCTGAGTAGTTTTTGGTATTATTAGCATTTCCCAGATATAAAATATCTAAACATGAAAAACCTTCATGGATCTAGTCTGCTGCCTCAGAAAACTGGACCAAAAATGGCTCTAATCATACTCCAAGGTGCACTTAAAGTATATAAAGGGACACGACCTGTACCTACTGCATCATAAGCTGTACTTTTTTAGACAAAGATATTGCCAGTTTCAGGATAGAAAATTAATTCCTAAATCACAGTAAAACTAATTTTTTGTATTTTAAGTTCAAAACTAACTGATAATTTTGGGAATTCTTATAGACAAAAGCTAAGAAGTCATCATGTAAAATGTATTTACCACACATCTAGCCACAGAGACAAGCTGTAATATAGTTGAGCTACCACATACATAGTTTACAGTCTGATAACTACTGTCCTTTGCTGTATGAGAAAGAAGCATGTTATCTCCCTTAATCAGCAAATTCACTTAAAGTGTAGTTTTTCAGCAGAAGAAAAATTTAGTCATGTATACAATTCACATGAGAGTATATAGGAATTACGCTTGCATTCTTTCAAAGTCTACAATTCTTCACTTCAGAAGACTTGTATCACAAGTAAAAAATAAAACATACTGCAAAATACTGATAGGAGTACTACATGTGTTGGTTTTGAATAAGCACTGTAAATTTAAAGTATATGTACACAATTAATGAGAATTCAAATGACTAGGTGATTCTAAAACTAATTTCCATGTCCAAGAGGAGTGGGTTCTTACATAATATATATAATATATATAATATATATAATATATATAATATATATAATATATATAATATATATTATCCCTTTCCTCTTAAATTTTAATTAATACATAAAGCTTCTCCTTCTCTAAGTAGCATATTTCAATAGCAGTTTAACAATGCTGTTGCATATAGGATATATTCTAAATAGCATTTCTATGTGTGATTACCAACAATGTGGCCCTAACATGCATTTTTGTTTGGACATAGTTTGGACCTGATGGAATAAAAAGAAAGAGATAATAAGTATATAGATATATTAAGTTTGTAATTATGGGGATAGGAAAATTTAGCTTACATTTGTACCTTAAGTCATTAGTTTCAGGGAGCAAGCCCTGTTTTCCAGGCCAGGACTTACAGAACAGTTTGCATCTACCTAAAATGAATTGTCTCTGTTCACATGCAAAACATTTGGCCTGGATCTTCTCTAAGCTCCATTGCAGACCTTGAAAACCATAAAAAAACCCATTTTTTCTTAGATTCTAGTCCTGAGAACTTGAGATAATAACTGAAGATATGCAGCAGTCCATCAAAAAGGCTGTTTCTATAAAATGACCTTGAGAGTGTGTTTCCTGCTTTAGTGAGGGGTGTAAGGATATGCAAGCTTTCAAGGGTGGCAACGCTATGTCTTCTATAAACTTTTTCTAAAATACTAATTTTTCCACCTTAGGCACAGCTAGTTGGTTAAATCTGGAAAGGGAAAACTAAACTGAAGAAATAATAAAGATCATCATCAGACTTGTGTGTCAACTGAGGGAGATGAAAGAAGAGCCTGCAGCTGTACTACAGGGGATGGAATTGAAAGCTTCTTACAAGCCTGTGGCTATGCTGTGTGAATTCTTTCTTTTTTCCTCCTCATGTAAGAATAAATTTATTTCTTTAGTTTCAGTGCTCACATTCTATATTTTGTACAATGTCCTTCCACTATGAAGACAAGCAATATGAAGTTATGATGAAAAATCTGAAATATGGGATCACTGACTTTCACTGACATTTCTTCTATACACATTTTAGAAAATCTGTGTGAGAACAGTCACCTGTTGGAACTCTCTCATGGCAAAGGCATAAAGTATTTGCAGAATGCTATAGGACAACATTTTTCATGTCTGCTGAAAACCCAAATGATAGCAGAATCACCACTTACTGCGGTCAGTAATTATTGTCCGGGCCTCTTGATTGCTCGTCTTGTTTTTTAGATTTTGTGCTGCAGTTATTAGTTCATCCAGCTGGGGACGTCTTTGCTCCAGATCCTGTAGTATTGCCTAGTTGAACACAAATTCAAAAATAAAATAAAAGTAAAAGCATAAAAAGCTTTTGAGAAGACCACATATAGGGACTTTTTTGTGCAAACTTGACTTAAAGTAAAAAGATTGCTTGCTGTTTCAAATAATACAACGAATTTCGTCTAGACTGTCTAAACATAATTGTTATTAATTTGAAAATACCAAGTATAATTTGCACTAATACTTTTAAAAGAACCTGTAAAACAAGATACAAAGTAGCAACCACTCTTACTTTTAAAAATTATGCAGGATAAACTACTCTCCTCTATAAAGCTATATAGAAGGACATCCTTTTTCTATATTATCTGATATTTTTCTGTGTATTTTAAAAAGAAGATATAAGGGTTTACATTCTTGCCAGATTAGGCAGGCTTTTCCTATTAACTCATGAAGTCAAATTATGTTTATTTTTTAATATTTCATGACTATTTAATTATTATCTATTGGTTAAAAGCCATTGTAAGACTGTTAATGTCACTTCTTTTGGTCCTCAGTCCTTACCTAGCAGAAAAACAATTAACAGTCAAAATAATTTATATGCTACTCAAACCAATATATAAAGTCCAGACAATCTGGCTAGAAAGTAAGAAGTGGATTTAGAGTTTCTCATGGGGAAAAAGATGAGCTTTGTGGTATTTAGAAGGCAATAAAAACTAAAATATAATAGCTCTAGATAAAATGAAAATTCAAGGAAAGTAAGGCATATAAGATTTATGCATATATTTAACTTATTTTGGAGGATTGGGGTAGAGCAAACAAGGAATCAGTACAAACATTTCTCAGATGAGAAGCATCCAAGTAAGTCTTCAAAAGACCAATTCGGACACTTCAGCTACCTATTGTGGCGTTTCCAGAAGAGATGCTCATTAGATTTCCCAGTCTTAGGAGTTGGAAGTAGCAATACTTAGTACAAAACTATGAACAAATTACTATTATTCTGTCTACAATTTTTAGTCATCAGAACAGAGCAGTGTGCCATCAGATAGTTAGTAGGTACATTTTAACAAATATCAAGTTGGCAAAAAAGGCCAGAGAAGGATTTCTATTTTTTTGGCCAGATAATCTGTTATTATTCTCACCTGCCTGTTGATAAAGTGTCTGGAGTATTTTATTGTCATAAAAGTCTCCTCTCCTTAAAATGTTTTTGTTCTGTATAATCATACTTTATTTTAAAATACTGTTATTCAATGACTATTCTGGACAGAAAAGACTGAGTCAGATCTTAAATTTGACCTCCAATTATGCAGCTGCATAATATCCACTAAGTTGAAGGGTACAAAAAAAGCCCTAATACCATTTTCTGTTCAATAAGATTAACAAAGGAGCATAAGAATATAGCTTTCAGTAACTACAGCATGTAGTTATCAAAAGTGAAGTAAAAGCACCATAGAATTTAATTTTGTCCAAACTCTTTAGCAAAAATAAAAGGTAATTTTCAAGATACACATCTACTTATACCCTGTGAATTCTTGCTTTTAATTTCCATATCAGATCTTTAAAAAGGTATTATAACTGGCTTTCTAAAATCATACCAAAAAGTTGGGATGGTATTTTTTCACTTGTCTACTGATTGAATTGAAGAGACATGCAGTTAAAGCAGCAGCTTGCATAATTAAGCAAAGAAGAAATTTCTCATTAGAAGTCTTTCCTTAGTAAGAGAAATAAAATCTACTGATGCTCTTACTATCGCTAGATATCTATGTGCCTTCCAAACTCCTTTTCTAAGAAGGCAAGCTAATGAGTGACATCAATTTTACAATAGGAAAAGCAGTCCCAGTGCAGTCAAACATCTGTATTACACATATTGCCAAAATGGACGGTGCTGAAAAAAACTAAAACACACACAAGCTCAGATAATTCTGTGGCTTCCTTTTCTCTCTCCTTTCTTACATAGACAATGTTTAGAAGAAGAAAAGCAAATTAAGTCATCCTTAAGAAGCAAATTAAGATCTTATGGCAACAGTGACTGGAATACTCAAATAGAGTGATGTATCTGATCCAACCAGACATTAAATGCTGTGTTTTTACCACTACAGAAGAAAGCTACTCTTATATGTTTCATATAGTAAGAAATGAAGCATTAGGCAAGGACAGCTCAGAAAGGATTTGTTCAGTACCAAGATAAGGAAATGAAGCTCATCTGTGCCCAAGGGCTCACAGAAGGATTTACCCCCAAGACCCATCTGCAATTCCTGAACTGGACATTCAGAAAAACTAGAAATGCCTCTTTAAAGTGAGTTTTGCTAGTTCTGCTGTTCCCTTGGGGATATAAAAATCTCATTCCTGTATGGATTGTGCGGACAGCCTTCATTCTGCCATTTAATATGAATAAAATTATTTTCTCCTGGATGCACAGGAGTGTATTTTTTAAAGGTGAAGAGGTACATGCTTAAACTCTTAACACTATAAACAGATCTGAAGATTCTTGGACCTTTCATTAGACAATAATACATAATTATAACAGATTTCTTAGCCTTAGAAAAAACAGCATTTCTCAAATAAATATTTTTCCTTTATTTAATACAGTGTCTGAGAACTTAACCCAAACAATGATCTATTTTATTCAGTAGAATTTTACCAATTACAACTACAAAATTGTTACAATGCTTATTGGTCTAGTTTTACCAGTTTGTACAATATTAAAGACTTTGCAAATACACATGGTACCTACAGTGTATGCAGCAAACCCTGATGGAAACTTGGATAAAAGTAGTTACTAAAACATATAATTTCTAACTCTTCTTGTGATCCTGCAGCATGAAAATAAACAACTTTTGAGCTCCACTTAAAGTGTTATCATATGCAGAAAACTATTCTGTGACTGGATAAACTGATCATACAAGTAAATTTGTGGGTTAATAAAAAAACAATTAATTATGCTAGGAAGAGCAGTGTTTTGATGAACAAAAACTAAATGACCACTAAGCATGATTTTTGGGAAAAATTAAAATTGAATAGCTTTAAATTATTAGCTGAATTATCTAAAACAAACAAACAAAACCCCCAAAACCCAAAACCAGAAGCAATTAATATCTAGAGATAGTTTTAAAAACTTTTACAAATTCAGCCAAGTATTTAAGGTTGCAAAATCCTCAACAGAAAACTAAGTGGAAACTATTAGAAGTTAGTGTTACAACAGCCATAGGAATAAAAACTCATTAATAGAGGCACCCTGGTGGAGGCACAGCAGATGCAACAGACCAGATGCCTCTGATTTGGAATGTCAGCACACGGAAACAAATGTGCTATATAAAAATGGGTAATACAGAAATGAAAGTTATAATTAAACTGCTTTCAAAATAAATGAAACAGAATCTATCCAATCCCCATTAGGTCACCAAAAGTACAAGTACAATGACTTAGAGAATCAGTTAAACTAAAAGTTGTGGAGTTTTTAAATAAACAAATTCTTTTGCATACAATTTGTCTCTACCAACACTTTTCTAGTGCTCTGTAAAGGTACAAAAATGCATTCTCCAGAACATTATAGAACAAATTTCAATCAAGAAATGTTAATTATAAATGTAGCTCCACATGAGTAAGTTAACAGTGAAGGACCACTGATATGCATGGTTGAACAAACACATCTTTAAACCCCAAAAGAACTTTTCTTTTTTATCTATATATCTATGAATGCCAACATTATGATGCTTGGTGTAATGCACAGTAATGCATGATAATGAGTAATGAGATACAGTCATCCAGCCTACCTAGAGTTTGTTAAAAAGTGGTGCTATTCACTTTTAACAATCTTTCCACGTTTGTGGACAGCAGCTGCTCAAAAGAAAAATCCAATTTTCAGGTTCCTAACTTTTATGATTTTCTTACACAAAATGGGTGTTGAGGTATGGAACAAATTGTTCAAGTCAGCAACTGAAATAACTTGCATAAAAATTGCTAAAAAATAAACTGGCAAACTGAAACAGGTGAAGCATGACAAATTCTTGGTGGGGACTGCAAGATTTGAGACTGAGAATTAAAATATTTTCTAGCTTTACATTATACAGCCTGCATATTTGTCACTCTGGTCATGCTAGTTTCTATAAAAGAATCTTTAAATCTATCCAGTCTTTTTTTTTTTTTTTTTTTTTTTTCTTTTTTGACTTTATGGCAAAGTCAAAATATGGCAAAGTAGAATAGCTGAATTACAAGATGGTAGCAAGACTTATGCATTTGAATAATTGTTTACTAGTGCTGATTGTGGGTGTTCACTCTTTAGCATCTGGAGAAACTTTTCCCACACCAAAGCCAGGACTTTTCATCTCCCTTTGCTGAACTCAAACATATCAACAAGAGTTGAGATTGCTGCTTACTCGGTCCCAGTCAAATGTATCTTGTTATCTATTTTATACTAAGTATTAGAATGCTAATAGTGAGTGATTAAAAAAAATTATGTTTGGGCAAAACAGCAATTTAGATTTTTGCTCTTAAGAGCAAACGGTTAGCACGCTTTGTCGTTAACAACCCACGGCTGAAGACTAAGACTTCACAACGGTTTGGGATGATTTATTTTGGCCCACTCCCAGCCTTGTTTAATGAAACAAACCAGTGGACCACCAGAGCACAAGTGGATGATTAATATGAGAATTTAAGGGAGAAGAAAGATATATATCTTGTCCTATGAAGCTATTTGCTCCTCTGAACTAACTCACCATGACATCCTCAGAAAAAACATAATTCCATTAAATAGTTGAGGAAATGATTTGCTCATCTTTTGAAAAAACCTTCAGACTTTAAACCTTAAATTGAAACAAAAAATGAACTACTAACTTCCAAAATGTATAGTCCAGACAATTTTACTCAAACCAACTAATTTTCTTGCAGCTGATTGGTTCTCTAAATATAATGTGTTACATACACACACCTAGAAAGAGAGAAAGCTTTGGAAAAACTTGCTAACAATTTCAGAAAATGCAGATATGCAACACCTACAATTCATTTGCATAATAAAATTGGCTTTGTTAAGATATTCCTCCCAAACACAATTTGAATTTGTTTTCTTGTCATTATGCAGGGAGAGAATACGAGTGAAAATGGTCATTTACATACTCTCTATATTTAAACATAAAATTATGAAACAATGAAAGCAATATAATGCAGAGGTCTTTTCTCTTTTGAAACAACTTTTCTTTTGACTATTAACTGTTTTCTGTTTTCCCTCCAAAAGCATGCACAGTTTAGGAAAATATCAGTAGCTATTTATCAATGTTGATAACTGATTGGTGCCTGTCAGTGAAATCAGAATTTTAGCAGACTAGATACTATAAATTTGATTTTTCCTGAGTGCTTTATGCAGTGCAAGTTTTCAAAAGCATGTACTTTTATGTCTACTTAGGGCCACCTCAAGAACTGCCTCAGCAGCTCTCATTGCTGTCTAAGAAAATATATCAGCTCCATCAGTGATTCTGGGGGAAAGCCACCAATGACAGCTTATCAGCTGTTGCATGAGATGCATGAAAAAACATCATAGGATCTTTTTGTGTGTTTTTTTTTTGTGACAACCACTCATTCAGTTGTGTTGGTGGCATTGTGAATGTTCCTTTACAACTTAGGAAGCCTGGTTCATGTCAGGAGGTTACAACAGCAAGGTGTGCAACACGCTGTTGATGTGCACTAACCAAACCAAACAGAACGGGGAGTACCTGAATTTGACCAAAAGGGAGGGTGATGGTAAGCTAAGGTGATGGAAAAAAGTAAGGTGATGGTGGCAGTGGGAGCTGGGAGAGGTCTCCTCCTCCCTCTCACCCTGCTGCCCATTTGTCTGTAGGAAAGGACTTTGGAAGCAGATCAAGAGGAACAAACCATCAGCAGCTTGCTCATTATAACTGAGATGTCTTGATGGACTGCACTGGAGTCCTTCCAGCATACAGGATGGAAAAGATGGAGAGAAGACTAGAAAAAGATTACAGTTTAACATGGCTTGTGAATGAATCATTCTGCAATAAAAGGGATTTGCTCTATTACAGCTATTGCCAGGAAAAAAAAAAGGAATAAAGCTAAAGATGTATCTGTAACAAGTAGAACAACATTTAAAGATTTGGGTGTTTGGCTATAATGAGATCCATTCCGCTAGAACGCAGTGATAAATCACATGTAAGGACTGAAGACTGAAATGGGATTAAAGTCCAATAGGAAATTTGTTGTACGTGAACTGTGTGTGGAATAACAGCCTCCTGCCCCCAAACAATGTAGTACTTTTTCTTGCACTAAAGTATGAGCATATAAACAATCAGGCAAAAGTATTCCAGGGTATCTGATGTCCTTTCTTCCCACTAAATAACTTAATGGATGGGAACTGACGCTAGGAGCTACAGAACTTCCCCAGTTTCTGCATCAGTCAGCAGAACTGAAATCTCAGTGTACAGCTGCCATTTGTAGAATGTGAATTTGTAAAATTTACTACTTTATTTCCTCTTTATAACTAATGGTTTTTCAAATTAAGGGTTTTTCCAATGCACTTAAAAAATGTGTATTACCAAGAGCACTGAGGGCACATGCCCTGTTTTTCAAGGCTTCAGCTTTAGTCTTTTCCTTACTGTTTGTTTATTGGGTTTGTTTTTCTTTTTTTTTTTTTTATTATATTCTTATAAGTTCTTTGTCACATTTTTAGACAGAAGTAAAATAGTATTGACTAGACATAATTTTATGCTATGAATATAAGAAGACAAAGAGATAGTTTTCACTTTTTTTTTTAATTTAAGACAAGAACTAATATTTATAGAGAAGAAAAGCCAATAGCTTGACTAAAGATGCTCTTCAAATTATCCAATTCTATAGGGAAATTATTAGATTGAATCAATCTTATGCTTCAAAAAAAACCCCACAGAATGACTTCATCAGTTTCTACTGGATTCCCCTGAAATTTTTGATCACTTTTATTCGAAGCTATTTCTCTAGTAATAGCAAGTGAATAACAATTAAGGAGAATAAAATGCATTGACACAACATAGGTTGACAGGTGAATTTTATTTTAGGACCTTAGGAAACCAGATATTTTCTCAAGAAAGATGTAAAATGAAGAAGGAGGATTTATTTTGTTTTGTTTGACTTTGCTTTTGAAAAAGAAAACACACACTATTACACAATTTTTTATTACAGTTAATATTATTTAGCTCTGCGTGTGTAGGTAGGGGGCAGGGGAAAGGAAAGGTGTTTCTTATTTACCCTATTTGATAAGAAATGTTGGAGTAATTCTGAAATAATTTTAGCCTAACTCTAGTAGAGGTGGATCTTTATTCATATCTCATTGTCATGCCTAAAGATGAAGTCACAAGCCTAGTTTTGTTACTTAAACTTTTCTGGTATATTTAGACAGGTTTTACCCTCAGAATTACACTTTCTTTTATTTTGTCTCCATTTTTTTTTTTTTTTTTGTTTGTGCCTGTTTCTTTGTTCAATTTACTTCTAGTTTTTATTTCTCCACACTATTGTTGCTATGTTCTTAATTACAGTCAATAATAATACAGAAGGAAAAGGTAGAAACATGAAAAATTCTGATGCTCATATTTCATTAACAGCAAAGGAAGGAAATGTATATATAGTTCCTTCAGTCTTTCCTCACCAGAGGGATGCTCCAGACCCTTCATCATCTTTCTTGTCTCTCATTTTACCCAATCCAGGAGTTTCAGGTCCCTCTTGTCCTAAGGAGCCCAGAACTGGACCCAGTACTGCAGATACATCCATCTCACTGGGGCTGAGTGGAGGGGCAAGATCACCTCCCTGACCTGCTGGCAGTGCCTTTCCTAATACCCTTGGCCTTCTTGGCCACACGGACACACACTGAAAGCAGGTGTGTAACAGACAGTGGATGCCTTCTCCTCTAGAAAATAAACAAGGGGACAAGAATAGGCAGCACCTCTCTCTCCTGAATTTCCAGTGAATACCTTTAAGAACATCTGTCAGATTAAAGCACATATTCACAAGAAGCAGGTGAAGGAGGGCTTACTGCAAAGATGGATACTGGATTTTAAATTTCTGTAGGGTAGGTTGGAAGGGCTTATATTCACAGGCAAAAGCCAAACCAGAGGAGCACAGCAAACAGCACTGAGCAGCAGCACAGCTGGGCAGGAGTGTCAAGGCTGTGCTGCACCTATGTCATGCAATTATGCCTCATTTTTTGTCATTTTATGGTGCTGCCCCTTGGTTAATGTACCTTGCTGCAGAGGGTAAATTTGCTCATTTTAAAAGCTACTGAAGATAGTTTCCTGATAATACAATAATTATTGGCTATGGAAACAATATCATTGAAAAAGTATATTGGCTGGAAATTAAAGACAATAAAGTTCAAACAGAAAAGATGCAAATTCTTAGTAGCCAACATGTTTAAATACAGAGCAAATCACCAAAGATTATAAGAGAATATTAACTGAACTTTTAAATTATTTTTTTTTTTAATAGACACAGTTTGGAAGAGTAGGAAGGTGAATCTCTATATAAAATCCAATGGACTGGTTTCATATATAGTATATGAACACACTTGTCATTTCTGACCTTGAAATCTATGATTCTGTGAGAACTTAAAAAAAAAAAAAAGAAAATTGAACTCCCCTATAATGACAGTTTCTCTGAGATGAATTTTCAACACCGGTTTCCTCAAATCAGTATCAGTTCTACTTGGTCCCCCTCTCTCACACAGATATAATATAAATATTTCTAATCAATTTCTGACTAGAGCAGTGTTTAAGCATAAAGTTAAGCAAAATACTTGAGCTATTTCTTGTTCAGACAAGAACTCTTACTATGAATAGTTAATGTATTTCATGTGTAAACATTGCTTGGGGCATAAGGTACAGACATTGATTAGTGGCTTACAGAGGAGTCACACAATGCTACTCCAGTGGAAGCAAAATTAGCATTTTTCTTTTTCAGAAAATACAGTTTTATTATCCGAATGACAGTTTCAGGAATGAATCTGATATAAATGGAAAAGAAAGAATCACTGATAAAGTAGATTGACACTACATCAATAAAAGCAAGAAAAAACAATTTGCTTTTTATGCTTGTTAATGTATACACACATGGCGATATATGACATGGTATAGACATGGATTCTGCTCTGGGCCTTTGTAATAACAAAGATGGAACCAAATGAAAAAAATTCCAGAAATAAGGGCCTTATTCTGATTTCTATTCTGTAACTCTGGAGAAACTGAGAACAGAGGGGAAATAAGCTTGAGTATCCCAATCTGGTGAAAACAGAGGAAGAGGATTTCTTGAGATAATATTACAACACAATTATAAATATAATAAATGCTCCTGGAAATATTAAAAGTCAAAATGAAAATATTCTTCTCTATTATTTTTGTTTGGAAACACTGACATTTTTCCACAAACAAGATTTGCTGTGCATTGGAATCTATTGTTTTATTGGTTTATGGCTGCAATTCCCTTGCTTTGGAGGAACAGGAATAAAAACTTTGTTTTTTATTCACTCAACTTTTTCCTGGGACACTGGAATGAAAATAGTTATAAAACTGCATCTAGCAGTGTATTTCTATTTACACTTAGTTCCTGTTATGTTTGTAAAATATAAACATTTTATAGACAAGGTATTTCCACAGTTCCAGAAAGAAATAAACTTGTCACCAGGTTTTTGCTAGACAGTTCTCATGTGCCTGTTCTCCCATGTACTACAAAAGATGAGTCTCAGTTTAACAACAAACTATACTGCACACTGCTTTGTGTAAAAAATTCTGAGCACATTCATAAATTCACTATATGCAGTTCCATAACAGTGTCAGTCAGACTGGAAAATAACTCAAGATAGAATGACTGTACATCATCCATTTTTCTAGTGCTGCTTTTCAACAGGAAAGGCCTTTTTCTGTCTTTTTTTTTTTTTTTTTTTTTTTTTTTTTAAGTCACAGATCTCAATTTCTAAACCCAAAGTCTTATGGCCCTGGCTGCAAACAAATCACTGGTAAAAAGTGGTCATCTTTATCAGTTAATCCAACTTCATTTTCAGATTTTCACCGAATAGCAATTTCCTAGTGCCAATAAGGTGTTTTTCACATTACTAGCACTGACACATAATTTGAAATGAAGTACAGTACAGAGAGACATATAAAATCCTGGAATAATAATTTTCAAGTTTAACATACCTGAAAATTTGGCCTTATCTGATATGGGATATTTTCACTTTTTACACACTAAATAAGGAAGGTGCAAGAAAAAGTCATCCCATATAGAGGATTATCTGAGGATTGATGCAGTCAGTTCTCCAGGGGGGAGAACCCAAATTAACTGGGAGGCTGTTATGATGCATCTGGACCCTGTCTCCTGCTCTCCCCCTCTCTGTTACCATAACAAATTCAGTTACTGAAAGGCCATATTGGGAGGTGGAAACAAGAGCTCTCAAATGTGTTATATTTTTAAAAATTAATGATTTGTATCTCCCTATGGAAATGCTAGATTGTGACAAGCAGTTCTTCAAGAGCTGAATCCTGGAAGGACTCCAGACTGAGGTCACTGGTTTTTTTGCAAATAGCAGTCTGCAAAACTGGGAGCTATTTTACAGTCTATAGAACTGAAAAATGAATCTATCTTGGCAATTTTTTCTTATTCAACCTTTTGACCTTATACCTTCTTTTCTTTTGAAAATTATCACATATACATATGCAGACACACTTCTTTCCAGGGGCTTTTTCCACCAGACAGAAAAAGTAAGAGTTATTTTTCTTGAGAACTACATTTGAAAGAAATCTTTTTGTCAGCTATTAATTATTAACAAAAGAAAAATTATTTTAGGAATCAACCATTTCTTTTAACTCTACTTTATCCCTCCAGAGTATCCTTCTAAATACCTTAATTCAAAGCACTAGAAAAAGGAAAGATGTAAATTGTAGCCACGTCCAAGGGATTTGCAGAACTTGAGAAACATGGTCTGAAACAGAAATAAGCAACTGCACTAAGAAATAAAAGAGATATATGACAACTAAGACTGAACAGATGCCATTATTCTGTAATGCTGATGAACTAGCTAACAGCAACATCAGTTTATTTATCCATGACAGCATAATTTATTCTGGTTAAAACGGAAACAAACCCAACAAGTTTAGATGTGCCTTAGCATGTCCTTAAACTCTTCCCAGCAGTTTCCTCAGGGAGGACCTCGAGGGTTATGGAGATGCCACTGGCTGACCATTTCTAGTTGGTCCAGAAGTGGCACTTATGTCACCATGTCAAATTACTCCCATGACCTCCCTTTTGTTCTCAGCCTCTGCCTTGTGCCAGGAGAGGTCAGAGGACTGGTGTAACCCGGACACAGCTCTAAGAAAAAGGAACAGAAGCAAGCTGCCAGTGGAAATGCAAAAGGGCTGGGCTGCCTTTCTGAAGATGGGCAGGTGAGGAAAGGAGAATGCCAGTTGGTGTGCAGATGTCTGAAGTTTCACATTGTCATTTTAAAGTGATATTGAGAGTGAATGCCAAAGAATTGTAACATCAATAGCAGTGGTGTAGGACATTAAGAATGTAGTAATAGATAAGATGACTGGTCAGAAATTCTTAATTTTTTTACTAAATAGATTCCTGACAGTGGAATAGCTTCTGTGATATATTTTCTTAGTCAGTAGCCTTTGGTGTAGGTTAATGTGTACAAAAGGATGTTTCAAGTTTTTTGAATATGACCCTATGTTTCTTCAAAATAAAACAAAGATAGCCCAAACCCAATTGTAGTTCTGAAAAACTGTGAAGACTGTAATAAATTCTAAAATTTTAGCTTCCTTTCAAACTTTAATTACTCACTGATGCAGATGTGCAGGCATTAAGAGATAACAAATAATTATAACAGATTCACCATGTATGCCAAGGTTGTTCTCTGGAGACATTTTCTAATGTCACCGTAGATCAAAGGAAAATGTTTTAAACTGTCTTCCTCAGTGTAAGACATTGTATATGGAAATCAGATCACACAAGTTACTATTGTGGAGGAAATTTCTCTACCATAAACAATTATGGTCACATACAAGCTACATAGGAGAGCTTTCTGTGCTTGCAAACAATTGCAGAGAGCTTTAGGAGAGTTTTCTGTGCTTGCAAACAATTGCAGAGAATTTCTGGCTGAGGTCATATTTATTGAATTAATATTGAATATCTGTCCACAGATTAACAATCCCTCAAACCCTAAAAAGCCACAAAGCATGAGCATACTCATTACTCATATTGAACAAAAAAAAAAAAAAAAAAAAAAAAAATTAAAAAAAAAAAAAAAAATTAAAAAAAAAGGAGCAACTGCCACAGCATCATTAGCCCAAGATTTTGGGTGCCCAGACTCCAGTGTACTACAAAATGGACATACATTCCCTGGGAGAGTGAACGGTTGGACCCACACTGCTTCCTGAACCATTCACTTCACACCTTAGGAAGGTGAATGCTTCAGACTGAGCACAAGCTCAGTGTGTGAATGCAGGTGTATGAAGGGTGGGGAACAGAAACGAGTGGGAATAGCAGGGTAGAAGCCTGACACAGTGGGGTTGGTGGTAGAGGAAAAGCAGTGATATGAAAAAGATGAATTAACTGATATTTGAGGTGCACACTCCAGAAAGGCAGTCAATCCTCAATTACCTATGGACAAGACAACCCCAATTCTTGACTACATACAGGAAAGAAGCTGTACAGCTGATCTAGTAAAGAAATAGTAAGTTATTTGGCCTAAGGGCCAGATAGACTTAATATACACAGAGCGTGGCGTGAACACAACTGTGTAATTTCTGGGGCTAGCTCAGCAGTACAGAGCCTTTCAGGAATAGTCTGAGTTAATGAGACCTGATGAGTCTCACCTGACTGAATACAGAACCACTTACCTGTTGCTGCATCTGCTCCCCTGCTTTATCTCATTTAAAACAGCTCAGTGAGCCTGTCTGTAATCGAGACACATCCACAACATTGCAGTACTACAACATCTGTGTATGTATATGTGTGCATGGGAGAGAAGGTCAGAGCCATGTCTCTATTGTTGCATATTGCATGTAATTCTCTTTAAAAAGGCACAATGGGTTCAGAATTACTTCATGGAGCAGTCTGAGGACACCTGTACTAGCTGACCATAATTTAGTCTTGCATGTATTTCCTACTATTCCTGTTGGAAGAATATTTTCAGATATTTGTTCACTATTTCAACCTCAAAGTCACTGCTTAGTCAGGCTATTGTTCGGAATTTGTTGTTATCAATCCTTCTAGCTACCTGATAATTTATTTTGATTTATTTTGATGGTGGTCTTCCTTACATCTTCATACATTTCATTACCAGGAAAGAAATATATGTATCTAAAATGTAGATATGTATGCACACATGCTCTCACATGCTTATATACATACAAGTAATATAAAACAGTAGCCAGCCTTTGGATAAGGACTACATCCCATCACAGAAAGTCCAAACAGCTTCTTGCACTATTATCCACAGTGTTTGTTATCCCCTTATGGAAAGAAGAGCTTCAAACATATAGCTCATTTCTCTTCTGTAATACAAGACGGAGATTATTCTTGTAGATGCCATAAAGTCTGTAAACTTACTTTGCTTCAACGTTTTTACCCAAAAAGAATAAAGCAGTCACTGAAACTTTTGAAGTGAAAGTCTGAAAAAAAGGTTTGTTCTAGCACTAATACTTATGTTAACAGCTTCAGGGCAGAAGGTCTCTGTGTGAAAGGCAATAAACAAACACTGCTAACTTTGTTATTGGTGTGACACCGCTCTTATCTAACTCAATATGAATTCTGATCTGACAGCTCATGAATTTCAGCTATAATACTCAGGAACTGACTCAAAAAAAACCTCATGGGTATGAGCAGTTATATTTAAGGACCTGCAATGGATGAATATACCTCCCTTTTGAAAGAGGCATAGAAAACTACCCAGGAAATTTTAAGTGAATTATTCCTAGCTCATTTTTAGAACATATGATTTTTCCTTTGAGAAGGAAAAGTAGTAACAAATAATACAGCCAACCATTTATTAAGAGTAAATAATAAGTAGGCAATTTCCTTTCATCCAGAGCTGTAAGATTTATCAATAGTGAACCACAGGTAGAATTTGTGCCAGATGCCCACAGCAAGGCTTCTAATACTGCCTATGTGATTTTACCACAAGCAGCAAATTTGGATTTAAATGGAAATGAAACTGATTAAAAAAACCCCTCACCATAACTTGGATACACTATATGGGAAGGCAACATCAAGTGAAGCTACACATAGATTTTTCCTGTGTCTAATATTAATCACTATTATTGGTTGATGAAACAGAGCATAGGTTTTATGTATACACAATGATACAAAAAACAACCAGCAGCAAGAATGTAAGAAGAGGAATACAATTCAGAGCAGTCTCAAAAAACCCTGAGAAATCAGTAAGTCTAAGGCATTAAAATAACTAGCTGGAAAAACAGATTAGCATCAGAATGGGTTGCAAATGACTGGACAGATGGGCATTAATCTAGAAACAAGTATAGAGATTTTAAGGAGCAGGATTTTCTAGAGAAAATTGAACTGAAGTACCATCCTTAAAGTATATGAGGTCATTGCTGAGAGAGAGTAAACTGTTCTCAATTTTCATTGTGGTCACATAATTAGCTTAAATTGAAGCAAGGAACATTAAGGTTGGAGACAAACATCTTTTGACAGCCAAGGATTACTAAGTAGTGAGAAAAAAATTCTGCAAAGATACAGAAAACAAAAAATCTTGTGGAGCAGATTAGACAGATACTGGTCAGAAACTAACTGTCTAGTTGATCCTGCCTGATCCAAAAAACTGGATGGAAAAGACTTTCAAATCTCCTTCAAGACCTTTTTAGTATATTTACCATTCCTTCGTGGAAAAAAAAAAAAACCCAAAAAACAAAAAAACAAATCCACAAAACCAGACCTATAGAAACCATCACAGAGAATAAATAGAACCCTGTTCTAATTTACAGCATCATTTTCCATAGGACTTTTAATGTTGTTTTGAATAAAAACATGGTCATGTGCATTTCTTAGATCTAATACTCTTTCAACTTTTATTTTGATTACTTGATAACATTGAAGAAAGAATGGGAAGAATGGGAAACAATACCTGCAGACTGACAAAAATAATTCTGCCAATAATAACAACTACTAAATGATTCTTCCTCAAGGCTAGCTCAGATATGAGAACTGGCCTCTCTTTTTAATTTAACTGGCCAATCTTTTTAATTTCTTTATAGTATGATATTTTTTGTGGAATGACTGCAAAATGGCAGGCTGGCACTTAATTTTCTCTATTTTTAATTCTATTCAAAATGCTGGCCTCAAATTCTTAGCTAAGGCATGAAAAGCTTGTTTTACTTTAGCTGACATATCGTTTCTCAGAAGTTTGGTGGCTGAATAATAGCAAAATGTTCACTGTAACATACAGATACAAATAATACAAAAAAGAAAGGCTGTGCTGGTGTTGGAATACTATTATATACTAAAAAATACTTTAAAATAAGACAAGATTAATTACCTAATCTAAAAAATACTGAGAAATTATCTTCCAGGCCTGAAGAATAGGATGGGTCTGTAATCAGGAGTGACAGAAACTACCTGTGAGGAGGGAAATCCAAGAGGCTGTGATGGCAGGAGATGTGACCATGGTGCACAGTTTCAATCCTACAGCTCCAGCACTAGGATTTGAAACTGCTGTCCCACAGCTGCCATATATTTATGTAAAAGAAACTCCTGGGCTTCCTTAAAGACACCCACAAGCATGCAGAGAAGGATGATTTAGTTCAGGTAGAATACATACATATATAAAGGTTTCTTTATAAAATCCTTCAGAAAAGAGTTTTAGGAAACTTAACAACATTACATAAAAGGAAAATTTTGCTCCTGATTGTGTATTTCATTTAAAGACAGAAGACAGTGGGCAGCAGTATGCTGCATTATTGTAGTAAAAATTGTTTTAGAACAGAAAAAAAAAAAGCATTTCTTTTCATAGCAGCTACTGACTATATAGAACTTGCTCACAGGGTGTCGTGAAGGCCAAAAGAATCAGCAGGTTCAGAGAGGGATTAGACAACTTCATGAACAATAGGCTGAAAATACATGATACAAGGACTCCTGATGCCCCAAATCCAAGAGCTGTGGATGCTGTGGATGGTGCAATATAAGGGTAACATCCAGCAGAAGGCAGTCAGGCTGGTACATTCTCCCTGTTCAATGAGCCATAATGTCACCACCAGAAACATTTTCCTGGGTTAGAAAGAATGATGGTTTGACTCAGTAAAGAATTTCTTATGCTCTCAAGTGTGATAAAACCCTCTTTTACTCTCATTTAAACACTATTTATTCTTGTAATTGTTATCGTTCTATAAAATAGAAATTCTGTAATCTAATTCTGTAACCTACTGCAAATACAGAGTGATGTGAGACTCAAAATATTTGTTAAGAGCAATGTCTCATTCACATTTTTGCCAAATCCTATGCAAGATGTTTCTCTTCTTTTCTAAATTATAGGGAAATCTGTAGTGTTATAAATAGATCTTCTTTCAGTAGTAAACAGGAAGAGTTTTATTTGTTATTATGTTGGCATAATATATTATTTATATTACTAATACACATTTTCTAGTTGCTGGTACGAAGAATCTCCAAACACCTGACTTTTAGATAAATCAAGGAATTTTAAAAAAATAGTAAACACAATACATATTAAAATGCTTTCAATGACTGTATCATATTCCAATTATTTAATCATCACAAATTTCCGCTGAAATGAGGAAGTCTGGAAATGTTGCAAGATTGGGACATGAACGGTTCATCTGAGAATTCAACTGCAACTCCCTTTAGGAAGTAAAAAGGCATAAATTCCCCGTGTCTGAACAGATTGCTCCCAGCTAGAGCAAGGGGGAAAGGAGACCACATCCTGACTCCTTGAATCATGCTCCTGTTGCAGCCCTTCTCAGGCAGAGCAATACAAATCTGCTCCTTACTCAGGCAGTGTGACTTGGAAGTTTACAACATAGACCATGCCCACTGAATCAAAACCATTGATAACGCACAAGATAAACTTCAAGAACTACAGATTTCATAAAGCATGTTTCACAGAAGAAATAAGCATGTAACAAGTAAGGAAAGGCTGAAAATAGGTAAGTCTTTTCACCTGGCTCTTATGCAGACTGGACTATAACCAGCTTTCTCATATATATTCTCCCTAAATATTCAGTACTGAGTACTTTGTGATGTTTCTTGCAAGCAAAATAGGACTTTCTTCCTGACCCACTCAAACTAGGATCTCTGTATTGGGAAGGACATGCACATCCTCTTATTAACAGACCTTGTTATTCCTGTTCATCACTCCTGAGGTGTGCAAAGAAGCCATTATCACCAAATTACAGTCTACAAAATGCATGGAATAAAAACTAAGGTGATCTGGATGGAGACAAAACACCACATTATATCCACAATGTACGTTGAAAGCTTTATTAAACAAAGTTGAAGGGAAAGTCACATATCTTCTTCCTCTCTTGGCTGTCAGTTTATCTATTTCATATGCTCCATTACCTCTGCACAAGCCCAGGAGGTGTTTGCACGTAATAGCATTTCATTCTTGATTGAACTTACACTGAATGTTGCCTGCATAATATGCATATATGATTCTGCATTTTATCACCCCTAAAACCATATTGTGAACCCCATGTGATACTTTGGGAAACATCCCTTACAACCACATCTTTTAAAAGGCTATTTTTACTTCCCACAGATGCAGAGACACTTTATAACATTCAAGAAATCTTTTTGCAAATCTTATTCCTGAAAGGGACATAATTATGATGCATTGTGCATGTTTGTTGTCATTTTTAAACTATACACCAAAGTAGCCGTTGTAAGTAGATTAATGTCAGAACAGATAACAGTCTGCTCTCTGATGGCCAAATGGTTTAGAAGTCTGAAATAACACATTTAACATTTCAGTAGCAGGAAACAAACAATAATTTTTGCTATTATCTGCCCCAGTTTTTTGCCTATGAATAAGAATTACAAATGATTTTTTCATTAGTCAGTGAGATATGCCAGGAATTTTTATTGCAGTTAAAATATAATCAAAACAATTAATGCATGTTAAGTTTGTTGGATTTTCTATAATATAATCTACAGTAATCTAAATAATATTTAAAGTGGTATGAAGATGGGATTCCTGCCCTGCACAATTTGAAAGCTTCTTCCTTAAGAACTCATGTAAAAAGTGTCCATAAATTGACAGATATCAATGGTAAGTGAGAATACTGAAGAAAGGCCAGCAACACACAGTCTGTAAGAGTGGACCAAAAATATTACTCTCTTCTCTCTCATAAGAGTGTAAATTTAACCAGATTTCTATTATGGCGACCTTAATTTTAAATAATGCTTTGGGTTTTTTGGGTTTTTTTAATGCCATTATTCTTGAGTGTTGGAGTTGCATGCATTAAACCATACCAAATTAAGAAAGTGAAGTTTAAACATTAAGAATTACTGTATAGAAAAGGTCACTGTCCTAGATGTCCTCATCAAACACAAATGGACTGATATACACATATGTCTGCATTTTTAGAGATATTTAAGACTGATGAAATAATTTAATAACTGGATATCAACAAACAGTAAAAAGTACACCAGAGTATTTCAGAAATATAACTGAGTATTTTCCTGGATCATTGGTAATAGGCCAGACAGAATTGGCTGCATCTGTTAAAAATATCTTACATTTCTCAGTGAATTTCTCATGAAAAGCAGCTTTCCACATTAATGTGGACACTTTATCTAAAATCCTCTAAAAATGAAAGTTCTTATCAAACATAATAGAAAGAAATAGTTCTGAGAAAATATAGTTATTATATTATAGTAATTTACATCTTTCATTACCTGAACTTTACTTCAGTGTAGACCATAAAATTAGAACTAAAAACTAGTTTTAACATTTAACCTCTATGCTGCTTTGCAGTTATTTCTGAATTGTTTCAATGAACCTCTTCCCAGTTAGATTTTCTTTCCCTACCCAGAACACCAGACAGCTAGCAGACAGAAAGAACACTGGCAGACAGAATACTGGCAAGCAGGTTGCTGCCCAGGAACAATTTGCCATGGTCAACTCTTACAGGGACTGGCATCCTCTGTGCTATGTCACCTTCCTCACAGTGCATCCCTCACAGGAAAAATTCAAACAAATTTGGAAAAGAAAGGAAAAAAATTACACAGGCAGATTGAAATGAAGACAGAATGTCTCCAAGGAGAAGCATCAGTAGCAAAGCACTAAAGGAAAAGATCATAATTTTCTGTTGAGTATTGTGAAAAAGTGCTTGTTTTCACAATATTTTTAATAATCCATTACAATGCTTTTTGAAGTACAGGGAACTGAAAATGAGTCCTGCTGTTCATTCTTCTCTTCCTGAGATAGTACTAAAAAAATAATCTGCTATTTATACAGTTTTTGTGCTGGAAACGATAATTACAGTGAAAAAGTCTTATTATGCAATGACAGTAGAAAGAAAGAGGGTTGAAAATGATAATATAAATGATGATTTACCCATCATTCAAAACAGGAGGAAGAATCATTTATCCCATATATTGTTAAATAGCATCCCTGAAAATCAACCCTACAACAAAGTCTAACAATGACCATACAACCCATGGAATTCAGAAATGGGCGTACAATGAAATATGAAGTCAACAGAACACATTTTCTCTGAACCCTACAGTGAAAAAAGTCCCAATTTTCTCATAAGAAAAACTAAATGCTTTGTATTCTATGCTAAGAGGTCTCCAAAGACTGTCCTGTTATTTTAATTAAGATTTGTGATTTTAAGATTGGCTAATGAAAGAATTTCAAAGGAATTGGGTAATGAGCACCCAAGGAAATGAAGAGTCACATGCACAGTTCCCTTAGATTCTACTTACAATTCTGGCTTATGTATAAACCATTCTAATTATTAGAGACATACAAAATTATTAAATTCATACAAAACCCATCATAATTAAGCAAAATAGATTAATCACACCTTGATAAGAAATGCTGGAAAAAATAAAAAAAATAGAAACTAATAAACTAAATGAACTCAAATGACCGAATAGAAGTTTCAGTATGAAAGATTTTCCTTAATCTCAGTATATTTGGCTTGAAACAGTCAAAGAAAGATACTTGTAAGATATCCTTCTCAGAAGGCAAGTGATGATCGACCTAAATACTTCTGCAGTCTATCAGGAAGAGGAGGAGATGGGGGAGGGAAATATGGTGCTATTATATTTGCATATACATAAAAAACAAGAGCATTTCTATGTGACAAATCTTTCTCCTTCCCTGAATTTTTGCACTTCACCAATACAACTATGTCTTAGAGAAGACAAACTAACAGTCTTGTTAACTTTTCTTATTCAACAATTACATTGGTTTTCCTACCTTGTCCTCTCTACCTACATTTAATCCGTCTTTCCTGTCTTCTCTTAACCATAATCATAAGACCAGCGAGACAATTCCACCCTTTCTGCTCAGCTCAGAACAATGATCTAAGTCCTGGTTGAAATTACTTATAAATAAGCAAATTTTTTTCATCCACATACACCTTATTAGTATTCTAATTTAAATGCACAGAATACTACTAATTCTTTTCTGTGTACCCTGCTGTCTCTAAATCAATCATATCAACAATATCTATTGTGGATTATATTGCAGTTTGTGTAGCTCTGGAACATTTAGTACAGGTACACAGAAGTGCTATTTTTGAGTTCATAACATCAGGCCTGATATAAATGTGATAGTCACTGAACAGAAGGGCCACTTGACTGTGCTCAGCCCCAATTCAGATTCTGCTGATTCCAAAAAACTTTCCCCTGACTTGTAAAAAAGTGCATGGGAAATCCTCTTTAGTAAATTAATACTGAATTTTCTAACATTTTTTGCCTCTAAATTAGTCAAGGAATACAAAATACAAATGGCTGAGGGAGTTGATTTTATCAACAGTCTCACAGCACTTTGATGCCAAGCTCTCACAGCTGTCATCTAGTAAGCACAGATGTAATTTAGCTCCCTAGCATCAGTGTTCTTATTCTTTATCACGTGCCTCAATGGTAGGTCCAGTGGGGGGAGAAGCCCCACCTGAAATCACACTACCAGCAAAAAAGCTAATAGTTTTTATGTGTTCTGATGCACCATCATTTCTTTGCAAAACACTGTCAGAGCTGAATCCATCTGAATGACATTATAGGAATGTGCCACATATACCAGCTCTCACCAGAAGTATTATGCCATACAGACCACATATGAGGGAATAGAAGGATTTATAATAACATTTAAAATTATTATCATGCTGATCCCAATGCACAGCAGGAATTTAAGACACACTGATTAGATACTAGAAAGAAAAATGGTCAAACATATGTCAAAAGGTTGGACATTTACCCTGAGATATTATCCCACATCACGCCACCTACAAAACTGTCTGTTTGAATAAAAGATTCCATGACATATGCAGTGAGACATCACTGACAACTCACAATAGCCCAAAAAGCATCATTCTTTCCACAAAGAGGAAAATGCTTAAATTTGCCTTAAATTTGCCTGTTTATTATTTCTTCATTTTAACTTGATTTTTGGTCAAAAATCATAACAGACATTTCTCTGAACAGGAACACAAAATAAAACAGGGTCTTTGTGTTACTTCAGAGCCATTTTTTTGCAAAACATCAAAACCAGCTTCTACTCTAATTAGAAACAACTGCTGATCCTAACTTTTTGTTTCTCACAGAAGCAAAGTGTCAAGCTGTTCTGTTAAAACATCAAAAAGAAGCCACTATGAATATCAAAATACAGCTTTTCACTTTACTATTGCTAATATTAGAACTTTTTTTTTTTTTTAGTTTTGTTTTGGAGGGTTGGGTTGGGTTTTTTTTAACACTAAAATCAAATTAAACTAAAACTTGGAACTGTGGCCTTCAGGGGTGACAAAAGAAATGGACAGAGGAAAGAGAAAGAAATCAGGGAGTTTTTCAGTGTCCCAATAAAGTAAAATCACTGCCTTTGCTCTGGATATCCAGAAGCTTATTCGTGCTATCAAATGGTAGGGACTGGCTTGTTCACATTATGGGAAAACTGTTTTGTTTGCAGAGTTGCGTCAGGAATCCAGCTGGGGACAATCATTGAGTTGCTTCATTCCCAGTGGAATGTTCTGGCTCTGTCATGTTTTCCAGCAGAAAACTGCTCCTCCGCAGGGGTGGAGATGAGTCAGAGCAAATGGAGGTCAGAATTGATACCTGAGCTTGTGTAGTGAGAGAAAAGCCATTCCAAGAAATAATTCCCTTCACCTCACTGCATGAAACCCATGGTGAATTCCCTATTTAGCAATTCATCTGGAGAATCTGACAAATCCAGAAACATGAAAAAGGTAGCTGTGAACTGGTTGAAGTGACTAAATCTCACGTATGAATCTCATATTTGGCAGTAGAAAATCCTTCCTACAGGCAGAAAACATCTGACCATTAGGAGTGCCATGGTGAGAAGTTAAATTGATCTTTTAGCTCAATAAGAAAAATGGTCCACAAAAGCAGCAGAATACAGTTCTGAGATTGATTTGTTACCTTGCTTATTGTATCAGCCAGCAACAGAGACAGATGAGAAACTGGAGTAATGTGAAATGGCCCACACTTTCTACAAAACCAGGTTTCTTTTAATTAACTACTCCTTCAGCACTTGATTACATGAAGAGCTGAATTCTCTGTTACAATTTGGAACAATACTTTAATGTCACTTTCTTGAGGAAAACAATCCCATTGCTTTTAGTAGATGTACTTTTGTATTTTAAACTGCCTGTGCATTCAGCCATTTTCTAGGATTTCTTTTCAGTAATAACCTGAGAAATTAATATTCTATTTACACTGCAAATTTTCTGTCTACTAATATGAAGTATTTTGATTTTATTTTTGCAGTAAGGAAGGATATCCTTCTATTTGCTCTATATCAAACAAACAAGAAACAAGCATAAAACCCTATCCCACCACCATCCCCAGCTAGTGAAAGGAAAAGTTTTGAAGCGCTAGAATCTAAGGCTTCTTCAACATTTTTCTCATCATTAAGAAATGTTAGATGGACAAGGCCAAATCAGAAATTTTGTCCTTATCTTCTGCATGCAAAATTCAATTTAGTAGACACAAAAGGAGAATATGTTGAAGAAGAGATGATCCAAAGGGGGACTCCATGCAGCAGAAAACAGACCACGTTCCACAAAGTTGAAGAAGACGGGGCAAGGGAAACAAATTCCAAGCATAGTGTTCCTCTCTCCTGAATCCCCCACATAGTGACAACTTCACAAGATGCAGTTCTATCTCCCACTATTTCACTGCCTTCCCAGAACCAAAGGAACTTGCTGCTTATTTACCTTAAATCTAGTGACAGCACACGGCTAATGGTGGTCATATGAAAAAAATAAAAAAAATGTACAATTGTTTATTTATTATTCTTATTTTTCAAGAACCTGGTGCTCCTGAATAAAAATATGCCGTTAAGCCTCTCTTCCAGTGCTTTTATAAATTTTCCCTTTCACTTGTAAGCAGTTCTACATAGCACAAAATTTAAATGTTGCACTAGAGTGAGTTAAGATGTTTGTCTCCTTACATTTGAGTAAAGTACTTATTTGAGTGGTTTTCATTACTTAACATGAGTGTTATAAAACAATATATACATGTAAATCAACTGAGAACTCTCCATAAGAGCTTCTCTAAATGCAAAAATATTATTATAAAATTCTACTGGGAAAAGAGAAAATGGAATTCCAAGAACTGTGCTTACTGCAGTAGAGCTAAGTTACTAGAAACTACTTATTTTAAAGATTATACTACAGCTTTAAAAAGATAGTGACATCTTTTTAAACAATCCCTTCACGAAAAAGGATGATAATGACACTGCTGGCTGTTCTGCCTCAAGAGGGAATTGTCCATCTGCTAGCAAAACCCCAAATCTATATCATTATTCAGATGTGTTTATAGAAGTATCAGAATACCCTTGGCACATTGAGAAACCAATAGGGCACATTTCAAGATCACAAATTTTTTTAAGCTTAAGTTCTGGGGTCATTTTTTTTTCCACATAAAAGAACTGTGTTTCAAGATCAGCTTCATTAGGGAGGTCTGCTGGGATTTGATGTTTTTATTTTCCTACAGAAGAAAACTTATTTCTTGAAGAGGAGCACCATCTCCTCACACATTAAATGAGCAAATATACAATTGTTCCCCCTAGTTTTAATTTGCATTTTATGATTACAACTAGATTAGAATTTTATACATTGCATCATTATTTAGAACAACCTGCTTTTATATTTCCCACAATTTCTGAATAAAACCAAAGCTACTCTTACATTTTCTTATTACTACTTCTAATAATATATATCAATATTGGTACAAAAAATAATCCCCCTAAAATTTGTGTAACTGTTGTATATCCTCACGACTATTTAGAACTAAAAAAAAAAGGTCTGAATTTTAACAGGACTTCTCCAATTCTTAAAGCAAATCACAGCTGAGGTGGGAGGGTTACAAAGCAGGAAATAAAAAGCTATGATTTCCTTCATTTGAAGCATGTTTCATTGACAAGGTATAGAACACAGAATCCATATTTGAGAATAGAATTTATACATAATGACAGAATAATTTTTCTTGTAAAGGACCTTTGCAGATCATATTTCTCAGCTACTGCTCAATTGTGGACACATTCAGAGTCACATCAGGTCACACAAGGCCCTATGCAGTTTTGTGATGAACATCTCCAAGGATAGAGAATCCTTGACATCTCTAGCCAACTTGTTCCAATGTTTCATTATGTTCATCATGCACATTTTTCCCTGTAATATTTAATCAGATTTCCTTTTGCTGCAGCATGTGTCCCTTGTCTCTCATCCTTCTGCTGTGAACCTTTGAGAGGAGTCTGGCTCTATCTTCTTGACAGTCTCTCATCTCATGGCTGTAGAGAGCAAGCAGGTGCCTTCTGAGCTCTATCCAGGCTGAGCAAGCCCAGTTCAGCCCCAACTCATTTATCAAGGACTCTCCTGTCCCTGACTATATTGCTGGCTCTTCACTGGACTCCCTGCATGTCTTTCCTACACACTGGAAGCCCAAACCAAACACCTAACTCCAGATGCTGCTCCACAGGTTGACTAAAGAAGAATGATCACTTCCCTGGGCCTTATTAAATTCAGCTCAGAATCTAATTATTCATTTTTATGCTGGCTGGGCACACATAGAACTCATGAGGGTTAGGGAGTTTTTACACATTCCAGCACAGCAGGATTTTCCCATGTCTCTGTGGACAGCACAAAACTGTAAAATACCTGTGGTGTGTTTGTATAGGACCTAGTGCAGCACGGTCTCTGAGCTGCACTTACTGGTGGAGTGAAAGCACAAAATGAAAGTATGATTTGGATTAAAAAAAAAGTAAATCATATAAGTTCCAGTGTTGATGGAATAGGTAATTTAGATTTATTGGTCGGAATCAGAAATTTAAAAAAAAAAAAAAAAAAAAAAAAAAAAAAAAAAAAAAAAAAAAAAAATTGCTGAAAAAAAGAAGCCCTAATGAAAAGCTGATACTTCTCATACTCAGGATATCAATGCAAACAAAAACTGAGTTGCTGTACTCTTATCCTTTCTCTGCTGAACAGGATGCCAGTTGTATTAATCATGATAATTTATCTTTGTTGAAATTTGGAAAAATCCCCTCAAATTATTTCAGAATAGGCCAATAAAAGCAAAGAGAGGAATGTTATCTTTAGATACAACTATTATATTGTTTTTTGTTTGAATGGTGATCTACAGCCTGACTGAAAACTAATTGAAAAATGATGAAAGTAACTCTTTTACTTCAATGAGTTTGGAATCAGATCCTTAGAGGTGCAACTTTTATGCATGTCCTAGCAATCAATATTACAGAGAAATAAAGAAATAGCTGTTAATCATGCTCCAAAAAGACAGTGTTTAGAGGTTTTTTTTTTTTTGCTGTTGCAGAAAACAAATATACTCTCTAACACACTGTAATGAGCTGGCCAAGCTAGTTTAAAATATCAGCTGTCTTTTTGTTCAACAAAGTATTAAAAAAAGACTCTCCTGACACATATTCTATATCCCTTGAGGTCCAATTTTCCGACTAATAGACCTTTTTTTTCTTCCCTTTCCCTTTAAAGACTCAGATTTCCAGGCCCTCTAGAGCATCCTGCTGCATTTTCTAACCTTTAGAAGCAAGCTGGAAGGCTGACAGATATTTCTTCATTTTCCTCTATTCTTCTCAAAATCAAAAGCCTTTTAGGACCACAAATCTTGTAATTTTAAATTTATAATAATAGATTAATATATTTAGAAATCTGTTCATTTATTAGTTATTTTATTCACTTCAAAAAGTCAAAGCAGATTTCCATTACTTTTATAAATTAGAAGTAATTTTAGAAGTCTAACAGCATGACAGCCTAAAAGAAGAATTCCACTAGATATCCCATATTAAATACAACAACAATAACACTCTGAAATACACATAAAATAATGATAGTGTCTCCTGAGCAGTTATATCCTATGGTGGATTTCATAGAGGTTAATGAGGTTTTGCACACCATTTAACCCATAAAGTAATCTGCAGGTTATGGTATCAGAGAGCATACACAAAAATGCCAGTGAACCATCCAACATGCGGCAGAATCAGTTTCAGCTCCAGCCCTGCTTTATCAGGATAGTTTATCCTGGTCCTACATTGATGCAGGGAATGTCTGCAGTTGTGTATTCATATGGAAAAGGAAGATCCTAGAAGCCTTGAAAACAAACCTCAAAGCATCATGACAGCACAGAGCAAGGGATGGGGCAAATATGCTCTTGAAGTTTGATTCAGAAAGTGTGAATGTAAATTCCCAACTTACTGGCACCACTTGGATTCTGGGCTAGTAAACTCTTCCCTCTAAGCACATCACAGGAACTGGAAAAGTTCAGATCCAAGTGAAAAATCTTCTGTTTTGTTTTTTAACAGTACCTTATCTGAAGATGCACTACCTGGATCTTTTCACACATTTGTCACTAAAATGAAGCCTGCAAAACTCTGTAGACCTTCAAGTGCTCTATCCAAAAGGGCAAAGGCTCCACCTTGCCTATAGCTCACACTTCTGACATTATGTCAGAAGGACATTATGCTACATGGACAGATGCAAAAGCCTCTGTCTATAGCTACAACTTTTCATTCAATATGGTCACATTTAGAGTACACTGATTCATACTCAGCAGAACTGCAAATTTTAATTTGGAACTTACAGTTGCTTGTGTAATAACTGGACATAAGTTTGGAAAACTATCTTTTTATTTCCACAAAAATGGACTTTGGAAAACATTTTGGCCAGAAAGCTTCCTATTCTTCTGATCTATCTTGATATTGATTGTAAGATTGCACAACAAAATGCACATTTAAGTTGTATACTAAAATGCATGGAATGTAACCATGGGAAAGGATAGATAAAAAATACTCCAACAAGAGAAATGTAAGTTAAGCCCACTGTTTTTTCTTCAGTTTCTAAACAAATATTTTTCTTTAACTATTATTTAGCTATCCATCATCCAAAAAGATTCTCAATTATTGAAAAATCAATTACAATTAAAAGTGAAAACATCTCCCCATTCTAGTTTTGTTTACTTCTATAACTGACAGATGATCAAACTTCCTCTTCCTTTTTTTTTTTTTTTTTTTTGAACAGTGACAAATTAATTAGACAGAAATAAGTTCTCTACATCTTTTTGGATAACTACTTTTGGATGACACAAATCATTACGTGAAAGTATCTTTTCCTATTCTTTGCCTAAAAGTCTCAGTAACTAGGTTGGTCTCACTGAACATAAATACATTTTTTTTGAGATTAGTCCCCTCCACTGAACCTAAAAGTGAAGATTCAACCTATTCAACTCTTAGAATCAATGACTAAAAGCAGGCATTGAAAATTGTAGTCCAGTTCATTAGTATTGCTACTTATTATAATGCCATTTACTAAACAACATCAGTGTTCATCCAATGATATAAAAGGCCATGCTTTCAATTACATACGTTACAAAAAATTTGGATGGTCAGCATACATTGTCATAATCCTTGGACAAAATTTAAGGAGATTGCAGGACCTGATAGCTTTGAATGCATTGTTAATTAACTTCAAGCTTTGCACAGCCTCCATGATTCACTACTTTCAGTAAAAAATCTATTCCTGCTGCAAACCTTTCTCAAAATACAATGATGCTGAAGCAGAGTTTCAGAGCAAAGGCTTGAAGGCATCTTAACTAAGGTTTCCATTATTCTAAAATGTAGCAAAATGGAGTTTATCATCCTGTTCCTCACAATTTTCTCTTTTATGAAGAACCTCCACCTGACCTTCAAATATAAATCATGTTGATTGTTTTGAAGTAAGGACAGTGAGTTGAAGCAACTGGGCAAACCACGGTTTGTCACATCTCTCACCTCCTTACATCATGCCATATTATACATCCACAATCTTTCCCATGAACTTTATTTGCTTTATTTCTTGTCAAAAGAAACAACATGAGTCTCTTGCCAACCTACTTTACATTTCTTTTTTTAAGAATCAAATCCTAAAAAACATCAGTCTTCAAACAGATGAGACATATATAGAAATGTTTCTTTAATGAAAATATGGATGACACTAATGCTAGTATTAAATATCTTTACAACACACTTTTTAGTCTTTTAGTTTAACTATAGAGTTTAAAAAGATATACACAATCATAGATGACTAAAATATGTAATGCATTTGATTGAAGTACACCACTCATTTGACTGAAAGATTAACTGTAAATATTTGAAATGAGTAGTCATTATGCTACCCTTTTTGTATACTACTTTTATTATATATTACATGCACCACTTAAGAGAATTTAATTTGTATTGTTTCTTCCATTAAGGGGAAGTTACAACTAAAACAAGCCTTTTTTTTTTTTTTTTTAATAGTTGTCTTTTTTGAGTTTTATTGTCCCATAATTAACCAGTGTATGTGCTATTCACACAAGAGTGCCAATTCACTGCGACCAGCTCCAAGCAAAGTTCAAGTGAGGGCTAACGATGTCTTAAACTTTTATGGAGGAAAAATATTGCAAAGTTAGTGGCTGTGATCCTGAGATACAATCAGATTGAAATGAGCTTAACCAAAATGCCCTCAGAGATGGAGCTTCAACAATATTACATTGCTGCTGTGAAAGAAAGGACAACCTAAGGTCATTTATTTTTACCTTGGTGATTTCGAAAATGGCCTGTTACATACACTGCTAGGGTGTGGGATTTCTTTGCTTTTAAAATGTTTGCTTTGACATTGCAATTTACTATTAGAAATGTGGCTGTCTGCTTTGAATGAAATACGAAATGCTAACAAAATCCAAAACCGGTAAGGGTTTGGTAACACAACAGGATGAGCTGTTTGACGTGTTCTAAATTCTGGGTGAGCAGCTAGAGATGTTTTATAATAAAACAGCTTTCTTGAAGCATGTATCTCTGTAATGATGAATTTTTATAAGGGAAGTATTTGGCTGTGTTTAGGTGGCATTTTACACCTGAAGTAAAAAAATTGATTTAAAAAAACCCAGGTCAATCTACAAGGATGGAACTTTCATTAAATCATACTGAGATGCCTGTAAGGATGCAATAAATTCTCCAAATAAACCACGATGCAGTGTGGTGACTTTCAATGACTTTTAAATTACATCCACAGGACAAATATCCCTATAATCTTCTATGGAATGTACAGATCAGGGGAGGTAAGCACTACTTTTGGATTTCCAACTTAGATCATATCTGGCGTGATTTTTCAGATTAGTCAAGTACCCACACGTCCAATTTCATCAGCTCACAGACTGCTGCAGACTCTCCACACATTAGAAAGCAGGGTAGGTTTTTTTGGTGTTTTTTGAGAAACCTAAACATTCTTTGTCAGTTTTGAAAATTCTCTGTGTTAATCTCACCTGATAATCCAGTGATAAATTTACAGGAGGAATATTTCATGACATTCATTTCCATGTATTAAGTGATATTAAGATAATCATTAGAGAAGAGAGAGACAGCTAACAGAACTGCAGTCTATATATAGACATTGATTCTTCCATTTCATCAGAGAATATATTAAATGTCACATTCTGTTGCACAGCCAATTAGAGAGGTAAGGATGACAAAAAAGAGTTTTCCTGCTGGTTTTGTTACCAGCACAGCATGGAATCAAAAAAAGAGACAGGGCTACCCAGCCAGGAACAGACTGCAGTAGTGCTAAAATATTTTAGCCTTGAACTAAGATAAAATGCAAATAAAAAGCAGTTCATTTTAAAACACATATAACATTAACTGAAATTCTGAATACTTAATAATTTGGTCTCATATTTAAGTAAAAGACATCTGCAGAAGGAAGCAAACTATGGATTTTGCCTGCCAGAATAATATACTAAAGTGAAGTGTAAGTTAAAAATCTGAATAATGTTGAACTAAGAATTTGAAAATATAAAATTTGAAACCCAAAATTATTCTGAAAAATGCTAAAAGATAATGTGTAAGCAAGTCTTCTCTGGCCTTCAACCTTTCCAAATGACATAACAATTATTGTAACCTAATGTCCTGTGCAGATGACCCTGCAATTATCACATTACCATTCCGTTTTAAGGATATTTTAATTAATTAAGCAGTATATAATTCTACTTAGTAAATATAATCATCATTAATCAAGATGAAACTAACATGTTTATCATCTAGAAGGTAAATCAAGCCAAATTTCTCTAATTTAAAAATTTTAAACACTGGGAAAAAGAGGAAGTATAAGAAAACAAGCAAAATTAATCCCATGAGACATCAGCATATTTTTTTTAAAATGTCTCAGTACAGAGTCTCAATAAAATGTATATATTTTTCCCCCCTCTATTTCTATTTTAAGCAAAGAGAAAGAATGTCAATATCTTCCTTACAATAAATCAGATTTTTTTTTTTTTTATGAGGGGTAAGATGATGAGAAAAAACAACAAAATCTTATAATAGGGAATCCTAAACTCAGTTTAGAACTGAACTGAATGGAAATTTAGCACTGAAAAGTTTTGTGCAGGCAAGGCAAATCTTTTATATTGAACAATGCTAAATCTAGAAGGCAGGTAATTACTTTTGAACTGTATAATAGAAAATTACTTTTATTGCTACTGAATAGCTAAAATTTAGCCTTTTTTCTCCTAAAACGTGCATTTTCATATTTTTTCTGTGTTTTCAAAAATAAGTGATGCAGTGATGCAGTTTTGCTGACAAAACAATTGCATTAATGAGTGTTCCTTTTGTTAAGACAACTGAGGAGCCTTTGATAAAACGAGAGCAGCAGCATGTTAGGCTCTCAAAAAGTTATTAGAGAAGTAACATAAGAAAAGGTGTGAAACAGGGTCGTCTTCTTCCTGGTAACCTGGAGCTTACTATGCAATTCCTTTATTCTCATGAAGTTTATATTTCAACTGGCTTGCATACTCTTAAAGCACAAGCAACAGAAAGACAAAGAGATCTGCTTCAAATTCCAGATAAAATAGTAAATACTTCTTTTTTTCTCCTCAATTAGTTATCTAAACATTTCATCCAATAATTGTGTTTATGGGATAAAGCAGCTGAAGTGACAACTACATGTATTGCAGCCTATCATCTCTCCTGTGTTCCTTGTTCTAAAATACAGAATAAAGATCATGAGTCTTTCAACTTGAAAAATCAGTGTTTCTCATACCTTTTGTTTGATGATCATGTCGTTGATGTCATCAAGATCACCAACTTTCACTCTCTGAGATTTTATCTCTCGATCCAGTCGAGAGAGCCAGTCAGTGAGTTCTGCCCATGCCTTATTGAAGTCAGCCAAGGCTGGAACCTCCAAAAGCACAGAAGATGGCATTTCTGGTTTGAAGGTGGTGGTTTCCTTGGTTACCCTGGTTTGTGTATCCACAGCAACAGTTTCACCGGGAGTTACTGAAAGAAAAAAGAAAAGCTAAAATTACTGAATAAATGAACTATGATAAATGTTTATTTCAGAATTTATGCCATAGAAAGGATAAGATAGAAATAAAGCTATTTCTTGACATTATCTCTACTGAAAATATGAAAATCAAAACTAAAAGAAGATATGAATTCATTTTTTTCCGCAGGATTTCTATTCTATTCTATTCTATTCTATTCTATTCTATTCTATTCTATTCTATAGAATGCTTAACATCCAGTATTCCCAGCATATTCAAATTCCATCCTTTGAAGACCAGCTGGACCTAGAACACTAGCAAATGAGCAATAAGAACCCCTTGCTAAAGGTCACTGAAGCATGAGTAATTTTCCAAAAATCTAATAGTGTGGTCAGATCTCTCTGTGCTAGAAGACAGATTGAAAAAAGTTGGTTGGACTATGCAGCACATCTTAGCATCACCATGTATTAAGAAACAAGTTTCCTCCACTATGTCCAAGTCATTCTGTAGCTGAGAAATTGTCTGACTAAAAATCTTCACACTTACTGTTATCACCAAGTGCTTCCCATAGGCCCTGTGGCCAAAATGGAAACTTATACAACAAGAACTTCAGCCTTGACTAATTACTTATTTTCTACCTCATAACTTATAAATATTATGTGTTATAATTTGGATATTTGTGGATTTTTTTTCTTTCTTTTTTGGAGAAAACAGACACATCTTCTTAGTGTCTCCCTGATCTATGAGCTATGGGTTTTAAATAATCTGTAAACTATTCATTGCTTGGAATGTGGAAGTACCCAACACTGAAGCAGTTTCTGTCTCTGCAGCAAAAATGATGAGAGGTGCCACAGACAGATACCATTGGACAGAGAAACTTGGAACATAAAGTCATTCAGAATTTCAGTACTGATCTTTTCTCTTTGATTTTTGCTATTTACAAAGAGATGGCTATGAACTGTTAGGCTATTTTTGCCCTTCAATTAATGATTCAAAAGCAATTCCTCATGCACAAATATTATTGCAGATGAGATTACATTAAATTATATTTTGTTCTTTATTTTTTTTCCTCATTTTTTAAAAGATCAACCAAAGAAGAAAAACTAAAACAGAGAAAACAGGAGAACACAAGGCATTCACTAAGGTTCTAGATATTAGAAAAGAAACTAAATACCTACACTTTAGAATCTCTATCTGAATCAGAAACTGAGAAAGCAATAGCTAAACCAGGAAGACTGAAATAAAAGCTCTGTGGAGTGTGTTTTGCAATTTCTAGCATTGAACCACTAAATCTTAATTTCTAAAGGACCAAAATGAGGGTTTTTTGCATTTTTCCCAGTCTTCTTACAGAGCAGAGAAAATAAGTTTCCTGTCCTCTTCCTGTGAGATAGCTCGTCTTCAACAAAAGCAAACCAAATCACCAAAACAGTGCAGTCCCACACATGGTAAGTTTTCTGTTTTGTCTTCTTTTCTTTTCTTGCTATTACATCTGAGAGTTTAATGGTTTTCCATTGACTTTCATGCCACTACAAAAAATGTTTGAAACATGAAAACACAGGTAGTAGGTCAGGGTTCAACAATTTGTCCATAAAGCCAAGGCCTCGTATTTCCTCTGTGACATCACAAATTCTTAGACTACAGGAAAACAGTTGCCTAATATAGCATTCCCATAGGTTAAACAGAAATTATCTCATCTCAGAGGAAATTATTCTCCTCATCAGCATTCAGCTAAATTGAAGAACAATTTTTTAAACTGGGACATCCATCAGTAGACTTAGGGTGCCTGAGAGGGCTGCCTGGCATCTCTTTGCATCTCACATATTTTGACCTGAGTACACAACCACGAGTTCACCAATTAAGCTCTATTTATTTATTTTTTCCCCCAGTGGCAGCCATTTCAGAAAAGGGTGTTTCTAATATTCTAATGTTTATGGGTTTACTAGTCTGGATTTTGGCTTATGTGTTTTAGGGCATTTTGGTCCATTGGGCTGGGGTTTTTATGGTTTTGTTTGATTTTTTTTTTTTTTTTTCTTGATGTAGTTCTTTTGTGTCAAGAAACTTAAAATATTGCAAAAAAGATTGTAAGGTATTAGCAGAAGTCCAACAGTCCAGTACAATATCTTCTCTAAAAACTTCAAGATCTACCACTATCTACCACCGTCTTCTAAGGATGGCAATAATCTGTTCCACTTTGACTGACCATTAGTATATTTCAGTTATGAAATTATTTATAAAAAATACCTTTAGAAAGTGTTTGTATAGTGTTTTACTTCTGACACTTATCTCCCCTCAGAGCAAAAATGCCTCTTAGAAAAAAATCTATCCCTTATTTCTCTCCATTTATGCTTGCATGGATATGACACAGTTCATTTAACAGAACTGTATAAATGAGAGACAAAAAATAATAGACATATATAAATCAACATTAACAACATAATGTGTAACAACAGATCTCATTCTGAAAAAGATTATCCAGAACTGCACTGACAGTTTCTGAGACTCAAAGGGGACAATTTTTTGCTTTTGCTTTTGGTGGGGTCTTTTTATTATTAGTTTGGCTTTGTTTTTTTCTCAGGACAATTCATTTATAAATACAGAACTTGATTTTTTTTTTTTTTTTTAATATCTGGGTAATAAATTCTATCCCAATGAAACATGTCATAAAAATAATAAAGAACTTAATCTTTCAACTTATTTAAAGGTTATAATGGTTTACTTCTGTGATATGATAAACCTGAAAACCAAAAGGACAATTAGAATTTAAGACATTAAACCACACAAATAAGAAGTTTTTAAGGTGATTTCTCATAAGTACCTTCTGCTCTTTAACAAAGAGGAAACAACACAGAGCAATAATAGGAGAAAAATAAAACACAGAATGATAGGTGTGATTTTCAACTTGTTCTTGAACTTTGAAATATACTGATGAAATTGAGAGTATATTGACAATTTTTGAAGAAACTTGAAGAATTAGAATAATTGGAATGTGTAATAAAATTGAAATTCAAATATTTAATGAAAACCCAAGTAAAACAGAATGAAGTCATTTGCAAGGAAAGAATTCCCCCACTTCTTTTACTCCGCTTATTTCAGTGTTGTGTTTCAAGGAGGGTTAAACTGACAAGTCAAAACAAATAAAACTCCTTATTCAGGTACTGAACAGACAGGAAAAATGACAACATTTTCAAAAGCTTCAAAGCCCTTCAAACACCCTCTTTTAAGCCACAGTCTTTAAGCAGAACTGCTTGAGTTCACAGGAATGTTCCTAACCATCCTTCTGGATGCTTTTAGTGGTGGTTAAGTTGCAACTGTGTAAGGTAACTGCATCTTCTAAGTCAAAGCTTTTTAACAAAGAAGAAATAACACAGTAAATGCATGTGAATTTTAATTCAATTTTCACGTCTAGCCTGGGTTTTTAGTTCAATTGTTAGCAGCATCATTTAAGGGAGGTGCCAGCCTTAAATCCTTCATGCAATGAATAGCAGTAATATGCACCCACTAAACTTCCTTCTTGTTTTAGTCAGGAAAACTCAGCTGCATTGTACTCACTCTAAGCAAGGAGAAAAAGAATACCTGTACTTTGTGGTATACACTCAGATGACATCAGTCAGTGAATTTGCTATTTTAACATAGGCAATGCCTGACATTTTAGTGGTAGAACGAGTATTCCCTCTGTGGGCAAATGAGCAGTTCACTGGCTGGGACATTGCACACCAGGCAGGTTTGGCTTATTTCATTATTTCGTGGGTTATATGACTTATATCAGTGTCACTTTACCAACACTATATCCTTGTGAGCTTGACTTGGAACAACTAAACTCCACAACACCATGTAGGTGAAATTCTGTCAGGTACTAAAATATGCTTTTCTTTTTTTTTTTTTTTTTTTTTTTCCTATGCTGTGGCATTGCACAGCAATGAAGTTTTCGACAGGGTTAGAGAACACCCATGACTGTATTCTTAAAGTCCAAGATGATTTCTTGGAGAGACATCTGGAAAGACAGTTCTGAGTCTGATTTATTTAGACTTATTCCAGTGATAAATGAATAGTTTCATCTCTGTGTGTCCTTCAACATTAAGGAAATATAGTTAAGAGTACATTAAGTTCCCTATTCAGTACAGCCCTCCCTGAAAAGTGCTCACTGCCAGTTACACTTTTTGCAGAGGAACTGCAGCTACCTGCCAGGTGTTCCAGGTTATAAAGGAGTTCTGAGAGGAAAATAATAGTGGCCAACAAAGCTCTGATTAAATATTATGAATAATATAAATTTATTACCTCAAAAAAACCCAACCAACTTTGAAGTCTGAAAGCAAGGAATGTTTTTTTCTGGTGATCTGAACTCAAAACAAAATCTTTATGTTGATCAAAAATTATTGCCAACAAAATTCCACCCACAGCTCTAAATGTGGAAAATATGCATCCTTAGAGCATTGTATCTCAAAGTTAACATTTCCTTAACATTTTAATCAGCTTTTAAAGACAGAAATTCATGTTTCAAAGTGAGTGTTTTCTATTTTAATACAACACCAATGTTTGACTTTCTTAGTCTTGAATATTTAGTTAAAACAATTCTTAGTAAAAGATTTAGTAACTGTATCAGGTATATTTCATACATACTAATTTTTATAGATTATGAATCGGTAAAAGTTTTATACCTAATTTCATGAACACTTAGAACATCCACATTATGTGTTACTATTATCAGTTTAAAATACAATTGCCTAGACTACCTTTAAATTCTAGAAGTTCTTTATGACTTTAAAAAGTCATTATGGATTACATTATAATTTTAATTATTACAGGTAAAAGAAAAGAAGCTGATAGTTTATGGGATTATTAATTAAAGTTTAGATCTCAAATAGTCTGTGCAATGGGATGAAGGGGCTGAAACTAAAGACCCCGTAGAGGCTACCAAAGAAAGTAGAAAGTCAAGGTTAAAAAGCTTATGAGAAAAGGAAAAGATTTACAAGTGTGTGTACTGCTACCTTTGAAAAATAACTACAAAAGCTATGGTTTCTAAAATGTTACTGTTACTATTACTAGATTTTTAAACAGCATCGGAGCTTTAAATTTAGTAGGAAGATAAGTGTCAGCTTTCTCAGACTTTTTTTTCTTTGTCACAGCATAGATAGGTCTGGTAGAATCTTCTTACCATCCTTCTTTTTATATCTAGAGGTGTGAATAACCCGTTTATTGTACAATACATTTTTCCAAGTTCCTCCAAACACAACAAGCAAGATGTTTTGAGATGTCTTCCACTCAACATAAAGAAATACTCTTCTATCATAAACACTGAATTGCAACAGGAATAAAAACACAGAAAATAGGTAGAGACTATTAAGCACTAAGAATTTCAGAGATATATACCACATAAGTTGGCTTGTGTGCATCATAATGTAAATAAACATTAGGGTGAAGCTAAATTAGTGCCACGTAGCAAGAAGTTCATATTGTGACCTGTTGCTGCAAAGAGCTTCTGCAAATTCTTGCTGTGTATATAAGATACCTAGAAGTGAAATGTTAGCAGTTGCCTTGGTCATAAGAGGTACTTCAAGGTAATTTCTAAGTGCAGAAATTAGTTTTAAAAAAATTGCCCTTTGTAGAAAGAAGAGAATCAGGTTGGAGGATACTTCAGCAAACTGAACACAAATATAAAACGTCCATGGGTTCTAATGGGATGCACCAGTTAAGTGCTGAGGGTAGCAATCATTGCAAGGATGCCTTTTACAAACTTTGATGGATCACAGAAGGAAGAAGTGTCTGAAGAGTGGAGGAAAACAAATGTCACTTCTATCTTCAGAAAGGATAATATGGAGGACCCAGGGAACCACAGCTTCACCTCAAACCCTGGGAGAGTGATGGAGCTGTCGGCATCATGGGCTGCATTAGGAGGATCATTGCCAACAGGTGGACAGAGCTGATCCTTCCCCTCTGCTCAGCACCTGAGGAACTGAATCCAGTTCTTGGATCCCTAGTGCAGGATAGCTATAGAGCTACTGAAGAGACCAGTAAATGCTCACAATGATGATTAAGGGACTGAAGCGTCTCTTGTATGAGGAAAATCTTGAGAGAGCAGGAACTGTTCAGCCTAGAAAAAGGACCTGGGGGGACCTCATGAACATGCATAAATATCTGAAGGGAGGGTGCACAGGAGGTGGAGCCAGGCTCTGTCCAGCAGTGCCCATGAGTGAAAAGAAAATGGAAACAACTGAAACACAGGAAGTTCCCCCTGATTATCAGGAAATGCTCTTTGTGTGAGTCCTGCAATGGGTTGAACCAGAGAGTTTGCAGGATCTCCACTCTCAGAAATACCCAAACGCCACAGAAACATCTTCTGGGTAGCCTCCTCTAAGTTTTCATGCCTGAGTACGGGATTGGACCAGATTACCTCCAGAGGTCCCTTCCAATCTCAGTCTTTCTGTAGTCCTGTATCTTCCAAGGCACTCCTTAAAAACGAAATCTGAAACAGTTTAACAACTAAGAATTCTTTGGGAAGGAAGCAGCTAAGAAAGAAGATAATGGGAATAATCCTGGCACAGTGTGTGTAAAAAATTCAACTGACTGCTCTACATGTGGTGGAAAAAACTTTAAATCTGCAGCATTTGATCCTAATTAGACTATGACTCAACCAGGGACAAGTAGTGCAAAACCAACTGAAGACTGTAATATATATCTGTAAACAGAGATAGCATTAATCTGCTTGGACCTATTACTCCATTCAAACCTTTCTGAAAGATAAACTGCTCTAAAGTTCAGTCTCCTTTTAGTAATATAGAATTTTCATGGCATTCTCCAAGAATCTTTCCTTAGGTAAAGTTCAGCATGATTGATGGGGCCACTAAAAATTGAAACACAAAAGGCTATGGTATGAATGGATCACTTTTAGTAAGTGTGAGAATTAAGCAGAGAGAAACTAAAGAAAGGTAGCCCAAGAACCTTTCATATACTTTTTTTAAAAAAGTAGTTTTATTTATACCACTACACAATGTGTTTATTTTTTTCCAACAGAATAGAGCCTTTTTCAGTGAGCAGTTGTTACAAAAGGGTTTCATGAAAATGAATGTTTTGTACTACAGAAGTTGTGGTCCTGTAAAATCAGATTCTGTCACATACTTGCCTTATAAAAGACGTTGTGACAACATCTGTCACAAATGATGCAAGCACCTCTCAGTATTCCTTTTGTCAGTAGAAGTAACAAGTTCCTTGATTTAGTATGCAGCTTTCAATTGGATGACAATCTCTGACAACAATTTACATTTCCAGTCTACTGCTATTGGCATGTAATTGAATTTTTGCAGCTAATTCTTTAATATAAGAAAAAAACTACACAGACAGCAGCTCCAACTTTTACAGTCTCATACAAATCACCACTTTTAATTTTCGTAAGACCTATATATTGACCTAACAGGCATAAATTGCTATCTTATCCAAGGGAAAATAGGTGTAAAAAATTGTACACAGATACAAAATAACAAGAAACCCATTGACTTCTAAGTGTCTTGTAGTTAAAAAAAAAGAAAAAGGCTATGCTTAAAGAAGCTGTAAAATAATCTGAGCTCAATTATTAGCTAATTTAACAGAATTATAGAATTAATGCAAAAATGTCCTAGTCTATCCTTATTCTTCAAGTGAAAAATTTTGTAGGACTAAAAACAGCTGTTCAAAGGCAACATCATCACTGTCACTTTGTTTTGACAGAGGAATTACTGAAATCACTGCAACCACCTTCTGTTCTTTCATCATAACTGTAAAAATATCTTACCAGACTACTTTGTGAAACCCTTGTCAAGTTTTCTTGTATTATGCTTACTTTCCACATCCAACTAACCTATATTTTAGTTTTACCCTATGAAAAATTGCCTTTGGGAACTTAAGTGTGGTCTGACCACCAATCAACTGTTAAAAAACGATCATTAGTGCAAATCTCTTCTTGCCTATTTCCACCACTGCCTTTCCCCTGCTACTTCACACTGATACAAAGACAGTCTGATATTTCAGTGATAAACTTCATATATATCAGACTCGAGGATTTTACAGATGGAATAGAAGAGGTTTTCATTTGCCATCTTTTCTTCCTTTTAACCTTCTATGGCTCAAGGAGCAAGTCCTCCTGTCATCCTCTCATATCCTCTGACTAGGGCAAAAACCTTACAAGCTTTGTTCCTCATTCCCTGTATCCTCCACTCTGCTCACACTCATTGACTGTTTCTCTGTAGAGCAGTTCTATCTCTGAGGAAGCTCCATTTCACAAGAGAAATATGAGGAAAGCTGTCAAAGACTCAGGTAGTTCATGACCAGGATGTCCCTGAGCACTGCTCCCTTCACAAGGAAAAGCTGTCTTGCTTTGCTCTATTGAAGAGACAAGTCAACAAAGAACAGACAGGTCAAGAGGATGGTGGGCAGAATGACCAATCACTTCCTGCTATTCTAGCAAATTAAAGAGATTTTCTCACAATGTGGTTGTCAATAGGCCTAATTACCATACAAAAAGAAACAGAATAGAGAGATTACTGCTATTTGCAGGCTGATGCTATCTGGATAGTCAAATATCACAGTAGTTTGGGTTACTGTAACAAAAAGAAGGGAGGAGAGAGAGAGAGAGAGAGAGAGAGAGAGAGAGAGAGAGAGAGAGAGAGAGAAAGTAGGTTTAAAACACTATTGAAAAAAAAATGTGATTTAAAGACGGAAAGCTAGAAACTTAGGCAGAAAAACTGAAAAAGGGCATAAGCTACCACTTTATTATAGCTACCCTTTTGCTAGGAATGCTACTCCCTTTTCTCATATCCTCCAGAATAAACTAATCTAAATTTTTGGTTCTCTCTGCATTTAAAAAAAAAATGATAGTTACCATATATTTTGAAAATTGCCAACACTGGATTCTGTTACCAAGATTATTGGAGCCATGTAAAAAAGTCCAACCATAACTGTAACTTATTTCTGTGCTCTCACTTGGTGTAGGTTATCAATAATTGACTGAAGAATTCTGCAGTTTGCTATCATTTACATTTCATGGGATTTAACCAAAATAAATCCAGCATATCCTGATGCTGCTGTCTATTGATCAAGACATTAGATGAAGGAAATCAAGTTGCAAACCTTGCTCCTCAGAAGAAAATACCAGATCATATTTTAAAAATGGAATAGGTGAATGTGGTCCTTTGAAAGACAAATTATAGCATTAATCTTATTTACATCACAAAACTTGACAGCTGTGCTTCAACAACTTGTTACAGAATAGAAAAAGTAGACCTTGGTTCCATATTGTCTTTAATAACAGCAAAGCAGCCAACTCCTGTTTTGACTTTCTGATTTATGTTTTATCATAGGTATGAGTACAATAATAATTCTGTGTAACTCAGAAAAAGTTATATTTAATCAGCTGAGCCCTGAAAAAAAAAAAAAAAGTAGTTCACAATCCTTTTGTAAACTGCACTGTCACACCTGTTTTTTACAGATCTTTCAAAGAGGAACCTACTGCCAGATCCCTAAAACAGGATGTTAAATATAAAGATGTAACCTTTGGTTTTATTCAAATTGGGCATTTGTGGCTTAAGTATATTTTGCATATATTTTTCACCTGTCAGAAAAACCAGAAGCAAATCCTCAAATCAAGATATGTTATAAAGATCAAAATAGAAATTCTGAGAATAACAGAGATTTGAGTTTCTAAACTTGCTTATTATGTTTTTATTCATGCAGCTTGGAAGGCAGAGTGTCAGCTTTTTATATAGATGCTTTTCATTACTTCTCCCTGTTGGTGTTACAGCACATGCTGTGAATGACCTCCAGAGATTCCTGAAGCTGTATGCAGAGAGAAAATTGAATCTGAAAGCTTTATTAGACAAGTTTGTCTTCAGCTTGTGTCTGATGTCAGCTGTATTGAAAAATAGAACTGCTTGTGAAACTGGGTCCTGACCTTGAAAAATCTCCAATCAAGTGGTAACAGATCCAGTTTTGAGCCATATTGTTTTCTGGATGTGTCACATACATGAGAAGTAAAAAAATAAACCAAAAACTTCTTAATGGAAATCAGATGGAATGATTAGACATTTCTTTCCTGAATATAAAGGGGAAAACAGATTTATGGTTATTTACACATAATAGGGCCATCTCAGGCTGGCATCTCTGAACCTCTTTATTGCATGAGTATGCCTCACACCCAAGCCTATTAAAATTATTTATATAAACCATTATTTATTCCTTCATCTAAAAGAAAAGGTAAAGACAGTAATCTGTTCCTTTGCTAATCCACTTTATACAAGCATGAGCAAGTTTTGTTAGGCCAGCTGATTGAAGGAGGAGTCTACTGTTACTGGTCTCTAATGATTTAAGAGCTCAAGGTATTCTCTGTGATACTTCCCTACTGCATTCTTACCTATTCAATTTCCTTCTTGTATTTTATTTTTGTAAAACTTTCTATCGCATTAAGCCAAATTATAGCTAATGTTATCAGTAGACATTTCCTCTGGAGACAACGTGCACAAGTATCAGAAACTATGTGTTTCTAGACACATGATCACAATTGGAATTAGTATTTTTCTCTATGACAACTCATGAGAGTGTTCTTCTTTACTGATGTCCCATAACCAAAGGGAACCAAAATGGACTTCTGGCAGTAGCACTGCCTTCTAATTCAGTGTAGAACTACTTGTCCCCACAGTTGCATGCTGTGGATTCTTAGCTGTTCAAATCTCTGGAGAATGGTTTATTATTATCATTTAATAAACATTTAATATCAACACAGGTGGCCATCAGTATTGAAAACAATGTAGATGCACCCATGGATTGTTCAGTTTTTCCCAAAGAATTATTTTGAGTATCCTTGGTCTCAGTCATACTATGCTAGCTGCTATAAAAAACATAGACACTCAAATACCTAATTTTACATTTGTTTTTAATTTGCCCTTTGAATACACATATTGTAATATTCTCAGGTGCACAAGGAGTTTTAAGACTGGCTTTTGGAAATTCTGAGAAACAGTGCTGAACTACAGCATATGTGTTCATTCAAACAATGAGCATACTATATAAACAATGACTGCTTCAGAGCACATTAGCTCTGAAATATGACAAAATAAAGGGTATCTATTGTGCATTTTTTGCCCAAAGCTAGTTGTTGTCATTTTGCTTCTTACATTTTTGTCAGTCTCCTGATTATCTCTTAAATACAAATTGTTTGTTTGTTTTTAAAGAGGCAGAGGAACAGTACACAATCCAGTTCTGAGGTCCATGGAAATGAATATATTTCAATGGCTATAGTTTCCTGAACAAAGAATCCTTCATCTTCACTGAAAATATTAAACCAAATATCATGTCAGAGATTTGACAGGGCAGTCTTCATAACACAGGATACTTCTATGTCCATCTGCATGTCCCCCTATCTTAGAAATAACCAGTATGGAATAACAAAGAATTCAACTATGCATTTTGAAAACAAAAGAAAATTTCAGCTCCATACAACACATGCACTAGCATTTCAGAAGCTCTTTCAGCCTCTGAGGTAAGTGGATTTTAGTTTTAAACCTTAAGTTATTTCATCAAGGTATGTATTTTCACATACATGCTTTTGTTGAGTGCTAAGTTTCCTCAAAAACCTACAGACTCACAAATGGCATATATTTTAGTAGCACCAATAGTTGTTTCTTATGTTATATATTTCAGGCAGTGAATATGAATTCCAGCTGCATTAAACCACAGTGATGCATACACAGAGTAACTGATGTTTTTCAAGAACTGTTGCATATGATTTTACAAGCCTGGAACCAAGCAGCATGCCTAGTCCAGGTGGGGAGTTGCTTCACAGAAAAACAAAAATAAACTGTATTTCCCAAAAAGAAGAAGACATACTATACTCCTGCAAGTAAAATACTAAAGGAAAAGCAAACAAAAATCTGTTATCACTATTTTTCCCAGATTAACAAACATCACTGTTTTAATTCAAACCTCAGGACTCAAGGTATTACAGACTCTGAAGGTGACTGACTGCAGTGGTTATTTTTCCTATACCCAGTTGAATATATGGGCTAGTAAGTGATGAGCTCTCTCTCAACTACCATTGCTGCTGGTGAACTTAACTGCAGCTCACAGTCCTCACATCACAACTAGAGCCTAATGGACTCAGCATGATACCTCACTCCTCTCCCATTCCTCCTCATCCATTCTAAAAAAGCTGAAAAGCTTCTTCCCCTGTACAGGGAAGCCCAGTGTGGCTCTGTGTCTGCAGTATCACACTCCTACTTCTAAAGCAAGTTATACTGAAAGCACAGAAGGACACTGATTGTAGGCATTTGAAGAAAGATATCTAAAGCTGAAGGCAAGTGCTGGTGGTGAGCTCTGGTGATGCCTTATTATCTTTCCTCAAATTATTTGCAGTAAGTGTACAACACCTAACAATGCATATAAAGCCTATCTGTCAAGTGCAAGCCTGCTACAATCTGTTAAACACAACCAATAATTTTATCTCATGTTTTTTTAGACCTCCTAAAAAGGATGCTCCAAAATAAGATTGATAACTTTTAAAGTTTAAAAGGAAAACTTTTACTTAATTTCAGAAGACATTTCACCATTGTAGGTGATTTTAATTCTCACTTAACTTTTTCCTTCATTTCACAGATATACGTTTTTCTGTTTCACTTGATTAGGCATTTCATACAAAAAAATGGAGACAAAAAAAGGGACAAAAACTTGTGAAAGCAGTCAAGAAAAAAAAGAAATTGCTTGTACACACAGAACTGTTCACTGAATAAGTTAAACTGCAAGAGTATTAAGATAATGTATCACTCACAGTTTTATTAGATGAATATGCAAAATATAAAATTGGTTGACTGGGTACTTTCAGCTGGATTTATTTGTAGTGTTAAAATTTCACTAAGTACAGCATAACTGAAAATGCACATCCTTTTAAAGAAATTGTATTTTTAAGGTAGCTCTAAATAAAAATGGCCAAAATTTTTCCCTGGCATCTTACTGGAATGAAGACAAATTATGGAAAATATCTTCTTCCAGAACAAGTTCAGGAGTGCCTCCCACCCTACTCAGGTTTACAAAGCAGTGTGTACCTTTACCTAACTTATTAAGAAAATATGGTGCTAGCACTTCAGTACAAAAGAAGAAAAAGAAGTCTCATGAATGTTAATGATGTTATTAAAAACTCTCCCTCCTGGAAAAGCACATTTCAGAATTGCATTTCTATCTCTTTAAAAAATGTTTTCAAACTGCTGGCTAAGCAATGCATCAAGGTATTTGGACAGAGACATTCACACCATTTCAAGTTATCCTGTCAAGTACAGATAGCAAATGTGATTTTTTTCCTGATTCATCTTATCTTGGAAGTCAATCTTCACTAAGGTTTTAGGCATACCCTTCAGCTAAGTACATTTTTTGAGCTGGAGAAGAAATTCTTGTTCCTTATGCCTGAGGGCACACTGGACTGGTGGAATACTAAGAACTATTTTTTAATAAAAAATTAAAAGCATTTTTTAATGCTTCTTCTGCCAAAGAAACTATAATATGGAGACCTAGAAATAATTATGACCAGGGTGCTTTACCTCTGTAGCAGCCACCAGATGGAATTTGTTTAGATTCTCTGTCTGAGTTCCCATAACCAGACCAGACCAAATGATACCTGACAGGGCAGTAGAGATGAGCCAGTTACATCTTCATTCCCTGGTCTCAAATACACATGTCAACATTATTCAATCCTGATGTCCCTAAAAGTCTCTATAGGATCAGGAAGTGAATAATTGTTAACAAGAGATACTGACATTGCTTCACAAAACCCTTCCAAAATAATTTTGTGTATCTTTCTTTACAAATGACCTTTAATGAGGTTGTTTAGCTTGTGGGAGGCTTGGTTAAAGCTAGCTCCCCCATAGCCAGTTTGAATCCTTATGGTTCATGACAGTCAGCAGCACAGAGTAAATAAGGCCATAAAAAAAATCTATAACCTGAGTGGTTAAAATAACTGCAGAATTTACACCATAGAATGACTAGAACAATGATGTTCAATTTCTTCCCTCCTCTATCCCATTCTTTTAAACAAAAATACCTTAGTAGCAGATATATTTTCCTATCTTTGTAGAAAATTGCTCTCTCAGCCTGGAGAAGAAAAGGCTCAGGGAACCATATCCATGTGTTTAGATATCTTACTGGAGGTGTCAAGACAGATCCAGACTGTCTTCAGTGAAGGCCAGAGACTTCAGGATGAGAAACACTATGCAAATATTCAAATACTAGAAATCATATTTGAATAGAAGAAGACACATTTTTTACTGTCAGAGTTGCTCAACACTGGAGAAAGTTGCCCAGAGAGGTTGTAGTCTCCATCCTTAGAGATATTAAAAACCTGACTGGACATGACCCAGAGCAACCTGCACTAATCGACTGTGCTTTGAGCAAAAGGAATAGATGTCCCCCCAGGTCCCTTTTGAACTCTATAGTTCTATGTCAATACACCTATAATGAGGTGATCACAGTAAACTGACTCAAATAATAAAAAAAATGAATTAGTGTTATAAGCACAGGTTCAAATTTTAAGTGCTTGTGACAATAGAAGGGAAATCAATCTTACTTCCTGCTTAATCCTTTATAGAACACCAGTGCTTTCATTTTCTGCATGTGTAATTCCATCTGCTGAGTCTCAGAAACATTAGCAGTCAGAGACTACATCTTGCATTAAGGTAATTTTGCAATTCTTTGTATATGAGGTAATATAAAAATATATTGCATTATTACTCCTTGTTCTCACTCTTGTTCCATTGTTAAAATTTCTTTTGTAATAGCAAACACACAACTTGCCAACACTCTTTCCCTCTGGAACCTGACATAACCTGTTCACACAGAAAACTGACACAGCAAGTTTAGCACAGCAAAAAATGATTACACATCTCCTTCATTTCCCCTATGTCTTTGGATGAATTCCTCCAGAATGCCTTGGAACAAAATCATGCAAAACAAGAACGCTGTTGTACTACTCGATTAAAAGTATAGTAGTGGTATTTAGCTCTTTTTAGAAAATTGAAATAATTACCACTGGAACCATAGCAGTTCTAAGGGACTAAACACAAACAATAGTTTCTCTTAGTAAGATTCAACGAATAACTCCTTTTCTTGAACTCACACATGTTATTTGGGCAGGAACTGGACTGTCTTCTGGTATTGAAATTTCTGGATTATCTCTCTATGGAGCAATTATGTATTTCTCTGCAAAAAAAGGGTTTTCTGCTTTGCTGTTCTAGAGGATCACTATTAGAAAGCAGAGGATTCTCTAATTTAGGCTTTTCTTGTATGTTACTCACTAGCACATGTTAAAAACAAGATGGATCAACAACCCACATGTAATTCCAAGTGATTCCTGCAGCTGTATCATAGCCTGAGTTACAGGCAATCTGACAGGGGTTGGGGGAACAGATTTCTTTCTGCTCCCACATATGATGAGCAGCTTTCCAAATTGTATTGGAAAGTTTTGTGTTATATAACATTCTTTATTCAAGCAACTGAAATGATTCAATATCAAGTAAGGAATCTTAGAGACTTTAGAAGCTCAGATTGAGTACAGTACTTCCATTAAACCTATCTTTTTCACCCATACTTAATCACTACATTTCAAAGGAAAGCACCGGGAAATAAAATCCATTTATCAAGGAAAAAAAAACAAAAGCGTTTGTAATCCTTGTAGGGAACAAGAAGACACAAAGAGATATGAGAATAATCGAGTATAAATATTGTCAAAATAATTTAAATGAAAGAGATCAGGTGTCTTGTTGCGTATTCATGAATGCAAGACATGAAGAAATATAAATCACAGACATAGTGTTTAACTGCAGAATTAACTACCATGTTGTCATATGATTTTCTCTGTGAATATGCAAGCTTTGTTTTGGAACAGTCTCACTTTATTGCCCCATCAGTAATAATAATTTCTGAATTTCATTCTGTGACCAATCTACAGATACTTGACCTATAACATTATTATCTTTTAATTTAAATAATTTGTCTCCCTTTGTAGTATTTCCTACATTAGTACATGCAGAAAGTCAAAATCTCACCTCTTCATGGAATGAAAGAAAAATGACTTTGAAACAGTAATAATTTGAAAAGCATTTTGCAACCTTTTCATCAAATCATAATCTAATTAATGTCTTCTGGGATACATTGCATAAAATAGAAAGGCAATGATAAAAAGCCAACTTGAATGCCATAGTAGCACTTTTAAGGATGCAGAATTAATTTAGACAGTCTCCAGCCGTTTTCATTTTAACTGTGTGATTTGTAATTAATTTAAAAGTACATATATTGAAGCACTTACAGACACCTGAAGATAGATGGCCAAATGCTGCTAATGCTGGCTTTTCCTTTAGTTGTTGAATTAAGTGGTGTATTGCCTTCCAGTCAGCATTCAAGTCTTCTAATTTTTTCTAGAATAGAAAGTAACAAAATGTTAAATTTATAATATATAAATTAATGTATCACAGAAACAAAGAATGGCTAGGATTGGAGGGGACCTTAAAGATTGTCAAGTTCCAACTCCCCTCCACCATGGGAACCCAATAGATCAGTCTGCTCAGGTCCTCATCCAGTGAGGATTTGTAAACAAACATAAATGTAATGTAAATCAATGCAAAATAAAATAAGTGGAGGGTTTTTTTTTTTTTTTTAATCTGGTGGATCATTTGAATTAAAAAGAAATAAAAACCAGAAAGATACAGCAATGAATTTTCACAAATGAGGGAGAGGAATAAGTAAAATCCTTTCCAGCTGTAATACAAAAGAATTTCGTGGTGTCAGGGCCCTAAAAGCACCTTTTGTCCTCAAAGCTTGTCTGCTGAAACTCAGAATCAACTTAGAACCAGCACAGGTGCCTGGCCCTCACCACAGAGAGACTTCCTGGACCAACCTCAGTCTGTTCCCTTGGCCTTGCCCAGCCACCCTGTCTTTGATTCCTTCACAGGGCTTGATCCTGACCCTGCCAGGGACAGCTCCCCAGCCTGAGAGGTCTGGTTTTTAAGCACTGTGAACATGAGATGATAATTTTTTAAATTAAAATAGAAAGGTGAGTTATGTACTTCAAAAATTTTTTCAATAAAACCTCTGCAACTCCTAATATCAAATGCAGAATTTATTCTTCAACCTATTGAAATAAAAGAAAAAAAGACTCTTAGGAGTCTTCAGGGTGCCATAAAATTCAGTGTGTGAGCACACAGTCCTGCACAGTAATGGCTTAACTGTTACTTTTAAATAAAACCTGCATGAAAGTCTGGAGTGGGAATAACATCAGTCCTCAGATAACCCTGAGAGGCATTTAGATTTGAAAATGTTGTTTCTACCTCTCTTTTTTTTTCTTGATTTAAGGACTGTAAAGAAGGATGAAGTATTGCTAATTCTATGCTGACATGTCTAAACTCTTAAAATGAAGACAGCTTTTCTTTTTAAGCTGCTCTCTGATTCTCTGCTACAAAAAGCAGCACTGAGTACTGATGTAGTTCAGAAAAGCTTTTAGTATTCTATGGTTTCAACCCACAATTAGATATATATAGTCGAAATCACAATCCAGCCATGATAAAAACAGGATGCCTATTAAGAAAGGTGCTTTAATTACCTAGACTCTAAGATGACATAGGCCAGTAGGAGAGGGATGGAGAACAAAGCCCATTAAATTGAAGTGTATATGTATCCCCACACACACACACACAGACTCTGAGGCAGTGGGGAAGGTTTAGATATCAAGAAAAGATTTTTCACCTAGTGGGTGGTTGGGTACTAGACCAGGCTCCCCAGGGAAGTGCTCACAGCTCTAGGCCAGACTGAGTTCAAGAAGTGTTTGGAAAATACTCTCAGGAACATGGGGTGATTCTGGGGCTGTCCCGTGCAGGGCCAGGAGTTGTGCTCTACTCCATGATTCTAATATTTGTCCTTGTCATGAGTAGCTACTTAATCATTCTTACATATACGAGTCAGAGATTTCATTCCAGCAACAGCCAAATATAAAACATGCCCACCAAACACGTTAGAGTGGTTGTCTGGGGCAACAGCTACACCACTAATAAGAGAGCAACCAGTTCTAAACACTTCTATCAAAATTACAGCTTGATCTTGCATCTGTCATAAATTAACATGCATGCATTAAAATGTTAACTTCTTTGAGCACAACAATTTTGCTGTAATTGCAACTCTAGAGCTCTGGTGACAAGCATGAACATCCAAATATGTTGCACTTAGCACAAAATTTATAGATTTTCTTTAAATGTCAGCACTGGTGCAATTTAAGCGATGTTAACATCCTTATGTGGACTAATCTTACTGACAGCACTAAAATTAGATATGAATATTTAGAGAGAGAAATGTAGTCTTTTAAATGCAAGACTGAGGGCCATGAAAATAAATTCCTCACTACTTACTTCTCACCCACCAGAGGAAAAGACAAATTGAGTGCTGTGGCAAGGGAACCACAGCTCTTCCACTGGCACAGAAATCCCTTCCTGAATAAACTGTTCTGATTAAGTGCTGTTAATCATAAGATTGGGGCTCACATCCTTTCTATTGCCACTGACACCAGCAATAACCTCTCTTTCTCTCACCTTCAAAAGCTTTACAGAAATGCATTTCAAAAGCATGAAATCCATTTTATAAAAGTGAATAGGTCTGATTATTAAAGTGCTAGTGCTTAAAGGATCACACATCTCATCCCATTCTTGACTCTTGAATCAGCATATACAAGGATTTCATTTGCCAACAAAAATGCTTTTACAGACTTGCATTGCAAAATTCTATTTTAGTATGCTTAGTGAAGGTGTGAAAATTTACTTATTTCAGTGACATAACTATGAGATAAGATTAAGTATGTGTCAATATAAGTCCATGGGATTTAATTTACATTCAAAATACTATAATGAGAATATATTATAAAGGTTGCAAAGATAAGCAGCTAAACATTAGGAAATAATTTTAATATTAGAATAATTTTAACTATGAACATTATTTCAGATAAAATGCACATAAATTGCAGAGATATCTCTAATTTTCTGGCACATACTGCTTTTGAGGACAGGAAAGGCTTGCAGTGTGAATAAGTCAATAGGATCTCTACTTCATTTATTAAAAAGAATGGGAAGATTTGTGGTGAATTAAGGAAATAATAGAGAAAAAAAAGCAAAGCTGCCCCAGAGAACTAATTAATCTGCAAATTTGTCAAGCAATGGTGGACAAGTAATTAATGCTTTTAAAGAGGGCATGTAATTTCAGCTTTTTTTTTCTGTGCTACACACTAAACAAGAACTATGAGTCTAAGTATTGAATTACTGCTTGCACTGGAGTGATGTCCATATCCTGACTGAATTAAGCAGAGTTCAGCCTAAACCAAGGGTACTAGAGCAGCTCTAATTAATGAAGTTTCTAAAATTTTGAGTTCTTAGTTTTGAAAACTTTCTAATATTTTTCCAAAATCATCTTAATCTGAATAAGATTCCACAAAATACCTTTTGTGTAGAAAATTATTTTGATGTTAATGTGTTGAAACATAAAAATAGCAGACTGTTCTGAAAGTAACTCAGGAAGAATGATGGCTTAAGGAAACCTACCTACAACATCAAGAATACAACTCAACAGTCCTGACAGCATCTAACTACTACTTTGTGATTTATTGCACTAAACAGACATTGAACCAGAAATTACCTTTACAGGTTGCACAATTAAGTGAACTGCAGAATTTAAAGAAACAAGTAAAATGCAATTGAAGAGGGACTTTAAATATGCTTTACTCCACAAGTAACTAATTTCCTCACAAATATGTGTTATAATATCATTGTCAAAACTACAACTCAAGGAACTATATAATCTTTAAAGAGTCACCATTTTCTAATAAATCTGGTAAAAATTGGCAAGTTTCAGTCTTTGATGTAACCGCTTAAAATATATAGACAGAGTACACTTCTATGTTGGAATTTTGGGCTAAACAGAATCATTTCAATATCATTTGTACTTCTGTCTTTCTTATGTAAAACAAGTACTAGCTCTTCCTCTTGAAAATACCTATATTCATTCTTATCTCTTTATATGGAATTAAAAAATCTAGACAGTCAAAACCACTAGTTGTCTGTTATTTTGAGGGCTCTGCTTGTTAAAATGTGGAATAAGATCTCAAATGACTGCAGCTGAAGTCACACAAAATGAGTGAATGCAATTGTTGGGGAATTCTTGCTCCATCATCCATTCAGTGTGTAGATAACATTTCAGTTCCCAACAAAAAATAGGGGTTTATTAGCCAGGAAAAACACCCAACAGAGTCTTGCTTCTGCCCACTCAAGTCACCTTGAGTTTACCTCTTCTAGCATTTTATCATGTTTAAGAGAACTGTTCATTAAAAATGCACATATACCAAAGGGGATAATAACTCTTATGCATTTCTGTTCAGGAAAGAAGATGAGAAACCAAATAATTCTTAAACATATATTAATTTCTAAAGTGAATATAAGCTCATTCATGTTTTGCTGTGAATGGAGATCTGCTGGGGGGATTTTCAAGTAATTGGAGGAAATTTTATAGAAGTAGGAAGATAATACTCCAACTATAGTGACTAAATAGAAACAGAAAAACAAGAAATTCACTGCGGAGATCACCTACAGACATCTTATCTTTGCAAAGAAACCCTTTTTCTGCCAATTGCAGTTTTGGAGTTCTGTACATTTTGAAAAGCTGTAAATATAAAGTTTGCTACTTGGCCCAGTCAGAACTAATTGTAATAGATACTTAGTGTAATCAATAAGCCTCTATTACTGTTTCTGGGAACTCTTAATCATCATGTTTACAGATACTTAATTAGCAGTTGTAATACTAGAAACCAGACCAAGCTCACAAGTTTGGTCTCCTGCTTGAAAAGCATCAGAAGCAGACACGGAAGGATGCTTGCTGATGACTTCAAGATTCCACAGGACAGAAAATGACACTCTAGTCTCAATGAAGGTCCTTACAGTCTTTAGGAAAAGCATGTAAAATATCCCCTTACCACTGATTTGTAAGCTGAGGAAAAGGATCCTACAGTATATTTTTCTAAAAGAGAAGTGCTGGGAGGCATAGCCTTCCAAACAATGTGTCCTCTGCTCCAAAACACAATCAAGTTAGCCATTCTAGATAAAATTTGGCAGAGAAATTGACTGAGAAAGTTCTATGCTGCCATGTGTTCTTTCCTTCAAAATGAAAAAAAAAAAAAGCAAAGAAAGCCAAGTACTCTGTTTATAACTTCACTCTTACCTCTCCTAGAAAAATGTTCTAATTTTTTTATTTGACAAAATTTCTGAAAGAAAGATTTAAAATAAAGGAGTTTAAAAACAAGTTACATGTTGCCATTAATTACACACCCAAAATTGCATTTGTTTTCCATGTTAACTACTCTTCAATGAGTAAAAACAATCTTAATGTCAAAAACAATATTCCCATCACAATATGCAAAAGTTTTTTAGCTGGCAACGTCACATCTTCCCTGGCTATGTCACCATAGAACAGAACAAATGCCATTTGCCAGGTTCTTTTATTGATTTTCAACAGAGCACATCAAGGACAAGTGTACAACAGGGGAAGCATAACCTATTACACAGTAATGGATATTGCTAAAGGTTGCTTCATTACCTTTACTGGATGAGTAGCTGGTTTTTCCTTATATAAATGACACCCTTTAGACAAAACCTCTTCCACATTCGGCTGTTTAGCCTGCACTGCTGCTTCAGTTTCCTGAAAAAAAAAACAAAACACAGGCAGTCTAGATTAACCATAGCATAAGCAGTAAGACTGAATTGTCCTAAAATTATATGGGAAGCTGTAAAACACCAGTAGACAAGCTTCTGCTCAGAATTGGTCAGCACAAAAGTTGGTAAACACAAGAGTAGTGGTAGCTAAGGACAAAGAGGATCACCAGAAAAATCAAAAGCAAAAAGGGACATAAAAGAGTAATGCTACCAAAAAAAACAGTGGTAGGTCACATCATCTCAAAGGTTTCAATAATATAAATATAAAGCTAACACAAATTCACAGCAAAAAAGACAAGCATGAGAAATCTCTTTTAAGAGGCTCTGTTGTTTTGTCTGTTTTACACTACCAGCTGATGAGAAGTGCATTGGCTAACATTTTGTTCATACAGTACGTGGCATTAAAACTGTCTAATGAAATGCAACAATACTGAGTTTAGAAAGATGAAAAATTTTAAGACTGCAATTTTGAGTACTAAACTACCACTTAGGTAGTAAAATCACTTACAGAAATTAATTTAAAAGAGAAGTACAGTAGTAGTGACAGTTCCGAAAGGTACAGGGAGGTGCCTACCATTAGCAACAACAACATACAGAATTAACAACAGCATATTCACTAGCAATTTCCTTTTAATCTGGAAAGGTGTAATCCATGTGCAAACATAGGGAAATTCCAAATAACCTCTCACAACATACAGCAGCTTCATTTTGTCAGGCACAGACGAAATAAATAATAGACAAAACTCTACAAACCAAACAAACCAACCAACCAAAACAAACAAAAATCCAAACCTACTGAAAATTATAAAACTCTATCTGGAGTTCCAATATTCATGGTATTTTTTTTTTTTCTAGTAATATAAGCAAAATAATACCTGAGTCATCAAAATGAACTGGTTAGGATCTGTGTTTTCCTGACTCTTCACCCACCTACTATATAGGTTGATTATCTTCTCCTAATCAGTATTGCTGATACCTACTTACTCTCCAACTTAATTTTTTGTCCACATTCTCAGTTATCATAAACGTGACAGCAGACAAGATTGTGTTCCAGGCATGTCACTATCTGAGCTAACACATCATTTTAAAAATCTGCTGGTTTTACTGCAATAAACCTGAAGAAATCTATAAGTCCCAGAAGGGGGACATTTTGTTCCTATGTTTAAATTCAACATATAAAGTATGTCTACACTGCTCCCTGAAACTTTACTTTCAAAACTTTATGGACAACTGCTAAAAATAAAGGTTTAGTAAATTCTATGTCATCTTTCATTTTTCTTTTCAAATACCCCTGGTCAACAACAAATGAATTAAACTTTTTCTGATTTCATGCAGATGATATTTGAAACTTTTCTTTTATTATGTATTTCAGTGTTAATGAAATATAACTGTAAGGATTCATAGAGGATGAGCACTGAAAAGCAATGCACAGCAAAATTGGGATGTTGAGGTGGGTGAGAGTTTATTAACCTTTTGATAAAACCCTCATTAAAGTCTTATTTTATTTCTGTTTCAATACCATGTTAACTTTCTACTCCCCTACTCATCACATTAAGAAAAAATAATAATCAAGGAGTGCTAATGAAGAGGTAATTTTCTCCCTATCTTAATGAAAGCTAGGCATTTTAATAATTGTTATTTAGTTTTGTTTCATTGTTTGTTTTGGGGGTTTTGTTTTTTTTTTTTTCCTTTTTTTTTTCTTAAACTAAACCATCTGCAGTATTTTACTAATATTTCCTCTTGTATTATCCTACATGTCTCAAATAATCATCTTCTTTTAAGACAGCATTAGTTATCATAACAAATTCTGTAACAGGAAAATCACAATCCAAGAATACCAAGAACACTGTGGATGTGCCTTGAAGTGGATTTCTCAATCCTCCTTCCTCACTGGACTTTGTTTTCCACCATGGACTGGTCTAGGGGCACAAACACCATTTTCTTTTAGTGTGGAAGGTGTAATGTACTGAGTTGTTAAATCACTGATTCCTTCTGCTCTACAATTTTCTGGAGTTACATGAACTGACCTTATGTAGTCTAATCTTTCAAATTCAATGGTCTTGACCTAAACCCAAATGCATCATTCAGGTCTATACAATACTGCATGATGCCTCCTTTGAGATATGTGTGGTATAAGAATAGAGGTAAGAGCACATGGGAAAAAGAGTTTCTCAATATCTTGGCATTCATTTGGACACTGCTGAAATTAACAGGTATTTTATCTGTCAGAGCAGCAAATATGTTGATTGTTGCCCACTAATCGCAACACCAATTAAAACCATAGCAAGATCATTTTAAGTAAGTGCACATCTGCCATGAAATTGCTGTAGTAACTTTGAGGGAGATCTTTGCCCAGTTTTGAGCTTGATGGGGTAGCCCCTTGATGAATTTTGCCCAATGAACAAATTCCCAGCAATTTCAAATCCCTTTGCTAGGAGACACCCTATTAATGTCAGGCAAGAGAATAGTTAAAGGATTCTGCTCCATCATTTAATTCCCAAGGAGAAGAAAGTGGTAATGACCACAATATAGCCTCTGATGATTTGCACACAAAAAAGACCACAGTTAGGCTGTGCAGAACCCAGGAGAGGAGTTTATTCTCAGAGCAGAGAGTGACCTCTCATCTTCATTGCACAGGACAGGCTACTGCTAAAGCTCGTAGGACTTGTAGACGCTCATTTCCATCAGTGTTTGGAGAATATCAAATTCATATTTGTTTTAATGTCCTGATCAAGTCCTCATTCACACTCACTTTGCTTTCTGTGGGAGGATGCAGAGCTGTCTCTGGGAGACAGAGCTGACTGCTGGAATTGCACAATTTATGAACTGCCTGGGAAAGCAATCATAATGCTGTTTCTGGGCTGGGTGATGAATATGCTAATTAAACTTTTCACACATATGGCAAATTAAAATAGATCATCACTGGAAACTGCTGTTTCTTAAACATGTATAAACAAGAATCAGAGGCTACCTTTTTTCAATGACACACTATCTATGAATTTTCAGTGGTGTTAAAGTAGTGCATCCAAACTGATGAAAGCCTGCTGCTGAATAAGCCACAGTGGCTTCTGCATTTCCAACAGCATGCCAATTCAGCCTGCTGAACAAAATTACAGGCTGAAAAGGTGGCAAGGACTTGTCTACAGCCCCATCTGGGCTATGAAAGTCTATTGATATAGCTCAGAACTCAGAAAATTCATATTCCCTAGCTGAAACCAATACATTGACTAAACCTCTGGTGTGTATGCCAATGGAAGATAAAGTTTGATGGCTTGGCATATGTTATTTCAAGAGATGGAAACTATCCTAGCAGACACAGACAGGCTGTTTGACATATGCTGCACATATATTAGGAGGCTTGGTCAACTACTTACAAATAAATCAGCAGCATATTTGACTGTGTTTTGGTCTATATTAAGAATCACAAGCACTGATTCACCTTCTCTAACAGTGTAACATTGGTAATACTTCTGGGATCAATTTCCCCATGAGCTTACATCCTTTGGACATTTTCTGCAGGGAAAGTAGGAGAAACTCAGGATCATTAAACCTGTGTCTTCACAGTGAAATACAATGCAAAAATGGAATCTTAATTACTGCCTTCAAATAAAAAAACCCCCACAACTTTAAAATTAATACAGTGAGTTGTTTCAAAACCTCTTGTTTCAAGTTTCAAGTTGTTTCATGACCTCTTTTTAGCAAGACATTATGTTAAATGAAAATTAGAGAATTTATTCAGAGGAAAAGAGAAGCATTAAGCAATTTCCCTTTACTGATCAAGACAAGGCAGTGATATGTAACAAGCAAATATAATAAATCTAAAATCTAAAACTATTTAGATACTTTTAATTTCAAATAGACTTCTATGAAATAATCAGATATAAATCTCTCTATATATTTAACTTGATGACGGAAAACTACATTTAAATATGTTTTCCTTGTAATTTAGATGCAGAAGAGTGTAACTTGTAATGAGAATTCTCAGAGGTGGATCTTCTTCAAGCACATTCTTATTCATAGAATCAATAAGGTTGGAAAAGACTTCTATGATCAAGTCCATCCTTTTGATGCCTAAAAGTTTTTAGCTTTTTCATTCATTTGTAGCTTTGTAGATTTTTAATATTAATTTTGTAATTTCTAGAACTTTTTTACGTTTTTTCATACTTTAGAACAATAACTGACTTTTTCTGACACTTTATGTCACACTCTTGAAATTCTGTTTAGTCTTATTTTCAAGAAAGGCATTTCCAACAAGGACATCTTGTTTAGCACCAGCATTTGAGAGACAGAACAAGAACCCTCTGGAACACTCCAAGGTGCCCAAGGGTGGGTCACCAGAGTAACTGTTCTCCTATTGGGTGTACCTGCTAGATAGACTAATTAATTAACCTTATAAAAATTGTAGAAATCCTATATTGCTTGTGTGCATAGCTGTATTTGTTCACCTGAAAGCTTTCATTAAAGAACTGATCTTTATATCAGCACTTTAACATTGTTTGGAAAAGTTTTTTTCCTGATTCTCACACTTCGACCAAACATCAACATGTCAGCTAAACTATAGTATGAAGTGCTTGAACTTGAACATCTTGAACTTCCAGGAATGGTGACTCGACCCCTACCCATGGCAGCATATTCATCCCTGACCATCCTTTCAGTGCAAACATTCTTCCTGATGTCCAACCAGAATCTCCCCTGGCTCATCTTGGGACCATTTCCTCTTGTCTTGTCCTGGTTGCCTGGAAGGAGACAGACCCTCACATGGCTACAACTTCCTTTCAGGTGGTTTGAGAGAGTGATAAGATCTTCCTTGAGCCTCCTTTTTTCCAGACTAAACACCCCCAGCTCCCTCAGCTGCTCCTCATCACACTTGTCCTCCAGACCCTTCCCCAGCTCCTTTATGCTTCTCTGCACTCTCTCCAGCCCCTCAATGCCTTTCTTGGAGTGAGGTACCCAAAAGTGGACACAGGATTTGAGGTTTGGCCAAGCACAGAGGGAAAATCCCTGCCCTGGTCCTGCTGCCACACTCTTGCTGATCCAGGCCAGGTGCCATTGGCCTTCCTGGCCCCCTGGGCACACCTGGCTCATCTTCAGCTGCTGCTGACCAGCCCCCCAGGTCCTTTTCCTCCAGGTACATTTCCAGCCACTCTTCCCCCAGCCTGTAGTTCTGTCTGGAGTTGCTGTGATCCAAGGGCAGGACCTGGCACCTTGTTGAGATTCTGGCCTCAGCCCATTGCTCCAGCATGTCCAGATCCCTCTATAGAGCCTTTCTGTCCTCAGAAGTTCAGCACTCCTGCCCAACTTGATATTGTCTGCAAACTGCAAACATTTTCTCCTTTTAGACAGGTGAATTCCATCTTTTTCCAATAGGGCTGTGGTGTTGTATAAACTACCTCATGATCAAAAAGGCGAACACTTCCTCAATGACAACAATCTTTAAGCCACATAAGGATCAGGTAGGTTCTCCTGGACCTTTCCTCATTCTTCCCTGCTGCCAAAGGGATTGAGGAAAACCCCCTCTGCTCCTGTCCCTTCAGCCAGTCATCCCAGTTCCCTGAATCCTTTTTGATTGCTTCATGTCACTGCTGATTTGGACAACCAGAAGTGGGTAATAATCAGAGTCCAGGGAGTCTCCTAATCATATCTTTTATCTGGACCCCAGGGAGGCAAAAGACTACCCTGTGAGATGGATGCAGTTTGTATATAGGACCCTCAATTCCCCTTGGAAGGAGTCACCTACAACACTATCCCTCTTTATTAACAGCGTAAATGTGAAATTCCAGCAAAGATTCACACCTATCTTTCAAGTTACTATTTCCACACATTAAGGAAAAAGATATAAATAAATGATGAGGTTCTGAGTGCCTAATTTTTTCCTCACATGCAAAAAAGAAAAAAAGGGCAGTAGATAGAAAACATGAATACATTCCCATTTTCAAGAATTCTGATTCTAAAAAAGTGACCTCATTTTTTCATTTGACTCAGCTCTGCATATTCCCATTCATGGATGAAGAATATTCTTCACCATAAAGAAGAATGGTCAGAGGAGACTTAATTAAAATTCATCCATGTTCAGCTACACCACAATAAGCATCAGCTTTTGATGGCAGGTAAGATAGTACAGTCAACAGCATTTTTGGGAGTTACTTTAGATATTTATACTATATTATTAGAATAATATATACATTCAAGTTATGCTATAAGCAGTTCTGTGGCTATCTTGAGTTGGAACCTAATCCACTGGGGAAAAAATGCAGTATTTAAACTTCCTGAATAAAGACTTTAATCAATTTGGACAAAATTCAAGGAAAGGCAAACTCTTATTGCAGTTCTTTTTTATGTAAGAGATGAAAAGTTTTGATACCTTTCTGAATATTTTAGTTAACTCTATATAGAAATAAACTGGTCCGTGAACATCTGATTTACAGAATTTAAATACACCTTCCTATCTTAGGGATTTATGACAAATAGTAAAAAAACCCAAAACCCTGAAGTACTTCAATTTACATTCCATTAGTGGCCTAAGTCAAAGTAGTGTAAAATTAGTTTATCACTAAAATTATTCTGTAACTAGTGGACAAACAGTTTTATGTACCTGCCTCTAAAAATATAAATTTAATGATTAAATAAAATAATATTTTTCCCCCTATTACATTAACTGACTGATCTTTTAAATGTGTGAGAATAAAATTTGATCCCAAACCCATGGTAGAAGCTATCTTAAGGTGGAAAAGACTATTGTGAGATATATTCAGCTTTTTAGAGTAACATATGCAAACAAAAGACGTCTGATTTTAATGAGAGTCTGGAAAATTGATACAACTATAGCTCTTGACCTATGTGGAATATTTTTGAAATATTATGGAGAGGGAACAATCCTTACATAGAAAAGACCAGTACAAGAAGGACATCTTTCTTCTAGAAGTGCAGTTTTAGAGTTCATAACTACCTTGTAAATCTACAAGTACAACCTTTGTGCAGTCTGTAAAATATGCAGACATAATGTCTTTTAAAACTTGGTGTTTTTCATAATTCTGTTTCCTCCAATATGTCTTATTCCTAGTACTGGAAAAAAGGAAGGAAAGAAAAGAACAAGGAAGTCCTTCACAAAGAAATGGAACTAAGAAGATCCTAAAATTTAAACCATGCAAAGAGCCTGAAATTGCAAACCCTACCACTCTGCAGAGTGAAATGTTTTATCCAAAGCATGTTTTCCTGCTGGCTATCAGAAATCTGTGAGCTTCTTTGGTACTTCTAGAGGACATGAAATATAGTAATTTTTCCCCACACAGAGAAATCACTATCTATCCATTGCAGCTGTCTGTCCTGAAAAGGAAATTTCCTGGAGGTACTGAAGATAGATGAAATTATTAGCTGTAAAGACATGACCTGCAGATACAGTATATGAAAAGAATTTGGCTATGGTGGTCATATACTGATAAAGCACAGTTAATCATCCAGTTGGACTGCAAAAAGGTGCAGTCAGAAGAATTCTTTGAGATTGAATGTGATTCAGAATATTTTATTTTGAGACTGGACAGAGCACAGAATGAAATAGCTGCTCCTGTTCCACCAGGACTGCAGATCCTCTCTTATTTCCAGTGCATAATAAAAAGAGATAATAACAAACCCAAGAGAACTGACAGAGACAAATGAAATTTGGCAGAAAACCAAGAGAAATTCGTGCAGGAAAATAAGGGAAGTCACAATAATTTTACTAGCTCTCGCTTAGTATTCTGTGGTCTTAGATGCTAAAGAATAGCAACTTTGGAGGAAGAAAAGTTATTTAGATCATACCCGAGATGGGGTACACTACAAGCACCTTGACTGGCAAGTGAAATTTGGTGATAATTATAAAAATATTGAGCCATGAAAATTGTTTATTTCTTCTTGTAAACAGGAAAGACAAATCAGAATTTATTCTCTATTTCACAAATAATGAAGTTTTATTGAATAAACTGATTTTAAAATAATTTAATTTGTGAGGGAAGCATTCACTTATTTATTTATTTATTTTACCAGCAAATTCTTGGTTGTTATCTTAGTCAGGGCTAATATCTGCAAATATTCATTCTCTATTCAACTTTAGTAAAAGAATAATTTTCACAAGAGTTTCTGGCTACAAAAAGTAATGGAAAAGAAATCAAAATCAAAATCTTTTTCTGGTCTAGCACTGGCTTGTTGATTGTAACATATTTTCAGATATGCCCATCTTCTGGTATTAGTCTTTCATAAATTGTTTTAAAAGAATGCATGAGGATGTATTGCTACCATTTATCTTCCAACTGTTTCATTGGAAGGAATGGCAAAGACTGCTCTAGTATATTACTTCAACAGCAGAAGTGGAGGTAGATTTCACTAAATAGAATTTATGTTCTTATAGTATGGAAAGAATGTTGTTGGCTCATTTTCAACTGCCTGCAAAATTAAAATGGAGAAGTTATATCCACACTCTAAGTAGTGGAATCTTTTGTTTTAATTTCCATAAATAAGTATGTTATCAGAAGTTGATCTTTTTAGAATCGCAAACATTGATTTAATCTGGAAAAAAGAAAATTCTTATTACAAAGAATGAAATAAACTAGTAAGCAATTGCTATTCAGCAGGAACCAGATTTACATGTATAAATGTGGCATAGCTGGGATGAACCTAACTTTCCTCACAGCAGCCTGGATGGCACTATGTTTTGAATTTACAATGAAAACAGTGTTGGTAACAGTCATCTTTTGGCTGTTGCTGAATAGCACTGACACAAGCTCAAGGCCTTCTCTATTTCTCATGCTGCTTCACCAGCAAAGAGGCTGGAGGTGCACAACAAACTGGGAGAGGACACAGAGGCAACAGCTGATACCAGCTGACCAAAGGGATACCCCAGACCATATGACCTAATCCTTAGCAATAAAAACTGTGGGGAAGGATGAGAGGGGGACAGCTGGAGTTAAAGAGCTTGTCTCCAAGTAACTGCTATTTGAGAATGAGCCCAGCTTTCCTGGAAATGGTTGAACAACTGCCTGCCTGTGAATTAATTCCTTCTTTGCTTTGCTTGCATGTCCAGGTTTGTTTTACCTGTTAAACTTTCTTTATCTCAACCCATCAGTTTTCTCATCTTTGCTCTTATGGTTCTTTTACCAATCCCACTGGGAAGGTAGAGACAGGAGGGCAGGTGGTGAGCAAGCAGCTGTGTGAGGCTGAGCTGCCTGCCATCACAAATCATAAACAACCATTGTTTAGAAAGTATTTCCACCTGCCCTTCCAAGCATCTTGAAATGCAAAATTTTTCCAGTGAAATGTATTGACTTTCTTTCCAAGAGCATCTCACAAGGGTTAAGATTTACAGCACTTTACCCAATGTCAAAGATGCATTTACTTGGAAGTTTAGCACAAAATCTGCAACAGGATTGAGCAATTTACATGTTATCACAACTTTAGTGTGAGAAAGAACTAAGATCACTTTGGGCATACATTTATTTTTCTCTTAAATCAGCAAGTAAAAATTGAACCAATTTTTGCTCGAATATCAGCCAAATGAAACATTTAAATATCTGCCAGGTACCAAAAAATTGTATTGTTTCCAATACACAAAATCTATGAAGACATACATTGCCTGTTTCTAATATTTATTACATAGCAATCAATTCAAAGCAAACGAAGCCAAAGCTGACAGGACCTTGTGAAGCTGTAAATGTTCATTTGAATAAGCTCTTCTCCAGATTCCAGTATTTTAAATTGTTTATGATCAGTAGAGAAAAATCTATAATCTTACAAAAGAGGAGTTACTATTTCATAAATAATATGCTATTATCAAGAATATATCCAAGACCTTTCAAGAACTGTGTTTTGAAGAGATAGGATGTTTTCTGTTAAGGAATATTTGAAAAATATGGTGAGAATGTTAGAAAACTGTGTTTTATTCAATAGAAGAGGAAATTTCCTCTCTTAGAAAACTTAACTACACTGAAGCAAGATATAGTTTTGGTATTGACTTCACTAGAGTCTTGGTAAACTGCCCTGTTGTTTCTCTAAGTTTGCTTTTGTATTTATTTGTTTGCTTATATTAAGCACACTTTGAAGACTACTGGAACTGTTATCAGTAGTATAAAGAAGAAGCCAAAGCTGAGGTTCTAGCTTACTAACTCACCTACACTTCTAAAAAGCTTATGCTTTCAACAATTAAATCACATTTTGATTTGTTATCCATTATTTCTAATAAAAACAGTACGAACATATCAAATATTTGATCACCTTTCAAAAATTATTCCTTTTCTGAGATGCTGGAACACAGAGTTTGCAATCAATCCTTATGGCTGCAAAGTCTGTTATATATTAAATTTACAAAGATTACTCATTGGGAAAGTTTTGCCATATTTTCACAATCCACCTGCAGCTAATATTGTTTAATGTTTTTGCAGTTGGAATAAATTTCTTCAGAAGAGATTTGAACACATGGCTTAAAATTTAAATGCTAAAAGTTCACAAACAGAACATTGATCAGGTTGCTCTTCCAAGTCCCCTTAGAAAATTTCATGGAAGAGCCGTAACTGATTTAGGCACAGAATATCAAGATATAGATAGTTTAAATTTCATCATCAGAAGTTTTCCCAGTTCAGCCTTTTGCCAAATCAGTTGTTGATGTCAGAATATGAGACAGATCTCTGAGATACACATTCCAAATGTGTTCTTATAGACAAGCTATACTACTTCTCATTGTATATAAAACTATTCTTTTTTATAGCACAATAAAAAGGTAAAAGAGTCAGTAAAGTGTTAAAATCTGACTTATCTGATTGTCAAGAAAAAAACTGACAAATGATGACTGATGTACAAAAAATACAGCAATGTCCATTTAGCACTTTCATTCTCTCCTGTGGGGTAATCTTTCATTTATCAAGAATTAGGTTTGCTACTCCTCAGCCACGCTTTTCTCTTCTGTTCTGACTTAAGGTTGTCAAGCATATAATGAAGTGATTGACAAGAGTTGACAGCCTTCTTATTGTGATTCAAAGTTATCGAGGACATAATCCAAATACACGTTATTTTTTAAAAATAAAGAGTTTTTCGGTTTTTGTTAAGGATGGTCAGTTTTTGTCCACCAAAAAAAAATTAGTGTCCTATTTAAAATATAAGACAAGTGACCACCACAGAGAGTAAACAGATATAAATTCTACACCCAGAGAGAGTTTGAAGCAGTATAATCAAAAATCAGGCTGTATAAGCCTTGGAAAAGGACTCAAGTGTACAGGAGAACAGGAGGAGTGAGTGATGACCCAGAGGTAAGGAGGGAGAAAAGGGGAAAGATTGGGAAACTGAGTAAACAGGGAGACAGGACCATTTGGATTGAAAAAGGATTTGGAGTCAAAGGTGGCTGGAAAATATAATGTGGTTTGCTATATGGTCTGGAGAAGATGATTTGAAAGGGTCAGCAGGGTTTTCAGTGAGCTAGCAGTAGAAACATGAATTTCTGCATTCTGCCAACTCACTTCCTATCCAGAAGTGTCATTTCTCCATCCATTCCTGAAATGGGACTTGCGTATCTATTCATCCATTCCATGTCCTTATCATCTATAATAACCTAAATCTGCCACAATCATCCTGGAAAACTCTTTTCTAGGGGAAATCACAGTGCTGAAATAAAGACCAGAAAGAATTCCCAGACAGCCCAGATTTAAACTCTTCTATTGTTAGAAGGAGTTATGATGACTCCTAAGGCTTTCAACAGGTAGGAGGAGGAGGAGGAGCAGGCACTATTACCTCCCTCTTCTTCTCTGTGCCCTCTCCCCATACCCTTCCTTCCATCCCACCCATCCTGAGCTCTCCTGCAGAGGTAAGGAGCACCAGCTGCAGACGTTTGTAGAACATGAAGGATAGGGCTGTCTCTTCAGGTTGGAATAGAGCAACTTCAGTTCCTCTTTTAACAGCAGGGGAACTGGAATCAAGCTGAGCATCCCAGGCCATTTCATCCTAAAAGGAGTAGATCATTGCAGTGGCAAAGAATTTGCAAAAGTATTAAATGTCAATGAACCCTGTGTAATGCATGCAATCATGATATTCATATTATTTAAAAAAAGTCCAGAAACGCAAAAGAAGAAAAGCTAAACATTGTTTACTTGATGTTTGCCTTTACTCCATACAGAGAGGAATATGGAATAAGGTTGGGTAAATAGCTATGTTTCCCTTTCCTTCTAAGAAGTTTTGTGTGTACTTTTCACATTTGCTGCCACTGACTAAAAAAAAAAAAAAAAAAAAAAAAAAAAAGTTGGAGGAAAAAAAACCCTTCTGTTTTATGTACAGTTTGTCCCAAACTAGTTAATAGATTTTTTCCACTAATTTAATTTTTCAATCAAAATATTGATTTTAAGAATATAATAGATAACTAAGAAGGTGCAACCGCATTTAAAACATAGATTATGTAGAATATATAATTCATACTATCTTTTCTAGACTACACTAATCAAACCTCAAAATTAAAGTACACCAATCTATGGCTCTTTCCAGGGCTCTTTTAAACACTGAGAGATTACTGTTCAATTCCTTCTGCAGAATTTTTGTTCTTTCAAAATTTTGTATTTGAAGTAGGAATTCACTGAATAAAATCTGACTGCCTCAGAAAATTAGAATGTTTTAGATGGAAAAAAAATATGAAAATGTTACTAAATAAAGATTGTTATCAGTAATAAAAGCTATCAGAGGAACTAGATAGTTCTTTTCTAGGTTAACTAAGGTGATTCTGGACTTCATCACTGGAGAGCAAAAGAAAAGTTTTATTAAGCTAATTGAGCAGGGATGAAGAAATCTGTGAATTTAAATATTTCAGAAACTTAGACTGTTTGACTTTATAAAAATACTGATCCTTATATTTCAAACACTAAATATCAAAGTAAATAATTCACAGTAACAGCTAAAATCCATGAGCAACTTAAGTCATATAAGCATTGGCCTATTTGTAAACTTTTTTTATCTTACTACACAATATATTTTTCATTCTTTACATTTTTGGGGTTCTAAAATTGGTCTTGGCTAATAGTATATTGTGGACCATATCACAATACAATAAAACAGCTTTACTATGTACATATTAGAAAGAAGTTGTGTTTTTTTGGCTGTAAAAGATGCTTTTAACTCCCACTTAAAGTATTTTTCTAAAGCCTTAGCACACTACAAATGTTACACAGACTACATTTAAAAAGTGCAATCTGACTGTAACAGATTGCAAAATGTTAATTTTATCTTAGTCACAGTTTCAGTAGATTGTAATAAGAAAGCTTTTACTTCTGGTATGTCTTACCCAGCCATTTTGATTTTTATATACTTTAGAAAACCCTATTATTCTCACTCTGTTCTTCCAAAGACAGCACAAATTTAACCATGCTTTGGAGATTTCTAGGGTTCTTCCTGTAAGCAAGACATCTGGAAATCTCTAATCAAAACTCTAAATGACTTCAGCTTCTGTTATACACAGAAGTGGGATTGAACAGGACTGTATGGAAATAAATATTTAGAGGAAAAGAAAACTGGGATAAATAATAAAAAAAATGTTGTTTAGATTTTCTGAAGGTATTTTCTTAAGCTGTCAACTGGAGCAGCATCACTTCCAAGATTCCTCTTTTTTCTTGCAACTGAAGTAAATAAATCTCAAAAGAACAGTCAGTAGGATGATATAAAGGTCAGTATTTGCACAACTTCCTTGAGCCATAACTTTGGAGCTCCACAGATTGTTGATGCCGTAGGCAAAGCTGTTTCAAAGTGTAAAGTATAGGTCTGCATCCACATGTTCAGAATAAAGTATTCCTAAAAGGTTTAAGTACATCAAATCTGGATGACTGGATCAGAATAAACATATTTCAAAGTGCTCATGTATGTCCTTAAATGTTCCATTAAGGAGACAAAGCAGAAGCCACTATAACTTCCATTATAATGTTATAATAAATAGCAACATTTGCCACCTACTTAGATTCTGATTATCTGACCTAGAAAAAAAAAAGCTTGTGATTAAAAATAGCCACATTATTATCAGGACCAAAAAAAACCCAAGAAAACTGCTTTGACTACTACAATAATTGCTTTTTGAACTAATACTAATGAGATACTCTATATTTGCTTTCTTCTCTGAATTAGAACAACAGTACTGATGGTGAACAAACAGGGTTTAGGAAAGATCTTAATTACTGTCTATTAATGCTGTATTGGACTTCTCTCTATTTTGGCAAAGAAAGCAGTGACAGAAAGATAGAGTTAAATAAACTCAGCTGAGGAAAAATGTGCAGGTTTTTAACTCGGCCGTTGAAGTAATTTACCAGGAGATATGGATGACTGTTCATATGTGGAAATTCGAAACCAGTCTTGGTTGGTTTGGTTTCATCTGGGGTTCTTTAATTATTATTTTTGAGAGAGGTGTGTTGCAGTTCAAGCAGAAAATAAGCCAGAAAAATGAAAGGATGACTTTATAAAGAAGGTCTGACTGGATGACCAGAGTAGTATCTTCTGACCTTACACTGAACCAACTATGCTAATTTTATGCATATCTCAGAGATGACACATTGTTGACTGTTCAAAGTCAGCTGCAGGGCTGCCATACCACATGCAAGAGAAGTAAACGTTTCTGTATAAACGTTTCATATAATCCTTTAATATTTTAATAGCCCAGCAATATTTGTGGGCTTGGTTTTGGGACCCTTTTTAATATTAATATTTTTGGCAAAAGAAAAAAAAAAAATACTTGGCAAAATGCTTGTCAGTGATGTTTAGATTTAAAGGGAAGGTGGAGACCATCCTCTTAGAAGTTCATGGATGTTCACACCTCAGTAATTGCTAAACAGCTTTCTCTGCTGTTAAATCTATTATCTCCTGCTGTTAAATGGACATCCCATACAATTCTAGCTCAAAGTACTGCCAAAGTACCTTGGAAAATGTATATCAAAATGCTATGAAATTGCCACATACTTGAAAGAAGCAAGGCTATCCTTAGAGAACCCAAGAAGAAAGGCAAAATTTGAGATAGTGTTGTTTGAGTCAGGAACCAGGCAGATCTGAAAATGCTAAATAAAACTTCTCATGTCAAAATTTCTTCACTGACAGTCAATATTTCATATCAAGCATGTTGTCCTGCAGGGCCTCAGCTTTACACTGAGAGGATATGGTTGCATTAAGAGTTGAAAAGCAGCCATCACTTCCTAAGATTCAGGTTTACTTATATGAATAAAGATTGTGGCAATACAACCAGCAAAACCATGACATTTGAATGTGCACATCTTTAACTGTGGATTTTTACTAACAGAGGAAGAAAAATGGCTAAGAAAAATCAAGTTAATCAACATAAATTGAAATAAGGACCAGGAAAATCAGGGCATTACGTAGCCAACAGTATTGAGAGAAGTTACTGATTGAAAAAAAAGTACCAGCATGTAAAAAACACATAGTAAGAGCTGAACTTCAGCATGTCATTGGTGAAACGTTCTCCTCCATAGCTGCATCCATTGATTGTGGCTATAGCACCCACATCTTAGACACCAGTGCTGGCAGAAGCTGTATTGTAAAGAGAGCTGTTCTGTTAAGTACTTCAATCTTTTTCCATGCTATAATGTAAACAACTGTTGTACTATTTCCTTGGCACCATTTTGTAAAATTGGAAATTCATGATGATATCATCTAAGCTTGTGAAGTATGAATACTAAATCATGCAAAATAGTTATCAGAATGAGGGTAAACCCAGGTCAAAGTATGAACCCAGACAGTGTCATTCCATCAAGCTTGGGAAACCAGAGTTGTAAAAGACACTATATGAAATATATTCTACATGCATGAGAAGATGGTACACTGCAAACCTGGAAGGGTTCCAGTGTTCACAAGTAGCAGAGGAGTCAAGACTTGCTTATGGGTGTAGATTTCATGCTTTCCTCATGCATATACATGAGTATTTCAAAGGTGCAGTCTACGTACTATGCTATTATTGGAAATAATCCTGTCAATACAGTAAAAAAAAAAATATTCAACACAAAAAACAAAGATGTATCCTAATAATTTAAATTTGTAGCCTGAAACTATGCATTTCAATGTTGATTTATTTGGACAGTTTCTTAAATTAAAAAAAAAAAATGGTTTTGACAGTTTATAGAGGAAAACTGTAATTAAGGACAAAAATCATGAGTGGAGCAAACACTGGTACAGAAGCTTTCTAGATCCTGAGAATGAATAATCCTTTCTCTACTCTTACTCATTACATACATTTCTTATGTATTGAGAAATGAGTTTTTAAAGCTCAAGTATGGTTTTTGACACCACTGCTAAAAGTTATCATGCTTAACTGAGGTTGTATATCCTAATTGTGGCACTACAGCCTCCAAATTGTGGCCAAGAAAATTACAAAGACAAATCATAATGGCATAAAATATATGCCATTAGGGTTTATTGAGCCATTCTGTAATTCTTTGAAGTAAGTGTAGAGTTATGATAACAGATAGAGCTGAAAGGAAAAAAAAAAATCAGCAGAAAATGTATTTTATAGTAAATTCTTTGCAAAGTACAATATGCTTTCTGGGACTGAGTATTTTAAAAGTTTGTTTCTACAATTTAATATTGCTCACACTTTTCTTAACATTTTTTGCTGCTTTTTAAACTGACATTTGTACATGCTGAGATGCTGCCCAAAGCCTCAAAAGACATAAAAAGTTCCAGGGAGTGTAGGACTACAAAGTCACCTGATACATTCCTTCATCACTACAAACTCTTACTCGACATGGGTGACTAAGGCAGATGTTGGACTTGTCCAATCTCTTTATGTCTTCATCTTCTCTTCTGTTTTCTAATTATATCATTATGAAGTAGGAAAGAGCCTGACCTTCTAAGGAGGTTTGTACTAAACTTAGGATTCAAATGTAAGAAACAACAGGTACTAATTTATTCTGGACCCATTAACTATATAAACAATGAACATAAATTTCTTTTTTTTTTTTCTTTTTTTTTGCAAGAGTTTTTAAATAGTGAAAAGTTTTGATTGAACTTGGGACCCCTACCAAGATGATTGAGGGTGAGATGAGATACCCAGGATGAAGGAAGACCAGCAGGACACTGTTTGATCCATGGGTGGGCCTGTCTCCTGCTCAATCTGTCTCTGTCTTCTTCTCTCTTTCTCCCTCCCCTCTGTTTTATATTTCATTCTATCTCTCTAACTCACATTTTACAGCTAAATAAAATCTGTATTATTGACTTCACCATATGATCATGTTTGCACCTTAGTTTAGCTAGAGACATCTCTCAGTAACTGGATTTTAACAACTCTTATTTTTGTTTAACTAATCTTCATCCTTCCCTGATTTTTTATGTGGTGACAGAAGTAATGAACTAAAAAGGGAGAGGGAATATGCTCAAGTTATTCAGCATAACTACCCACACCATTAAATTGTGAGCTTTGCTTCCGACATGGGACAAACTGCAAGGTCTGAGGAAATGCCCCGGCATGGTCAGGGATTCGCACCAGCCCCAGAGGCAGCAACAGGCACTTTGAATGTGTTCTTGGGGGAGTTGGGATTGTTGCTGAAGGGATGCAAGCTGTGCTGCACCAGCACCTAACCTCTAGGCCAAAAACTGGTCCTGAGCACTTCATAATTAGTGAGAGAGATGAAGTGTTAAGAGCTATAGGAGGGATTTTAATTGCTCTACCTGTCACCAAACCAAATTATGTATTGTGGCTTCAAAGTCTTACTTTGTGAAGTCCTCTGTAACAACATGTAATAATTTCACCTTTAGTTGCACCTTTTTTTACTCTCATAGAATTACTTTTGTGCCACCATTAAAGGTTAACACTGTTAGAGATTTTATTTAATTTTTCTTCTAAGTAAATTTAAGGGACTTCTCATCTCTTTTTAATAGCTAATTTTTGCAGGTGGAGAAAAGGTATGAACTTTTAAACTGGTATTAATTCACAGAAATTGAAAGCTATCAATGTGAGTTGTGAAAGTGAAATTCCCAGATATTCTCCTTTATATAGTTATTATGTATGTATTATATAGATCAATATTATTTAAAAGGTTAAATCAGATTAGCTGATAAGGACCTGCATTTATTATACCCCTTGATTTATGGAAGAAAGTGCCATGATAGTTATCAGATTACATTTGCATACAGTTTTTGTTTTGTTTTGATAGTTATCAGATTACATTTTGCATTACAGGTACAGTTGCATATCAGAAGCAAAGGTTGCTATGGTTTTGAGAGAAAGAAATCACTGTGTTTTGGAAAATTCTTTCATAATAGTGATAATTGGTATTTCAGATGCACTTTAGTTTGTGTATCAAATTTAAATTTCAGCTACCACAAATGTCTGTAATTTAAATTTGCTAAATATAAGTAAAAATGCAAGAAACTTTCTTTAAAATAGGCATATTACTTCAACACAATATTGCTGACTAGCTAAAGACATCACAGACACCTATTGAAAATAAATACGTATCCATGTCCTCTTTCTCTTCTACCTATCCAACCCCACATGTTCTCATTACTTATTTCAACTTGCTTCTGAAGTCAGAAAATTTCAAACACTCAATATTTTGTGGCTTTTAGAAATTAATATCCTTAAAATACCTTAAAGTTTATACCTACTCATGTTAATTTTGGAACACCTTTCTGAAAAAACAACTTAGAAAACAAGTGTTAGGAGAGGACTTAACATGTGGGGAGAAAGGAGAACTTTACCTTGCAGGCTTAGTAAGAATATGAAGAACATTGACAGAAATTTCATATAGATAATGACTCAAATGAAGTTAAAATTTGCAAGTCATGTCAAATCCTATTATCAAAATAGTCTGGCTTTTCTGAGGACTTACATGAACCTGATCTTTTTCACTCTAGTGCTATATTTACAAGTGTGATGGTCAGTTTTAAACTTCTTCTTCATAGCTTCCAAGCTTTTAGAATGTCCAAAAGGGTTCTTTGTAAAATTTTGCATCCAGTCTCTTTTCTAGGAATATTATCACTATGCCTTTCATTCTACTAGGTCATGATAAGCATCACTCTTGTTTCTGAGAAAAAGAGTTAAGAAATCCTATAGGAGACACTTCAGTGTTCTTTGGATATTGGTGCATCCATTAAAATGGCTGTAGAATAAATGTTGAACATTTATACATCATCTGGGAATACCAAAACAAAAGACACATCCTGTCTTGTATACATTAGCTACAGCAATTTAAATTAATTTAAATTGCAATTAAAACTATACATAAATATAAACATTTCAACAGTGATTTGAGAGGGTGTGTATGTTCAGGCTTGACCCAGTGTAGGACTGACATGTTAGCATGTGTCCTAACAGTTGAAGTTGACTGGAAAATTGAACACTTTCAAGAAAAGTCTGCTTTCCTAAATAATAATATATATCTACTTAATAATAATATAAATCTACTCATTCTTAATGTGTTTTGTAATTATTAATGGTCTTACTCTGCTTAATCTTAAAAAATGGTTCTGAGAAAATAATCTGCCTTCAGAGATAATTAATAAAGAGTCTTAAATGTAAAAGTTTCTCTCTGTCAAAGAAAACCTACAGTCTGGATAAACCTAATTCAACACCTTAAAGGAGTTAAATCTATGTCTTTTAAAAGCAATCCACATAGATAACATGAAGATAAGAGGCAAATACACTTCATATGATTACAGTCCTTATAATAGTCAGTCTTTATAATCCTTAAAATCCTTATAATCACAACTAAGTAATCTACAACCAAAACTGCTCAACCTTTACAGGAAAATCATATAAATTTATCTGTGAAAGAAATATGGTGGAGTCTTTCACAGAGAGAAAGGGTATTTGAGTTTCTTTGGAGCTCTTCATTATCCCCCACCTCTCATGGCATATATGATTTCATCCCTCCATTTCAGTATTACAGATTTTTAATTTTTTTTCTTCTTCTTTTTTTTTTTTTTTCCGGTTATTTTAGCCATTTTTAAGAAATATTCTAGTCACATCATCACAAGATGGAAGAACCAAGCAGAACATTTCACTCACAATATGTATAGAAAACAATAGTCTTATAATTCGTAGAAATTTAGTCCTATTTTCATTTTATATAAAATTCAATGGTGGAATCACTCTAGAAATAAAGGAACAAAATAGAAAAATATATGACTCACCTAAAAATTTTGTTGTTAATTACAGGAGATAAGGACCCATAGTTTTCTTGAAACCAAAATTCCATCAGTCATTCAGTTCAAATTTTTTTTTTGCAAAAAGCTAAACTAATTTTATCTTTTAGAATGGGAATGAATGCCATTTCTGAACTCATTCTGTCGATTATAGGACTGCAACAGGACTTGAGATTTGATGTTTTATATAATGTGATTGTATGGCTTAAAAAAGTGTTTTGGGCATTAAACCAGTTCTTTAGCAGAAACTAAGTTAAAGTGAACTTAATAAACATGTTCTGCAAACCATACATCTTCAGGAGCTGGTATTACTCCATTTCATGCAAGAAAATAAAAGTTTTGAATATTTAAATTTTTTCATTTTCCACTAAAAATAGCACCATCAAATTGATAAAAAACTAAACTCTGTCTTCTCTTTAATCTTCACCTATGTGAACAAGATGCTCAGCTACTCTAAACTATAACCTCAGAGATTTTGATTATCTGTACTTTAAATATTTCCTCGGTTTGTTTGAAGGCCATATATGCATAGATAAAGGGCAAGCTCAAAAGGTCTAAGCATACACCCAGGAAGCCAGTTGATTCTAGACGCTACTTTTCAGCCTTAATTTCTCTGGCCGCATTAAACCCATATGCAGGTATCTTTTTTACAAAGATCAGATTACAAATATTTTTCTCAGAGTTATTAGATAATCTCCTTTACTGATTCTGGAGTGTTACCTGTGCAGTTAAATATCTTTTCTTGCAATATCAGAATTGCATTATGGTCCTAAATATTCTTATTTTCATGTAAATATAATAGCTTTAATAAAATAGCTTTAATGATTAAACACTGATAGTATGGATTTTAGTTTACTTTATATTTAAATTCTATGCATTGACATTTGGGGCTATGATTTCATGTATATAATATGGCAAAAATGATAGGTTATACTTATATATCATCTTGGAACCATTGGTTCTAACCTGCCCTCTCACTAGAAACCATTCTGCAGAAAAGAATAAATAGTTTCCTTAATTCATAAAGCTTTTAATTTCTGGGAACTAGTGCTGACTTCTGCCTCAAAGTTGCATCATTAATGAACTCTATACAGCTGATGCTGCAACTGAATTTTTGACCACAAAGTACTCCAATACTTTTTTAAAATGGAGGAAAATTTACCTTAATATCAAAGGCTCCTGGCTGACCCACTTTGTTGTAAAGCTCTAGCTGGTTCTTGACTGGTGTTACCCACAATATCACCTGATTCAGTTGTTGATCAAGTTCAACAAAATCCTTTAGCAGAATTTCTATTTCTTTTTGTTTTTCTGGAAGATCTTTGGACACCTGAAAAAATACCAGAAGCTGTTGTTTAGTGAAAAAAAAAAAAAAAATACAAACAAACTACAAAATAATTTAATGACACATATATATACATTTATATGAAATGCTAAAATACAAGTTTTATATATTTGAAGAAGAGAACGAGTAGACCAAACAATCAAATTATTATGGCAGTTATCTTGCAATTCTGTTGAAACCACAGTCTGTTCTTAAAAAAAAACAGCAAAAAAACAAAACACACATACAGAAACCTAATATGAAATGAATTAAAAAAAAAATTCAAACCTAACTCTCAATCTTTACAGAATTTTTAGTTAAAAAAAAAAAAAAGTTAGCTCAGTATGATAAATTTGTAAAGCTCAATTTTGAATCAGGAAAAAAAAATTGAAAACATGATATTGATCATTTGAATTATAGTTAACTTTTCTCAAAATCTTGAACGTAGATATTTAGTCATGTGTTTCCTTATAAGGTGTTTAGAGTTGCCAATTGGATCCATATATGCATAAGCAGATGCACACAGTGAAGAAAAATAATGAAGAAAAGTATCATCAATTCAGATCAGGCAACTTGGTTCTCTGATTTGCATTCAAAGCAGTCAGATTTTTAACTAAGCACATTCTTCTATGCCAACAATATTATAAATTAAGAATTAGTGAATGGCACAGTTTAAATTCAGCTCAGAAGCACTTGGAGTAAATGCAGGAACAGGCTGGCAATAAATAATCCAACACAAAGCTCCATGCTGTCCTTCCCAGACTGTTTGCTATAGCTAGAGAGGTGAGGTGTCACAATGCTACACAATGGGCAACACTGCAAACTACACTAGGGGAGAAACCATCTGTATTTTACAAGGGAAAAAAAAAAAAAAGGCATCAGCAAATACAGGGCTTGGACAGATACAGAACAACAGAACAATAGCAGTTCATCAGTAAAACCAGTTAAGAAATATGGTTAGTTTTCCATATCATGAAAATGAAGGTTTCTCCATGTTCTTTTTTTAAAGCATATTTTTTACCAAAGAGATCCTCTTAAAAGTGACAAAATATGAGATTTCTGGGACACATGATAGAAAATATATTCCCTGTAACGTTAAGCAGCATTAACAGCAGCATTGCTATCATATTGCCTGGCTACAGAAGTATTAGTACTTCTTGTACTAATTAGTACTTGTACTAAGAAGCGTTGTACTTCTAAACTCTAATGATGACATTTTCCAGAGGACAATGAATCCAAACTCAGACTCATGTAAGCAACTGTGACACTAAAAACTGAACCCCCACCTGCTGGGAGAATGCAAGGAACACAACTGTCTCATGACACACACATTTTCTTTAAAAATCTGGTGTGAGAATATTGCTTTGTAGGTACTGAAATAATCCCTCTACATAATCCCTGTATGTGATTTTTTAGACTGTATGTAAGGGGTTTTTGCAATTCAAGAACTTTATTTGCCATGTATTACATTGCCTCCATTGCTCATTATAGCTACCTCATAACATCCTATTTAAGAAAGACTGATCCATGAGGCAAATTATTTTTACTATCTTCCTAATCTTTTAAAATATAATTAAAAAATTAAAAATCTCTTTTTCCAGGATGGCCCCAGAAAAGAAAGAAAACAAAAATACATTCATTTCCCTTATGTGTTAACTCAAAATTTATGCAGACCTTGGCCTAATTTCATACAAGATTGGTTTCATCTTTCTTACAACTTCTGAATGTTAATCTCTAATGTTTACTAGCTTTAATATTAATGTAAATAAGTTCCACAGAAATACAACTGAAAGCAAATAGGTAGTCATAGGCAGATAAAAATCCAAGCTGACTTCTAAAGATCTGAAATTTAAATTAATCTGCTTCCAATCAACATTAATCAAATATTTTGTGTATAACACAGGAGAGAGAAAGATAAATTTGTAGAGGTTTTGAGGAGAGGAAGGGGGAAGTTACCAATTATATACCAAAGCATATTCCATCCAGAACAACAGAAGATGAATGATTAAGTTTTGGTGAGTAGGCTGTACTTCAACCATTGTTTTCAAAATATTTATTTATCCCACCTATGATGAGAGGTGAACTTAAGAGAGAGGTAATTTAAGCAAATGCAGCCCTTACAAAAGTCTCCTGCTCTTAAATTATAGCAAAAATATAGGATTATGATATTTTTAATATAAAAATAAAGAAACCTATGTAAATATGAATCCGTTAATTATATATGGTAATGTCATTTAATTTTACCACAGAGATAAAAAGAACAACCATAAATAAATAAAAAATTTTCACCAACTCAGGTTAGGGCTACAGATAAGCATTTAACAAGGCAATTCCTTGCAAAAATCCAAGTAATGTGTCACATTGCCATTGTGTGGGAACCAGAGCTTTAGATTCTGGTTATCAGGAATTTCATTTGATAGCTCATTGTGGTTTCTTTGGGTTTTTTGTAAGTTCTAGCGTAAAGCCGTCAAGCTGGTTAATCAAATTAGAGTCTGATGAGTTTAAGGTAATTACCAATCTGCCTATCAAGCCAAGGTGCTGTTGCAGACTGCCTTTTAGAGGACAGCTTGTTTCCTGAGCTAATTCTGCAGCTCACCAGAAGCATAAATTGGCAAACCTTCATGGAGTAATGGACATGGACAGGATGACTGGCTGTTCAGATTTATGCCCCTTCTGTGGCACAGAAGTACACATGGAGATGAATCCTTCTTACTGTTTTACTCACACTCCTTCCAGCTTGTTCTTCACAGCTCCAGGAGCTGCATCCCTGAGGCGGGATTTCAATGCTGGTGGGAGCTACAACAGACCCACAGTTGTTGTTTCTGGGGTCTCAGAATGAGTTCCTGGAAGTTCTTGGATACCTCCAGGGGTGAATGAGCAGCAGTTGTGTCCCACTTCAATAATCTCTTTTACATTTTTGCTTTGGGCACCATCCTCCTTTTATTCGCTTGTTGTCATGGAGTAACTATCCAATGTTTACTTACTTTCATTCCCTTTGGTATCTTATGTCTTTCCCTCCTGTTCAAGAAAGACTGCTAAGTTTCATCAGAGGATGGCTGAAGTTCTTTTCTAAGGGTGACAACCAATAGGAACAGTGGCCATAAGGCAACACCTGCAGCAGAGTGAGAACAGGGCAAACATGACCTGCTTTCCCCAGGGTCTGCCTAGGACTGACACAGGCCTGATGAAGCAGTGTTGCAGGCTGGCATGGAAGACAGGTTGAAAATGAAAAAAGGAATTTAATAAAAGATAACTTCAGCTGGAACATCTTTCTAAAAATCTGGGTTATCCCTTTCAGTACAAATTAAAGATTTTCAACTTTGCCTTATTTCATAACAGATCGACATTGATAAGATACCTTGGTTTGCAACCAAAGATGCAAAATAAATTTGCAAGCAGAAACACCAAAAGTATGGATTATACTTTCAAAGAAAACAAATCTGGGGTCAACATCAAAGGACTATATAATTTCAATGTTACGTGTCAAAACATTAATCTCAAAGCATGTGATACAACTAAAATTTTGTACTTTAGTTCAAGTGTTAATTAAGTAAGATTAATTGGAAGCTTAGTGACAGAATAATGGAAAAGATTAAGCTCTAAATTTAAGCTGTAAATTGTGAAACAGCAGAAAAGCTCAATTTTACCAACTGACACTAGTCTTCACAATATTCAATTTTTTTCTAACCTGAAACTATGAGACAATTTTCCACCTATTAAATTTCACTTACTCTAAATTTTGCTCTTTTCATTAAAACACACACTAAAAAAATCTACAAAAAACTGCCAGCACAGAAAATTTAACATCTTTCAAAGTAAGAGAATATCTGAAATTTGAATAGTTGCATACTTTCAAAACCGAGGTTTTCATTTAAGTATTTCAATTTCTTCTTCTTATGAATTCTAAAATTGCTTGCAATGTTTGCTTCAGTTCCATCTGAACCTGATATTTTGCATAATTTTCCCCCACAAGCAGCCTAAACAAGAGTACCATGCTGATTCTATCGCTACCCAAATCTGATTACTTTGGTGCAAAACCTTACTTATGCTCATCTTGGCAGTTTAGATCTCCTTGATCGTTTCCCTTGCTCCAGTTTTCCACTGCTATTTCTGAGCTTTAGATAGTTATTTTCTCAGTCTGCACACAGTTATGTGCATGCTCTATGGGATGAATTAGAGCTCTGAAGATTGAACGGAATATCAGTTCTTATGATAACAGGTATAAAGGGAGGAAAGATTTTTATGAAGTGTGTCACCTGATGTAAAATCATATTCTGTTAGCCTGTTCTGTTTAACTCATGAATATCCAGAAAGATTCAATTAAAGCGGTACCAATTACAATAATGGCTGTGGAGTCACAGCTCAATCTTTTAACTCAAGAACAATGCTCAAAATGAAAAAGTTGAAACCAATTAGGTAGAGACAGTAAGTAAAAAGTATCAGATATTGGGGGATAGTTTTGCAGAAGTCAGAAATGTTATTGCAAATGAATCAACTTGATGAGCTATATTACTAGGAAGGCATTACTATAAACAAAAGTAAGGAGAGCCATTGAAATGACTTGTACCTATTATATTTTGAGTGACTGATGCCTAATTTCAAAAAACCCTTCTCTCTCACAATTAAATCTCTTTCCCTGTTTATCTGAAATGACCAAAGATAAAACAATCCAGTTATTACCCAGCTGTTTGAGAACATAGATGAGGACATGCATCTCTCCCATATGTATTTTTTTAAAAAAGAATATGACGAATTTTCTTAGTGGTAAGGGGAGAGCAAAGAAATTCCAAATTCCAATATTTTAACTGCAGTGAAAATATGTCATTTTCTTTCCTGCAATGCTAAATTGACCCTTTTTTTCTTGCTATCTGCCTCACTAAACTCTAATAAGACAGCACTTGTAAATGGATCTTATTTTGGGGAATCTGAGAGTGGATTAAAATTTAGCTATCCTGATATGCATAACAAGATAAGTTGCAATAAACATGAGCAACAGTATGTTGTGGGATATCTATGAAAATTCAACTTTCAAAAATTTTATTTTTGTATGCCCTCCTTGGGAAGGTCAAATATACAGTGCTTTGTATATCCAAAGCACTTCTTGAGAATGGGCTTCAGATATAGGATAACTGATAGTGTCAGGTTTAAAAAAAAAATCAAAATTTCTTGCATAGAGAAAAATAAATATTTCTGTATGAAGAATTCATAGAGAGGAAGTTTTCTTTATGAATTTCTTTGCTTACTAAATGTAAATCAAGCAGCAGCTTCTTCTTTACCATTCAATTTCTGAAAACAGTGCAAATGTTAGGCAAAGAAGAAATAGTGACTGTCTACTCTGTAATCAGCCCAGAGCATAAATGGACTAAAAGTAAGTTTGATGTCATCCAAGGCAGGATTCGGATAACAAATAAATAACTGAAGTCATAACAACTATTAAATGCAAACTTCAATCCAGACTTATTCATAAATCATAACTGACACTTACATAGCACTTGTAAGATGATTACATGAAACAGAAATTATTACAGCTACTGTTCAGAAAGTTCTATCTGCTCAAAATCACCATCCCTAGAGCATGTACTAAAGAACGTTTTAAAACGGAAGAGGAAAAAGTTGATTTATATGCATCATTTCTTCCTGAAAAACAATCAGTGTACGAAGGGGTTTCATATAAGTTCAGTTCAGGATGCCATTTAGTTAATTAACTGATCCATTTGCATTAACAAAATCAATATTGACTTTAAAACAAAATCTACGTAATTCCTTTAAATTCATGAATATTTATGAGCCATAGTGTCTCTGAAAAAGTTGGAGTAAAGATTGTTTTATTAGGGGAAGATTAAAGCAGGCTACTAAAAATATGTTAGAAGATTTTATTTGCTAAATATAGAAGAATTTTATTTGCTTTTTATCTAGCATTTCATGCTTCCTTGCAAGACTCCCAATACCTGACCTTAGCAGGTGTTTATTTGGTCTTGTTTTTCCAAAAATTCCTCAATGGAATATTTGTAATATTTTCAACTTTTATTTTTATTATTTTTTTTCCCATCAGTGCAGAAAACTAAAGCAGTCCTAATAAAAAAATGCCCCAAACAATTTTCTGCTTCATCCGTCTGTCTAGATTTTTTAGAAGCAAACAAACAGGTTCCCCCACTCCAAATATTTGTTTTGTTTTTCTTCCATGGTAATATGGTCATGTATATCACAGTCTTCTGAATATCTGTATTTTTATATGTAATACTTGTAACTAATTGTCATTCATTCTGCTCTCCACTGTCAGCAATTCTCCTTTGTCAAGGACATTTTTGAGCACAAGCCCTTCCACCTTAAATCTCTGCTAAGTAATCTAGACCAGGAATTTTTTTTTCTTTATCTTTTTTCCTTACTCAGTTCCTGAAATCCAAAAGGAGCAACAAAGGCTTTAGAGTCTAGTTCTTTCAGTAATTCTTAATGAAGGATATTCTGACAGGAAAATTATTTTTTAAAAAAATGTAAAATGCCCTAAATGTCCTTTCCTTGGTTTACAGCAGAAAGTACGACATATATCCCTCAGGCTACACACAAGTTTTTTGAGGGACTGCAGTGGTTAAGGCTTAAACTTTGGACTTTGCCCATCATGGCAAAATTGTATAAAGAAACTGTGACCACCAGAGCCCACTCCCTACATGAATGTTCTTCCTGATGGGAACTAGAGTGTAAGCAAACCACCTGATGGGAGCTTGAGGTAAGACAAAGATGATACTATTGTCCAGTTATCTCAGGTCAAGGGAGAAATAAACATGGCTGGGGGGAGAAGAATGTATCCACAAAGAAAGTCAAAGTCAGCAGTTGCACTGAGAATCATCTCTGGATGGGTTCGGGATGGGGGGATGAGTATTTTTGGGTATGTGACAAGACTCCATCTTCCCTAATCTTGGGTTTATAAAAAATATTTTTGTGTGTTTTTCTCTGCCAGCTGTTTCCCGTGACCCGAGAATATATAGTTTTGTTTCCCCAGCCAGAGATTTTGAAGAACTGGTCATAAGTCGTCTCTTATGTTCTCATTGTTTGTTTATTCTTTCTTATCAATACATTCTGTTTCTGACCATCAGAGCTCTTCATTGCAGGTCAGTCCAAGGCACAAAACCCTGAATCCCCCCCACACGGGGTGGTGTGTACATTTATACTACAGTCTACATAATCAGTATTTATAATACTTCTCCAGTAACTATTATCCATGTTAGAAAGTTAGACTCTACTCTAAACCAACTATAATGTGCCACCTCACTGCAGAACATGAAGCAGATGAGGAAGAAGGAGGAAGCCCAAAAACCATGTGGACTTCTCCATCTTGCCTTCACCTGTCTGCCATCCTAAAACCCCATATATCTAAAATTCTCACCCTGTGATAAAACTACACACTATTCTACTGTCTAATACACATTCTTGAAAACTCTGCTTCATTTCAGAGCTTAAAAGCTCTTTTTCCATGAACAAAGATGAAAAACACTGTTTGTCAGAAATTCTATAATCTCTTAAACATGCAAAGAAATATTTCTCATAATTCCAGACTCCAACACCCTTACCACAAACTGGCTCAGTTGCAAAACTCTCCACAACAAGAAGGCCCCATACATGGGATGTTCATGTGAGAGGTGGCAGAGGAGATGTCATAAACCATCAAAGATCCCTGAAGTGTCCCCCAGATTAATTCCTAAGGCCTTGCACCTTAGGAACTTCACGTGAGGAAAAGTGATGCAGCAGATATGGAGTCTGTTGTGGGAGATTCTATCAAACTTGTCCCCTGAGGGAGGTATCTGAGCATTCCCACCTGGCCTGAACATATATTAATCCATTGAACCCTGTTCAATCCATTGAACCATTGTCCCTGGTGAGTGGGACCCTCACCACTGAGAAGACCAGAAGAAAAGTATGAACAGGACATCATCAGCATTTATGAGGAAGCTGTAACTGCAGTGAGGCCTCCTCTCAACCTCCTCCAGCCTGAACAAACCCAGTGCCCTCAGCCCCTTCTCACACGGCTTCACTTCAAGGCCCTTCATCATTTTTATTGCTCTCCTTTGGACACCCTCTAACAGCTTAATGTCTTTTTTGTATCGTGACACTAAAAGCTGCCCCCAGCACTGGAGGTGAGGCTGTCCCAGCCCAGAGCAGAGTGGGAAAATGCCCTCCCTTGCCCCACTGGCCATGCTGGGCCTGATGCCCCCAGGACATGCTTGGCCCTCCTGGCTGCCAGGGCACTGCTGGCTCAGATTCAACTTTCCATCCATCAGCATTCCCAGGTCCATTCCCACAGTGCTGCATTCCAGCATCCCATACCCCAGTCTGTCTGTACATCCAGGGCTGATGAAAAGTTTAACTTTCTTTTAACTGCATTTGTGGGAATTTTAATTACATAGGCATGTTGCTATAAAGACAGGTCTATACAATTAAAGTATAATCTTTATCTTGTTAACAGCAAAGAGTAAAACATTGATTTTAGGCCCCTATGGTCTTCCTTAATAGAGACGGATGAAAAACCTGACAGACAACAGCAGTATCTGTGTTGGAACTGAAGTTGTGGAAAACCCAAACCATTGTCATTGATTGGTGTGCAGTAGTATCTGAGCATTGTTCGTTACAAGTGAAATCTTTCTCAGATGCACAGAACTTCGTAAAAAAATGTGTAAGGATTTGCCTGAAGTTGCTTATTTGATATTTAGTAATTCAGCTGCATCAATATTACCTCAATGTAGCTGTCAGCACATATGTAATGAAAATTAGTACTTACATTCAAAATACTTGGCATAACTTCTTAAATATATGATTAATATATTCTGGATTTTTATGGCAAACGAGAATAATAAGGAATTTTAAGATGGTCAGTAATACAGTATGATATATATTATGTATATACACACATGCATGTATTTAATCATGCTTTTATGGCCTAAATGGCTAACACAGACTTTTTAACCCCTGCACGAACTGACTGTATTTCATAAATATTTTTCTTTGTTTAGCTTTGAAAATTTTAATTAATACTAGCTCCTAGGAAGACGCAAGTTAAAAAAAAAAAAAATCATATATATTTACTTGTTTCTTAGAGCTTATGACATTCCCATGTTTATCCAATGAACATTTACATCAAATTTCTTTTTGCTATACATGAGGCCATTTTTGAGTACAGCTGACAATAACATGAATGGAGACTACACATAATTATATAACAAATCTATGACAAACTGTCACAGATAATTTAGCTTAACCAAAGACTTTATTATATTTAATGGAATCAGGTCACTCATTAAAAGAAAGTAAATTCAGGAAAAATGTCAACCTTTGGATCCCCAAAATGCCAGTTATACTATTCTTATTTCAAATTGAAAGAACAGAAATCAAACTGTAGCAATCATTTTCCAACATATTTTCTCCTCCATACCACCAATAACAACAGTAGCAATTGCAGTAGTTCGAACTGTGAGCTTGAATTAAGTTGCACTGACATGCTGGAAATTTTATGTTGTTGCAGGTAATCTATGAATAATTTCTACTCAAGGCAAGTTATAATACATGAACTATAACCTTGTTATGACTTTGTGTTTCTGCACTTTTGGGCCCATCTGTTTTTCTCTACACTTGATCAACCAAGCTAAGACAACCTATGCCTGTTCTAGTGGTACAGAAAATGTTCACAAATTATAGCCATGTCACTCCACTCTAATTTTTATCTTGTCCACATAGCACAACAAATTGATTTGCTGTGGCAATAAACAGTGAAATAGTCTCTTCAATGTCTAGTAATTAGAACTAATACTAGTAGACAAATTAAAAAGCAGCAAAACAAAATGTCTCCATCAGGCACTTATAATAACCTTCATAATACATACAGTAGATGTTGTGAAGACTAAGGTGGATAAATGAGGAGAATGCTGATTTTGGCATCCAGCTTACTTTCAGATAATTTAGCTCATCGCTCTTGGCTGACACCAGACCAAGAATAATATTAAAGAGTAATAAACTCCTTCCAGCAAACCTCTGATTCCATGGTTCACTGGTCTCAGACCTAATCTATCAATCCATTTACTTCACAGTAAAAGGTAAGAAACCCATTACAGATCTGTTACATGCCATGGCAGGTGGTATATGACAAGAACTGAATTCATCACTAACTCCAGTGCCGAGTAGCCTTTTGTATGCTTTGAAGCACTGGGTGGTTACCTTACTTGGCTATCACAGCAGAAGATACTTTAAGCTTTGAAAATAAATGAAAAATTCTTGATGTAAAAGCATAGAAATGGTCATAAACTACTTCATTTTTCATAGTATTAAGACTTCACAAAGATAGTGCTATTTTCATTTTTACAAGAAATACTGGCTTTGGAGAGGGTACAATAAATAAAACCAGGATAGAATTTAAAAGTCATGCCATTCAAATGTGCGCTTTAATCTTCATTCTCTGCTTAAACTATACCATATTAGGTAACAGCCTATTAGAATCACTATTTAATAAAGTTGTATAAAGAAATGTGGTGTTAAAATTATTACTATCCAAAGGAAGAAAAATTCTTCACGTATCTACTCTCAAGGTCATCAGCATGTGATATAAACACCCAAAAGCAAAGACAATTCTGAAGTAAAAGCTAAAAAGATACTTTTATGTGACTTCAACTCCCTTCATACTAAATTTCTTTTCTAGGTTATTTTTATTGCTGTAGGGCAACAGTTTCTGTGACTGTAAAGAAGGTTTGAACATGACTTATTTCAAATATGTCACCTTGAGGGTTAAGACTCACAGGTGTTTTCCCCTATTCCTCTTCTTGGCAGATCAAGGCAAAACAAAAATTTGTGATAACTTTAAGAGATATTTGTCTACATTCTCAGCTGGTGTAAATTTTCCCAGCTTCTCTGAAGTAAGCAGAATTACTCTAGATACTTACTCTGGTGTACACCAGATAAGGATGTACCCAACATTATTTATATAACTGTCATGTATGTTTCATATCTTGAAAATAGCATCATCCTACGAAATGAGATAGTCATAAATGGTAGATTGCTACATGTTCATTTCTAGCAGAGATGCCAGAAAACAAAACATACAATTTGAAGCAAAAGATTGAAGTATAGAGTACACTCTTAAGAGGAGGTGGAAAGACAAAAAAGCCCCAGAGAAATCTCTGTGTGATGATGTTTGTCTACTGTGCTTTGAGGAACACAAAAAATATATCCTCATCAAAATCACTGACTACAGACTCATCCTTAGGACCTAAGAAGTTTGCCTGATATAAAAGTGCCCAACCTGTGAGCTTTGGCTCAGAGTAAATATCTGTGAGTTTTTTCATATCTACATATCTACAGCTTACATTAGTGCTTACATATCTACAGCTGAATGAAGAGAACATTAAGTTTCTCTGTCAGGCTCACAGAATATTTCCATGATTTCTAGTTTTAATTAAGATCCTAGATTTTAAGGACAGAAAGTGAAACATATAATTGAGGTTTCCTACACAAATCATGATAACAGCAAAAAATATGCAAATGAAAAAAAAAAATTCCCTTCAGTATCACTGGGAATATCTTACTGAACCTCAAAATACGCTTCTAGCTTTTTGGGGGTTTTTTTTGTTTTTTTCTACATCAATCAAAATCACAGAGAAAACAGAAAATCTGAGAAAGAGAGCACCTTTAGAGAACATATATGGATTTGAGTATTGTAAATTTCAAATTTAATTTCTGTTCATTAAAAAAAAAATCTGCAAAAAAACAAACCACTGCATTTTTCAGATTCTTTATGTTCAGAGACCAAGGGACAACGAGAACTCAGTTTTATACAATTCCACAGAAATAAAACTAATGTGGTTAAGTAATGATCTCAAATGGAAGATTGCTTTTCTTGGTTTTGTCTCTTTTAGTAGTAAATGAACTTTTTCAAGCAAGAAATTCCAAGAATAATTATCTTACCAGACACATTAGACCTAGGAGACATAAAATTATAAAAATTCAGTAAATTGTATTGGTTCACTAAATAGTAGTTTCTGTCTCCCATATTTCACCCAAACCTAAGTACTTCCAACAATATTTGTGTTTGCTCTGATTGCGACAAGAGACCTGGAACATTCTTGCTTCAGCCAGCAGAAAATGAAAATTACAAGTCTTTAGGTATATGACTAATCAGTAAAATGCTACATTCAGTGACAAATTGAAGATTTTCTTAAAATGTACTTCTGTATTCTGACTAAAAGGAACGTTTTTTTCCTGAAAACTAATGTTGTCTTTTCAAAATCACAACTTAAGTATTAATATGATCCCTGAATTCAGCTATGTATGTCCTTCCTTCAGCCAGTAGATAACACTATTTTGCTCTTATAGTGTTCTGAATTCTATATACATTCATTTCAGAAGCCCATTTGTAGAGAAAAAGATACTTCTGTCCAACCACTGAAATAATGATTTATGTGTCCAACCTGGAGTTTGTGAAAGCGACCAATATTTATTATCCACTTTTACCTGAGTCTTTAGCTAATATTCTGAACTTTGACATACTGCTCCTGTTAGGAAGAAACTAGTAAGAGTACCACATCAAGTTCGTTTTTATTTCTCAGGTCTGTGCTTGACATTCAACTGTGTTTATGGAAATGGTAACAAAAAACACAGGGTGTATTGTTCTTGACCAGAAACTCTACCTTGCCTTTTCAGTAAGGTATTCAGAAGATTATTTTCTTAGTTTTTTTCCCCCTGAAGCTAAACACAATGAATTATTCCTTTTTACCCCAGTGTTCTGGTAACTTTAACAGATACCACAGGGTAATGTCCCTGACTCTGACTTTGCAATCAGTCTCAGCAGAAATCCTTCAACTGATTCTACCTTGATGGCTTCCAAGCAGGCTGATCCATACCTTGGGTGGTAGTCCTCTGCACAATACTTTCTATCATTTTTACCATGAAACACTCAAATTATTCACCTCTCTTTACCAGATTTGCTACTCATTTTCACCAGTTTTCAGAACAAAAATATGCTATTTCAGCAATAACACAGAATAAAGTCCTTCCTTACTTCTTTCTATCAGTCTGGTTATCCCAGAAAGCAAAATATGTGATACTTTGCTACACAAAAAACAGAAGTGAATGCTCAAAGTTGGAAGAAGTGTGTTGAAAACTGAAACAGCAGTTGCAGAGTCCACCTTGGGATTGAGAACAGGAGAGATTTCGGAAGTGTTTCCTTAAAGAAAATGTTTCATTTCCTCAAAAATGAAACATTTGCCTCTCACACACCTGAGTCACAAAGCCTAGATTATTTCCTGTTCCAGCAAATAAAACACCAGGTTATAAAAATGATGCTGTGCATTACACCCTTAATTTGAAGAACTGTAATTTAGGGAGTGCATTTGAATGTAAGATCCTTACTCTAGTCACTTATGGTCTTTGTTGCTATCACTGTTTCTCACAGCAGTGTATTGTACCCATTTTTCTTCCTCAGGTTCATTATGCACACAAATGTATCTTCATACATAAAAAAATTATACATACCAGAAAATACATAATGCAAATATTCACTGCAGATTAAAATTTTATATCACAGTTATATCAGTAATATGTCTAACCTTTAACAAATGATGGTTAGCCTCCTTCAGTGTACTCTCAAGCTTATGTTTTTTGTCTGGGTTCAGTGATGCACTTCCAAGTGCTATTCCTCCAGTTTCATTTAATCGTTTCAGTATTCCCTTGTGGGGCGGCAGCTCTCCAACTCTTAACTGGAACAGACAAACACAGCAGTTGAGATGAACTGTGGTAGGATTTTCAGCTCTCTTATCTTAACCCTTATTGATTTGTGTATCAGCCAAAGGAATAAACTCAATTCAAGACAAAATAACTGTTGCTTTCTGAATGTAGAAGGCTAAAAAATAACCCAAAAGAGACTGTATTGGTCAATCAAGTTTAAAGAGCGGTCTACGTGACCAAATAAAGGGTTTCTATGGATATGAATCACTATTAAATTATAAATTCCAGACCTGGATACTCAATATTTCATGTATATCAGTTTGAATAATCTTGTAATATGGTTTGGAGCAAGCATTTTGGAGAAGTGTTTTAATATATACACCAGGCTTCACGCAGATGGTATGCGGTGAAAAGCCCTCCACTTCACTTTAATATCCTAATTAAGAATGTTCATGTATGTTCACTAAAAAAGAAAGAAAAGAAAAAAAAGAAAAAAAAAAAAAAAGAAAAAAGGAAGCCAAAAGGAAATGCAAGGCAGCATCAAAATGCACCACTTGTTGAACACATATGTTGTTACTAAAAACTTATATTTTCAAAGTAACTTAATATATCAAGTAAGGTTAATGTTGCTTCAATGGTTTTACTGTTCTGGGTTTTTCTCCTTGTTTGTTCTTGATTATTAACAAAAGCCGTTAAGTAGGAAATGAGCCATGCTTCAAGGTAGTGCATTATTATTTGCTCCATTTGGATATATCTCCTTTTGTGCATTTCCAAAAGAAGGTGGACTGTAAAAACAAGATACAAATAAGAGATACTAACACCTTTAACATTAGATTATATATCCTTTAGGAATACTGCATAAGAAATATTGGTTTATGTGAAGAGTGGAGCCTTCCTGCTTCTAAACAATCTATTGACTCTTTGAACTCTTAGATATTCCTGCAAGATGTAAGATGCATCCAACACCCCTTAAAAGCATTTATTTGACTTGGATCTGATACCCTCAACAACAGAGCCTCACAAAGCACTGACCAACTTAATGGCATCTTCTGCTAAACAGAAGGACAAACTCACATGGTTGAGTCTCCATTTCCTGAAATAACATTTATCTCATTTTTATTTAAAAAGAAACTTGAAGATAGATTTTTACTAAGTAATCCTTAAGGGTTTTTAAAAATTTAGCTGTGAGAAGAATAGGAAAAACTGACAAGTTTTCTTCAGATTCCTTAATGTTCTATCACTAGCTGAATTTGTTCAACTTGGATTTACAAAAAGGATAACTAGCTCCTTATCCTCAAGGGAGGACAGGAAAACCTTTAGGCATGTATTCTATAAGCAATAAGCGTTTTCCAATTACTGTTTAATTTGTTATTGTACAAGTCATTAAAAGTAGTCATTCTACTGAACACATTTCAAAAAACAGAGAAACTTCTGTTGAAAATATTTATCAACAGTATCAAACTAACATATTCATGAAAATATTCCAGCTCTTAAAAACAAATCTTTAATATTCTGATTTTTTTTAAGTATTCTTAAAAATAAGTCACCTAGATGTTTAGTCTAGCAAATGTTGCAGCGATATTTTAATGAGTTGACATTTATAATTATGTATGCAGTTCTGGATCTCTTGTGAAATACTGAATACCATTTAATAAGTGAGAAGCTATAAAATGTTAACAAGACTCCTATAAAGAAATGCTATACATATAAGCCAATCATGTTCTGAACTAAGAAATGAGGATGAAAAAGATAACATTTCCTTGTTTCAGGATACTTTTCTTTCTTTAGATTTTCCATTACTCTTCTGGTTTTAGTATGATCAATATATATTTGTACCTGTTTTGAAATTCCCACTCTGATTTGTCTAAAAGAGTTATATGAATGCTGTGTTTGATGTCAGAAATCATTCTAGAAAATAGCTTTTAATTTTCTTCGATGTAGAATTGATAAAGTAAGAAAATATTTAGAATAGAGCTTACAATACCTTTACTTTGCTCAGGCAGTCTCTCAACTGGTCTTCATTCCCTTGTTCAAGGGGAGTACAAATAATGCTGTCTGCTTCCTCTAACCATAAAATCAACTTGTTCAAATCCTCTTGATATTCTGATAAAATATTCTTTTCTTCCTCTATCCTGCAATAAAAATGTGAAATTAATCTTTCTATAAATTTATTTTTATATTTAAGTACTTATCCATACTGAAGGATGACAGATAATTAATTCATAGAATTTATAATAATTTTTTTTGTATGTGGGCCAGAGATTCCTTCATATAAAAAATATCAGATGAACACTAATGCCCTTTGAACATGGCATTAAATGTATTTTAAAAGAAAAGATCAAGGCATAATTTACAACACCACTTAATTCAGCTTCCATATTATGTATGGCAGGTAGCAAGCAAGTACACCAGAAATAAAGCAGCTAATTATTCAGACTAAAATTCTGTTTGAAGTAACAGCAGGGGAGCCCAGTGTCGACAACTAAGAATTCTAGGATCAAGTGTTACCAAACTGAACCTGTAAAAACTGACACAGACTCGCTTGGACATATTAAACAAGAAGATATTTCAGAAACTGTGCCATATAGTTTGGTGTTAAGATTCACTAAAAGTAAGCAAGGTTTGCAGTCAATAAGTAGGAATAAGATGGGATTCACGACACCTAACTTTAGATGTCTACTCTTCATTTGTCTATAACTCATCTGCTCATTTTCACTATGACTATATAAATATACCAAGATGTGAACTTTTGTACACAAGCATCTGAAGTTATAAAGAGATGCAGTCAAAAAATTCAAGAGCAGTAGGGAAGAGCATTGGTAGAATGTGAATGCTTGGAATTGACATTTGCAGTGGGCCCTTCTAAAGGAGAAAAGTTATGTCTTGTACAAAATACTTGTAATTTATCCCTCAAATCTATTCACACACTGAGAATTACTGTATGGAAAGACGAAAGATAAAATACTTATCAAAATTATGAAATGTAAAGCAAATCCTGCAAAGTGGGATAATATTTTTATTATACCAGTTTCCTCCCATACACAGCTGGCTCATGTAGTGTTGGGACATTCACAAACACAAAGGCCTGAAGATATTCATCCCTTCTGATGAGGCATAACTGGCCCTACTACATTGGTATGACAGGCAGCTGTGCTGCTTCAGAAGGTGTCATAAACAATCAAAAATACCCAAACTGCCCTCAGACTCATTTCTGGAGCATTCCACCAGAAGTTTGTGTATGATCTACAGTGTTGCAGCAGAGAGTGGTTAACTGCCCCTTCACCAGGGGAGGTACCTGGGCATTCCCACCTGAAAATGAATATATTGAACTTTATGTTATGCAGGCTTCCCTCACCCCCAATGGATCAAGACTGAAATCATCACTTTGATCAATGGGCATCAAAATGGCAAAAATCAAATCTTGTTGCCTGATCCACTGATGGGCATTTCTTCTTTTTTCTCTTCACTATTTTCTCTTTTCCTTTCTTTTTCTTTCTTTTCCTTATAAACTTTCTTAAATTATATCTTTACACTTCCATGTTGCTTCATTTCTATGGATAATAACCGAAACAGCTACTAACCCCCTTCCCATTGCAATCAAATTGTTATAAAATAAACCTGCCATTTACACACAGATGATTGGACACTGAGAGTCGTTTTACTCTTAATTGCCTGAAGGGATCTACTACTAACAAGAATCTCAGTTACCCTGCCCTCAGGAGTGGGTTGTAACAATTTTCAGCCTAAACCTCTCTTGGCACAATTTGATGTCATTCTCTGTTGTCCTGCCCTTTGCCTATGGGGGGAAGGAACCAACCCTCACCTCACTACAACCTTATTCCAGGGAATTGTAGCGAGTGACAAGATTTCCCCTCAGCCTCCTTTACCAAAGAGAAAGTATGTTTTCAACACATAAAAGTCAATAAAGACACTTAGAGCACAAAAATGCTGGAATTAATTTATATATAAATTGAAATGTTTGGCAAAATTGTGCTGCTCTGAACAGGATCTCAGTAGAGTTCTAGATCTACAGATCTAGAACAGTAAAGTTCCTGGTCTATATCTAGAATGGATTCTAAACCAGCAAATTTATTTGTTGGGGTTTTTTTTTCTTAAAACAGTACCTCTTAATATTTGCTAGACATATGAGCTCAACACTTTTTTTTTTTTTTAAACTCAGAAACAAGTTACTCTGCAGTATCTGCTCACAGATTAAAGAAACATAGGCCACTGTGCCAAATTGTTCTTTAGAGGAAAATGTAAGAGATTATATTTTCCGTGAAAACAGTAAAATTCTCAAAAATTATATATGCATATATATAAATTATGGGTATACCCATATATACACACATATACACATTTATATAAACAAATGCATGAAAAATGTATTGCCATAAATAGAAAAATATTTAACAGCCCTACTTTCTTGGTTTTATCTTAGATTTTCTAACAGAATCATGCATGAATATTTTCATGAACTGCCATATTCCCAGGATTTCTGCAAATGAGACCAATATCAACAAAAAATGTTGATGCTCCTAGTCATAGGAATATTTCTTGTACGAATATATCTATTTATTGCAACTCTGAATCTTTTATGGAGTACTGTTATGCAGACAGAAATTCAGGAACTTTCCAATACACGCAGATTTACACTTTGGTTGCACAGGTCATGCAAAAAAGAAACAGCTTTACAGCATCACACTTATTACACAGTTCTTTACTTAGAAATGTTCATGTTCATGACTTGAGAGGTCATATGCTCTTCAAGCCAAAATAGGTCATCTAAAACCAGCTAATCAAAACATTTGTTTCTGTGAAAATGAGTCAGATGTTAATCTATGCTGAGATCCATAGCACTGAAACTATAAAAATGAAGAAAAACTAACTTCCTGTAATCCTGAAAGCAGAAACACAATTTCAAATCTTTTTGAGGCAGTATCCCTCCCTGCTCCAGTTATGGAAATCTGGGAATCAGGTATCCAGTGTTACACTCTAAACCACATAATAAAACCTCCGTCTCTCAACCTGACCAGGTACTCTAGAACCTCAACTCCAGCTTCCATTTTTCTGTTTTCCACTCATTTGTGAAGTGCATAGCTCAGTGGAGGCATTATGTGGTAGTACCCTGAGGATAAACCTGAGAAAGATCCAAGTTTAAATACGTTAATTCTGGCACAGCAAAGGCATAGCATTCAACTCAATACACCCGAGAGCAAAATTATTGAGTTGCATAGTATTTTGAATGAGAAATCAAAAAGATTTCTTGTCTCCTAGAAGACATAGCAATTGGCAAGATTCCTTTTTCATCTTAAGTACACTGTCAGTTTTATCACCCTTATGAATTGAGCTGCAACTCTTAAAACATTAAAAGTTTTCCTAGTCATGAAGGAAAGAATTTTTTTACTTTGATGACTAATTTAAATGCTTATCAGTAGGATTAGAATGTTTTTAACCTAAGACTCTTCAGGAATATTTTCAGAGATTTGTTATTTAGATATATATACCCCTGTTTCATATATGTGTGCGTATGTCTTTCTGTGAATGCACAGAAGGGTTTCAGAATTCAGAAAAAAAAAAAAAAATCCAGAGATTTACTTCTTAATTCTAATCAGGAACAATGTGCAGTAAAGGAATTTAAAAGTTCATTGCAATTAACAGGACATGCAGGTGCACTTTATAATTTACTTTACCATCTCTTCTTGACCTGCTAGAATGTTATTTCTATTATAAATAATGCCCTGTGCCCTGAAAGACAAGTGTCATATTATGCATGACACTAAAACAGAGTGCTCTGTGTTAGCTGGACCGGTTAATCAAATTAAAAGTTTTAACTCAATGACTGATTACACCTTTTGAACAAACTGATTTCTATCACAATAATTACCTTTAGAACAACAGACACATGTAATTTCTAGGTGTTTAAATTCATGGAGGCAATGAAAAATTAACAGTTAGTTGTTTCTTAGAGCACATGGGATTTCAAATCCAAGCCAAAACAAGCTGGAATAAGGAATATGAGCCACCAGTTGACTCTGACATGGACAGAACAAGAGAAAGCAGTTGGGAGTATGACTTGCTGGAGAAGCAGGTGACTGAGGAATAAGATATAATTCCAGCAGCTAGCCCTATGTAGCCAAGCAGATCCATCTCCAAGATAGGTCCCCAAGCTGTCACATACAAAAGCTTTATCTTTACAAACCAATCTAAGTTCCCCTAAAGCCTTTTAAGCTCCTTCTCTATTGGCAAAAGGTTTATTTCATTAACCATGAAATATAACCCAATTTGACTGATGGAAAATTCTCAAACCATAGTAGAAAAGCACAGAATTTCATATGCAACTTTTCATCTTCTACACAACTGCTATTCTGAGGCACATTACTTCGTATTTTCCATAGTAAAACATAGAAGATTTCTGTTTATATTTCTAAATTCATAGGGTCCCTTCATCAGCTACTCTGAAATACACATTTTTTTATAGAAATCTTACACATGTTATACTTTTGGAAGCAAAATATATCATTATTCAGTTTTTAATATTGAGTAGTAAATTAATTATTTTTCCTGATTATATTTTGTACATACGATAATTGATAGACTAGGGATTCATTTTCCTATCATTATAAACTGAATAAATAACAAATTCTTATGGTAGTCCACAAAAGACCATGGAAAAGTTTTGGGTTTTTTTTTTCCAAACTATCATTAATTCTTAGTCATATTTGTTAACTACTACATTAATATTCACAGCCTATATCAGTAAGCTTGTATTTTCATGTGCAGTGTTGAGAAACCACATGAAATATATATTGCAGCTCACGTATTTTCTCCATACTCAACAATGTGATAGTAATACCATAGCAACCCGTAAACAGTGAAACATCAGATGTTTAGAGTTTGTAACTGCACGCAAGTGATGTCAGCTTTTTTTGGGTACTATAGAAATAAAATATAAAACCACAGGAGTAGGACAGATCTGCACTTGTGACTCATATTCCCATCTGTAAGTCCAACAATATTTTGGTGCTTTTTCACTTTTTATCATTCAGCTGTCAATTCTGTATTTATTGTATTTCTAAGATTAAGAATTAATGTGTTTAGTAGCTGCTACTGACAATATAAGAGGCTATCAAAATGGCAACAAAAATTTAGAGATAGTATTTACTAAAAAATAATTAATTTTCATTCTTTCTCTAAAGAATGGATAAATATGCTTCATTAGGGTAAGGTATGCTTCATTAGGTAATTAAAATAAGTGAAATTAAAATATGACATAAATTTTAGAAAATGTATTTTGATGTAAGTACTAAACAGTAAGCAGTTTAGCTCAACTATTTATAAACACAATACAAATTATGCTAGTAATTCTTTTCCAGTCATTCATTAGAAGAAATCTGAACAGCCAAAAAAAGAAAATTCAGAAAAATTCAATATGTAGCTAATTATGTGCTGGAAAGAAAAAATTTATTTATTGACATAACTGTCATAAAATCTCTTCATCTTAAACCAGTTTTTAAATTGCAACTAGAAGCTAATCACAGCCTTCAATATGCTGAGTGCTCAAGTAAAGGAAAACAATCACCTGCAGATAGTGCATTATGGAAGAAAAATAATACCTTAGTAAAGATATTGTATGAAAAATATTTAAAAGTATATTTAGTTTATAAAAATTATTTTTTATTTAGAATAGGAAGCTTGTATTTTTGTATTCAGGAAAGTACTCGGGAGTATTCTCGTAAACAGCCTTTGTTCTGTCATTCTTTCTATAATTACTTCAAATTCGCTTGGGTAGAGATCTGAACAGACAGTCTGCAGGTTCAAACTCATTAAAAGTGTAAATGTATTTGCAGCTAAAATAATGAAAAATTTTCTTCCATTCAACTGAACCCAATTTTAACAAATGTCAGATCGTGATGAATAAAAAAACCCAAACTGATTACTTATGAAACATTGAAGGAATCTATTTCCTGGGCACCTGTTTTCAAAAATTACACAAGAAAGGTTAAGCAAAAATGAAAAATAAAAAGACCAACCAGCACTACTGTTGCAAGTCTTTGAAGAGCCTCATTTATGAGCAATATCTTTCCCAAGCTCCTATGTAAGACATCACTTCTCCTCCTATGTACATTCCCTTGGCTACCCCTGCCTATCCCACATGTTCCAGAAAAAGCAGCACCAAGCTGCAGCTACAGCCCTGGGTCTTGCTGCACACTGTGGCCCTAATGGTAAGCCACCACATCACAAAATCATCCAAAACTCAGACGTCCCAGTGGCATGTCTCAGAGCAGACACGATGTAGTCTGATGTGTCTCAGGGGTTGAAAAGGCAGAACAAACTTCTTTTGGTGCAGTTTAGAAGATTCAGTATTCAAAAATGATTGCTGGAGTATGAAGGGGGAGATGCGGACACTTTGTATTTGCCCTCTTTTGTCTGGGCTTAGTAGGACCTATTCAAAGAGCCTTTGTGACTTCCTGTGGTCTCCAAAGTCTCTGTTTCAGAGTAATGCTGTACTAGAGTACAAATTCCAATTTTTCTAAAACATGTCTTTTGTAGCAAAATGTTAACAAAAACTCAATTAAATTCCCAATTTGCTAACTAGCAGTGTATCAGACTTTCAATCAAGTTCCACTTTATTCAACTGCCTGGTCTATTTCAAAGTTTTCAGTAAGATAAAATGACTAGATGTGCTAAAATTACATTCTCATCTAATTCTTAGCTGGATGGATTAGACTGCAAGATACAGAAACTTTAAACACTGAATTCAAACTTCTACAGCTTTGAAACTCTTAGATAAAGGAAAATGGAAGATAACATCCTACGCAAACATAACTCAAGCATAACCTCTTGATCTTCAATACCAAAGAAAGGAGATTCAAAGTCAATTTTAAGCCTGTGCTTTTCCTGGGATCAGCATTTGACCTTTTAAAACTGAAAACTAGCTCCTTTTTACTGAAGAGCAATACAGGGTCCTCAAATTGTTTTGAGATTTAATTTGTTTTCTTGTTTGTTTTTAATTAAATTGACCTTTTGTGGTCCAAATAATTCTTATTCATTAAAACTGCCAGTCTATCACTAAGATTAATATTAACATCTAGTGAACTTATGGTCAGTTTCAGTAATTTATAGAATACCATGGTTTTGAACGGATTTACAGCCCTTATTATTCAGGTGGTTTAATATTTATTAATTTTTTTTTATGAACACTGAATTAACATGGGGAAATTCTTCAAATTATATCCTGTTTAAAACTTTGCTTTTCAAGTCAACTTGAAACCATGGGGTTCATGGAGGTCGCAGGAAATATTTTGAACTTACAGGGTCTTTATCAATGCAGTGATAGTATCATAGATAAATAGTAGACCACTTAACCATAAAACAACAGGAAAACTGACAAAGAAATTTTGGAGGATTTGTCCTTCCCTCCCCAAAATACAACCAGTGCACTAGAACATGAATAATGCCCGAGTGTTTCAGAAAAGCCCAACAGAGAGCCATCAGTATTGGGAACAGGAGATGGTTGTTAAGGGGAACACAGAAGACTGGCCATTTTCTTTACTCCATTCACCTCATATTCTCTCAGGATCCACAGACATTAGGTTAAGAATTCCATAGGGATGAGTCATGATATTTTCCTCCATAACCTTCTGTGGCCAGCACATCTCAGATGTTCATAAACCATAATCTAAATTTTAAGTCCATTTTACCATCTCTTACATTTCCAACAAGTAATCTTCCCTTCTATGTACTGAGGAATTAGGTCAATAACATTTGGTTCCACTTTCAGTTTACCCATCAGTTCAACTTTGTAAACCTCAGCCATATCCCTCCTGAGATTTCTCTCCGGACTGAAGATTCCCCACCTTCTTAGTCTCTCCTCACAGAGCAGCCACTCCAAACCTGGGCTCTTTTTATCTGCCTCCCCCATGAATCCTTCCTCTGTGCCCTTTATATCCTTTGACATGCACAGAGATCTGCACACAGTAACCAACATGAGTACACCACAATGTTTGATATCACCAAAACAGCTTTTTTTTTCTTTTGTTTGCAATACCCTTACTGATGCAGCCTGAAATGTTATGGCTTTTTCTTTTGTTGCCACCCCATCTTGTGCCTATAAACACTGTCAGCAATTAGGCCAGGATGGGAACGATCGGAACAAGCTCATCATTAAGTATGGGACAGTCTGTTTGCCTGAAATACTCCTTGCCTCACATTTTTCTCTCATCAGGATCATCTGCCACTTGTTGCCCATCTGCTCAGTTTTGGAGTTCCCACTATCAACTCAGCCTTTGACTACCTGAGGGATAATGTCATCAGTATTCTTGGAAATGTCACTGTACACCTCATGTCTACAACAAATTTCCCACAGTCATGCACCTTCTAAAAATATCTCTATCACTTTCTGTTACTCCTGTAATTGCTTCCCTCCTCCCCTCAACTGCTACTAATCTTTGAATTCAGCTTGAAAAATATGTGTAGAATGGACTGTCAATGCCCCACATAAAAGTTCAATGCTTCATGAAAAACTGCAGGATTATCAAAATCAATTTCTTTCATCTGGGTAAGCAAATAGCAAAATCAGAGCTTACAATAGATAAAGTTTCCTTGCCAAATAATGCTTAACAGCACTACATTTGAATCTGAAATCATTAACAGATTTAATTTCTGGAATCCATTCAATTGTTAATATCTTGCCTCTTTATCTTGATATCTGCTCAGCAAAAAAATGTAATAGGAAACAAAATTTCAGTTGATCACTACTCTGAGATATTGAGAAGTAACTTTAAAGCAGAGCATAATGTATTAGCTACAAAGAACAAAACTTGAAACCTATTAAAAGTTTAGAGTCTGTTTTCTGATTTGCAGAAGCTTCTAAATGTTAATATCTATTTTATTTTGCTTTGAAATTATTATATAAAAATGCATTATTGTTTCTGTTTCTGAAATTATTATATGAAAATGCATTACTGTTCTACCTTCAGTATCACCTTGGTTCAATACGGTTTTAAAATGTGTTTTCGTTTTCTCCTTCTCAAAATTAACTTTAAAAATCTCAGAATCCCCTTCATAATAACAACATTTTTTAACTATGAAAATTTAGTTTTTATGAAGCACAGACAAAAATAAAAGGACTATTAAAACTTATGTTAGTCACTATATAAGCATTCTGACTTTGCAGTTTTTTGGTTTTGTTTTGGTTTTTTAGTAGTCTATTAAAGCTATTCTGAAAAAGAGAAATCAAAATAAGACAATTAACCCATATTTATTGTAATTTATATTCTACTGATGCACTTAAATAAATGTGACATAGTACCAACACTTGCACTGGGCAATGCCATGACTGTATTATCTCTTTGGACTGTACGTAGAAGCCACTTCAATTTTTGTTTGCCTCATGCTTTTATCTTAAGGATAAATTAAAGCATTTTGGATAACATGGGTTTGAAGTTTTAAAAAGAGAGAATCTCACTACCCAAAACCAAATTAGGACAAATAAAAAAAACTAAAAGATGTCAAAGCATAAGAGTTATGCAAATCCCATGACACCATGGCTATATAAAGACTGTGTAGCTGATAAGCCTGTGGTCTTTTCGTGCCCAGGTTCATCAATAATTGAGACCTACTTAAAACACACCACTTTTTCCTGTCAACTAGATTTCTTTCCTTTGAAAATCCACTCTAGAAGAATAAAAATAAGAGAACAAAACAAAACAAAATAAAACATCGCATGTGTGGTGGCAGAAGCTACGGTAGGATATGTTTCCAAGACCTGGGAGCAAAAAGCACTTCCTGGCTCTGACACAGCCAAGAAGACTAGGAGGTGAATAGAAATATCCTGATAAGTCTCACTAAAGTATACCAGGAACATTTATATCAGTTTAACATGACACTATCTGTATTCCTCCTGGTGCAATGCTATTATTCACTCAAAGTTCACTAACTGAGGTCTCTGCAATCATTTTCCTCTAAATTACACAAGCTGTCGTTCCAGAGGAAAACAAACCAATCGGTCAACATACTAAACAGAATAAAAGGAGGAATGTGTGTGCAAGTGTTTATTGAAGAACCTTCATCTAGGGAACATAACTGGATTATTCCCACTTAACAAATCCTAGGCTTCTTTAAAACATAGAATGTGCAAAGAAATTCCATGTAATTTTCTAATACTACATTGAGCCAAAAGAACTTTCAGTCAGACATTTCTACTGACAAATAAAGGGATGAACAATAACAATCAACCAGAACAGGAACGTATTTTCTATCCTCAGACAAAGCCCAACCACCAATCTCTTTCTTCTGTGTTGCCAAAGCAGATTATAGGGCTGTTAAAATGATGTGTTATTGTTTTGTAAGTGTTTGAACTTACATTACAAGTTAATGCTTGGAAACACAGATGGGTTTCCAATGTACAAGAGAACAGCTTTTTATGTGACAAATAAAGGCCAAGGATTCCCTTGTGTAACAAATAACAGTACCATCAACACCTGGAAATGCAGCAGAAAGAATAATTTAGAGTATCCCTGAAGCTTCTGACACCTGTAGATTACTTGTTGTATCTCCTTCCTTTAACACAGAATTATTTAGGTTGGAAAAGACCTTCAGGATCATTGAGTCCAGCCATTACCCTTGACATCCCTAAATCATGTCTCTAAGAGACACATCTACATGTCTTTAAAATACTACTGGGAAACCTTATAGCTCCTATAGTTCCCTAAAGGGAAACTACAGGAAGGCTGGAAAGGGGCTTTTCCCAAGGACATGTAGTGCTAGGACAAAGGAGAATTGCCTTAAGATATAAGAGTGTTTAGATTAGATATTAAGAAGAAATTATTTGCTTCTGAATTGTGAGACACTGATATAGGCTCTCTAGAGAGATTGTGGAGTTCAAATCACTGGAAGTTTCCAAAGCCCGGCTGGATGAGGCTCTGAGAAACCTGATCTAGTAGAAGATTCACTAGAACCTTGAAAAACTATAAGGTTGCCTATGCTGGGACGTTTAAGTTCCCTTCCAGCCTTAATCATTCTATGATTTTATGGCGACTCAACCACTTCCTTGGGCAGCCTGTTCCAACAAGGGACAACATGTTCCAAGTGAAAATTTAATCATGATTAGAGTCAATAATAACCCCTCAGGACACTCCTTTATAATGCCAGTAAACATTTTTTTTTCACAGCATTTTTCCCCCATGGCTCTGAACTGAAAAATAATATATGACATATCAGAAGTAAAAAAACTTGTTGCACACTACAAGTTCTCCCAGTATATCTCAAGCATTCATTAATGTATCTCTATAAGGAATATTCTGGGGCTTAAATAAAAACATTCATGAAGAAAGCTCTACCTGTATTTTCTACTGTATTTTAAAGCAGAATGGAATATCCATTTAGGCCTAGCATCTAGGTTAAAAACATGTTCTTTAATAAAACCTATTTTAACAGCAACATTTGTTTTTACATTGGGAATTCTCTTTTTAAAGGTATAAAACTATTTTTGTATTATCTGTAACTCAAACACTCCAACTTTCTGTGACTGCATGAGAAAATCAAATTAATCTAAAAATGGTCATAAATAATATTAAATTGTTTTTTTTAATTCAGCCTATGAAATGTAGATGTTAATGACATTGATTTTGATAGATGAACTAGATTAGGATTATCTGTATAAATCAACTAAGGTACTATTAGTATCACAGATATGTGCTTAAACGATGCAATCAAAGAGGAAGATTTTAAACCAGTTGTAAAGTCTGTACTGTTCTGCTTTAAAATTGAGCAGTTATGTATGCTTGTTTGTTTTTTTTTTTTTAACATGAGGAGTTAAAATATAAAAATATGAAGTATGGAAGGGAGTAGTAGTAACTAGCAGGAGTAGGTAGAAAAGTATTAACAAATTATATGAACAATTTTATAAACAATTTATAGGATATAAAATTTAATTAGTGATAATTACTTTTATGCTTGGAAACTGACGTTGAGACCGCCTTTGAAATTTCAAGCCAGAATCAAATCTAAAATAACTAAATAATAATAATAATTTCACAATATTTTTACCCTCTTTTAACCTACCTCTTTTTTTTCTCTACCAACTGTCTGCAGATCTCCTTCCACCGGTTATTCAGACTTTCTAGTTGTTCCTTCAGCACCTTGGCATCTGCTGTTGATGACTGCTCAATAATCTCTTCACCAGTTGCATTCAATGTTTTGACAACAGTTTGCTGCTGCCCAATGCCATCCTGAAGCTCCTGCAAAATACCCAACACATTCATGTTTTCATAAAGAAGTTAAGCATGAAAAAATGCTTCATCACATACTGGACAGATGGAAAACGGTGGAAGTTTTCATTCTCCACTGAATTCCAAATGAAAAATCCAAGATGAGTAGACATAAAGACATCTCATAATTTTGTAACAAGTACCTTTCAGTACATTTCTGCAGCCTTTTATCCCCTCCTGTAGTGCTGTCTACTAGAGAGCATTACAGTAATATTCTGCACATCAATTAATAAGTAAAACTTATTAATTAATAAGTTAATATGTTCACAATAAAACTTATTGTGAACAAATGTACTTCTACACACCCAAACGTATATATCACATTCAAGAGCCTACAGATCTTAGGCATTCTAAGACTTAAACTACAAAATATGTGAAGTTCCTATTAGCTATAAACTCAAATAAGCAATGTTAGGAAAGCAGAGACTGTAAAATTTCTGATGCCATTAAAAACCACCTTTTTCTCCAGTTGTGAGAAGCCTAATAACTCATGTGTTCTTTTGGTTTGTTTTTGATAGATTGTTTGGTTGGTTTTTGCTTTTGTTTGGGTTTTTTTGTTTTTAGAGGGGGAAGTCGGTTCTGTTATTGCTGTTGTATTTTAGGCTCGTTTTGGAGCTTGGTGTTGCTTGGTTGGTTTTGGGTTTTTTTAAACAGAACTTGAGGAAACTACACTTCTAAGAAAAAATATTCAGTGTTTCTACTTACACACAGAATTAAATCTACCAAAAGATAACCAATATGGGCCATTGTAAAGTTTTACTAAATGCATTGGGATACATTTTTCTACATCTTTTATGATAAAGTAAAATATTTTTTCCTGCAGTATGTGTGTAGCTACCTTTCTTAATTTTAAAAAACACCACAAGTCTGAATCTGTAGCTTAGATTGTAGCACTGTATGCCTATTGAGGCAAGTTTGTATTTATAAATAATCAATATTTTCATATTTTTTGCCCTCAGTAGAGCATAAGTATTTTTCCCTTGAATTCCTCAGAATGTACAAGCAAAATAATTTTCAACAGCTAAATAATTTTTAACACTAAAATAAACAGGAACTAAAATAACATCAACAATCTACACTGTGATATTCATACTTATGACAGATTTTTACAATCTCTGGAAATGTGTCTGAATCCTGTCTCCATACAAAGGCTTTCAAGAAAAATGCTGAATCTAGTTTTTCTGGAGGAAACCAAATACTTCAGTATATTTTGCTCCAGAGCAAAATCATATGTTTGCTTTCTCTTTCTAAATGCACAGCATAAATTGCAGAGCAAGTCAGTAAAGCTGAATATTAACATTAAATAAAATTTGTCCATGAAACAGTTAAAACTGGCAGGATACAACTTTTCAGGAAGGTAAAATATGAACATAACCACTTCTCATGCTTTTCTTCATAAATATCTGCAGTTTTGAGGTTATGACTGAAATTCCCAAACCAAACCACTCTGGAAGTTTACTTGTTCTAATATGATCAAACTCAGTAGACAGCTACTAATTCACTAAATTGCATTAATTTGAATGCTCTGTCTCAGGTTTTGCACAAATTTTGCAGGGACAGCTTGAACGCCAGCACCAGCAGAGCCTGGGGCACAGGGGTCAGTGTCAGCAGGTTGCTGCAGTGTCTACCCACACTCCCAGACAAAGAGTCATAGCTGAAGCAGAGGTTTGCACTGTTGAGATTTATTTTTACTACACTTTCTGTTTGGCTTTCTTACCAAAAAGTAAAACAAAGTTTCTTCTAAGTTGTCACAGGACACACATATCCCATCCCCAAATTATTTCTTCCTTAGATTCCTCTCAGCAAAAGCTCTTCTGCTGATGTGCTGGGGTTGTTTTCCAAACTCTTTTAAAGCCCCACGGTTTCAGAATAAGAAGTAGCTGTGATGAGCATAATGTGGCACTAATCTGCATCCTGTTTCATTATGTTTGGATAGGATGAGAAATATTTTTCTGCAGGATCCTTGCAAGCTTCATGACAGTCCAGTCACGTTGCCTCAAGCACCTTGCTGCCCCACAGTGTCCCAACACACTTTGCTTTGCCTGTGGAATGTGTAAGGTTTTTAAAATACCTTTGTAGCAGAAACCACAAGATTTTCTAAGAGCCAGAATAGACACATAAAAGCCTCTTACTTTGAGGTATAAGATTTTCTCTTCTTTCTGCAATGCACATTAATACAATAATACCTGGCCCAACTTTTGACTACTATTTTCAGATACATAATTTCATGATTAGAAATAAATAGCAGCACTGGCTATGTCATTTGTTTAAATGCAAATATTGTCTACTATTGCAAGTATGACTTGTTCTTTCCACCACACACTTCTCTTTTGGTAATACCCAGCTTAAAATGGGTACCTAGTTTTACATATTTGTTGTTTTACACATTGATTTTAGCACTAAAGCCTTTGCATTGTGCAGTAGGGAGAATTACATGGGTAAATCAGAACAATGTATAGTTTGAGAAAAAATATATTAGAGTAAGTGGCTTGTTTCCAGCAAGGCACTTGAGACCTTTGTGCTACTGCATGTACCTGTGTGAAGTTAAGATCCATACCACTTACTGAGAAAATAACTTAGAAAAAAGCTTCTACTTATATGTAGAAGCCTGTTCATTTGGAATAGGGTATCAAAGCAAGGAGAACAAAGAAGCTGGGACTCTGGAATTTTTAGAAGCAAAATTTTTAGAAATTACTTGTTACTTATTCATTCACTTTTCTAAATGACAGAAACAACAACCAGTCAGTAAAGTGCTATAAAGTGAAATGCTAAGTAATAGCTCAATCAAATACTCTGAGCCTTTTTCCTGTGCTCATAGCATCTTAAATTAGATTTTCTCCCTCCCACAGCATACACAAACGCAAAAGAGCAACCAATACATGATTTCCACACTTATTTCAATTGACACAAAGTTAAACAGAGGCATTTTCTCATTTATCCTCTGACACATTTTGTAACAGACCTTACTTACAAAGCAAAAAAGAAAATAGCTAGCTCAATGACAGGAGTGGTCTTAGAACTTAAGATCCATAATGCTTGCACAGGATGTGTAGAAGAGAGAAGTGTGAACTTCTGCCAGTACATGAGAGAAGCCTTCTGGCCATCTGCATTTCAGATCACCATAAAGAACTCAATCTGAGACGTTTTCTTTACTAAGCATTTAACACTTTTCACATGATTAAACAGAAACATGTGCTGATGAAGTTTGCCTGGATTCCGCAGCCCAGGAAAAAGATTTTTGTTGGTAATGGATACTGTACAAAGCATGAAGACATTAGCATTTTTTTTAAAAAAACATTTTTTATGAAGAGAACAAAAGTTTTTAACTGTTTTATTCAAAGTCATGTTTTCACATGCTCATCCCAGAGTTATTACCCCAAAGAGGCTTTTCACAACTTATATTAGTATCTAAACTTGGCCAGCAGCTGTAGTTTCCTACTAACAGCCCCCTCTACCCTTGCCACCCACCTGCCTGACAGCAAAGTGCTGGGAGCCTGCACAGCCTTGCCTCCCATGGCCTCAAGGTTTATGGTTCTCCGGAAGGAATATTGACTGTGACTCTTTCAGACACCTTCACTTGAACTTCCACCTCTTCATATAGAAATGAGGAAGCAAAAGGGCACACTGCCCTTTGGATTCCCAGCTTACTCAGAGGGCCATTGGAGATACTTACACTTGCAGTTACGCAGTTTCTAATCATTTTATGAACAGAGCAAGCCTACATATTTAATTAAAAGTTTTTATGCATCCCTGGAAATATAGAAGGTCAGGTTGGATAGGGCCCTGAAGGGGAAGATGCCTCTGCTCTTTGCGGGGACGTTGGGCTAGATGATCTTAAAGGCCACTTCCAACCCAAAATGTCCAATGATTCTTTATTCCCACACACAGAACTAATCACACTTTTGAGTAAGAGACTTCTATGCATTTTTTTGTTTTAATCATGTTGCATTTTTAGCTACTGAGAGAAACAGGAGTTATTAGAAATACCCACCACTTTAATTTTTCATTCTTGTGATTCCCAAGTATAAGCAGGAAATGGTCAACCACTAAATTAAGTTTAGATAATCTCTCAGATAAAAAATGTGCAGAAACAGAATATTAAAGGATTTCTACCTCTCATACAGAGGGCATTACACTTTGACAAGTATTTCAACTAATTTAGGATAATAACATAAAACTGCCAAAACATTCATCTGATGCATCTTTGATTAAATCACTTTTTTTTTATTTTCCAAGATTTAAATAAAATGAGGAATTATACATACTCCTGAAAATCTCCAAGTGGAACAAAGAAAAAAAGAAAGGAAATATGGGATAAGCATAGGGAATAAGCACCAAAGTCAATAGAGCTGTCTCTGCAATAGCAGAGGACTTGCCCACAACCAGCCTGAGAAACCTGGCCTAGTTCACTACTGACATCAATATTAATTTTCATTTGTACTTTCTAGAAACAACTGCCTAACAACTACTCAAGAACTGGTGCTTTATGATATATGTTGAATCCAACATAAAAAAAAAAGGAAATTAGGAAAAAAAGGAAAAAGTGGAAAGATAAATTCTCAAAGGAGTTAACTTGACACTTCCAGCATTACTTCAATGTCCCCAAGAGTATGTAGAACACTATTTCATTTGTACCTCCAAACACTCACAGGTTACTGCATCAATATTATCATATCATAATAAAGTATAAATAATTAAATAAATCAATAAATTGTATTGTAATAAATGTATAAATTATCATATTGTAAAGCTGTACTTAGGATAATTATTAAGTAAATCACAGCTGTTTGTGGCTAAGTTGATGAAGTTGTTCGTAACACCGTTATCCTTTATGAAAATACTTTTCTAAGATGCTTTCCTAAGAAAATTAAAGGTCTGAGAGACCCTAAATCTACAAGTATTCCTAGTACCAACTTGGCAAGAGCTTTCATATACCCTAAATATGACGTAGGAATGCCCCAAAAAGGGGAGAGAACAAGAAATTAAAGAATCATGTCATGGTTTTGACTGGAAGCGACCTTAAAGATCAACTAGTTCCAACCTGTTGCCATGGGTAGTGACACCCTGCCCTAGAGAGGGTTGCTCAAAGCCCCGTCCAACGTGGCCTTGAAATCTTCCAGAGATGGGGCATCCACAGCTTCTCTGGGCAACCTGTTCCAGTGCCTCATCACCCTCACAGTATAGAATTTCTTTCTAATATCCAATCTCAACCTACTCTCAGTTTGAAGCCATCCCCCCATGTCTTGTCACTACATACTGTTGTAAAAAATCCTTCTCCAGTTCTCTTGTAAGTTCTCTTCAGGTACTGAAAGACCACAATAAGTTCACTCTGGAGCCTTCTCTTCTCTAAGCTGAACAATCCCAAATCCCTCAGCCTTTCTGAGGGAATACCTAACAGTAAAATACATCTGTCTTCCCTCTCATCTAATTTCCTTCCCCTGTTGCTTTTCCTTTTATTATTTTCATTTGAATTTTTCAGGGATTCTATTATGCATTGTCATTCTATTTCTTTTTTTTAACCTTCTGCTTATGTGTTTTCATTTTATTTCTTCCTCTATTTCTTTTTCTAACCCTCTGCTTATCAGTCCTGTGGATTGCCCTCCTCTTAACTACAACCAAAGATTGTGGATTTAGATTAACTAAAACATGCTTTACAGGGGATCTTAGAGCTGGTCCTATTCACAAGCTTGCTGCAAATCACTGCAAAAAAAAAAAATAAAAAAAATACTTAGGAGTACTTTTTGGGAGCTGCCATTCTTATGCTTTTGCACTTCTACCCATTTGGTTTTAAATTTTCTTTTAATATTCTTTTCACATTACATTTATTTCCAAGAAAATGCATCATTCAAGGAGCCAAAGGAACTTTGTTCTAGATATGGACAAGCAGTATATGCTTTGAAGTCATGTTGTTAACAGCACCCGCAATGATGCTCAGGTTAATGACATCAAAGAGTTGCACTGCACAGATTTCTACACAACTATGCACAAAGACATTGGAGACACTTTCATGTATCAAAGTTCAGTAAAGAGCAGTTTAAGATACCTAAAGATGACTTTACTTCATGTGGGCTAGGCTGATGCTTTGTGAATCATCTTGTAACACACACATTTCAAAAGCAGAAAGGTAGCCCTGTTGATTCAGGGTATTTTACCTAAATAATAAAATTAATGTGAACAATGTGCTCACCAAAATGGTTACTTACTGATATTTGATTCTCTTCTTAAAGTCCTGACTGTGCCTTCTTTTTTATTTAGACTGCTGCCTGTAGCCTTAACTTGCCATGAACAAATAAAATTAACAAAACTCTCATATTTTTTTAAATCCCATCCAATAATGTACAGTTTTATCTACTGCATCAAAAATATGTAAATATAAAAATTGTCTTAGTTTAAGACAATTTAATGGGGCAGAGACACTGAAGTAAGTTACCTCCTCTTAGTTTTCAGCCTCTGCTACATAAGCAGTATATTAATATAAAAATTATGAAGTTTTCGTTTTTTAGGACTTTTTAACTGCAACATCAGTAGTTTTTTGGTCTTTTTTAATGGATGTTTGTTAACTGTTCAAGATCTATATTGCGATAGTAATCTTACACATTTGCTTAATTAACCATCACTGATATTATGAAGCATTAATTACAGTTAATGCTGGTTTTCCCCAAGAAACCAGGATGAAACTTTTTGTAGACAGAGAGAAGTAACTTGTATAATTGATTAAAGAATTCATCAAGCAGTTTCAAATACATTACATCATCTCATTTCAAACTGTCACCTTTTATTTCTATGCCTTTCACAATGCTCATGACAACTGACTGAGCAATATGAAAAAAAGATAAATTCTTTGTTCAGATAAATTACTAATATAAATTAAAACGCACACACACACACAAAAGAAAAACAATTGAATGGATGAGGATTTTAAGTAATTTTTTTTCAAGTTTGATTTCTTTTCCCATATTGTGCAAATTAAAGATTTGTCAGAAGCCTTATCCGTGCACATAAGAGGGTACCTGAATGGCACAAATTTGCTTTATTTGTTATTTCTCAGTTAACTTGACCATTTATCACATGGATCCTTCTGCAAACTCATTTCCACTTGTCATTGACAGAAATAGCATTTTACTGATAAACTTAATCAGAAACTATTCTATGAGCAATCTGGGGAATACTTTCCTCTTTTCATTGTGGTAGACAAACGTGCTTAACAATAATTTATTGGCATGGAAAAGCCCTGTAGCAATATGAAGAAATGCCACAAACAATCTAATTTCTGTCAGAAAAATTAATGGTCACAAAATTTTTTAAGAGAAAAATAATGTATTGCCTCTTCTTCATGCAGTGTAAGGTACAAATCTAAAATGCAATTAAAGGTACTATGCACCACTTTAAGAAAACTGTAGTCCTAAATTCAACATTTATATTCTAACCTTCAGCCATTTACATAAATTTCTCTTCTGCTTTAAATCACATAAAACAATAGGGTTGACATAAGAGTGTCTACTCAGATGCAACAATATAAATCAGAGAACTGTGAAAAACATCTGGTGGAAAACTATCCTCAAAACAATTTGATAGCATTTGGTTACCAGAATGAATTTGCCCACTCTGTTCAATATTCTATTAGAAATAAGACAGAAATTAATTTTCTAGGCAGTTAAACCCCAGTGATTTAATCTGGAGACACATTGCTGGAACTTTGTTAGGATTAAAACAATCAACAAAGAGTATAGGATGTTTTCTAACTGTTTTATGACAAACACCTATGAAATCTTTGTTGTTTGATGAACATTATCTTGGTTATTGTGTTATTATTATTATGAATTATGGAAATTCAGGACAACGGATAGAGATGGAAAAGGTAAAAAACAGTAAAAAAAGTCAATGTTTGCTAAGAAGTTCACAATAATTTAAAGCAAAGTACTTTCTTCCTAGCATAAATTATAGGAATTATAATGACTTGAATGTTAGTATCAACTCTGTTCAAGAACAGCATTTGCAAGAGGTGACAGCAGGCTCTGGGCAGATTCTCCTTATAAAGCAGACAAGAATATTTATGTTGCCAATACTAGTGGTTTTGTGTATCAGCTGTACATGAGAAACTAAAGGAAAATTGCTGCAGACTTTTTTTCTGAACATACAAAAAAATGCTGTAAAATAAAAAGGAGATTTCATTCTCACTTTGAAAAAAATTATAAATAGAATTATTTGTGACTTTAGACACAGTTTATATAAAAAGTTTATAAAGCATATAAACATTTTGCTTGATTTGATATGCAAATGCTTTGTTGGAGAGCCTTGGAAAACTACTATTCCTTCCTGCTCTCTATATTACTTTTTTTTTTCCTATATTTTGCTATTGTTAGGAAGACATGAGGGCTAGTATTTCCTCAGATGTATTTTATACTATCTATAACTGAAAGTATAGACAAAGAAAGTTGGGTACAATTCTACACCACAGTTGTATATTTTAACAAAATAAATGGAGATATACAACTTATACTCTACCGAAAGTTTCTAAATCAACAAGAGTTTCAAATTTATTTGAATGTTTTCATCTCTTCAAGACTTTGTCACTTAACTGTTCCTCTTGTCTCTTGAAAGGGAGAAGTCCGTCCTTTAGAAGACAATTCATAAAATTGGAAATTTCTTTTTTTTTTGCCTACACAAATTGTGTAGTCTATGCTGCTGGTCTTTAAAAAGCAATACTCAACTATGTTTCAATGGTTTAGTAACTTCATACCTCAGGCTGCTACAGTAACTCCAGATTCTTGCCACTGTTGCCTGTGCTGCTATCGAACATAATTCCAATTTCATCTCCAGTTCATCTCCAAGAGGGACCCGCTGGTGGCCAAAGCTGAGCCATCTCTTGGAGAACATGGGATAATACAACTGTATAAGAAGGGGAATGAAGTCCTGTGTAATTGAACTGAGAATACGTGAGAGAAACAGCCCTGAAGACACCAAGGTCAGTGCAGAAGGAGGGGCAGAAGCTGCTCCAGGTGAGATTCCCTGCAGCCCGTGGTGCAGACCGTGCTGAAGCAGCTGTGCCTCTGCAGCCCATGGAGGATCCCACTCCAGAGCAGGGAAAGCCCAAAAAATGTCTTTGGCCTGGTGGGAATTTTGTGCTGGAGCAGGGTCCTGGCAGGACCAGTGGCCCCATGGAGAGAGGAGCCCATGCTGGAGCAGACTTGTTGGCAGCACGTGTGTCTCCTTGCTGGAGCAATCTATTCCCTAATTGCACACTGTGGGAATGAGCCCATCCTGGGGCAGGGAAAGAGTGTGAGAATGCTCTTCCCTCTGAGGAGAATGGAGCAGCAGACACAACCTATGATGCACTAATCAGAGCTCAATTTTCCCATCCACTTGTATTGCTGAAGGTGGAGATTTAGAAAACTCAGGAGTACAGAAAAGCCTGGAAAGGAGGGAGGGGTGGAGGGAAGGTGTTTTAAGATTTGAGTTTGCTTCTCATTGCCCTGCTCTGATTTAATTTGTGATAAATACAATTATTTCCTTAAGTTGAGTTTGTTTTGCCCATGATGGCAACTGGTGGGTGATCTCTCCCTGTACTTATTTTGACCCATGAGCCTTTCATTGTGTTTTTCTCCTTTCTGTCCATCTGAGGAGGGGAGGGACAGAGTAGCTTTGGTGGCCAGCTAGTATCCAGTCAGGGTTAACTCACCACAAAAACACTGTGGCTTAGAAGCATTGAAAAACTTATATATTACTGGTTCAGGTGAGAGCTGACTTTGGCAATTTAATTTAGTTAAACAGTATTGTCTTCAAGTGTTGCTACTTTGCAATCATACTAAATCCTTGTAGATTTTTAAAGACATTCACCAGATTAATTATAACCAAAAAAAAGAGACCATCACTTTCCCATTTTTTCCAGTGAGATGAAATTTTTAAAACGGGCCATATCCCTTTAAATTCATATTTCTTGTCTCTTTCTAATGTGACACAAAATTTTGATGAAATTCATTTTGGTATTGAACTGTGAAGTGAATGACCAGAGGTCTATTTTTTGTTTGTAGCCCAAATTACACAGTTGCTTCTTATTAGTATATTAATTCAATTTAATTTTAGAACTGATTTAGAAATACTGCAGGGAGAAAGAGACTTTTTTTTCTTGCAAAAACTCTACTGCTACTGCATGCTAACATAATGCTTCAGGTTAAACACATAAAATTCAACTCTGAGTCCAAAAACCTACTCAACCAATTTTGCAGCACACCCCACTGAATGCTACTGTAATATATTAATTTCCAGACTGATGTAGCATTAAAATGTGAAGACGATACTCAGTCAGACAACTTTTAATTTACCACTACACAGAACAGAATATGGCCTAGTTTGATACCACGTTTATTTGCAATTTTTGATATTTGCAACATTGTGATATCTTACCCTCTCTGCAAAGCTATAGCAGAGCAGACAATGTCAACAATAAGAAAAATTGTGTCCTCCATCTTCAATTCTTTCCATTTTTCACAAATCAAGCACTCATATGAAAGGTCCCAGTATAATAAAAATAACAACATGGCCTAGTTTCTTCAAACATAGCCTAGTCTTATGTTTTCAAGGACATCAGTAAAATTGATGGTTTTATCTTAATATCACAACAACATTTTTAGCTAAATATGTGATTTGAATCCAACTCAATGTGAATTCAGCTCTTAATTTTTTCTGCCATATTTAAAACTATTTATTTTTGTTTCTTTATAATTCAAAACAGTTACATCACCTTTATGATTTCAAAGATTTTCCTGATTCTTACAGAATATCAAGACCCTTGAATAACCCAAGTTATTTCCTATATATCTTCTGTACACTAAAAACTAGAAGACTTCAATTTGCTTTCTTATGGAATATATACCTGGAAAGTTATCTCTATTCATTAACTCAGCAGCATTGAAAAAAAAAAAAAAACCCAAAAAAAGTTCCCTAGCATACTGTTTTCTTTCCAAACATTACATTTAAGCTGTATATATACCCTCTTTCTTATGAAATTTATAGCTTTTTATTTTTCAGTGCATCCAGATATGGGAAAACCCAACCCATTACATAAAAGTAGCAGATTGGAAATTCTGAACAAGCTATACATATTGACTCTCTAGTACTGGTCATTTATAGCTTCCTTTTAAGATAAGCTACTGCAGATATCCCCACTCCAAGTATTTGAATAATATATAAATATATTTTAATACTTGTATGAATTATATTTATATAACCCTCTCTATTGGAATTTTTGTCCATATCTTTTACACTTTATTTTAAAGCAAATTCAAATTGTACATAGATTTTTTTAAATCAGAAAATACTCATGTGTTTGTTCTTCTTTATTAATGTTTAAAATATATATTTTTGACTGATACAAGAAACATTTCTGGATCCTTTTTATTCTAGGAAAACTAAAAAATTAGTGACATGGCAGACAAAAGTAGAAAAAAAACCCAAACGTGCTACTAATAAAATTCTGCCTGTTTGTAAGAAAATAACGGCAAAGAGATTTAGACTAGTAGTAAGTATACACTGAATTGGCTGTAATTGTTCGAAGTTATAAAGGAATAAATGCATCCTAAGAAATATGAAACCTAAAAAATTGGCTTCCTAGGTGTGGAAAATTACTGTGGTGGACAAGAGGATGAATCAGTTTAGGCTTGCAACTGCTACTGTGCAGAAGCATCCAGTGCTAAGCAAGTAACATGGAATAGGTACCATGGACAGCTCCACTTAACAATTTGCCTGTTATACATCATTGCACTGAGGCTTTGCAATGAAACAATAGGAATAAACCATGGGTACTGGTGCAATGAGATAAGGGAGAAAAAAATAAAATATTGCTTGAGATTTTAGTTAGGTTAAAACCAGAACAAAATAAACCAAGCCTGCAGAATCACTCAATTTTCAAGAAGGAAAGGAAGAAATCTGATTATAGCAATAAAGTAACTTCCCTGCCCAGTGCTGGAAGGATCATACAGCATAAGGCCAACTGTACTGAACTCAAGACAACCCAAAAATCCCTAGAAAATTATTTACCAGAGGATTTTGACAGCCAGAATTAATTGTCTACCTACTGCTTCCCCTCCTCCTACCTCTATGAAGGCAGCATTTGCCTCAAGCCTCTGAGCAAGACTAACCTGTGAGAGAATGTCAGTGGCAAGGGACAGATGACAAACCAACCATTTGTATGCAGCTATCACATCAGGTCTTGCTGGACCTTCTGCCACCTTCCACATCTCCGTCCACTCTAAATTCCTAAGAGCTGCAGCTTTAGCTCTTTTAGTGCTGAGAAGAGGGTTTCTGTCCCAATTGAGTCATACTAATTTAAGTAGACTGGCTTTACTCCCTACAACAACCACTGGGGTGTTTCTTGATCCCTGCTACACTTTATTTTCTTCAGTATCTTAGCCTATGAATCCATCTTATTCCTTCGTCAGAGCATAATTATAGCATTGGGGTCTGATCTTTTATTAATTCAAATGCTTTCCTAAGCATACCAGTGCTGCTACTCAAGGGATATCTGATTTACATATTCCCATAATTTCATTTCTGATTACTAAATTCATCAGCTTGCTTTAAAGTAGTTCATAGTATAAACATAGTAAGACTTTCAGGAACTGACATTCATTGCATATTTAACATTTTTCTCAGAACAGCACCACAGTTTCAAAATACAAATCAATATGTTTATTAGAAAGTTTTCTTTCAGTGAAAAACATGCATGCCTACATCCTCGTCTTTCAGAAGAGAAGAAATAGACTGGTTTAAAACATCAAGTTAGAAATAAAATTTTATAGGCACTAGGTACTCTCTTCTGGACAACAGTTGTCTTCAGTTCGGCTCTTCTCACATCTTCAATTGGAGGTTATATTGAAATTGAAATACCTGGATCAAATCTGAGAGAAGTATGTGTTTAAAACAGGAATTCCAGGCTAAGGATGGGGACCCAGGAAACAAGCAATTCAGGAAATGGTACTTCTCTCTCTGAAGATGTGTCACTATTTCATAGTCTTGTTACAAAAGGAAACAAAAATAACCCAAACCTTGTTTTTTGGTGTTTTTTTTTTTTTCCTTTAATGAAATATTTAATAGTGATAATGGGTGGTTTACTAGTCATCTGACCCATAGAAATTTAGGGAGCAGAAGTGTGAAGTTGCATGTTTTTTACATGTTCAGCTTCCCTGAGTGACAATGAGGGGACTTGATACTACTTGGAACTAGATTTCAGCAAAGTGATTTTGAAGAAAAAAATCCCTTGTACTTCTATCAAGTAACATCGCACACAGAAGAGCCACATACTTACTTAAGTAAGAATCCAAATAATTTTTGCTTTCTATGTATAATGTATAATGTTTACAAACTTACAAGTTTCTAAAAGTAGAGTGGTGATTGTCCTGCTCTGCACTGTTGTAGCCTCCCCTCATCCTGGGGATAATTTTGGGCATCACAATATATAAAAGACCTTAAACTGTTAGAGAGCATCCAAAGGAGGCCATGAGGGTAGTGAAGAGCCTTGAGGTGAAGCCATGTGAGGAGGGGCTGAGTTCACTGGGTTTGTTCATTCTGGAGGAGGCTGAGGGGAGCCCTCACTGCAGTTACAGCTTCCTCAGGATGGAAAGAGGAGGGGCAGGCACTGATCTCTGCTTCCTGTGACTGGTGACCAAAGGAATGACCTGCAGCTGTGCCAGGAGAGGTGTAGGCTGGATATTAGAAAAAGTTTCTTCCCCCAGAGAGTGGTTGGGCACTGGAACAGGCTCCTCAGGGCAGTGCTCACAGCACCAGCCTGACAGAGCTCAAGAAAGATTCAGAAAACCTTCTCAAGCACATGATGTGATTCTTGGGTCTGTCCTGTGCAGGGCCAAGACTGGGACTTGATAATCCTTGGGAGTCTCTTCCACTTCCAACTAAGGATGTTCTATGACTTTATAACCTTATTGTAAATAAGTACAGCTTCCCATGTTTAGAGAAGACAAAACAGAATTAACCCACTGCCATTTACAGGTCACTATTATGACATGCAATAATCGTCCATACGATCATCTGAGAATTAGAACTATATACCAGTGCTATATTAATGCTAAGTTAGATTAATTCTGTCATTTTAATAAAGCATGAATACAGTTTATAAAAGTGTTATAATAATAGAGAGACAACTTGATCATGCCATTTTAATCTTTTTCAAGGTGCTACATATAGGAAAACAAATATGTTTTAAAAGAACAGTAGTTTTATTAAGGGAATTTTGAGGAATTCCCTTGTTTTTATTCACAAATCTCTACATTTACATTTAACATTGAATTTCTTTGCTGGGACATCATTTCAATCACATCAAATTTTGCTTTAAAATAATTTTTAAATAATTAATTTTTTAAATTATAAGATTATCTTAGGTAACTTAAATTATTATATTTTATAATAAAATGACAGAAGAATGTTATATCCCAAAAAAAAAGGCATGGGTAAGAACCTTCAATTCTACCCCTAAACAAAGTTTAAGTGAAAAGTAAATTTTGCTACAAAAAAAGACTCTTCTAGTGCACATCAGTCTCTTCTAAAGTAAGTGTAAAAGTGATTTGACAAATTTAATTGTTTTTTTCTGTTTATTTTGTATCTATACTAAAAATATTACAATAAGGATAAATAGATGCAAATGCCACCAGAATTAATACTATACTAGATATCTAGTCAATATTTAAACAGAACTAATAAAGTTATTTTCTGGATTGCAGCATCCCTCACAGGAGGAAAAAATGGCTATCCTATAGAAAAATTTATTGTGGTTCAAAATAAATATATTGATTTTTTGCTGAAGGGAAAAGATCAACAGACTTTTTCAGTCAATTATTAAAATTCCATTTCAGAAGTAACATAAAGATAGATGTTACTAGTAATTTAATAAATCAGTAGGAATTGGGAGAAGCAACATAAATCAGATGTGTTTTGCAGCCTTCAAACCTGGTTTTGTCCCTTAAAAATGCTAATAGTTCTAACTTTGCTTAGCATATTTTACAAATATTTTGGTCAGAATGAAGTGTTTATAGTTTTCTGCATAATTTTACCAAGGTATTCCTTTAACAGCACATAATTTTGTTTTGTGGTAATTTTAGCATTCAAAAATGTATTTTTCTTCAATTCACTGTGATACTGCACACCTAATAATCCTCATAAATTGCACAGGTTATGAAGAAGTCTAACATGGAATTCTAACATTAATATAAAAGATGAAAATATTTTCTTGGCTATAAAATCCCCTCCACTATTCTGTTTTTCTGTAGAATCACTAGAGGCCACAGGATTGCGTATGCATGCCTCCGAGGATCCACCCTGATAAACAACTTTTCTGGGATGGAGATGAAAATCAAAAATGGGATTTGGTTTGAATCACAGACTGAAAAGGGACACTGTAATCCCATAAGCTTCATTTGCACAGGAAAACAGGCTGAAAAGTCCCTTCAAGTCCTCCCAGTCCAGCAGTGCCAATAAAACCAGGGAGTGGAGGGCTTACAACAGAACTCTGGCTCTTGCTCTGTGCTCAGGGAAGTCAGAGGCACTTTATGCACGATGCTTAACTTATTGGAGCCACAAGGGAAAATTGGTTCATCTAAGGTTCACAGCCACTTCTGAGTGGCTTCTGTGCTCTCTGCTTTCCAGGAGAGGCAAGGAATATTCTAATTTTTTTTCAGTAATCACCTACTTTGAGTCTGCCTGGAGTTATAGTCTCAAAATAAAACGTTGTTATGAAGCTACCATCTAAAAATGCTTACAACATCATAATTATTAATTCCGTGGTTCTCATATACATATCCTTGAGCAAAGTTAAAGTGTTTTCATATAATTAATTGCTATATTGGAAAAGAGCAAATAATATCAAAGAGATGTAAATACAATTTCTTTGTATAAAGACAGATAGGAAACCAGGATAAATTACAGTCCATAAAAGTATTCATGAATTTGTATAAATTAATGAATTTATTAAAATGCCTCATCCCAGACAGATGACCAACCAAACAAACCAAAACAGAAAACAAAAACAAACAAACAAACAAACAAACAAAAAACCCCCACAAAAAAAAACCCTAAAAACAAAACAAAAAAAAGTGAAGAATATAATTAAAAGCAAACCAAATCTGTTGTAATTGCAAAAAACTTATACCACGGTTTTCTTTGTTATTGTTTTTGTACAAGCCAAAACATTTGGGATTATCCTAAGCACATATTTGCTTCTATGAAAGCCAGTCTTGAAGTATCTCAGGTGTTTTACTTTGCATGATAGATATACTCTAAATGTTGATTACTTCCCAGTTAAGGACACTTGATTTTCAAACTCCACTTTCCTTATATATTTCTTATCAACAAAATATAAGCCCTCAGACAGGAAGAAAGCTGCAGCGAATTCTGTCAAGAAAAGAAACAGCTACCTGCAAATGGAGGTGGAAGGAGTCTGAGCTCATTGAGGTTCTGCACAGTTTCTTTTATGTGAAACTGGACATCCACAAGACTGAATATAATGTAGAATAGGATTTAGTCACACCTTTTAGATGAATGAGGTCCCCTCATTTCCTTATTCTAGGCTCACTCTTTTTCTAGAGGGTATCGAACTAAAGAGGATTATGTGAAGCAAAAGCATGACAAAACCCAAACTCTTTTGGTGTTTGTTTTTGGTTTTTTTTTTTCTTTTGGGGGGATTTTTTTGTTTTTTTTGGAGGCTTTTTTTTTTTTTTTTTTTTTTTTTTTTTTGTTTAAAATATCCTAGTTCCCAATATTAGTCAAAGATAATGCATTAGTCCTTAGGAAATCTTCAAAGACTGAAGTTACATAATTCATCCTTTCAGTGGTGAATCAAGATATCTATTTGTAGGGGTAAATAACCACACAGAACTGATGGCAGGAGGATACTTCCCAGAAGTGTTCAATGATAGCATGAATAACGCAATGAGATTTTAAATGAGAACACAGCTTTTTGTAAATAATGTACACTCTTCAAGACACCCTAGAGACACTAGACAACACAATTCTTTCAGACAGAGATCGTGTTTAAAATAATATTTTTCCTCAGTGTTCGTGATTTCCATTAGACTCTTAAGTCAGACAAAAATAAAGGGTTTCAAGTGAAGTGTTTTGAACCTTAAGATGAGGGCATAAGGAGCAGATCTATAAATATAAAACAGAAAGCGATCCCAAAACAAGAACAACATTGTTGACTTTTTTATTTGAAATGATGATAAATCACTTATACAATTTTTTTAAAAGAAAAAAAGGAACTTTTGTTCACAGAAATGCACATTCTGTTGTAATTTCTTCACTTATGGGCCCCAGAAAGGGAGGGTGCAAAAAGATTCTGCCCAACCTACTCCTTGAGTCACTGTAAATTGTAGCGCAATTCAGAGTTAAGTCTAACAAAAATGAACTGTTGTTTCTGTTTAAATAAGTGTTAGGTTTTGAAGCATTTGGATAATTCTGAATCAGTAAGAGCTTATTTGCTAGTGGAAGAAGATGAGTTATCTTTAGTTGAAAATGGAAAGTACATTAAATTATAAAATTGTACCCCTATCTCTTCAGTCTTCAAATACTATCCTTTTACACCTCATTTCCACTGTCATACCTTTATTTTGTCTGTCAGGCAGCATAGAAGTATCTTGCCAGGGGAAGTGAGAACAATATAGTCACAAGACATAAAAGAATCCTACTATGATCGTACCCTTTCCACTTACTTTCTTTATCCTTATCCTTGCCAAGATTTGAGATGTCTCTTTTTGCCAGGACTTCAGCTAAGTTAAAGATAGCATGTAAATAAATCAGACTTTAAAGAAAAACCATTCTTTCCATTGATGTCAGAGAAAATTCTAGAAATAGAGAACGAAAAAATTGGGACACAGGCGAAAAGCAAGCGTCTTTCACGCTCATGACTCATCGTGCTAACATGTACACTGTCCTGTTTGGCTCTCTGGGAAAGATGGTTAGAGTATTTGTGCTGTTCTCTCATTTACATTACTAGTTTGTACCAAATGTGTCAATGTGTTGGAAAGACTAATATATAGCTCTGGAATTTCAACTACATTTTGCAGAAATTATCCAGTGATAATCTAGAAGCACATGCATCATCTTTAAAACAAAATGAAACACCCTAAACAGGCAACAGAATTTCCTTAAAGTCATTGCTATGTTATTTCTTCACTGAAGATTTAGGAAAAGGTTTATAGCTGCTTGTTCATACCTATTTAAGAAAACAGAATAGCAAATTTAGGACGTTTCCTTTGCTTGTTTTTATTTTCTCTTCCCTATTTTCAAAAGTTATTTTCCAACACTAACTACAATTTCAAATTTCCTTTCTGCTAAAAACAACTTAAAAGTACACTTATATAAGTTTAATAAAATTATGCTCATGCATACAGTACATAAGGTAGTTTATGCCTTTAGAATAAGGTAGTTTATTAAGGATGTAATAAGACATATCACAACTCTGTGTTGTATTTGGCTATAGAAGAATGATAAAATGTTGCCATTATTCATATTTTTTTCCTGAAGTTTTAAAATGTGTGTTCCTCTGAAATTAAGGCATCTCAGAATTGCCTTCTTGAATTGAGGTATATTAAAACTGTAAAAAAGTCTGTATTATTGACATCTTCTGGTTACCTTTATCTCAATTTTAATCCCTAAAATTTGCTATGAAAATGCCTCCTGTCCTATTACTCAACTGTTTTGATACATATTGTTAGCCACATTTCTTAAGAAAAAAAGCAAGGTACATTCTAGCCTTTTTTTTTTTATCCTGGAGACCCCTTTTACTGTTCTGTGGAATGCATCTGATAGTTTTTTCTTTATGACTAGCATGTCTCTGAACCATTCCCATTCATTTTCCTAGTCCTCACTAGATAACCAGCATAAAGCTGTTTTCTAAAAAGCAGCCTAGACGTTAAGTATAAAAAATTATTTCAATAAACAGCGTTGGCTAGCACCAGTTTTCCTAAAAGTGTGGTGTGGTGTCTTAGTAGGCACCTATAAATCTGCTCACAGGTGTTTAAAGACAGTGCTTTAAGACAGGCACTTGACTGAACTAACATTTTCAGTGCACTTCTACTCCTTGACTGCACTATCCTTTTCTGTGCTGGAAACAACCCCAAAGACTACCATTATGACAGAAATGCTTCAAAAATAAGAACTAAGATTTGGGGTGTAGTATATTGCCCAAATATTCTGTCCTACAATAGTTCTGACTGACCAGCAGGCCTGTTCTAATTATCTTCTTTTTCTCTGGTCTTATCCCAACACAAAATTTCTCCCCATACAGACCTTTAACTATACAAGAAATCTATATCACAACCTCAATATTGAAATTGAAGAGAGGATGAATTGAGCAAAAATAAATCTGCTACTGTCAAATCAATTTCTGTCAAACATCCATTAGTTTTTCTTTTCTTTGAACTTTTTTATTTGCTACTGAAATAACATCAATGTGAAAACAGAGTCCGTTGACAAACCTGGGGTAGTCAGGAGAACCTGTAGTGGGCTGAGTAGGCAGCATGACACACTACTTTGCACCACTGCTGATCTATTATGCTTAACATGAAAAAACAAATTAAGTAATGGGGTAGTTATGATTTGCAACTCCCAGGAGTTAGAGGGGATGACAGTCTGGAGACAGGATTAGAACACATGAGAATAACAGGGGGAGGAAGGATAAATTATTACTATTATTATTATTATTATTATTATTATTATTATTATTAATAATAATAATAATAATATTTTTATTTCATTATCATTATTAGGGTTTGGAGCATGGCTGTTTCAGAAGGCACTTGATTTTAAAAAAATGAAAAGGTGATACACCATTATTTACTAGACTTGGTTGGGAGGACTTCCTTACATTAAGCAACTTCAATCCATATTAAACAAAAACTTGGTTAAAACCTCTACAGATGAACCTATCAAGCAGCTGTAAAATTAGAGCACAGCACAGACAACCTAGCTGCAGGTGGACTTTTTACATTAAGACTCAATAATAACTTGCTGGTTTTTTTAGACAGAAAAGAAAGAAAGAAAACTTAAAATGTTTTCCCATATCTGTGCTCTCCCTGCCTTCTAAGATGAGTCTACCTGGAAAATTTTCAGCCCAGTTTTTATGTGCTTATGCAGGACAGGTACAGCATCATCTTTTCTTATTAAAAATAAAATGTTTACATGAGGTTTTGAAGTAAAAATTCACCCAATTAATCATAATTTCAAAAACCTTGACAGCATTGCAAGCCTTATGCATTGTAAAGTCTCACATCTAATGGGCAAATGAGGTTTCAAAAAGAACAGAAGCATTGGGGTTTTGTGGTAAAGGAAGCTGTAGCTGAAAGACTATATGATTAATGTAGTATCATAGACTTGATATAAAAGCAAGATACATTACCGTTTGAGGATCAAGCTACCTTTAAAGAGAGGTTTCTTAAGGAAATTTGACTGTCAAGATAAAATTTGATAATTGTTTTAAATTTCAATTTGTCTGTAATGTGGTTTTGGGAAGAGATACTACATAATTCTGATGCTTCCAAATTCAATTCTTTGTCATATTCAGGCTTTACCACATAAACATTCAGCAGTTCCTACAAAAAGAACATCCCAAATCTTTAATCATCACAAAAAACACAGTACCTTGACTTTGTATCTTAAAGTTAAATTGAGTGACATTATAAAAATTAAATTACTTCTTCCTCATTTCCATAATATCCTTTAAAATGCCTTGCCTAGGCTGGAGTGTATGTTCGATTTCTTTATCTTTCTTGATGACCCCTCATGCCTGCAAGTCAGCTCATTTTTCTCTGGTGAAGACTGCACCCTACCAGTGCATGCTCTAAAATTTCCATTAAAATCTAGGGCATCATCACTCATTCTTATCTGCAGCAGGCTGCCGAGCAGTGTGAGAGCAGCAACTGCAGGAGAACTCGTCTCTAGGGACAATAGAGTTATACACATCACCATCCAGAAGAGAAGAGAATTTTACCTGCATAATGCCTTATCACATCCAGTACACTGGGAATCTTAAAATCACGGGGAATGGTGTAGAATGTTGTTATAAATTCTCATACAACGGCAAGTCTTACTTAAACAGCAATTTACCAGTAGGCAATTAGCTTCTCAGAGAACATTTTTATTACATTCACATCACAATGAAACGATCTGTCTCATCAGCTATTGAATATTTGCTGGTTAAAGTATTATTATTCTAAATTAGCATATAACAAGTACCCGAGAGTATTTAAACTTGTCTATGTGTTTAACCTTCTGGTTTCTAAGTCCCTTTTCTTCAAGCAGATTCCTAAACAGTTCTCACACCCAAAGTACATGAACACCTTTCCAAAGTGTTTTGATAGACATGCTCATTCCTCTTTCTTTACCTTTTCTACTTTGCAGGGAGAATTCATATATGTAATTTTTATGCCTGTATGAGAGCACATTCTTTAATATTTCACATGAACCACAACATTGCCATGCTATTTTGCCAGACCACAGGTCTCACACTCTCATCTTCCCCCCTTATTCTACAGCATGATGACCTTGCACCCTGAGCCCAAACCATTACATGCCTTGAAGTCAGAGATCAATAATTTGATTTTGCATTCCATGGACATCCTATGTGTACTTGTGTACAAAATGGAAGGTGGGCTGCAGTGCTCCGTGTAGCACAGGTTGAAATGGACTGTTGGCTGTCACCTCTGGGGCTCAGCAGACAACTGCCACTGTCTAGACAAAAGAAGAATACAGATCATCTAACTACAGTCAGGTCAGGATCAGACAGTTGTGCAGGAAAATGCACCTGAGAGGATTTGCTGTCATCAACTATTGCTACAAAAGAGCTCAGCATCTATGGAAACCTGACTAGATTGCTGGCTGGGCTGATCTGCTCTGGTCATTGGGGTTTTTTCAACTATTTTTTGCCACAACTTTTTCCACATTCCACATTGTCCAGTAGACACTGACACATGAATTTTTCTAATATACCACACAAGCAGCTTGAACTCTTTTTGTACTCATAGGCTTTTGTGCCAGGATGGTACAAACACATCAATGTTCTTGTTGCTGTATGGTACAAAGTATATTCCAGCTAGGTGCCTGCTTCTTGCAGTGAATGAATGTATGTATTGACCGAATAACCCATTAATGATTCCTTATTTAAATAATTCAGCAGATAAAGTTTATTTTATTCTAATTTTTTGGTCTCCTTTGGTCATAAATGCCTGCAATAACGTTTAGCAGAGGAAGTAATAAGTCACGGTCAGCTCTGTTTTGTACTCAAAAAGACAGATCAATAGAAGAGCTGATGTTTGTCCTTCATGTACTAACTTCAAAACACAGCTAATACTGATTATAGTCGATGTCTGTCCTGAATGTAGACATACTATATTTGTAAGTGGCCAGACAATCTTAACAGCAGACTTGTGTTAATTTGGACATTTCACAATGGATTATAGGCTGGACATAAGCAAGGCAGCATTACAAATGATGAATAAATGATGAATTGCAAACCAAGATTTCATTGACTTGCATAAAAAATAGATCAGAGAACAAGATCTTTTCACACTAAAAAGGCTAACAGGACTTTTAAAGTGAAGAAATGTCATTGAGCTTAGAATCTTCAGTGATTCCAGGACAACATGTTAACTTTCAAAAGCATGTAAGAAAAGAATTAAGTTCTCTAATGACTGAAACACAGCACAGACAGAATCTGGGCAAAAAGAATCCAGTTTTACTAGGATTGTGCCTGCATCATGGCTTTCTCCTTTGGGCATGGCTTTCTCCTTTGGGCAACAGGAGAAAACTGGTGGTGATGCTGTCATCAGTTTTCCACAGGCTTCTCACACCATGTCATTCCCTCCTGCTACCACAATACAGATGCCATATGAAGCATGTATGACTCAACCATTATCCATATGGCAACGAGATAATAATTGGCTTAATATTTTAGCATACAGGCTACAGGTGAAGCAAACAAACTTACACTATGAAATGCACAACAGCAAGTTTACATGCTTTCAACTGCAATCAACAGAACAGTCTCGCAAATATCAAGCTTTTCCTTGGAGCCGATTGCAAAAGTTATCATTGAGAAGGATGAAAAGTACATTGATTTTTATATTGAGAGACTAATCCCATTAGTATAATTTCAGCCCCATTCCCTGATCTTTCTGCATGGGAGGAGGATGACATATACTCAAAGGAAAATGATTGAGGTTTAAAAAGCCTAGAAATAAATACTTGTTTGAAGAAATTTTGTAAGTACATATACTATCATGTAACCAAAAGTGGCATAAGGAAACAAATCATCTTTAATGGCATCCATAAGATATTTGTCATTTGATTTTTTTCTTATATAGTAGGTTGACACAGGACTAGTTTTAGTCAGTACAATTTTACCCAAGAACAACAGATTTAATGCATAAAAATGTCCTGTCCCACAATAGTTTCATATGTTTTATACTAAATTATAGTATGCCTTATTTAGCCATAATTCTATATCTGAATCCTACAGCTGTAAGATCAAGTAACATTAACAAAACATATATTGTTAGGAGGACAATACAATTTATTTAAAATAAATATTTAAATATCCATTCATCTCTTTCAGAACTATGATAAACGTCCAGTTGACCACCTTGGAAATCTTGTGAGAGAAGGAGAGGGCTGTATTATTTTGAACTTGTGGATGAATAAAAAAGTAAGAAGAAAGAAAGAAAGAGAATAAACTCAATTGCTGTTGCTAAGCAAACTTAAGCCTTTATGATAGATTTAAAGAGCCAGGAGCATTAACTAGCCTAAATGAAATGGCATTTTAATGCTTAAAAATCAAATAGAGCCTCTAAATTCCCACAAATTATCAATACAATTATTCACACTACTATCAGTAACTGTTCTTGTTTCACTGTGTGTCTCCTCTCTGGAATATGTGTGTAGCTTATTTTAATTACTTGGGACTTGAAATATATTTTCCAGTATCTGCTGAGAAGCAAACATGATTTTCATGGTATGCAGTTTAATAGTATACAGATACCAAAACATTGCCATTATTTAGCTAGTTAGAGAGGTATATATTTTGAAATAGCACAAGTTACATTGCCTATATTAAATTTTGGAGATGTAAAGAATCATGTGAAAGCAGGACCCTTGAACTGGGGAAAGAAGTGGCTGAATTTGATTTAAAATCTCAGTAGGTGGAGTTTTGTACTTTGCACAGATTTAAATATTTTTTAGATTGGAGACTTAACACTCTTTTGCAAGCACAGACCCATCATGATGTTGTTACTACCTATTCCAGTTACTACCCAGAATTAATTGGATTGGAATCATTTTAACAATTCCACATGGCACTTCTAATCCTTGGTGAAATCTAAATGTTAATTAACTAAAAAGAAATTAAGTAGTCTTCTCAAATTTTCAAACTTCTGCAAGTGATGTAATTCACTTTAAGTAACTAATGTTCCGTTCTTGCCCCATCTATGTAATGCTAAAACAATGTTAAAACCCTTGGTGATGAATCAAGAACACTTTACAAAAAATACATGCTAGGACATGGCTATGCTTTTTAATTAGGCCCAGAAGAAACAGGTATTTCTATTCTCAAAAGGCTGTGCACCTTAACTTAAACTGTCTTACAAACTACTCTAGTTTTAAACAGAAAATATCTTCCCTGGGACAGCAGCAAAGGGAGTCCACCAGTGACAAGTCTAACTGGCAAGAGGCCACTGTTGCTCAGCAGCTGTTCCACCAGTGCGATGCGCCCTGCTTAGCACATCTCAGATCCATCCAGCCTTAGGAGGGATGCAGAGTCCACAAGCAAATCTTTGTAAAGCTTCTCTTCCTCTGTGGCTCTTCCCTGATATTTAGTGAGAGGAAGCATCATTTGGGAGCTCAGTGACACAAGCAAATACCCTGTGTTAATCAGCTCAGCTGAAGAACCCCCACCAAAATGGTTTGACGCTAAGTAAGTAAAACCTTGGGTCAGTGAAGTCCATGACAGCACTGCCATCCTCTTAATTCATTTCTCAATAGCGCCATAAACACTTATCCATCAGAAGATTGTAGTTTACTTTCCACTGTAGCAATCAGAAATTTATGGTTAGAAATAATTATGGTTTAATTTACAAATAATGAGAAATTTATGAAAGATCTCAAAAGTTTCAGATATGTATTCTGCATGAGCTTTTGCTTCACTTAACAATTACCAATTCTTTGTGTCCATATCAGATATCACCCTGATTCAAGCAGAAAGTTCACATTTAAAGTAGTTTAAACACCAAATTTGAACTTCATTCTCAAATAACCATCACAGTACTTTTAAAATGTATATTTAGCAGAAATGAACACACAACATAAATTGTTCAACTTTTCACTCTGGGGCTATCACACTAAAGTTATTTGGAAGTAGGTTTTGAAGATGATATAATTTAATCCAAGGGCCAGAGTGACTACAGTGAAAGTCAAAAGTAAGTATAACATGTTTGAAAATAAAATTAAGTGATTGGATGAGAATTTTTCTTAGTTATTCCTCTAAATTTCATGGCACTTCTATAATTCATAGTTTTGTAGATGAGCTGTAAATTTTTTTCCTTATACTTCATTGAAACAACAAATGAAAAAACTTTTCCTTTGCAAACAGAGAGTTTTGCAGACACCAAAGTGCATGAAGAATACAATCCCTCCATTTAATTTAAGTTCTTATACTTAAGATATTTCTTAGAAATAAAGACTTACACACCTAATTAAACTAAAATAAACCACCACACTATCTTTTAGAAAAGTTTATACTTGAACTGCAAGGGTTTTGAACAAACAAAAAATAATTAGTGTTTCCTAGCGTTACATTAATGTCAAAACTTGAGTAATGTACTTTATTAGTAAAGAACAGCATCTGGAAAAGCTAAGTCCATATTAAAGATTTGGGAATGGTTGGATGATTAAAGTACTAGCAAATATTGAAGAAAATATTTCTTTCTCCATTATTCATTATTGATTGAATTTGTTTCCTTTCATTTTCTTTTTTTTAGTCCCCTGCTAGAACTCATTTAAGAGGGAAATGTTTTGGTACTTTTTGGAAGAAATGGAGACTGTGGAAAAGAATAAACTAGCCCTCAGGGAAGGAGAATGGAGAAAGTGAGCTTCATTCAGCTGCTTTAATGTCTGCATTAACAGACAATAAAAAGACCTTTAAAAAAAATGCAATGAATTTAGATCTTAGTGGATGGAATTACAATGAACTTAATGGTTCTCTCACTTTAACACCTGAGCTAATCTTTCTCCTTAAAATGAGAACCCATCCCTACTTTTCTTATTACTGTTTCCACAAACACATTATTTCAGACTGTAAAATATATCTTTCTTAAGTAATCAACATGACATACAACAGGGTATATCTGTCTGTCTGTGTCAATTTTAATAGTTTATTCCCTTTTTATTTTTTATATGATATTGTCTATGGGTATTCAGTTGTTCAATATCTTAAATCCCCATCTCAATTACAATTCTAGGCATTGTACACAATTTGGTCTGGTTTTTTTACAAAGCCAGTGCAACAGAATCCTGAGTGCTTACAGAATGAATAGAGGCACATGAAGGTGATGCTACAGTAGTGCCTGTAGCATGGACTTGAAACACTTTAATACCTGCACCCTGAGCTGTGTCAGACAGAGCAGTGCCAGAAGGTGCTGGAAGGTGATCTCCTCTCTGGTCAGTCCTGGTGAGACACATATGGGATGCTGGGTATTTGTCTTAAGACTTCTCTACTTCTTTTCCCTCTTTGGCATCCTCTTAATATTGCTAATAAGTATAGGCTAAAACTACCGAGGAATAATACCATGTTATTTGCTATTAAGATTTTTTTTTTTTTTTTTAACTGTGTGAAAAAAACCTGTTTAATTTCCCATGGCCTAAAAGAATGGTCCTTTCTTTATCATGTGTTTTGAGGTCATCTGTGACCTTATCAAGTTTTTCTTTTCTTCTCCAAATATATCTTGACTAAAAGCAGTGAAATTCACCAATTAAAGCAGTTTACATTTTTATAAAATGTATCATGATAAAACAGCAGGGAAGTTCATACCCTAAATTGTTACTGCACAAAAGAATTAAACCCAAGGTCTATTATCAAATGCAGGCACCCACCACTGTTCAAAATCAGTGAAAAAGGTACAAAGCAAACTGCCAGCAACAAGACCTACCGTGTACAGACCTATTTCTTTCACTGAACACTATGTTAGGCAGTTGCTTAAGAGTTTACATTGTTGATCTGACTTTAGAAATAAATGGCTCCATTTCAGTGGTTGCCCTGAATCCTTGATTCAGGACATCCATTAGATGAAGTTTCAGAAAACAAGTCTACTGAAATGGAAGTGTGGATCCCTAGATTCAGAGCTGGAGGACAACCACTTATGTTCCTTCCCTGGCAGAAGGGGATAATAGCACAGAATAACACATCCTTGCTGACAGGAAGAACTGACAGCACAATTTTCCAATAACAACAACAGGAGAGAACAAGAAACTTTTCTTCTCCAGCTCAGGACACATAAACCATTCAGTTTCCATTCTGCCTCCCTTATCAGCAAAAAAGGACAAACAAACCAGGGTTAAACCATGCTGAGGCCAAATAGACAGTGTGGGTTTTCTGCAGGGGAAAGCAAACACAGTGATTCTCCTTGGGCCACCAGACAATGAACAATCTCAATTCCTTCCCAGCATAGAAAGCAAACAAGGAACCAGCCAACCCAAAACCCTACCTCAGCCATGGTACCTTAACACTGAAAAGCCCTAAATTTCACACTTCACAGAAAAGCAAGCTTTTCTCATAGTAAGAAGCTATGGGACCAGGGGTCCACTGAGGCAATTCAGAAGGAAATATTAACGATTATTTCAGTATTCTTTGAAAAACAGTTGACTGCAATAGTCTGAAACAGTTTCTGTGGTGAAATCTCACATGTATCTCCCCCTAAAAATTGTGACATCAAGCAGTTGATGTGCATGAATCAATAGAATCTGAAAAGGAATTTAGTGCATATTCACTCTTCTGCCACAATACCAGGGAGTCCTCACTCTTGCTCTTGTAAAATGATTTATTTTCTTATGCCACTAGAAACTACTTGAGAATTCTCCTGGAAACATAAATTTATAGATCCTTTGAAGAAGTATGAATCAAACTCTGTTGCTTATTTTCATGTTGTGATAAAAAATAACTTAAAAAATAATATAAAAGTTTAAGCTCTTTCTAAAAACATTTTATATTAGTGCATAGCTTAATTATTACAAACTAGTGGAATGAAAAATGTTTTTCAAGAAAAACTAAGTGTAGACTTGGTGGTAAAATAGACAAAAACAGAATGTAATTTAATTAATTAAATCATACTTTTAAAATTAGCTAATAAATATAGAAATTAAAATTAATGAATTCCCATATTAGTTGTTCAAGAGGACTGTGGCTGTAGCCTTTACAGTGCCCAAGAAAGGTGTGATCATGAGACTTATCAATAAAGGAAATGGATGGTACTGAATTACTTAATCAGATGAATACATTTGGAATAGAATGTGAAACTGTTCGAGCTTTAAGGGTTTACAATGATCACAGGTTGAGAGTCACAGCCCCTACAACTCTGCATAAAAACAGTGTTGGCCAGAGAATGACAAGATGGGGAAGAAACACAACATACTCAAATCACAAGAGCAAGGCTGAGAAGTAGCACCTACTCGTTTCAGCAGACCGTTTCTTAATTAATTACCGTGCTAAAAAAACTCCACACTCTATTAGTCTAAATCAAAGTATACTTCAAAAGCTGTTGCTAGAGACAGTTTTAATAACCGGTGACAAATTAACTATGTAACTGGAATCTGGAGAACATAAGTTGCCAAACAAGCAGTTTTGACAAAAGTCTGAATTTATGGGAAGACTTTAATATTGCCTGTGTTATCAAGAAGTAAAACACACTTTTGACCTCTAATGTGGCTGAACTAAATCAGACTTGAAAAGGGTATTTTAGTTATTTAAATGCCACTTTATTATTCACCTTACTTTTTTGTTTGTTGGTTTGTTTGGGGTTTTTTTAAGCAAGCCTCTCTCCTTTGACCTCTTGGTTTTAACTTACTTTAAATAACAAAATAAAATAACAGGGATAACTACCAGGCTAAGCTACCTTTATCCTTTATCCCTCCATCAGGCATGGGTATATTTATCCTCCCACAAGGCAAAACTGTTCTGTATGTGTACAACATTTGCATAAACAAAAAGACACCTTAAGCATAATCTGTAGTGGGGAAAAAAACCCAGGAAAATAGTGAATTTAAGTACTTTATTTTATGACATATTTATTTTTGAATTTTAACACAACAGAAGGTTAGTAAGTAAAACATTAACATTGTCCCCCAATCTTTTCCATCACTCTGAAACAAAATGGTGTTAAATTAACATGGTCTTATATTTTACTCTTTATGAAATTTTATTACTCAAAGATAAAACTATTTTCACAAGCAGCTGTGTGACTTAGGTTGCTAAATAATTGAGTTTAGGTTTGCCACTTCTCCTCAGTCTGTAGCACATGTGCTTTATAGGACAAGAGATCCAAGGACAGGGACAAGATGAGGAAGCTTTTAACTATGAAGCACAAAATATGAGAATAAATGCAAGAAAAAATAGTACGTATGTTGTCAAGATCCAGCAAACAGTTGCATCAAACAGCATGTGAAAAACTGGATTGGTTAGAAGAGGAAAAGACATTGCCTGTAAGCAGCACCACAGCAGTTTATACTTAATTGTTCTCCTCATCCCATGAGCAACCTCACTGATAACTGTCAAAGCAGGAATCCAGCTCACTTAGAAACCATAAACTTAGAGCATCTCAAAGCCATTCAAAACATTTCAGAAATTGTTTTGAGAACGCAGTAACACAATGGTGGTAAATTTTTGGTTTTATTGAGATATCCTCCTACTTAAAACACGTGAAGTACCTGGGGTTAAAAATTTAAATAGCTCATCCCTCCCTAGCTGTCTTCAGCAGAATTGTGGGTCTTCCAAGACCAATTAATTCCTGAGACAATGTATTTTCTACTAATTAAATCAGCATCAGTCAAGCTTCTTTCATTCTGAACTCAACAGTGACTAACTGTGTTTAGAGAGCAAGATGGCTTTACAAATATATTAGACAAATGTCAGCCCATTAACCTGTGATTTAGATACCACAGATTTGGTAACTGCAGTTTAAGACCAGTAGCCTTTTCTTAGGATTTGCAAGCACATTCATCTGTTGTTAACATCTTTAAATGAATGTCATCCAGATATTACATGAGATACTATTTCTATATAGAATATATGCTGGATTTAAGGCAGTGTGAAATTGCATTATTGGCCAGAATATGATGCCAAAATTCCAATTAGTAACTTGAAAGAGATATAAATATTTAAATAAGATTTTTTCCCTTTTTAGAAGATTACCACTTTTATTCTACATTTTTTAACACTCAACTCCTAAGTACTTTTAGTTTTATAACTATCTAATTGTATAGCTAGAAAAGGTATATGACAGAAATCTGCCTGCTGTTAGTATATATTTATTGTTTATGCATGTAGTTGCAAGGCATATAATTTGAGACCTAATTTTTTGTAGGATTCTTGAACATATCACAGGAAATCATCTAAAATTAAACAAACAAAACAAAACCCAAAGACAATAAAATACTTTTGATGAGAGAGATATTTTAAAGAATTAGGTCCATGAAAAAACCCTATACTTTCGGGAAACAGACCTACACAACTTAAAAAGAGGTATTCCTTTAGTATCCCAAAGTACAAGGTACTAAGGCTTTATTCCCAAAAGTTTGAACTCATGATTCTTGAAAAAAGACCTCTCTGGTCAAAAAACTAAGATTCTCTTCAGTTCAGTTGTCTTTAGGTAGGTGAATTTGCCTGCTCATAAGAAGTTCCCTGCTGATGTTTGACCCTACTTTCAATATATTCTGGAACCTGTATTTTCTGTAGTGTAGCTAAAACAAATATTTTAAAATAACTAAAAAATATATATTTTACAAATTAAATAAATATAGATAGATAAATATATGTAAAATTACTACTATACATATATAGTAATAAATATGGATTCTTCTTAGGCATCTAAGGTGGTGTCCCCACACCTCAAATATACAGAATGACAAAATTTTCTGAGTTGGAAGGTACTTCTCAAGAACATTGAGTCTAACCGAGACCTGAGCAGAACACCCCAAGAATATTACCATGTGCCCAAAAGCATGGTCCAAACCCTTCTTGAGATCTGTCAGGCTTGGTACTCTGATCATTTCCCTGGGGATCCTGTTCCAGTGCTCAGCCACTGTATGGGTGAAGAACATTTTCCTGATATACAATTTAAATCTCACCGCTCTCAGTTTCATGCCATTGCTTTGAATCCTGTCAAGGGCCATGAGATTGAAGAGATTAATACTCGCCCATTCACTTTCCTTCATGAGGATGCTTGTTCTGGTAACCACAGAGCACAGATCAGTGCCTGCCCCTCCTCTTTCCCTCCTGAAGAAGCTGTAACTGCAGTGAGGGCTCCCCCCAGTCTCCTCCAGGCTGAACAAACCAAAGGGCCTCAGCTGCTTCTCACACAGTTTCACCTCAAGGACCTTCACCATCCTCACAGCCTCCTTTGGAAGCTCTCTGACAGCTTAATGTCTTTTTTATGTTGTGGCACCCAAAGCTGCCCCCAGCACTGGAGGTGAGGCTGTCCCAGCCCAGAGCAGAGTGGGACAATGCCCCCCCTTGCCCTGCTGGCCATGCTGGGCCTGATGCCCCCAGGACCCTCTTGGCTGCCAGGGCACTGCTGGCTCAGATTCAACTTTCCAACCAACAGGATTCCCAGGTCCATTCCCACAGCATTGCTCTCCAGCCTCTCATTCCCCATAGTCTATAGTCACAACCATGGTTGCACATAGGTAAGATAGAGACCTTCTGGAAAGTTTCTTAATGTTGTGCAGGCAAAAGACAATCTAGTTAAGTTCTCTACACAAGGGAATTGCAACATTGTAGGAAAAGAAAAATAGCTTTAGAAAGTGATTTAGTTAAATCAATGCAAGTTCCTCTGTGGATAATGATGGCTTATGTTTACTTTTTCTAAATTGTTATAAGTCACTCTTCTCCAAACTAAGACTGTCTACACAAGAGGGCTGATCAAATTTATCTAAGTTCATTCAATTTTCTTCCGTACACAGGTTTAATGGACTCCATTGTCACTGGTAAGGTAATGAGGGAAGAGTGACACCAAAAAAAAGGTACATGCTCTACAAACCAGCAATTAAATGTCAATATTATTCTCTTTGCTGGCAATAACCATGTTTTCATATCTAGACAACTATGGACCCTTTTAAATTAAAGGTCATGTTAAAATGCTGCTAAATGCAAAGACATTGGAATTACAAGAAATATTGCTGGTACCTGGGTATCCTGGGGAGGCAAACGTCCCAGTGATATGCAATAAACTTGAGTGGTGCAAAATGTCAAGGGAGAGATTGCATAGAAACAGTAAGATTCTTGCTGCCCTGTCAGGGCTTCATTTTTTTCTGTTGTGCATACTTAGGACTAAAAAGTACAGAAAATAGAGGTTCTGAGAGAAAGAAATCTTAACATAGGCTCTTAACAGGTGCATTAGTCCACAGGAAGGTAAGACGATGGTCAAGGCAAGACTGTTAATATTGTATTTACAGACAGAATTGAAACTGCAACCACTAAATAAATGACATTTGATAAGCAACAGCATTATAACCTGCTGGAAACCAGAAAATTTATAATGAGAGAACAAAGTTTTCTGTAGTTCAATTTTACTTGTAATTTTATCTTTCTTTATTAAATCAAGGATGTGGTAATATATGAACACATGTATGAACAATTAATTATAAAGAATTGGGCTAATCTTCTCTTGAATCCCTTTTATGCTTATCTTCTATTCAACTATTGTCTCAAGTAGTCTAAAGAAATTATATGCAAAGACTTTTTACAATTACTCATTTTTACCAGGATTTAATTTTCTGCAATATTTGTTGAGTGTATCAGTAAAATAGTAGTTTTCATCTTGAAGTGTTTCCTAAATCACAGGAGATTACTGTTTTCCTAAATCTCTAGGAGATTACTGAAAGTGTAAGGAAATCCACTAAAAGATTGTCAGTTTCTAAAAGAGTGATTACTTTTGAACTAGCTATTTAACAAATTATTCTACTTTAATAGAGTTTTGTCAGTATCACGCAGAATTAGAAGTGGAACCAGATTATGCTTACACAAAAGGATGTCAGCCTAGCAGCACAGCACTGGCCACATTGCAATAGCCACTCTAGTCCAAGTTTGCTTTCATAGAATCATAGAAACTTCAAGGCTAGAAAAGACCTCCAAGACCATCAAGTCCAACCTTTGACCAAACACCATTTTCTCAACTAAACCATAGCACAAAAGGCCACATCCAGTTATTTCTTAATCACTTCCAGGGATGTCAACTCCATCACCTCCCCGGGAAGCCCTTTTAAGTGTCTGAACACCCTTACAGTGGAGAAATTAATTCTTTGACTCAGTCTGTGGTGCCTCTGAATGCTGTTAGTGTGCTGTAGAAAGTGGCAGAGGAAGATGACAGAGGAAGTCAGGTCAAACAAAAGCATGAAAACAAAGAGGATGTTGGGAAAACACCTGATTTTCTTCTAAATGTTCTTGGTTCTTTTACCGAGTAAAAGTTTCTTCCCAGCAAGCTGTTAGCTAACTAGTATTTGTTGGTACAATTGATAACTCTTTCAGAAATCAAAGCAAAGGCAGAATCTTTCAGGTTGGTTAGATTATATGACATATTTGTGAATTACCTCTGAGAGTGGAACAAAAGCCACTTGAACGTGCCCCCACCGGGGACACAGTATTCAGTCATTTACCTTGGCAGCTACATCTTCATCATACACTTAGTTATGTGCAAGGGAAGCAGCAGGACAGATCTTGATACATTCTTATAAAAAAACCTAAGATGAACTTTCTTGCAGATTTTCAAGACATTTTTGAAACAGAAATTATTCTTTCTTTTGAGATGTTTTCTGGCATCTAGTACTCAAATTTTCATCTTTGTTGCAGCATACATATTTAAACTTAAACTTTTTAAAAGAAAATCTTTTAGCAACTGCAGTGAAGCATGTCCTTCATACTATAAAGTTTCTGCAATTTTGTTGCTAATATTTGTTTTAGAAAGATGCAGCTCAGAGATACCGAAGCAGAATGTAAAATAAAATGATTCCAGAAATAGATCATTCAAATATCTAAGTGCCTTGACTAGTTTTGTGGGTTTTTTCCTACACACAGCACTGCTAACACACTTCCCCATGGTCACAGTTCCTTCTATGCTCAATCAATTTTCTGGCTTCTGCACTTATAAGATAAAATATAAAGGCCATGGGAAGACATTATGATGTTATACCTTTTGTTGATAACTCACAGTTCAGTTCCCCACTGCCATCTCTGGAATGAGGTCCCTGCAGCAGAGGAGGAGGGCTGGCAGAGCATCTCTGCACCCTCCCCACTCTTTCATGTTCCCAGACAGCTACATTGCTAGAGGGCACCCAGACATTTGGCTTGGAGGAGAAATTCAAGTACAGTAAACTTCAGTACAGTGACGATTCAATTCTTCACAGTCACTTAGCACTGGAAACAGACCGTATACCTCATTTTTGCATGATTGAATCCTTGATACTCGTCCACTGGTATATCACCAGTAAAGGTGCAAAGGCTTTTTATTGAAAGAAAATGATACAGAAACAGTCTGGCAATTCTGTCTGAATTTGGTCTGTGTTATAGAGTATATTTAAATTTAATGGCACACAAACATGTCTTTATTATTAGATTTTATCACTAGGAACTATTTTAGATTAGGTGAAGAGCAATTGTAGATAAGGAAGTCATCCCTTAAAACTGGTGTTTAGCTACAAACACTAAGAATGAGAAAAAAACCCCAAACTCTTAGAAGTTACTCTTCCTTGACTGTAGTATATGACTGTGCAACAGCAAAAATAAAGTTCACTATTTCACTAGTAAATATTATCCCCATGAAAGATAAGCTCAAAGGACTAGGTTAGTAATCCTGCCTCTGACATTTAACAGTTCTGTTGCATCAAATAAATATGGTTTCAGTTTCTTTGTGAAGCAGTGATGCTAATACTTGTCTACTTTCCCCAGTGGTATTGTGAGGATAAATGTATTGTTAGAAAGGTCTTTGAAAAGGAAAAGATGTAAGCATTTTTATTGATGTTCTACTTCCCAATCCACTAGAGTATATTAAAAATAATTTCACTATTGTCAAGTGCAACCTCTACCAATACATATTTCTCAATTTACCAGTCCTTCTTCTTACAAACTGAAAAAACAGTTCAGCAAGTATATTCTCTAGTCAACACTGCTTATACACAAAGGATAAAAGCTGTTGAACATGACCGAAATAATTTTTGCTAAATACAGCTGGTCCAGTTTGCCTTGCTATTACACTCTTGCAAAAATACCTGAACGACTTGGAGATTTGATCATCAACCAAATTGGTTATGGCTAAATATGAAAAACAAACACATGATTGGCAACAGCCAAGAAGGCTTTACTAAGGGCAAATCATACCTAACAAATTTGGTGTCCTGTGAAGAGGCAACAGCTTTGGTAGATAGGGGCAGAGCAACTGACATCACCTACCCTTACATATGCAAAAGAATTTGACACTCTCCTCCATGAACATCTGTGTCTCTAAATTGGAGATGGATGGATTTGATGAATGAACCACTGAATTACAGGAAGGCCAGACTCCAAGAGTTGTGGTCAATGGCTCATTGCCTACATGGAGACCAGTGATGAATGGTGTCCCTCAGGGGTTGGTACTGTAGTGGATACTGTTCAATGTCTGTGTCATCAACACAAACAGAGGGACCAAGTGCACCCTAACGATCTTTGCTGACAACCTCAAGATGTGTATGACAGGCAACATGCTGGAGGGAAGGAATATCATCCAGAGAGACCTGGACAGGCCTGGGATGTGGGCCAACGCAAACCTTGTGAACTTCAATAAAACAAAGTGCAAGGTCCCATATCTGGGTCAGAGAAACCCTAGAACACATCTACAGATTGGGCAGAGAAGTGATTGAGAGAAGCCTTGAGGGGAAAGGCTTGGGGTGATGTTTGACGAAAAACTCAACATGAGACAGCAGTGTGTGTGCTCACAGCCCAGAATGTCAAATGTGCCCTGGGCTACAACCAGAGGAGTATGGCCAGCAGGATGAGGTGGTTCTTCCCCTCTGCTCTTGTGAGATCCCACCTTGAGTACTGTGTCCAGTTCTGGTGTCCCAAAAATGAGCTGTTAGAAGAAGTCCAGAGGGGAGTCACAAAGTTAAGAGAACTGGAGCACCTCTCTTTTGAAGACAAACTGAAAAAGTTGGAGCTGTTCAGGCTGGAGAAGAGAAGACTGCATGGAGACCTCACAACAACCTTCCAGTAACTGAAGGAGACCTACAGGGATGCCAGAGAGGGACCTTTTATCAGGAACTATAGTGATAGGACAAGGAGTAGTGGGTACAACAGAAAAAGGGAAAATTCAGGATAGACATTAAGAAATTCTTTACTGTGAGTGTGGTGAGGCACTGGAAGAGGTTGCCCAGAGAAGTTGTGGGGGCCCCAGCCCTGGAAGTGTTCAAAGCCAGGTTGCATGAAGCCGTGAACAATGTGGTCTAGTGGAAAGTGTCCAAGCCCATGGCAGTGGGGTTAGAATGTGATGCTTTTCACTCCAACCCTTAACACTCTATTATTGTGTGTTAATAGCCAGATTGAAAAAGTACTATTAATAAAAAATAGCTTCAAAAGAAATAATCTTTCTAATGTGTTGTTCTCTTTCCTTTTTCTGCAGAGGAGGGAACTAATTCAGTGTCAGAAAGAAAAATCATCCAGGACTGAAAACATGTTTTCAACTTAAATTGGACAGGAATTTCACAGGCCAAGTTCAGGGTCAATGAGGGCATATATGTACTTGAGAGTATGAAGAGCTTAGTAGCTACATAACAGTACAAAACATCTAATACACAGCTAGAGAAGTGAAGGGAAGAAGGGACTAGGGAACACAACCCTAAACTTAGTCTAATGCCAGCTCTTCCTTTGATTATCTTCAGGAGGGTAAATATTTTAAATATTTCATAAAGGTTCCCTCTCTGTGAATCCCAGTTTGATTTTGCACAAGCTGGAGGATACCTTTTAGGTCCTCTGTGAAATGACTGTGCAAGTTTTCCCTGCAGTATCCAGTAAACACAATGGATTATTACCAAATATGTTTTTTGTTTCCCTTACAAAAAGTGTCCTCATTTTCCTGTACGCATGTTTCTCTAGTATATAATAAACAAACAGAGGAACATGACAGAAATTAATGCCTGCAGTGCAGGCATGCAATTCAAAAATAGTTGCTTGGCAACCAGCATGAGAAATAAGAGGTTTTGCCTGCATAAACAGCCAAGTGAATGGCACAAGTACCATTTCTGACTGCTGTGAAAAGGATGAGTAGGAGACAGGATGCATGAGGGGGGATTGTTTTAATGAAATTTGACTTGGTAGTTTCCTCACAATCATGCATGTGTGATAACACAATAATACTTTCCTTATATATCCTTACAGCTTTGTCTTCAATCAACAAGTGAAGTTTTATGTTTAGAAAGCTATAGTTTGTCATAACACTTAAAAACATCTAAAGAGGTGTAAGTGAATGCTGATTTTCATATGTACTTTCCTTCCTAATGCATTGGACGTTGGCAAATATTTTTCCAAGGAACATCTATTAGCATTCTGGCAGCCTTGAACAATTCATCAATCTAATGTAACTCCAAATATATTATTCATCATTAAGTACTTACTTTTCAGTAATAATATACATGCATTGTTCATACACCCATGACTGACCATTTGGAACAACTGGGAAAAAATATAATATTTGATTCAATAACTTTGTTTCTATATACAAACTATCAAAGAGAAGCACCACTTCTGGCCCAGAAATCCTTGTAGTGTAAATTGTTAGAGGTGAGAAAGATAATTCTAAGGAATTATAATTTCATGCCTACTTTACTGTTATACTTCTTTTTTAGCACCCACCATTGTCCACTGTTGAATGTTAGGACTTGCCTGACCTGTGGTCTGATCTAAGTGATCATTCTAGTGTTCGTATTGGAAATTTTAGAAATGAAAGAGACATAAACTGAGCTGCATCCCACATGAACATGCTTTTCATCATAAACAAGATGATACGAGCATCTTACAAGAGACCTTTTTCTGCTTGTTGTATTATATCCTATATTCTAACTAGATCCATTTGCCCAACAGGACGTGCAACTACTTCATGTTCTACAGAACACCATGTGTTTGTACTGACAAGTAGGTGCCTGTTAAAGTTATCAACAAAGACTGTATTCCTTCAATTCCTTTCAGGTCACTGACAATTACTACAATCATCACACTCTTTTTCATTGTCAATAGATGTAGCTATTCACAACCTTATTTTAACTCTACAAGTAACTGCAAAGGGAAAATGAAACTAAAGCTATAGTGAAAACCAGGATGGTTGAAGCAGTTGCCTTAAGCTATTAATTTTTTTTGTTGTTGTTGTTGTTGATTATACCAGGACAGACCTCCAACTGATACAGCATTATCAAACTTGGGCAGACATGGAAGAAGATAAGTATCACTGGAAGCACAATTATTTTAATTCCTAGTGAAGATTAAATAAAGAAAAAGCAATAAAGAAACACCAATCACTCCAAACCCAGACAAAACCAAGACACAGTGCTATGTGTGGATTTGGTAGTTTTTGATTTGTGATCCTCAATGGTTTCAAAGTACTGATGGAAAATAGAAAGATTAAAGAATCTATTTTTACTCTATGCAATCAATATTACTCTAATGCAAACACTTCAGTAGGCTACAAACTCCTTTTGAAGACTGTGACATCTAACTTGCAAATTTCATGAGAATGTGTAGGATCAAGGAAGGAGAATTAACACTCATATATTCTTCCATTTTATTCCTCCTGGTCCTGCAGAATTCTGAAGAGTTATTTCTCTCATCAATTACTAAAGTAATAATCTACAACTAACTTTCTAATTTTCATAGTTCTGCATTTTTATTAACTAATAAACATTATTCCAGGCTTAATATGCAGGACCTACTTCAACCTAGTAGCATCAGTATTACTCTTGATACAGTGACTACCATACTCAAATTGCTCATTCATGCAGTATCAAATACAATGGTAAAAGACTCAACTGAATTCAAGCCCTGTTTTTCAATACATCAATACAATCACATGAAACTTCAACCTTCTTTAAAATGAAAAATGGATCGTAATTACTGTGGTCTCAGTGTGCACAAATTTCCAAGAAAAAAGCCTTCTCGTTTTGTGCATCACAAAACTTTACAGGTTGAGAAGCATAACATTTGAAGAATGGGGGATGGAGAGATTTCCACTCCATTTGTTTTTCAGACTATGCAAATGCGAGGTAAATTAGACAATATTTTTCCTTGATTACAGAGTGAGCAAGTACTTCTGCTTCATTCTGTTGCTTCCACTGTGTTCAAACATACAGTGTTCTTAGAGCTACCACAGGCAACCTGCCAAAGAGGGCTAATGAGACTGAAATGTAAACAGGAGGTGGGCACACACCTCAAAAGTCACTTCCCAAAGAGAACAGTGACCAAAGGTATCAACATGTTTTTAACTAGAGAGAAAGATCTTTTTCTTTAGCTGTACCTCAAATTCTATTTAGCTCAACATGTCAAAAGATACATGCTAATCAAGCTTATAGATCAGATCTTATCCTTGGGAAAGAGGTCTGAGTTTTAGTTTTCTCTATTTTTAAATTCTTGGGAAATTTTTACCAGAAAAACAGGTTGAACAGAAAAAATATTTATATTTTCAGAGGTATTATTATTTATACCACCTACAATAAAATAAAACCTTATTAGGAATTTTTTTAATACAAACTCTACTAGGCCCAAATTATAATCTTATTCACATTTATTTCACACTGAATGCAAGACCTTAGTTAGCTAGAGGCTTATTTTATATTTATGAGCTATCAGGATCAGCCTTAGCAACATAAGAGAGTGAAACAACAGTAAGATATTAGAGATGGGTCAGCAATAAGGTGTGCTGTCGATGTTACTCTGCAAGAAATCTCTGTCCTAAAAATGGGAAACTCTGGAGGCTGTTCCAGAGGAGCTGGACCACACAGGTGTGATGAAATAGACTCTGGACACTGCTCACTTTGCTGGCATTTTCTAAACAAACTTCCTGGTAAATGCAAGATGATGGTGAGACACTTGAACATCTTAGCCAAAATTCCAGTTTTGAGCACCACAGAGGACTAAATCCAAGCAGTCTACATGCTATAATAGGCATAATCATAAACACCATATAGTTTCTGAGATTTAAGGCATTTGACCTGATGGAAATTTAACCCAAGCCATTCTATTTATGTTTTTAGTCAAAAAGCAATATAATATATCAAAGAAAATAAAATCTGAATATAAAATGACAAAACATCTTTTGTCTCTAAACTTTCTATAACAGCATCAACTTAAAAATATGCTTGCCAGGTACTGTACATGCATGAACCAATCTTTTTGTATAAACAGCTTCCTAATAAGATCAGTAACCAAATTACAGTAAAGTTATCAAGGAAACCACTTAGTTTAATTGAAGCAACCACCACACAATAATGATGTCTACATAGTCTGCACAGGAACTCTGAGGAGGTGACCTTGCCTCCTCAAATCCAAATACTGGAATGAAAATACATGGCTAAACATGATGGACTCAGTCCAGCCACACAGCAAGCATACCAGGAATATGGTATGGATATTTCTGCTTGCAAGAATTGCATGCAGCATTCCAAGAGTGGAAATTATCTCATCCAAATTCAGACCTAGCAGACTACTGGTTTTAACTTCTATTTCTACAGTTGATGGTTTTTTGCGTTTTTTTTTTCTTTGATATATCAAAATACAAAGAAAAGGGTTTTTTTCAGAATGGAATAGAGAGAATATTTTCCAACAACTGCAGTCAAAAGCAGAGAAGAAAAATACTGATCCAAGAAAACAAGGAAGTAATGGAGATTCATTCTTCAGTTGTTATGGGATTGTTACGAACAGATAATTAGAACGACATTGTTCTAGTGGCTAACACTACAGCAATATAATACATTGTTACACACAGCTTCTTCTGTAATACAGGCATAATGGTCAGTTTAAAGCTATCTTTATTTAATGCACTGTTAAGAAATTTTAAACTATACCTAGGTTGAACTGGACAAACCAACCAAATTCCCAAAAGGTTAAAAAGAAAAGACTAGAAATTCAGTTGCCATTATCCTAAGCACATTATTTTGTCTAAAGACTATTTGAAACTCACTTGAAAAACTTATTCTGTTATTGGAAAGTAGCAGCCTAACAACATATTCTGTAAAACTTCTTCCTATATTAGCTGATATAAAAAAAAAATATTAGCTTATTTAAAAAAAAAAAAAAAGAAAATAAAAAGCTAAAGGGAACAGATAAAATGGGGGTTTAAGCTTAAGATGGTGGTTACAGTAATATTAGATTTGCATTTTCTTAAATCCATCCTCTAGGAAATTGCTAAAATAGGACTAAACCACAGTACTAACTATGAAAAATAGTAACTTTTGCATCCAAAAAAGTGATAAAGAAAATTCAGTAGGTCTTTTTCCAGTAGCCATGGATAAGACCCACAATCAACATGCAGTCCTTTGAATACAAGAACTAACTGTTAAATAGTACTTTGAAATTGCACAATTTGCAGTTCTAGTATAAATGCTTAATAATGTTTAAAAAATAAAATTCCTCTTTATGTAAAAAATTAATAAAGTATAGGGAACCTAAGACAACTGAAGTATAGTATGACAATGTTAAGGTTAGGACTTTTCAAAGCCTTCATTACCAAAAACTTGTATAATATATTCCCTGCAAGTATTATAATGCATCTCTATGTACCATTGAGTCTGATGACAATTACTCACAATGTTTTTAGTCCTACTCTTGCAAAAGCTTTTTAGCTGTTTCCCATTAAAATATAGCTCTTTTTGAAAATAAGTTTATAAACTGCCACTGATAGGGTAATACAGGATAAAGAAAAGCTTGAAGATGGCAGAGCATTTCTGTAGTTTTTCTGGAGGCTGAAATTCTATGAAGTAAATGATCTATTGGCTAAGTTCCTGTATACTTCATTCGAAAATGAACTCCAGAGAATCTAAACTACAGAGTTGTAGTTTAAACATGGCTTTGATTGTAAACACTTCAATTAAACATTTTAATCAATGAGAATAAGTGTGGTACTGAAGTTTTTCATCACTGATTTTCATTTTACTTTTGTCTAAAACACAACACAGTTTTGCTTCCCAAAATCAAGCAGATATTATCGCAGATCAGCTAAATCTGTGGAACATCAAAGTGGAAATTACACGGCACATATATTGCTTCTTTTAATTCTAAAAGCCTTATCTGTCCTTCAAAACACTGAATTCCTACCATGCATTTTATGAGGATTAGGTGCTTCCCTCCTCATCCTCCTCCCATTCTGCCCTGTTGTGTGCAATTGTGCTTGACTGCCCATCAGAGAGGATGGGAAGCCTCATCCTGAGCTGTAACTGGGGCTGATGGTTTGTCTGAGAGAACCCCATCCTACCCCTGGCACCCAAGAAACACCGAGGTGGGCTGGGTCACTGGGGACAGCAGAAACATCTTCAGTTTTCTGTTGCCCTATACTCCAGATGCAGGAGGTGGAGAGAGGTACAAGAGCTCAAACAAGAGCTGGGAGGAGCTTTGTGGAAATGCTGAGCAGTACCAAGAGGCACAGGGTACACAGTACTTCCCTCCGTAGCCACGGTGAAGCACAATGTGCCAAAGACATTTCCCTTGGCAAAAGGACTCTAACTTACTAGCTTTCACAAGAGCAGAACAGTTAGCTACTTATTTCTGGCTACTAACACAGGCTACTGGCTAATTGAAATGAAAAACTTGTGAAAGCTCACCCCATTCCTAACAGACAAAATGCAACCATTTGAAGAAGTGTGTTTTGATTTGTTTATCCTCCCCCAACTCCCTCCCTCAAACACTACAGTGTTTTCTCAGTGGTAGGCAATTGAATGCTGAATCATGAGACATTTTACCTAATCCTGATGTACAGAATAAGAGCAGTAGATGTTTTGCCATCTGTGCAGCAAAGCATAGTTACTTAAGTGTTTTCATTAACTTGGACTTAAATATATTTAGCAGAAGTAACTATTCTATTTTAGAAAAGTAATAAAAAAATCCCCCAAACACCTTCCTCCCCTTTGTACACAAATTATTGATGCAATGCTGACGTAATAGGTTTTCTCAATAATTGCATCCAACTCAAATACTAAAAAATTTAAACAACTGAATGAGATAAGTGTCTGTACCTATGCACCCACTAAAAGTTTTTTGCTTTGTTTTAAATAAGCTTTTAGAATTGAATGCAAACCTCAACAGATTCATTAATACCTTTTATGTTTAAATCACATTTTCATTTAAGCAACTTAAATATTTTAAAAGTAGCCTCTGGCTCTGGACATAAATAAAAGAATGCAGCAAAATCCTTTAAAAGATGGGAAACAGAACAACCATTTGGGTTATTGCTTTTCTTTTGTGGCAGACTTCCTTCTAAAGGGGAAAAAAGCTATTTCATATGTAGGAAAACAAAGAGGTAAGTCAAATATTTTTTCTGGGTTTTGCAAGAAAGATATTGATGATAAAAATGACATGTTAGTGTATTTCCTAGTACATTTACTCTTGTACTTATTAGTCATAGAATCAACTGTCAGGTTTCTGATATAATTCAGTACACAGAGACTTTTGCTAACAAATACTGGATTCCAGATGCTCAAGGAAAAGAAAATTCAAACCAGCTTCTCATTCAATTTACAGTAATTAGAATGAGAAGATAAATACTACTTTTAAGGACAGAGTATCCAGGTAATAGTTTAGAAAATTTACAAAAGGAGAATTAAGGTTTCAAATTCTTTGAAAGTGAGATCTACTAAGGTAGAAAAATACCTTTTATATATTTTTTATATATTAGATATGTTCCAATTCATACTAAAACATATTTCCTTATATATATATATATGTTTTTATACCTCTATATGAATATAAGGCATGAATATCTATGAGTGTTAATATATGAATACATACCCAGCCTAGGTAAATGTTCTTTATTGTTGAAAGACACTGAAGTGTTTTGACTGAGTTTAGCAATTATACTAAAATAAAAATGTTTTATATGAAATGATACTACAGGAAAACATACCTGTGACAACTATAACTAACTTCAGTATTTTACAGATGTTAAAATTCCATTTTGTGGAGAGTACATAATAAAGAAAAGGCATTAAAAAATACCAAAACCAAAAATTTGTACCTTATCTTTTGAAATGCTATTCCAAAATTGATTTCTTGATGAAGATGATACAGGTTATTGTTTGAAGACACTTCAAATACCTAAAGAGTCCTCTAACTCTGGAGTCAGGATTGTAGACAAATAACTAATTTGTACTTGAATTCCCTAATTTAGAAGTGGACTAACAGTAAAATCACTTTCTCAGTCTCAAACATTTTCTGGGGATTTCTAATATTTTGCCATATTGATGGAACTAGGATGACACATAAATCATTGATGAGTGAGTGGCAGGAAGCTTAAACTACATCAGAAAGAAATAAACAACATTTCTTTTTCTACTCACTTTCAGAGAATAAGGCCTCCATGAAATGGAGATACAGGTTCATGAAAAACCATTTAGTTTTATAAATTAATCATTATGATATCATCCAGAAAACAAAACATGCTGAAGAAGTAATAATAAATTTGTCACCATTTAAGGAAACTGATTATCTCACCATTTTAGGAAACTGATTATCCTTACACACATGCAGAATAAAGCAAGCTGCTTAAAAGTCTTCTGGAGAAGTTTTGATTTCTATCAGATGGCCAATGCCTTATTTCAATATTTTATATGCATTTCATTCTAGTAATGCAAAACTTTAGGTACTTGGTACTTTAATACTTGAAGTCATTTTAGGTTTCAACTTAGGAATGACACATAATCAACAATACAGCAGATTTTCAGGACATTTCCCTAATCCTCATGTGTCCCTAGCATGAGTTGGATGGGTCAGTAGGAGGAACAAAACTTGGTTTATTATTAATATAAAAGCTGTGAAATTAAGTCCTGTAAGATCATTTGAGCACCTCTAGGAGACAGGGAAGGACTGTATCTTCATACTTGCTTGGTTACCAAAGAAATACAACACAAATCAAAACACATTTAAGCCCATAAATTCTGCATGTCTACAGAGTTCATTATCTAGGGCTTAGAAACACATTTCATCATGGAATTATAACACCAGCATAAAGTCATAAGTCTTAATGTACAAATATTTACTGAGCTTGTATTTTAACTATTGAATGTCATTCACAATACTTAAGAGCTGTGCATGAAATAAAATATTCTTCAGAAGCTTGGGGAAAAAAAAATCAAGCATTCTTCCCTCATATTTTTTCACTGCATGCAACATCAAATCATTTTGGTTATGCATGACCACTGAACAACTTGTGAGGAAAATAATTAAATCCCTGAATTCTTCTCTGAAATAAGCATTCAAACTCTATGCCAGTAAAGATTGCAATGTTCTGGATGCGTCCAAAGGTGAGGCAAAAATTCCTGTAACTTGAATGAAGACAAAGAAGACTGGACCCTTCACACAGCAAACTGATTGTCTACTTTATTGGATGGGACTTATAATGAATGCACAATATGCTTATTCAATAGTATTAACTTTTATATTCTAATACTCACACTAAAATCTATGGTCTTTTACTTTTCACTGTGCTAAATGGGTAAAATAATACTAAGCATTTTTTCCATAGAAATACTTCATCTTTTTTTCTAAAGGATATTTTGTCTTGCAAGTATCGCTTTTTAAATGAATGGTATAACCAAGTAAAAGTATTTATAAGAAATTGAAAGTCAATTTTGAGGTAAATTGAAGGAATTTCATTTCCTCCCACTTGATTAAATATATTTGATGTGGCTAAGGTAATTACTTCACCTGAATATTAAGTATATTAAAATTATGTGAAAAGCCAGTGCAAGGTCTTCAGCAGCTGAAATTTGTGCTGGTATTACAAAAGGAACTGTAAAATACCTAGCTATGCATAAGCACCAGCCATTTAGGAGCATTAATTGAGTTTAAGCTATCAAAAAATTCATGAGATTAGTTTAACTACAAATTTGCAGCCAAAATATGTACATATTTTCATTCTCCAGTTATAAAGGAAATCTGAAGGCTCATGACTGCTATTTTAAATGAAAAATACTCTCTCAGATTATAGGAGTGGCTCTTCATTGTAAGATTTGCAATACAAAATTTCCCCTCTCCCTCTTTTTTAAATGGTTCACACATTAACCATTAACATGGTACTTCAAAAAACTATTCTACAGTGTTTAAGTCCAAAGAGTCTAGACCACATTTAGAAAACCCACGTGCGATCTTCCTTTTTGTATGACCCTTTAATCAAATATTCCTCCATCATCCTTATTATTAAGGCACAAGCCATGTTCTCCGAACAAGATAAAAGGTAAAGATCCTAGCACCTTAATTTTATGCTCTTTGCTAAAATAAGGAATCACCAATAGCCACAACAAATATAGACAAGAAAATCAGTCTATAGAGACACTTTGTAAAGTGTACCATTTGGTGAATCTCAGTGTGATCTTCAAGCAATTTAAGACTACATTGTGGTTAACCAGAAATTAGCCTGCTTTCCAGACAGTGGAGATCAAGACAGCAAAAGACATGAAAGTGAGAAATACAACTAAAGTGTCATTTGTTTACAATTTATCCAAGCTGTATGCTCTTGCAGGCTCTGTTCTACCAATAGTTACATAAGCAAAATGACTAAAAGAGAGTCTCATGGGCTAAATGCTCTGCTTTTCAGGAAACTGCATGAACAGAGAAGGCCCAGGGGAGAAGAGTAATGAGATAGCTGTGCCATTGCAGAGGCCTGCAGGATACCAGCTCTATCAAAACTAGAGGAAATGCCAGGGGGATACCATGCTTGCCATGACCTATTTCACAGCCTAGAGCAGGCATTAAGAATACTTATTGAAAAGAGGTGGTAGTGGAGAGGAAGTGGATCTCTTCTACCATGTCTCAGGTGAAAGGACAAGAAGAAACTGCCATATGTTGTAACAGAGGATATTCAGTTTAAATATTACCAGAAAAAAAGAAACAATAAAGTAACTGTAAGAGTGATTAGAAATTGGAATAAGTTGCCCAGGGAGGTAGTGGTATCACCATCTCTGGAAAAGTTCAAGAGATGACTACATGTGGTGTTTGGGGATCTGATTTAGAGGTGATTATGGTGGTTCTAGATTGCTGGTTGGCCTTGATGACCTTGAAGGTCTTTTCCAAACCTGATGATTCTGTGGTACTTTCAATCCTACTTCATGCCTACTCAAAAGTGCCTGTCACTGACTTTATACCTAAAAGAACATTTTCTAGCCTTGCACTACAGAAATTCACAAGTCTAGTACTGTTCAATATCAGAAATAAGTTCAATTCCTGTGATCTAGAAGTGGAAATGACTATCATAATTTTGAATTTTCTTTACAAAAGAATACTTTTGAAAAAGCACTGTAATACTATGTGCTTCCTTGCAGTAACAGAGGATACTATGAAAACAAGCTTCTTTTAGCCTGTTCCAAGCATTTTATGTCACTGTAATTCCATACCATGCAGTGTATGCTCCCAAACTGCATGCAGCTCTCTCCCTTCACATTTTCCTTCTCTTTTTTCTTTCCCCACATCCACACGTGTGTCAAGATAAGAGAGATTTCTGGCCATATATTTCAAAAGGAAGAGTGTTAAAAGCAAAAATTAAAGTTTTCATAAGGTAAAACTCTCCTTCCCCAAACTTTTTAGAGTATTTAGTTGATGAAAAGAGGGAAAATTTCTTCTGAGGTACAGACAACCCTAACTCCCGTTCCCACCCACATCCACTCAGTATCCAACGTTAGGCTGCATTAGCCCTAAGAAACATTTTCTAACAGATGTTTTGCTTTTGTATTAAATTTACACATTCTTTGGAGTTATTCCCTTGAGTCTGTCTACTGTAATTTTCATCACAGCTTTAGATGGTTTTCTTTATAAGCATTAAAAGTTACTGAAAGATATTCCCAAACCATGCAACTGAAGAAACTGCCAGAGGTCAGTTTTTACTTTTCTTACAAGTCCAGCAAAGGGAGAGAATATAGCACACACTTTTAATAACTCTGTTTTTTCAAATGTGAATCAGCAACAAGGAGCTCTCAATAAAAGTTTCAAATTAAGTGTGACATTTTTGGTATCTAAGTGACAGAAGACAGGGGGAAAAAATGCAACATTTCAGTTCATCTTTCAGCTAATTAATATTTTCTTTTGAAAATTATTTTAGCAATTTTGATGAAATAAGATTACCTTAATATTAATACACTCATTATTATTTTATCAAAAGAATCTTTTTAAATGCAAAAAAATTCTCTCTATTTTAGTTCAAACATTCATCATAAATGGAATAAAATAAATATGACACTTCTATCTTTAATAAGAACATATAATGAAAAAATAAAAAAGCGATACCAGACAAATCCTTGAAACCTAGCCTGTTAATCTGTTAATTCTTTGCTTTTGAACATTAAGATAAACTCGTGTACACACAAGAAGGCACCTTCATTCAATGCTTATAGTTAAACTATCGAAAAATATAGAAGAGTTTTCAAAATTGGGTGGCGATGCCATCAAGTCTATAATGTTCTAGGTGACTTCAAATTATTCTGATTTAATTTATTTTTTAATAATTTATTGCTGTAATAGTTTGCTGTTCCTGTTCATTACACTACTCTTTCTTGTTATAAAGATTTTAAAACTAACACATTGATGTTTTAAACAGAATGCCTGTTCAGAATAGGAAAAGTACACAAAGACACAAATAGGGTAGTTTGGAAGTAAAAATTTAAGATAAACAGTTAAATATTAATATGCCATATTTTATAAACTGTGCCAGTTTTTTAACTGTTTATATATAGCATATTAAGGCAAACTCTAGCCTGTACTTTTAAGCATAAGTTTTGGGTTTATGCCAAAGTTTGGAAAGATGAGCAATATATGCACCTACACTTTTCTAAACGACTGTTTCCAGAATAGCCAGTCTGCACTAAATTACATCTGAAATATTTTGCATTTTTTAATATGCTTTGGTAGGGGATGTTGAAAATAATTATTTTAAGGGTTATGGTCTTATGCTATTAGCTACAGAATGTTTACAGTAGTGGATCCTCTAATGGATGACTAAACTGGACATACACTGCCAGGCAGAGCTGCAGTGTCAGATCTCCATCTTTTTTTTTTTTTTTTTTTTTTTTTTCTTCAAGTTATACACTGTACCTTTTGAACCCTGTGCAGTAGATTTGGTAGGAGCAAAGTTATGCCCACAGTGCTGACACACATATTAACAGTCTCACTTATTTTGCACCAGTCACTTGGATTAACCACTTTTCATTATTAAGTCATAAGCATCTCCTGTCACACTGCAATAAGCAAAGGAATGAGACAGACAGCTGGTCACTTTGTCACAGTGGTCACTGATCCGGTAGATCATAGCACATTTGAAGCACTGTGATACCTACTAGATGAGAAAATGAAGCCTTGTAAAGAGGCCCTCTGGCACGGGATGTGGGAATTTTATGGGCTCATTTATCCTAGGCCTTTCCCAGAAAATGCCAGAGCGATTACACACCTTAGGAAGATTACAGCAATCGCAGACAATTCTGAAGAAATGACAGCCTTGCTGTACAAACAACACTTCCAATAGTGAGCCGAGAACAGATTTCTGTAAATAATGCGACTGAGGTGTTAAAATGCTAACTAATCACAGGGAAATTTATTTAAATCAGTTGTGTGAAGGGAAGCCACCTCAGGTGTGCTGGAAAATAAACTGTAAATACTTATTCAACACAGTGAGAAATTGTTAATGAGAAAGGGATCAAAGCACTTGACTCAAATTTTAGACAGAGTAGGCTACACGACTTGCTCACAGATACATTCCCCTGTAAGTTTCTTGGAAACAAGTATATCAGTATAGAGAGAGTCTGAGCAGAGGTCTGTACATACACTTGAAAGGTACAAATTTAGATTTGACTGTCTGGAAACTACTCGCAGGGGAAACTCACCTGTGCCCCATTCTCATGAGTGATGACCACAGCATGAAAGGTCTGTTTACTGCACGTGGCTTCAAGGACTAATACTAAATAGCCCATAAATTCTCAGGTGGCAGCCACGTGGTGGCTCAACAGGGACAGACACAGTATGAGGTGTGTCTCCACACTACACCTGGATGTGCATCTGGGCACATCCCTGCCTGCTGTGCATTTGGAGCACTCCCTGTCCCCATTGCCATGCCTGGCATTCCTGGGGCCACTGCCCCAGTCATTGTCTTGGATCTATTTGCCCACCTCTGGGCATGGTGGGGCAAGGCTTCTGAGGGAGGTCCCTGCCCCAATCTGAGTCCCATGCCAGTCTACCCTGAGCCCCCACACAACCAGTACTCCCTACTCCTTACACAGTTTGTCATGCCCCCACAGGTGCCTCATGGCTCACAATCTGTGACAAATTACCAGAAGCGGGCTTTGATGGGCAACCTGTGGTTCCTTCACACTTGCACCGAGTCAGGGAGGCTGTTTGCTGTAGGGTTTACCCTCCCAGAGTGGATCAAAAGGTATGCCAAATGTTCAGGGATGCACATGGTGCTAACACGTTTGGCCACACAAGTCAGTGTAACTGCAGAAATGTACATTTTGGAAGATCACATAAAGACAAGCAGAACTCAATGAACACCAACATCCAGCCTCAGGGATCACTGCAGAAGGTCACCAGCAGTCAAACATGGATCCCTGATAGCTGGCCCTGGACTCCTGGTCTCTGGAGCTGCAGGTCCTCCCATCAGATATCTGGTTTTTTACTCCCCTGACCTCCTGTAACCCACTGCCCTCTCTCCAGTAGTTGGATACCCTGACCTTTCATTTTACCCACTGCACAGTCCTGCATGAGGTCACTGGTGGTCACATACACGAGAGAGCACTCACACAGAAAATAATCAGCAAAGTTTAAATGCAAGACAGAACAAACTTCAGTGAAGAGGTGCAAGGTCCAACCTTTCAAGCATATTGACTATTGTCTTGCTTAAACATGACCCGCCATTATTATACTCCCTTTTCTCCATTTTGACATCCTTGTTTCTACTCTTGCTTGCTCCCAAATCAAGCATTTGTGCCTAATTATTTTTTTCTTGCTAATCTTAGATTTGTTCCAATATTACAAAATCCAGAATTTCTAATATTGTTATTCAAGTCATCTCAGCCTAACATGACACCAATGATTAAACTACCAAGTCACCACTTGGCCTGCAAGGTCTCACTTCCCAAAAGGTTTCCAGTACTTCCCCCAGGTTTTGGTGAGGTCTAGCCACCTTTCTCATGCCCCCTAACAATCTGTGAAGCCCAGCCACTCCTCAAGGTACCATAAGTCCTGTCATCTTCTCATCCTGTTGCTCCATAGTTCCAGTGATTTCTCACATCACGTCTTAAAGTTTCTCACTGTTTGCTCAATGAGCTCAACATTCTGGTCTGAACCTAATCATCTATATGCATACCTTAACTCTACCTTAACCTTAATTCTTGTGTCTCATTATTTGCAGAAAATCTCCGAAAAAGTCAGAGAAAGTGACAAAGAGCTAAAAGTGCCTTTATTTTGTCCCATGAAATTTCACTCTTGTTTCCCTGAAATGGATACAGATAAGAATTAGCATTTGCCTTCTATCGTTGATGTTGGCAACAGCATCTGGCATCATGCCAATAGTTTGCCTGAATATAATTTCTAATAATGGCCTTTACAATTGTGACCAAGACACTAAAATAAATCGCCCCCCAAACATCAGAAAAAGAATAGTTGTCTTAAAAATTGTGAGTTTTAACATCTATTTTGTTTTCTTGTGCCTCAATTTTGAGCTATCAAAACTGAGCATTTACTACTGTTTACAGATAGTCATGGGAAAGAAGAACTTAAAAAAAAAAAAAAAAAAAAAAAGGAAAAAGCTGAAATTCTTATTCATCCATCCAAATAGGTTTGCTAACAGGTAAATGTATTCTCTGAATAAATTTATTCACATGGGGATGTTTGAGGAAAAAAAGAACATAAAAAAGCATGAAAATATGCAGCAGTGAAGAAGAATGTTTTTCTAAGAACAAGGGGAAATAAAGTCCAAACACACTGCCTCGGCTCTTTTTTCCACGCACATCAACTCTCAGTGGTCCTACTCCCCTCAAGAGTACTAGACAGGAATGAAATTCAGCAGCCTAAACTAGCTCCCCTCACACTTGCTGCTGCTATTAATGTTAATTTTCTCATTCAGGCTGTATCATAATGCCAAGATGAAAGATTCAGACTGCCAAAGAATAACTAGAGGCAGTAAGAGGCTGCCTGGGGAAAAGACACAGTTGCACATCATCTTGTATAATTTTTTCCATCAGGACTGACTGAAGAACTAGAAAAAAGGCAAGGGGGTGGGAAGAAAATGAAGCAAAGTAGCACAAATTATCTTTTGTTCATGTCAATTTATTTTTTGTTTCAGAAAAAACCATAGCCCAAGTGCAAGATCTTAACAGTTAGAATGAAAATTATAGTTAGATTAATTCAAATATCATAACACAGAATATACTGTGGAAGCTAATAGCTACATTATTGAACCATAAACATGGTTACTCATAGGGAATCCTTTAAAATGCTGTATTTCAATTTCTAATGCCCTATTCTTATGAGAAATTTGAGGAGTATAAAGGCTTGGTTGTTCAGTAAATACTTAAACCTTTTAGAATAAAACAGAATAGTTCAGTTGGACAGGAACTACAATGATCACCTGCTAGTTTTAAAAACTTATAGGTCAATGACTGCTACTGATAAAAAGTTCCTTAAAATTCTGTTATTTTATTACTATTTTTGGCATTTGTATTTAGAGCCTTAGAACAAATCAAATATATCTGGAAACACATTTTGAAATTTAATTAACATAGGTGGTGCTGATACTCATAGATTTAACTTTCTTATAGCTACACATAGTTCCTGTTCTGCTTTGTTGCTTGATTTGGCTGTTCACTGAAATACAGAAGAAAATTCTATCAAAATATCAGAAAAGTGACTGCTATACAACAACCACTAATTTAACTTATCAAACAGCAAAAAACAAAAACAAAACCAAAAAAAGTAAAAAAAAAGCAAAACCTAAAGTCAGTTTTTTACTTCTGCATTGATAATACCAATGACATTTCCAATGGCCAGTAACAGTAATATGGAATAAGCTCCAGTACCTCTGTTAGGAAATGTCTCCAGCAGTTAAGCCTAAGGAAAGGAGAAAGAACAGCTTGCTGAAGCTGCACAGCACGTCACTGAAATAACAAGAGCTAGACTACGAACCATCAATTCCTCATTTGCAGGACACCACCTTGAAAATCACTGAAAAAACACTTCCTAAAAGCACCTGGACTCCTAAATTCCTAACTGCTTACACACACCATTTCAAAACAGCCTGAAATCATTAGCACACACTCTGCACGCCATCATCCAGTAATTCATTCCACTCTCATTTGGGGATGGAATTTAATCAGGTGGTGAATGATTCTTATCTACTGACCTGCACCTTTGCAAATCCATAGTTTTGTTTGGCATTGGACACAACAACAGAGATATTATTTTTGTTTCTTTTATACAAAAGAGTGTGTGAATAATACTAATGGGGTATTATTAGGATGAGAGCAATGAAGGAGAGAAAGGGGAAGAAATCCTCCTTGACACCCCGTGCACCTGGCTGACTGCACTGATTTATAAACACCACAAAGGATACACGAATGGATTTTTCATCCTAGATGGTACAGCACATTTTTACTGGTCTAAAATCCAGAGTTTCCATTACTTACATTGCTTCAGAATAGAAAATTGACACCTACTGTATATTGTGCATTACTACACTACCATCTTTAATATAAGACCTGATCTGACCCCACAGCTGTCCCTGCTATAAGAAGGGTTTGAACTGCTTATCTCTTACATCCTTCTCCCACCTACATTTTCAATAATATAAATATCAATTTAGATTTGAAGAACAGAAAAGCAACAGAATGGTTCATACTGAAAAATTGAGTTCTGTAGGTTGATATTTGCATGTTACATAACAGATATATACAAGCACTCAACAGATATATAGAAGTCTATGAAGACTATGGCAATACATCAAATTCATGGCAGATTTACTCAGTATTGGTGTTGAGTATTTGCATTTCTTAGTGCACATAAACATTGAAGAATGAAATAACAAAAGGGTATCACAATATGATATGATGGTAATTGGACACAGATTAAGAACAGAACCACAAAGTGAGGAAAGTTAATATAAATTTTTTTTTAATAAGGAAATAAATGAAGAATTGAAAAAAAAAAATTGCCTCCAAATTAAAGGTGTGAATTTAAAAAGTCAGACAGATCTAAGTGTTCTCTACTGATCTTGTGTTTCTTTTTGATCTATTGTTACATCTAATATCACCTAATCTCTACTGAATGTGACTATCTGTCCTTGTCCTCACTATTTTCAGCTAAACTGGTCTGAGCCTTCTTTATTTGAGAGATTAACCAGCCTAAATCTTCCTTAAGGAGTAAGCTAATTCATAAGAGACAAAGTGGATCACACAGAAGTCTATGCCCCTACAAATAATCCACAGCAAAACACATTAGAACACCGTTCTTAAAGTTTCCATATGTCCAAACTAAGAGAGGCAGGTTTGGAAATCCAGACAACATTAAATTGCGCATATGGAATATTTTCAGTTTCTTAAAACAAGATTATGTCTTGTTATCATGGAATAAGAAATGATGATAAAGAGATAATTAAATGGTGTGGAGTCTTGGTCTTTCTGGGCAACTCAGACAACCATATCAGGTCAGGAACTCAAGCTACTGTCAGCATAGAAGCAGCAGCTAGTTTGTAATTTAAACCTCCAAAATGGGATGATTTGCAGTAAATCATGTACCAGAAGACAAAGTGTTCAGCTGTTGACTCACACAAAAAACTTCACATGATATTTAGGAAAAAGGTCAGCTTTGTACCAGATGAAGAAAAATATTCTTCTCATAAAGGATTTCCCTGAAGGAGAAGGTGGCATATGAGCTCTCTAGACTTGCATTTGCAGGTAACACTTGGCAGGTAACAGTAAAAAAAGTCTACACTTGATTTGAGGATTTTAAACTCAATTTGTCTGTTAAAGAGTAGAAAACATTTACATTGGAACATAGATATGCAGCAGTTTCTGTGACTAAGCAATACAAGAATCCTTAATTACTATTGTTCTCTTTTGTTTCACAGACTGTAATTGTGGCGAATGAATCTGAAAAAACACCCTTTAAAAAAAATCCCCTAACTTTTTAAATACTGAACTAAATTTGGAAGGGTGGAAAGGCATTATCTTTTCTAGTGAGGGAAAAGTGTTAATTAAAGTCGTGAATTTTTCATGTAGAAAGTAATTTAATATTCTCAAAACTTTTGATTTATATCAGAATTATTCTTTAATAAAAGCTTTACCAGCCTGATGCAACCTCTAAATTCTTCCAAGATGGTCTAATCCATTGTTTCTCTGTTCCATCATTAATACTGCCTACATATTACAGAACTCAAATTATGTTGTCCCACACACATACGCTTTCACTTTGAGCTATTCCCCAATTTCATCAATTCTTCTCCTTCTTTTTTATTGCTTTAATAAGGTAGGTATTACTCTGCTCCCAAGCCTTATGCAACCAAGTTAAAAAAACTTGCAAAATATTAGTTTTATCTTATCTTGGTAGTACTAATCATAAATATCTAATCTTTTAGACATTTATGGAGGCTGAAATGGGTGAAAAACTGAGCAACTAATGATTTTGGTTGTTCTTTAGAAGACTATTGTTTACAGAGTACAGAACTCAGAATAATATCAAATACAGAATACTGTAGTTCCTGGTTTATAGAATAAGAACTAAAATGACTTTTTATATGAAATAATTTATTCATTTGAAACATCCTAAATCTAAAATTGTATAGCAATAAGTGTGAGAGCTACACCTACATATTTTAGAGGGAAAGAGTTTATGTGCCTTTCATTTATTCTGTGCAGTTTTTTGGGTTCTTTCAGGTAGGATTAGTGTGGGGTTTTTTTCCCTTTCCCTTTCTTCAATCCCTGCTAGACATGGTAAACTTGTTTCTTCCTCAGTTTTTTACAAGTCTGTAATTTTGGTTTGTGACTCTCCAGGGCAAGACAGTAATATAGGGAATTGAAAAAGCATCTTACAACCTTCTTCAGCAGACCATACAAAATGTACTCAGCAGAAATGAATTGTTCTAAGAATTTATAAGGATTTCTACTTTTTTCATCTTAAAACCAAATAGCCCTTTTTAAATGTCTATAACATATCAGTATGCTGCTTCTCCCTGAAACGATCCCTACATTTTAACATTTTGTGACCTATTATATACTATAGCAGTGAAAGCTGACAGGCTCTTATCTTTCTAAAAGGGGTCCTATAGATACATTTAGATACATTGTTGTATCTAAATGACATGTCAGCATTTTACCTTAGTAAAATCCACCTTTGAGAGACACACAAACCCCAAAGAGTCTACACAACTGATTCTACAGTACCTATATTATAAACATATATATATTTTTAAAGGCACTGCTGAGTGAAGAGTGTGAAATTCCTCCCTCCAGCCTCAACAAAAAAAAAAAAAAAAAAATGGTCTACAGATTATTAACATTTCTTAAAATGTAAGGGAAAAAAAAATCCATGCATCAAACATCAGGAGGAAAGACTGTCAGTTCCACCAGAAAGTACATCAAAATCCACTTGAAATAAATTGAAATCTTAGGCATATTTTTTCTCATCCAGCAGCAGCAGCATCAGTCTCAGCCATAACCACAGCCTCATCATTTGGTATTATGCCCCTCTCAGATGCTCTCTTTCACTGTGCCTGTTATCAGAAGGACTTTGTGGACACTACTCAGCCATCTCAGGGCAAGGTCCAGCTGCTTTGTTCAAATCAGCACCCAGGGCAGTCGGAATTGTGAGTTTTACACCGACAGAGATTGAGGAATGTTGGAGTCTAGAATTCTGAGAAATATTTCTCTGCATGTTTTAAGGGATCCAAAACCTCTGGCAAACACTGTTTTTAACCTTTGTCCATGGAAAGGGCTTCCTAGGCTCTGGGATGAAGCAGAACTTTCAAGACTGTGGATAAGATAGTAGCATAATATGTAGTTTATCACAGGGTGAGAAAAGTAGAATTGGGGGGTTTTTAGAATGGCAGGCAAGTGAAGGCAAGATGAAGGAACCTCGTGGTTTTTAGGCTTCTTCCTTCTTCATCTGCTCCATCTTCTGCTGTGATGGTGGCACTTCTAATTGGTTTAGAGACTGACTTTCTAACACAGATGATAGGTATTGGAAAGTTGTAAATACTGTACATCATGTAGTTTTTAGTATAAAAGAAAAAAACACCACCTTGGGGGCAGTGGATTGTGCCTTGAACTGACTTGCTAAACAGACCTCTGCTAGTCAGGGAAAAAATGTAATAGATAAGAAATAATAAACAACCTTGAAAAACAGAAGAGACAACTCAACTATTTCTTCGATCACCTGTCTGGGGAAAAAAGCCTTTGCATCTCGAGAATCATCAAAAACCTGAGAGAGGAATACTCTCTAATTCTAATTCAACATCATTTTTTGATACAGATGTTGTTTTAGCAAATGCATTTCTGAGATCTTTAACTATTTAATATTACAACTAATTTTAATTTAATGTACTGCTCTCTTGAACAGTCTTCAAATCTGCCACTGCAACACAAACTCAATTTATTGTGTTAATTTCTGAGATACAGGCTTAAATTAATTAGCAATGATCACTTAAGGATCAACCAAATATACTTAAGTGGTTTTTTTATTCAAAAGAATAGGCAACAAAGACCTCCTTAAGGTTCCCCAGTGTTATATTTGGGAAGACAGAGACAGAAAACACAGGGAAAAAAAATCTTGGGCAAGTCAGATTTGCATACAATCTGCATTTTTCAAAGCTTAGGAAAAAAACAAGGAAAAGATCTGCTGGCATAACAACACAGAATAACAGGATATTCTGACTTGCAAGGGATCCACAAAGACCATCAAGTCCAGATTTTATGAGAATGGCTTATACCCTGGTCAAGCTTGCAACAGTGGTGTTACTAGAACCATGCTTGAGTCAACTGAGCTAATCTCAGGGTCAATACACACTGATCCTAATTAAATCTCTATATATTAAGCAATTCAATGTTCCATGTTTCCATAGTAGACAAACATTAAGAAATTAAATTAGCTCTACTGACAGATTCAAAGAATACCGTAAATTTCATACTGATTTTCTAAGGTATTGTGTTGTTTTCTACTGTTTTGAGATAGTTTGCAATGCAAGTCAGTTCCTGCATGAAAGTATTAAATAAATGAAGAATTCCCAATACTTGGAACCTTCTAGATCACTCTATATTAATCTAGAGCCATACTTCAAACAAGACTAACAGTGGTTCCATAAACACATTTCTCTATAGTTAAGTAACTAACAGCCCTTTCCTGCCTTGAGAAAAAACACATTAGTGGGTACAGCAGTTGACCAAACAAAGCATTTTCTATGATATGGTTATGGAAGTTTTCTTCAAAAAATATATTATATTGGAAACCAGAACTCCACTCTTATACATAGTGCATGTCACAGTTTTTCTTGGTTTATTTTTCCTCAAAAGAATGTTTTTTACCTTTATTCAAGGAAGTCACTAGAGTGAAATAAACAAAATCTACTTCATTCAAACAGGAAAAATGATCATTTGAGCTAGTTAGGCTATTTGATGAGCCTTGTAGACAGAAGACTTTCATGAAACAGACGAAAACAGGAGAGAAAATAATTCAAACACAACTATACTTTGGCACAAAAGCTACAATGTGGTACAGAACTAGAGTCCTGTAATATAGAGTCTTTCAGCTGAATAAACTTGTACAGTGGCTATTGATTTACAAATATCGGATTTGCTTAAGGAATGCAAAAGAGCACTCATTTAAAGTAGGAAATAGGATTTGTTTAATAATATCAAAATTTGCATAGCTACATTGGAAATGCTGCTAAAAGTATAAAAAGAAGACTCTTTACTAATGTCCAAACTAACTCATGCTGTCATGACAATGCAGTATCAAAACTGCATCAAAAATGTTTGAGGTTTTGGGCACACAGTTAAGAGCTTCTCCATTCCAAGGAAGTTAAACTGCTAAACAATAAACGCAATGCAGGAGTCCAAATAAACTGCTTTTCTTCATCACGTCTTTCATTTTTAAGTGCTCAACACCTATTCTTCTCGGATTAAAATTTACTCCTATCCCCCAGCAGATAGCCATGTAAACAATAAACGTACCATATTTTTAAGGAAAACATTCCATCCTGTTGGTTCAAAGAACCCTGTAAGCGGTTCTGGATCTTAAAAGTTTTGACTCTCAGTCCTGAAACCCAAAATTTTAGGACAAAATTATTGGAACAATAACTGGATCTAAAGCTGAAGAAATGCAAACAATGTATATATTTTTTCAGAGTTTTTTTCTCTGCTTATGAGTTATCTGTATAAATAATTTTTTAAAAAATATACTCCCATTCTGCTGTGTAAACAAGCAAAAAGAACCACATTTTAGATTTTTCCGTATGTAAAAACCCTTTGACCTCAATGCTTACAGAAGTTATATAACAGCTCCTACACTCTGATTCAGTAAATAAAAATAATTTTAAAAAACCCAAACACGCCCACCTTCCCCTCCAAGAAAAACCAACAGAAAACCCCCAAGCCCAAACTGCAAGATTTACAAACAGAAAGGAAAAGAAGTGAAAGAAATCTCAAGATTTCTCTGTAAATGTAACTCACATAAATAACATGAATGGGACATACAACTTCTCCAAGTAAATAAATAGTCCCAAGGTAGTAATCTTGTGCCAGTCCAGTGGCAGTATCACAAATTATACTGCAAGTTAAATGAATGTCACTTTGCTGCATTAACAACAAAGTAGAACCCTTAAGTTTGGCTGGAAAAGGCAAGATGATAAGGAGAAAAGGGTATCTGGTCTGTCACAGGCATACTTTGATATAGTGCCTTTTGGCATTCCAGTACACTGAAAGTAAAACCAAAATTCTGGACTTTGGAGTATAGACATGTAAAGAAACCAAGACATCTCAACACTATAAATTAGGTTATTCATAAGGGAGTCCACTAAGAAATCACAGAGAAACTCTGAAAGTCTAAGTAAAGTTTTACTCTAAAAAGCTTGGAGATTTTGTGATTATTTGTTACAAAATAATTACAGTTCTGAAATAGGTAATGAAAATTAAACTTTGATATTTTTTCAAAACATCATTTCTATAGAATCATCTACTTATAGACTTTTCAGAATAGTTCTGTGAGTGCAGCCAATGATTTACCACTTTCAGACAGTTTACTCTTTTAAGAGTTTGAAGAAAATACAAATGCCTTTTGGAGATGAAATGTACTGATTACTTCTTTGTTTGACTTATGATTCCCTAAATTACTGTCTAACATATTATTTAAATAACTTCTCTACCTAATGAATTGGGGATTCAAATGACTAAACCACACTTTTATAGTTTGACAGCTCTTTTAGACCCCATCACCTGGTCCCACTGCTCTTCCTGTATTGTTCTAGCGCACTAGTACAGTCATTGTGTTTTTGTTGAATTTAATGTATCGAAAGACTTTAATTTACTGTAGCTAGCAAAATCTCCCAACAAAGGGATATAACTGACAGAAGAAGAGAGAATCAAAGCCTAGCTAACAATGCATCCAAAACCCATTCCTTGGCAACCTATTACAAAAGCACACAGTGACAGCAAGCATGATGCAATCTTATAAGGTTTTGAATCATGTATGAAAGATAATGGTGAAATGTTTAACTCATATCTTGGAATTAATTACTTAGCCCATATTGAACACACATTAATCAAAATTATTTATATCAAAAGGAGTTAGTTCCTTGAAATATACAAACAGTATGTTTCAAGTGCAACTGTACAGCACACAATGCTCCCACTACTTTCTTCTTTCTGGAGATTTAACTCGGAAATGTCATATCTAGGATGCCCAAAGAACTCAGAAGCCTTCCCGTTGTTATAGGACCTGGAAGATCAGTTCCTCTGGGCTGTATGCACACATTGTGAGACTGGGTTCTCCTGTAATCCTGTATTCATTTACAACCTGCCTGCCTGCCTGTTTCTACCTCCTCCTCATCTCCAAAGTCTTTTGTCATTTTATAACAGTACCAGGTACTTCCAAGATTAATGACTTGCTTGGGCCAATGGCCTACAGCAGTATCACAGGTTATCAGCATCTTCCAGCTGCTCTTTAATCTCCAGACAATCCTCAGTACCTTCATCATTATTAGTTAATTAGCATTAATGAAAGCTATGCATACACACTGAGAGGCTAATATACCCCCAAGCTTATATGTCACTAATCCTTACTTTAACAAAAAAAGGTATCCTACATAAATAATACCTGCATTGTTAAATGAAAGAATATTTCCCTACCTACCCAAAGGCATAAGCATCAGTTAAGAGACTAATGATCTGTAAAACTTCATGAAAGTTAACAATACTGCAGACTTCAGAGAAAGAATTATAAAGAATTCAGTCTCACCCCCTTGTCTTCATTATTTTTCTCTATCTGTTCTCAGCCCATGCCCTTTTTCTCTACTCAACACTCTCTACCTCTTTGGTCTTCAGCTACTACCTCATCCACTGATATTTGTATTAAGAAATTGGAGGCAAATCATCTTCACATCCATTGTTTTAAAACAAGATGACATAACCTTGAAAGCTCCAGAAGTACCTGCTGCAGTAAACTACTTGTGAGATGTGACAGTTGGCTCCATATGTTACCTATAATATTCACACTCTACTGGTCTATAGGGCAATTGCCTATTCCTGACATTCAGCCAGGACTTATATAGATTTGTCTGTTCTGCTCTCTTCTATTTATTCATCTACTGATTGAAACATACTTTAAATTTTCTGTGTCCAAACTTGCAGCATTTTAGCCCTGAAGTTTTGTCACAGACCCAACCTCCTGAGCTTTCCAAAAATATCATGCACTGACATTTGAAATTTAAAATTTGCTTGAAAGAAATATTGTATGACTAATTGGATTTAAATACTTCAAAATAAAAAGATGTAGAAAAAAATATTTAACCATTATTTTACATTGCAAAGGTAATGTTGTAAATCATGCCAACCACATTTCCATTCCATATTCACAGAATTAACATTTTCAAACCCATTACTTAACACTTTTTTCCTGATTAAGGCTCTTTCCAAAAATTTGCAAATTTTACTTTTTATTTTTTGTAAAGGGCATTAATAGTCACATTGATATATTTATTTACTACAAAGAAACCACTCAAACTTCATCTAAAAATCCAGTGACTTTTATCCTAGGTTCCGTAGGACTGCACCTCCTGTCACACCAATATAATTACAACAAAAAGTCAAAATGTTTACCAAAAAAGAGAAAGGGGCCACTTCATTAAATCAGCATGAACAAGTCTGAAATTGTTTCAGACTAAACTTTAGATCATGGATATTTCTAGAGGCCAGCTCCAAAAAGAAACTCCTTGACTGAACTCTCAATGGTTCCACTGCTGTTTTTAATTTATGAGCTAGGAATCAGGCTCTCCTGTGAGTGCCATTCTCTACACCAAGGTTAACACACAGAGCAGTGGTACTCTGCAAATGTGAAATGATTCATGCCCTGCTGCAATCTCACTCTAGCACTAAATGATAATGCCAGTTTCTGTGAAGAATGTTTATTATACTAAGGTAGAAAATACTATTCTGATCGTTTGGTCAATGTATCCTATTTGCTAAAAATTTTTAACTAACATCACACAATGCAATCAAATTGTTGCCAACACAAATAGATGTGCAAGAGTTAAGGTTACCAGAGACTTGCTTGGGACAGGAATTACACCAAGTCTCTCACGCATTTCAGAGTTTCAAATTAATGCATGAAATTCTTATAGAAACCACTACCCCACCCTCAAGTTCTGGAAATTATTTATGAATTATTAAAATAATTTATGAAAAATTATGAATTTATGAATGTAATAAAACCTCTCAGTTTACATAAAATTGAAAGTCTCCTGGCTCGTTTAGCTCAACAACACTCCTTTATCCTTCAAAATAGCAAGCACAGTGCCAGCTGATGTACAGTACTGACTACCAACAGGAATCAGACAAATGATTTTGTTCAGGCTATGCTAGACTAAATTGAGAAATCATAACTAGATGTCCACCTACATTACATACAGTCACCTTATCTAACTCAAATGACTAATGCCTTGAAGTCTAATTTCAAATTGCATTGTCTTACCTGTGTCCTGAAGTTAAATATGTTTTAAGTTTTGTGTTAGGTTTACTGTGGTGCTTTTGTTGTTGTTGTTGTTTTTTTTTTACTGTCACACAATTCTTACAGATAGGAACACTGCAAGAAAACACTACTGATTACAGAGATTTTTGATAAGGGAAGACTGTTCTTTGGTCCTACTTTCCCTTCTGTTCTCATTTTCACCAATACCGTAGAAACCTTATTGGAGACACAATTGTTTGCTCCATGCAGCTTTTTCAGTAACTTCACCTTAATGCAAATACCTACTCATGTAAAGACTTCATTAATCTGATAGAAAGTTCCTAATTACAGTGAACTCGTACTTGGGTATACATACACAAGTATTGGCATCATAGACAAACACACATATTCAAAATTAAGAATACGTACTAAGAAATACCCATGCATGGGTAGGTCTTACCATAGTAAATTAGGTTTTAAAGAGTGAAAGTAGAGAAATCAGTTCCTAAGATCACTTGTGGCAAGAAAGCTGGGACTGTTAGCAAAGGAGCTGAGACTATGACTTGACTTTATCCTAATGCAAAACATAGAGAAGGTTTGATAAGCTGACTTGTTTATCTCTACATATTGTAGTATTATGTGGACCTACATAGATAAGTTCTTGCACTAGAGACAGTTATCAAAGCCAAGAGAGGTGGAAAAAAGTGCTTTGTAAGATAATCAGGGATGCTGCAGATTTTGGACTGAGGCTGTGCGTTATCAGCCACATGAAAGTAGAGGAGCTGCCCTACCCTCCCTAACAGTCTGAGTGAGAATTTGTCAATAGGAAAGATGGCATTTTCTCTCCTAAACTCAACTTAAAAGAGTTTCTCTTTATCACCTCATTCTTTTCCCCAGCTGCCACACATTCCATGCTTTTGGCATCTGTCCATCCACTGGGTATTAAAAATGTTTCTCTTAAAATCATTCCTGACTCTATTCTCTGTACTACCTCATCTCTAAGACTAAGATACATAGATGTGAAAGAATGTGGATAATATTTGTAGAAAATATCACACTAACACATTTAAGCAAAGAACCCAAACCAAAACTAAAACACACATCCAGCCTGTTGATTATCTAATCATCTTTGAGAGGAGGCAGGTAAGATTAAGAGCTCCTACAGAGTAAATGCAAAGCAGGAAGTGTATTAATCATGTTCAATCCATTTTTAAGAGTTTTTGGTGTAAATTCAGTCTCAAAAGCTGGCAGGAGTACTAGGTTTTGACCACATTGTGCCTCCTCCCAACACTATCCCCCCAAGTCTTTGCCCCTGTCAAAATAACAAAATAATTATGCTAGTTGCATAACTTTGATCATTCTTCTTCACAAACAGTATTTATGACTGTGATTTAAGTACCTTTGAAAGAGAACTATCTGAGATATTTTCCTTTGTTTAAGAAAAGGAAATTTGTTTTCCTTCATCCTGAACAGAACCATAGGATTAGGTTCAAAAGACCCTTAAGATTATTGAGTCTTACAGTTAATATGGTTAAGTTATAAGCAGTTTAATGATTTTTTAAACATAATCAAGGTCTACAGGAAAACAAGTTAACTTAAAAGCATTCTGCTGAATTGTAAATCTTTAAAAATGTGGGAAATTTATAGCAAGAAATCTCTGTGTGTATTTCAAGCATGGAGTTAGAGACTATAACAATTTATCACAAGGAAAATATTTGTGTGAAAAAGGAAAAATACATTTTGTCTTCCATATACAGTCTTGACAGACTCTAGGATTAAAACATTCCTAATAAAAACCTGATTTGGCTCTGTACTACTTCACACATTCACATGATGGGAATTATTATGCTAACAATTTTATAATAGTTCATTGCAAGAGTAACCCAGTTGCAAACAAAGTTGGTATTGTTAGAAGAACACACAAGTTGAAAAAAACATGGCTAAGATGGCAAAGCTGAGCATTCTGATTTAAGAAAGTGACAGAATACACTCTGCCAGTATTTATTTCAGTCATCTTCTGCATATGCATTATAATAAAAATATTTTTCTGTATGTAGGAGTGGTGCTTTGGGACTTAAACCCTTTGTTTCAATGGGTGAAAAAAGGATAGAAGTTCTTCTCTTTGGGAGAGCCTACAGATTATTTCATTTCACCTTCACAATAGAAGATAGACTTTTTTGGGAACACATTTCTTTCATATCTTGTACATCCCAAGCTGCCCTTTATGTACAAAGGAGACAGTAATGTACTGATTCAAAACAAAAAAAACTGAGAGACAGTAAAATTCAGGTTTAGAATCTCTCCTTCTTTGTATCAGTTTGAAATGCCTGTCAGAGCATTCAGTAATGAAAGATCAGTTGGTAAGGTCAAAATACACTGCATTTAAGTACAGCTGTGGAGTTTGGGACTGCTGCCATTTAGATCCTGATGAAATCAAGTCAGCACTGAGGAATCATTTGCACAGTGTCACATGATCTCTTTGGAATAGATACTTCTTCAGAACAGCACTCAATTATTTTTGTCTTGTCCTTTCCCTTTCTGAAACCCGTCACTTAAACATGAAAAGTTCCACCCATTTTAAAGTATTTTCATGCAAGTCTCTTGGAAACAAAATTTGTGTGATTACTATGACAGACAGGAAACAATCATAGAATCATTTAGATTGAGAAAGACCTTTAAAATCATTGTGTCCAACCATGAAGAAATACCATACTGGATGACTTGTGGACTTTACAACTAATCTCTCCATGAAGTACATCTCCTCAGTGCATTTCATCCCAGATATTGCAGAAGCATGTCAATTTGCCTGGCAGATAATCCCATGGGTTTCTGTTAGTAGTACAGGGAGTCACACAGTGTCCAACAACATCTCATGCCAAAGTGGAAGTGAGGTAAAGGAGTTTTTCTTTCTAATTTAGATGACAGAAAGACAGGGACTTGAGCATTTTAAGAGGGACAGACTTCTGATTATACTTTCAAGTAAACCCTAGTTTCTTTCTGTTACCTAATCTGTCCCTTCAAATCTCAGTCTCAACTCTCAACTCCCTCAGGTCTCAGCATCAACCAGATCTAGTATGTCCAGCTGGCTCCAAGATATCATTTCCAATCCTCACCTAATTTCCAATCTCAGCATCCTGTCTATCATTGCACAAGACACAATCCACCATTAAAATTCAATCCCTTTGATGGTCAGACTTTCACAGTGTCTTGCCACCGGGTTCTAAGACCACTTTTTCCACTCATATTAGGTCCAATTCACTTCCTAAAACTAATGAAGCTGATTGTTTATTTGTTTGGTATCATCATTTTCAGCTCTCATGCACCATACTGCACATGAGATATAGCAGGAGCACAGAACTGGACCTAGCATAGTCTGAAGCAAACTCAAAGTGTAATTATTAAGGAAAATCCTGTGCGGCCTTGAACTGGAATAAGCTCATTTGGTTTGAAACTTCAGGGCATGTTCATGCAAAATTCAACTAAGCCTTTACTAAGAGCATGTAAAATGTGATTTTCAAGAGCTCATGGCTAGGTCAAACTGGGGTGTTACATAAACTTGTGGAGAAAATACACCAATAGACATCATGCTTTTTAGCACACCTATGTCCACATTGGTGATAGCAATTTCCAAATGTTTCATTATTTTGTTTCCTCTTTTGATTCCCACATTGGAAAACAAACAAACATCCTATCTCACCTTGAGAATATGTGAAAGCAAATAAATTGACAATCTCAATAGCATGCAGGCTAAGTAAAAACTTCAAAGTAGAAAGGTAAGTCCAAAGTCTACACCTAAAGTCTGGTTTGCAAAGAAGATACTATAAACAAAATTTAAGAGAAAACCTACCTAAAAATGGGTCTACTTTACCTTTTACTTTATATTTGTGTGTGTGTGTTACGTTATAGATAAAGATAGATCTGATTATGAAAAGAAACAGTGACTCTGCTTCAGCTCCCTTTCTTTACCTAATTTTAAACTCTGCTTCATACTATGCATCATAATATTTAGCCCATTACTATATCCTGATTTACATAGAACTGGCATTCTGAGGGTTTTTTATGATCTGTTAAGAAAATGCTCCTTTTTTTTTCCTTCTATTACTCATTCCCAGTCTTCACTTGCACAGACCTGACTAGAATATACAACAGTGTCACAGGTGGGGTTATAAATGGACCTATCCCTTCTGGGAAAGGAAAGTCTTGGAAGAATAATTACCTGTACACTGAATTCAAATACTTCCAAAGGACCCTTAGCTCCTTTATTCTGGATAGCATGACAGTTTATACAACTTACCACCCGATGAGCCAAATAAAAGTGAAGGAGCTTACAAGTTTATTGCTGTCAATCAACACCTTAAACACATTATGTGCCCCAGCACGAGTTTTTCATTTAGGACAAGAAAAGGAAGTTGGTGTGATTTTTCCCATTTCGTCCTTGTAGATGTGTTGAGTTTTTTATTATTCATGCCAGTATGCTATGGATGCCTCTGCTGACTCCTAAAACATCTGTCCCACTGTTCACAGTTCCTGGAGTGCAATGATATCAATCCATGCTGATAATCAGAGGACCCTCAATTAAGTGCCTACAAGGCAATGAGTGGTAAACAAGAAAATAAAAGACAACAGAAGAATTCTCTATCCCAATTCACAGGAGCCCTTAGAATTCTTTTTGGTTTAGATTTGAAATTCAAATTCCAGTGAAAGTTCATTAAATGTTCATAGCAATATAAAACCTGAAAAAATCAGTGTAAAAAATTGTACTGAAGACAGAAAATACGAGTTCAATGAGATATATATATACATCCTAGGTCATATGCCACAGTGATCTCTTTGATAAAATAATACTTTAACCTAACAGTACCAATAATTAAAGATCCACTCTTATCAGAATACTGATTCTGATTTCTCAGTCATTCACAATGACTGAGAAAAAAAATTGTGATAAAGTAATGTTATTAGAGCTCATTGAAACCAGCCCTTACTCACTTAGGTGAGCTGCCCTATGTTTAAATTTTATGTGAATATTACAACAGTAGCTGAAGAGCAGATCTACTACCTTAGGAGAGGAAACATAAGCAGACTTCTGGATTCTGTCACTTTGATACAGAACAATACATTTTGAGGTTATAACAGCAAGTAACTGGACTAATCATATAACTGATGCCAAATTAATAAATGAAATAGTAGAATGGTGTGACGTATGCAAAGTCACTAACAGAGAAAGCTGACAAAGGAATTGGTGCTTGTGATGAATGAGAAAAGCAATTGATAAAGAAGTAGAAATGTAATGGACAGAAATCTTTGAGACTTTTAATTTTCCTGAACAATATACCAGATGTAGAAGATGTGTTCATCTCTGTAGCAGTGCTAAAAGGGTGTGGGGGGAGAAGACACCCAAAAAAACCATAAAACTGGAAGAGGGCAGAGGTGTACCATACCCTAAGCTGAAATCTCATATGGTGTTAATGTATTTTATCACGGTCTTCCATCAGTCTTGGTACTAAATATGAACCAAATTGTAACTTTCCTTGTTTGACTCTGTCTTCAGATGAATTTATTTTCATAAAAATTGAGGAATTCAGATTAATAGACAATTATCTAATGTAAATTCCATAATATAGCTATGAAAACAAGAAGGTGTTTGCTGTTTTTTCTATCATTGCTCCCTCAGTTTTGTCCAAGAACACTGCTTGTGTGACTCAGTGGTGCAGTTGTATGAAACCATATGCTCAGAAGACCGAGGGCTGGTTAAGCCTGTCAACAGCCAGACATATCACTGCTGGCATATGCACCATTTGTCAAACTGATGAGTATGAATGTCAGTGATCATTAGACTTATTTCCAGCCATCCAGTTATAGTGATGTGACCTGTAATTCTTTTCTGCTTCTGCAGGATACAGGACCAATAGTCTGACTCACTTAATTTGAGAAATAGTAGAATGTAGATAATATCCTCAGTTGCTATGACAGCATTCCAGGAAGCATGTGATCCCAGAGCCACAAAGCCTGATAATAGGACAGAGTCCAAGCTCTACAAGTTAATGAAGATGCTCTTTTTTTTTTTTTTTTTTATTTTATTTTATTTTCTGTGCACATTTCTAAATAGAAAGAGAGGGGAAGCTGCAGGAGCCTAGTTCTAACCACCCTTCATAAAATGTGCTTTCTTCTAGAGTGTTTTCTCATATATGCAAGAGAAAAAGTCAGGATGGACTCCAGTCAGTTCTCCAGGCAGTTGAAGAACTTAAGAGCAACCCCCAGTCCTTGTGTTAATAGGAAGTACTGTTATGATCATTCTTGGGAGGAGTAAGAGAAATATTTTCTTGATCTATTTTCTATCACATGGTTGCTATCAGAAAATCCAGTCAGAAGTTATACACTAACAAGTATCACTTTCCAATAATAATATGAAATGCAATCTAAACTGTAAATCTGATCCTCTATCTTCTAGTTCTGCAAACAGTGTACAAAACTTAGTAGAGACTCTTTGCAATATTGAGTGGGAGCATTTCTCCTCCATGAACACCATATGCTGTATTTTAACCTTTCTTTTCAAAGCAACTGCACTAATTTTGTGAGAATTCACTGGATCTTAAAATAAACTAAAAGGCATTTGTTAATTTATTCCAAAAATGTAGCAATTTATATCCTAGCACTTCCTAGAAATTTCCAATGCCCAAATACAAATATTGCTATGATTATTTACCTAAATATATATTAATATTAAATGTTTAATATAAACATAAATTATTACATGTATTTATATAGCAGTATCTGCATACAGTGTTCTTTATTCAGAGAAAAATTTATGTTTAAATGTCTGTTTTAACAGTCCTTTACTAATGATAGCACTACAAGTGATACTAGCTAATCAGGATAAATAATATTACCAAACTACCCTTTCAAAAGAAATGGACCTTTTGTATGAGCATTTACTGCCACTGTGGTCATCAGGCCACTGCTAAGCAGTTTGTGGCACTGCAATCTGCAGCATGACCACTTATCTAATTACTGCTGACACTGTGATATTAATCTATTCATAAAGGGCAAGTTAAAAGTCAATTGCCAGCAGTGGAAAGCACTTGGTATGGATAATGTGTTGCAGACCTGGTTTCATCTGCTCTTACTGATTTCTACAGTCTGCACGATTTGACTTCAATTCTGAGTGGTTAAAAGCACAGAACCCAAAACTGGACGAACCTGCACAGTACCTGTGATGAATATCTTCATCCTTGCTACAGGAGTGAGAGAGTCTCTGACCTATCTGTCACATCCCAGCCACGTTGGCTCCCAGAATGACACATGGCCATGACACACAGCTCCACAGACAAATCACTCTTGCCCAGGACCTCCTTCGATACTTCACTTTCCTGACTTTTCTGCTCTCCCTTAGGTTTCAAAATGCAGCTTATATGATAATTGCGGTGTACAGTTTAAATATGTGGAGACTATTGGACAAGCAGTAATACAGCATTCACTAGGCAACTTCTGAAACAGGAACATGAAGGCACGCATTCACTTTTCCTTGGAAGGTACAGATCCTTAGGAAAACAATGAAAACCATAGTTGCTTTTTTGGTTTTTTTTGAGGGGAAGGAGAACATCTTTGTGAAAAGATAGTCCTAGAAATAGTTCCACTCTCTTGTTATAAGCCACAATTCTGATGTAGCGCTTGCTGTGTGGAAGGTACACAACTGTAAAAATGAGCCACAAATAACTTTACCTGCTTCTCAACCCGTATTTATATTGCCCACTCCTTAGGTCTCAGATGGGAATGTGGTAAAGAATGACTGAATGTCTCAGCTCATGCCACTTTTTACTCCTCTCTTGCACATGAGAAAGGTCAACAGACCTTTCTGAACTGCTCAGTCTGCTTCCCTTCATAGAAAGTTATAACCCACACTAATTTTCACAAATTAAACACTGTTTATATAATACAGTGACATGCACAATGAATAGCTGAATTCCCCGAATCAGGTTACAAGGAACTTTTAAATTTCTCTATGAATAACAATACAACAAAAAATATTAAATGAGTTATGGAAAAAAACATGCCCCGCACAGAAGTTAGTCATATCAACTACATTTGTTAAAGTGTAGTTTTCAATATTAATTTGGTATCCAGCAATTCATGTCACTTTAAATGCTTTTCCAAGGCACTAATTATTTTTCTGAAGTATGTATTTGTGATCGTAAGATTTTGCTTAAACTTAAGCAACATTAATTTTCTCTTGAAGACTTAACACAAAACTAGAATTGATAAACTAAAATTTTGATTAAACATTTTTGTAATGATTATATGGTAATAAGATTGAATGCAATAAGATATTAGCCTAATTTAATTATTTCAATTAGTTTCCTGAAGATAGAGGCTAGGGGCACATCTGCTGTTCTTATACAATCATAAATCAAGTGAATTGGTATTTAAGATTCACATGTTCCATTCTTTCTAAATTCTGTATCTCCAAAGAGAAGTTTAGAGACATAATTACCTTTTATTACTTGCACTAACAAATTAAAATGTCAGCAAAATTGCTCAGTTATCTTTTCTAGTTTTATACCAGGTCAAACAATTGTTTTTATTCTGTGATTGCATATTGTCTCTAAGTTATTTCTATTCTTCTTCTTCTTCCCTCTTTACTTTAAAGGTTTTTTTGGCAATTGCAAACCTTCCTAATTGTAAGAGGAATAAATTATAATAATGTCAATCTATAGGCCTTCCAAATTTCTTTATAAGGTACAGTATTTTTTTACTTCTTGAATGAGAAAATAAACAACTTTATAACCTATCAGCAAATGGCAGGGAAGGGAGAACCCGCTTCATTTTCAGAAAAAAATACCTATATAGATGGATTTATACCTATGCTTAATTATCACAGGCATCCCTTGCAAAGACTCTTATTCTCCTCTGCATTCTCAGTCTGAACTTCAGAGATTTCCTCTGCCTTAAACATTCTGAGTTACCAGCTTTGTAATTTCTTCTCAAAGTCTGAGCTTTGGTCAAGAGTATAGAAGGCAGGAGTAGACAAGCAGGAGCTCTAATGAGGAAAAAATATGCCATGCAGAATAAACAAAAAATAAGCAAATTAAATGGTTACAATTTGTAACATTCATAAGCAATGTTCACAGCAACTAGATACTTTATTGACCATACAATAATTCCATAATTGGCTATTTTGCTTTAAATTATATTTTGGAGACTTAGTTCTGCTTTCATATTAAACTTATAAACAAAACCCTTTAGAGATGATGAAAAATGTCATAACCTCCTTCTAAACACGTCACTAGAGACAAAACAAAATATAAACTTACTACTTGATATTGCAAGATAGAGTAAGCAGATCTAAAATATTAGCTTTTCCTTTGGATTGATTGGCTAGGCTTTATTTTAAGGATGTTCTTGCTATAGAAACTAAGGGAGTGCTGAGTTGTCAGCTACCTTATATCTTCCCTTAATTCAGATAATTATTATGTGTCTGAGAGGTGCATATTATTAGGCAAACCCCTGTATTCTTGTATGTAATCATTATCTAGTGAACAACTGATGGAGGCCAGGATTCTGTAAAACCCAAAGAAATGTAAAACAGAGGTGAAAATGTGACACAACCAAACTGAAACTGGGCATCTCCATGATGAGAATGAGCATTGCTCTGTGATGTGTGTCACTTTACAGCTCAGTAACTATGAGTGCTTGGAAGTACATTCCTTAATATGGTGTTTGATTCATTTTGTCTTCATCCATATTTTAAGGCACGGTACCTTAACTGGGGGAGCAATTTCTAAAGAAATATCATTGATGGTTTTACAGGTGCACTTTCAATTTTTATTAGATAGGAATATAACTTTTTCTTTCCAGAAAGACACTGTATGACTACAACTAATTTACAATAATAGATTTTGATGGGTTATCTGTTTGCTATATTCTGGCATAGTGCTTCAGACAACATTACAAGAACATTTCTTTAATCATACAATATTGCCTGAAGTACAGATTTTGTGTTAGGTCTTGTTACAGCACAGAGTTGTACAGTATTTTAACTGGCTGCTCATAGATTGTCTGACTTTCACCTCTTTGTATTGTCATTTAAAACCCCATGCCAAGATTTCCACGCTCTGCTCAGATTCATTGCTCAGTATTTATTTTCTGCTTTGGTTTCATATTCTTATTTTCTTTAGAATAATTTTCCTAATCCCATACTTCCTTGCTTGTGAAGCAAGCTTCTGTTTTCTATTCCTGCTCTCTGCATTTCTTAAACCATTATGATGCCTAGAATAGTACTGAAATTTGAGTTTTTCTTTAGTTATGTGTTCTGGAGTGGGGATTTTTTTTGCTGCATCACTAGGAAGGGACATTGAGCTTCTTATTAGTGCCAGTTCTGTGGTTTATAGGTATAAATAATTGTGAAATGCAATATTTGTGAAATACACAGATATGTTCCAAAGTGTCATTCCTACTGTTCTTTACTGGAGTTTTTCCTTCCCCCAATCTTTGCGCAATCAGTACAACCTGAGTAAGTGTGTTGAGAGCAGAAAGCAGTGTGTACAATCACATCTCTGCACAGCGCTCCTGTGACACACCACCACAGAATGTCCAAGCCTGGGAAGCACCTCTAGAGATTGCCCAGTCCAATCTCCTACTCCAAGCACAATGCTCAGGGCCAAGGGTGTTGATTATTTCAAAAGACATCCTCAGAGCAACGTGTGCCACTACAACTACATCAACACTAAAAAAGTTCCCTCTTACTTTTATTCAGAATTGTGCCTGCCATTCTCTTATTTGGCCTCAGTGTCTGGCTCTGTTGTTTATATTCCTGCCCCCATCAGGTGTTTATGCACATGGATATAACCAAGCAAAAATTAAAAGACTTTACTAAAAAAAAATATATATTTTCTTCAGAAAACATTGAAATAAAACCCTTACATTATTCTACATTTCTTAAAACAAAATTGAGATGCTAATCAGGTAAATTCTGAAACTAAATGACACTTCCAAAACAATAATTTTGTATCTGTAGATTTAAAGGTGGTTTTTATCATTGGGTTTTGATCTATTCTTGGTAGAACTAAAATCAAATAATTAAGAATCTGTCTCTCATCTGGTGCAAATTAACAGAATTTCATGGGAATAAATATAAATGCAAATAGGCAAGCAAACAATAACTTAGAATCTAGCTATTAACTTTGATTAAAACTGCTCTGCTTAGCAGTTCATCACCCAGCCAATTATCAGAAAAAATAATTACTTCCTGAAGATCATATTGGAGATGTATTGAAATACAATATAAAATTCGTCAGAATTATTTCATCTTCCTTCTATAGTATGTGTCACTTGAATTATTATCTATTTTTAAATCCATTCCTGTCACTTCAGAGAACTTTTAATTTCTCACACCTGAAGGAATCCTAGGATTTTGGTGCTTCTGATGCAAACCTGGTCTTTAAAAACAGTAGCTTCATTTTGGACAGCCCTTGCTATAGTTCTTAAAAGGTAATCAGAAAGCAAATACCCTGTTCATCCTATTCAAGCAAGAAATATAACAAGCCAGAGAAAAGAGCAACAAATCCACAGTAGAGTAAAAATCAACTTAACTCATTTACGACCATATTTCGTTACTTTTGCCCTGTGTTATCATTATCCCCATCAGTACTTATATGAGAATTAAAATCACTGTTTATAAAAGCAATATAATTAAATGCTTGTAAAGCTTCGGGTTGCATAACAAATGCAACAACTTCTACAAATATAGTCTTGTCATCTCCTTAAAGGTGTTATTGCCACATTTAAAGTGTGAAGGTATAATGTATAGAGTAAGAGCAACCAGATTTTCTCACGAGCTCAGAACAGACCAGAGTTGTAGTACAGATGGTTGACATCTTTTCATCTCAACACTGAGATTTTTCTAAAGATTAAAAGAGGGAATCACCACCACTAAAGAAACAAGATTGTTTATACTTTTTATTGTCTATACAGTAATTAAACCAGATAGTATAGCAATAATGAAAACACAAGTCATTAAATTCAAGCAATTCTTATTCATCGAGAATGCAAATTGCGTTTTGGTTTCCTGACCTTATAGTGTAGAAGATGATTAACATATCATAATCTCATGGAACTGATAGGTTAAATACCCAATTACAAATACCCTGCACAGCAAAAGACTATATTGTAAATACACTGAGTATTCTGAAAGTAGAAAGCTGACTTTTTGAACACAGAAAGAAAAAAAAGATATAAAATTTTCGGTTACAAAGTTACTGGGGAAAAAAAAAAAAATTAAAATGTATGCATCTCTGAAGCAAGACTACTTCCTGACATCAAATATCTGCTGGGTAAAAATTACACCAGTCTTCAACTATATTGAATCATGCAGAGATTACGTATCTTAATTTTAAGGTTGTTTTCAACAGTCTGGTTTTATCTATAGAGGTGTGTTTATGTCTGAGGTTAACACATTCTTCCTGTGCTGTGCATCCAGAAGAAGGTTGCTCCTGAGCACCCCTGTGCTGGCTCTGCCTGGGAGGGGCAGCACGCTGTGTGGTGCTGTGTTTTGGATTCATGACTAAAGCAGCACCAATCACACCCCAGACATTCAGCTCCTGCTGAGCACTGGCTCAGCTCTCTTTCCACACTCCTCTCACCAGTGAGCAGGCTGGGGCTGCACAAGGGGTTGTGAGGGGACACAACTGGGACAGCTGGCTCCAGCTGACTACAGGGATATCCCACAATACATAATGTGAAGAACTGGGCAGGAGGTGCTTGTCTGGGAGGTAGACATTATAATTATTAGATTTGCAATTGAGTTTGAGGTGCCAGTGTATGGCTAAAATAAGCTTTACAGCATATGCAAATATGCACAGAAATCCTACCAAATTAATCCAGTGGGGGGTGAAGATAGACATACATGCATGTGCATATTTTAATATATATCATAAATATAAAATATGCATATTTTATATCCTCCCACTCACATGCCTGTGGGAGACTATCAATTATTCTAATAACTATTTCAGGAGAAAAGACTAGCATTTAAATCCCTTTTCTCCTATTTTTTGATCTTACTTGAGGGCTCTTCCACCTGAGATCTAATGTCTGTCCTTTAAACTCATCTATTAAATGAGCTTAATTCATATGAGAAATGTAACATACTTTACACCTTTGGTAAACTGACTTTATAACTCACTGGCATACTACAGGGAGTTTCAAAAAGGTAGTCTCTCACTACTTGAAAGTAGTGATCCAGCTATACAAATCATGTTTTTGCTTAGTATTAGGAAAAGTCTATGGGAAACAGGATGAGGCCAAGGTCTACAGTGTAGCTCAGTAAAATCTCAAAGTATCATTTACTTTGCCGTGGTGCTTTTTGGGTTCATTATTGTGATATAGACCTGTTTCCTCCCAGTCTATATTTAGACCAAAAACTCAATTTTGAGTATTTTCATACTGGTCAGCACTCAGACCAGTAGTGACCTAACTTCTTGTACTAATACTATACAGAGATATATCATAATTGCAAAATCCTATGGATGGAAATGAACATTAAGGCATCAGAAATAGCAGAGATGTGTCTGGTTACTTGAGTAATTGTAGCACACCTTTCAAGTTTTCAAAAGTATTCAGCATTATTTTGAAAGGTTTTTGAAAGTGTAGGTTTGACCAAGAAATCCTTTTAAAATTAACCAGGTATATTTGCAAAGGAAGAACAAACAGATTAAAAGCAAAGAAAGAAACTATTTGTAAGCCTGTTACTGAGAATACAAGCAAAAAAAAAAAAAAAAAAAAAAAGGCTATGAGACAGATAAGCACTGAACATCCAGCTGGAATATAAATGAACTCTCAGCTCTCCATTGTGTGCAGCCCTCTTCCATTCCCCCTCCACACTGCACTGCTTACTCAGTGTTTTGTTTACACTGATTCCTGTGAGCCAAATATACTACAAATAACCTTAACCTCCTCAGCACAATCTATACATATCTCTTGTTATATTATGCCTTAAAGGAAATTTAGAGTATCGTTGTTGTACATCGTTAATGCAAACAGGTTTTCCTTCTTTCTCTGATCAATGAAACAAATAGTGGAAAGAAAGAAAATCTGTAACTGCAGAAGTTTATTAAAAAATGTCAGCATTAGTACAGTTACTTTCTGAACACAGCAAGTCAATGTACTTGCATGCTAGGTGAATAATAAACAGAACAGTCAGCAGAAAGTATAAAATAGGTCTGAAGGCCTATTACAGAAAATATTAAATTATCCAGTCATAATAATTAGAGCTCAGATTAAATTAATATTGGCTATTGTTTTTCACAGGTACAAGCAAGATTGTATCTGTTAATAATCATCCTTTACAGCAGATCTCCCTCAAGAAAGAAGTCCAGGCTCATGGGAACCAGACCTTCAGGATCTCAGCAAAAGATCTCTTCCCACATCCTCATCTTCACTGAGCCACTACCTGGGATGAGCCAGGAGCTGCATCTCTGCAGAGGACAACATCTGTCCCAGCAGAATAACAGAGACCCAGCCTCAGAGTCATTAAAGACCTGTGTTCTAAGGGTAGCAAAGTCCTGAACAGAGCAGGACAGAAATAGGTAGAATATGTTGCATTAATAAATCTTGGGGGAAGGGTATTTCTGATTTTGTGTTTTCTGATTTTGTCCACTTAACAAATGAAATTAAGGGAAACACCTAGAGAAGAGAAGGCTTTGGGGAGACCTTGTAGCAGTCTTCCAGTACATAAAGGGACCTAAAAGAGAGATGGAGAGGAACTTTTTATAAGGTGATAGGAACAAGGGGTAATGGCTTTAAACTGAAGGAGGTTAGGTTTGGAATAAATTCTCTACTGATAAATTGGTGAGTCACTTGCACAGGGTGCTCAGAGAAGCACCAATTCCATTTTTGGAATTGTTCAAGGCCAGGTTGGATGGAGATCTGAGAAAACTGGTCTAGTGGAACATGTCACTACCCATGGCAGGAGGTTGGATCTAGGGCATCTTTAGAATCTCTCCAACCCATTTCATGATTCTGCAAAACTATGTAGAAGCAGAAATGTGCCTTAAAAATCTTTGGCATTTCAAATTTTCTTTTTATCATAGACCAAGAAAAAAATGTTGACATTTGTAAACAATGAATTAACTTTCACAGTTTAATTATCCTACGCAATTTTTCTTTTTTTTTTTTTTTTTTTTTAATGTTAGCAATAAGGAAGCTTTTTCTTGCTTGGTGATTCAAACTACTGCAGGGTTTTGGATTTTTTTGTTTGTTTTATGAAAGAAAAAGAAAAATTAAATACAAGACGCATGAGGATTAAATCATATTTCCTTAGAGTGCCATGATTTCTCGTGAGAACTTTATATCACATTTTTACCTTTGTTCTCTTGTGAACAAATTATATTTCATATAATGTACTCTCTAGCTTACAGTGAAAAAGCTAATACACCATGAATAATGTAAAAGCTAAAGGCTTCTCATTCCCCAAACCAAAGAAATCATTCCCAGCAAAGAATAAGGGGCCCATCTGCACATCCAAATTGGAGGGTGAAAAAAAAAAGTAAATGACAACCTAAACTAAAATTTCAGGACAGTTGAAGTTTTCTATTGGAAATTATTGATTTTCAAGGAGCCACATTTTTTCAGATGAAAAAGTCCCAACATAACATGACAGATTTGATAAATCTGTCACAAACCCCCACCACTCAGAAGTGCAATTCTCAAGGGACTTGTAATCTTAATTGTTTCAGTAGAGATACACAGATAATGCACATATTATTCCCCCTTGCAGCTCAAGCTACACATCTGTTTCCCTTCTGTTTTGAGACTGTTCAGAATATACATGATCTCCCAACTCAGAAATCTCACATTTCCCAAAAGCAGAGAAAAAACCCCCACAAATCCACACAACCAAAGTATGCATGTTTGTTTTTATTTTCAAGGCAATTAAAATAACCTTGCAGAAATCTCTTTTCCTTGCTGCATCTTATACACCAGATAGTCTGTTTTGTTTGCATCAAAGTCAGAAGTTTCATATTTGCAAACGGACTTTACACAGATTTCTATACTTGTGTCTCTACACTTGGCACTACCTGGACTTAAAAGAGAAGAGGAGACACTAAACATGAGACATGAGAGAACTTGTTTTACTTTTTAAACTAGCTGTATATTCATATGTATATACTGAAGAATTGTGGGTACATAGAAAAAAACACAATGTAAAATGGCATCTAAACACAACTAATGCACATGGAGAAAGGCATGTTTTACATAAGAGGTTACATAATCCCAAAATTATACCAAATATAAGAAAGACACCTGTCAGATTTACAGTCACCTTTCAAGTTACCTGTCACAAACCATGTTCTCTGATACACACTCCACATCTCCCGCAGATGTCAGTGCAAATAGTGTTGCAATAGTTCTCAACTTGCAGATCCAAAAGATAAGAATTAAAAGATTTAACGTGTAATAACACTTCTTGAGCAGATACGATTTTGATACAAATTTTAAATACATAGTCACATCATTTGACACGAAATTATTCAGTATTTAATTTTTTACCCAAACCATTTAATGGGTGACCTCATGCCTTATTTGCTGTGCACTATTGAACTGTGAATTGGGATAGAATTATCAGATCCCACGATGAGCTGTTTGGGGCAGGCAACACAGCAGTGTCAAGTGCTTAACAATTCTAATTATTTTCCACAGGCCTGCATTGAGACAAGGATCTATTATTATCCCCATTACACAGAACAAGAGTTAAGACAAACAGTGCATAAGGCTAAAGTATTTGCTAATTTTGGATACCTATTTGAGATGGATAGGATGTGATTATTTGCTATTGTATACTACTTCCCACTCCCAAATCAGAGTTCTCATTAATAAATTTACGTAAAGGGCTCAAGGACTGAGCTAAAAGTCATGAGTATTAGTTTTTCCTCTTACCTCATCCTATTCTCATAAGTCAAAATTTCCAAGGCTTCTCTGCCCACTACCACTGTTTTCCCTTGTGAGCCACTTTAAGTTTCTGATGCCCCTTCTCCAGCCTGTTCCATTCACACCTTGTCACTAATGCACTCCTGAATTCCTGTCTTCTCATTGCCTAATGTGATTCTCTTTCCTCTGTCCTACCTTTATTTCATCAAAGCAACCTTCACTGTTTTTCCTGCATTTCCAGTCCATTATGACACTCTTCTACCTCCTCCCTGCAGGACTGATCCTAGTCTTTTATTCTTTGGCCCTAATCTCTCTGTAAATCTGTGCACTAATCAAAGCTTTCACAGGTATAGATGTTATTATGAAATATATTAAATATAACAGACAGGCATTGATAATTGCTACCTTCATTACATTTGAGCACCAGAAAGCCAAGTGACAGTCACATGGGGTACTGTGTGTTAAAGAGATCAGATATCTGCAAGCTTAGAGAACTAATGTCTTCATTGGAAAAAATAGTGGCTTGTTTAATATACTTATATTTCTCAAAGCATCAAGAGAAAGCCTACTTATAAAAGCACCATCAATATTTGTAAATGCTTTTACAAGTTTTATGGGAAAGATATCTAGATGTGCAAATAATCTCATTTGTAAGCATACTGAGGCAATCAGGAATTATACATTCTTTGCTGGCCATCAAAGAAGTAATAAAACAAAGATAAGCATACTTTCAAAGCAAATATTCCCACGGCTAAGTATAAACTGTGAGTTACAACAGCATAATCAACTATTAGAGAAAGTCTTACATCAAATACGAAGCCTGCAAAGCCAGATTTTTTACAAGTGTTTTCAAGTAAAAGCTGCTATTAGTGTACAACATATCTTGGACAACTCTACACTGCAGGCCTAATAGAAAATGAAGATAAATGCCCTTGAATAAATCCAGTTTGATGACCACAATCACAGTGAAGGCCAAGACCATGGCAAACAATCCCAGAGGCAAACACTCCAAACCATGAAGCATAAGTTCATCATCCTGTTCCAGTTCTAGTCAGTAGTTAAGAGTTTTCTACTGTAGTAATGACAAAGTAACCCAAGGTATTCCCCCACACCAAGTCCACTTTTCTAGTATTTCAAGAGCAGCACAGCACTGAATACTGCTGGGAGTGTTTATTTCTTCTAATGGACAATTCTAAGGACTCAACCAACTTTGAAGACCATACCCTGTAGTTTAGACTACAGGACCCAGGCCACAAAGGGTGATGAAGTTTGACCATTTCATGCTCCATGCTGGCATTACTGCAGTAATGTAGGTACAACCCCAAAGCTTCTACAGACACCCATACACTGCTTCTTTTTTTGTTATGAAGACAAATTACCTAAATCTACCTTATAAAGTCTGTTCCTTCATGTGAAAGCATCATTCTGCTTTCTCTAGCCATAACAATAATGCAATCCTTATTACCAGGAAAGCAAAAAGCAGCTAAAAAACAAGATGCAATTTACCAGTAGGAAGTGCAAAGTAACACAAACTTTTTGCCTGACTTTAGGGAATAGCTCAGAACCATTTCTGAAGATTTGACAATGACTTATCAGAATCCTCACATTTAAGAAAAGTAGTCCTAAAGCAGTCTGAACCAGAAAATCCTGTTCTTACATTTCCCCTCATATTCCTGTACCAAGAGTCAACCTCGTGACACATGATTTTAGAATTGGGTAGTGATTAAACACTCAACCTGCCTGTACATGATTACTGAAGATGACCTCAAAAACACAATCCAAACCCCAACAATAAAGACACAGAAGTAGAAGCACCTGGTGCTGCAGCAATTCTGTCACAATGGTCTGGCTCGGATCACTCCAGAGATGAGATTATTCATTAGCATACAATAATACAATAATGTAGGATGAAAATAAATACTAAGGGTCAAATTTAGATCTTATTTGCAACATTGTAAATGTCTACTAGACTGAGTAAGAGCAAAACAGAGGTAGAAATTTTACCTTGTGTACTGCAAAAATAAATGCTCCTGTGAACCAGTGGAAGGTGACTGTACTTTTGAAAAAAATCCCCTCTAGTTCACTGGTCTTTGCTGATATTTCTAAATTTGTGATTTTTAAAGTTTTAAAAAATATTTAAAAAATATTTTTAAAAATTTGTGATTTTAAAAATATTTTAGCAGCAATATTCTGTGCATTTATTAAGATCAGAATAGTTACTTTACAATATTGATTATCAGAATAAAGATGACTTAAGAAGTCTGAATTGTTAAGGATTGTTTAAATAGGGCTGCTAAAATGCTTTCCTGTCCCACTGTCCTTACAGCTGCATCATATGAGCAGATGTGTAATTTACCGATATGATCAACTTTTTCCTTCTGTGCTAGAGGTTTTACTAGTAATATATACATAGTAAGGAATATATATATATACTAGTTTATATATATACTAGTAATATATACATAGAAAGGAAAATTAATAAATGTACTATATTTTCCCCCTCTAAAAATACTGTCTTATATTTAAATAAACAGTCTGAAATACACAATTTTAGCAGGAAGTCTGTATTCAGCACTATAAAAAAATCAGGCCAACCCTTTCAGCATCGTATATTTAGGTTAAGATTTGCATATTTTAAATTGTTCACTTTTATTTCGTTAATGGGGGTGAATACTAAAAATCCAGCAAACCCAAACCGTTTAATTTTTGGCAATTATCCCCATGTATTTACCTCCATCACTCTTAAACAAAAAGAACCCAGTATAGGCAACAGACAATGAATTTTGCTAAACATACTCTACATTTTCACACACTGATAGACAAGTTATTCATAGAGAACAGGGAAATTTCAGTTTGTTGTCCACTGAGGATGCTTTACACCATGTTATGAATTGAGAGTTCTCATTTTCTGAAGCTGCTGTGCTTTGTAATGTAAATGCACTAATGAAAGCAATGTCTCATGACTGCAGATGAATTACATTACATGAGTGAGAATAACTACTGCAGTACTAACAAATGAATTTGGTGACTTCGGCACAATTTTTATAATGATAAATATAAGCAGCTGGTGCAGGTGTTCTCAGACAGTAGAATATACTTCTTTACGATTTCAGTTTTACTAAATTTTCTGCATAATATCTTGCATAGTCACACACAGTAAGAAGATATGAATAACACTGTATGTTCTTAAGGAGACAGCTGATGTGAAAAGTAACTTGTAAGTACAGGAAAAATATGGAAATTTTCCACTGAAACATTTTCATTTATAATTATTATCATAATTATTACTATTATTACTATAGAAATTGAGAGATTATAAAGTTTTGATGTGACAATAATAAAAGATATCCCTTTTGGAAATGTAAATATTGATTATGTAAATGAGAAGGAGTAAAGTGTAAAAACAAATTTCTACACTAAGAAATAACAATTAGGATATTATGATTGTTTAAATACCAGTGGCTCAAGACTGGTGGTGTTTGCTCTATTAAATACAGACATATTCCGAGGATCAATTTATACACATGGAGAAAATAAAACAGGAAAAAAGAATACAAATTCTAAATCCCTAAAATTATTTATGGCTGATTTTTTTGCATTTCACTTATTTGTGCATACAGTTTTGAAGCAGAGTTGATTAATATTTGATATCCTCACTACATTAGAAAGAGAGACAGGGATCTATAAATCAGTGCTTGACAAAGAGAAATTACTAATTCCATCTTCTTCCTGGCCCTCCACGTAATGGAGCCCTCCACTGGTATGGACATGGAAAGAATGTACAAGCCCAGTGATTGTCATGATAATATATTTAAGTCGCAATTGTAAATAGTCATACTTTATCACAGGCTAAATCAGAAGCTAACTTTAATATTCCATTCAAGAAAACAGGTTGGGTTTTTTTCAGTTGTTAGAAGTGCCAGATAAATTATATGCTTAGACCAACACAAAGCCGCAGAAATTTAAAATTTCAATTTAAAAAAATTAACAAATTTAAAAAAAAAAAAAAAAAACAAAAAAACAACAACTTGTTTTTAACACATTCTCAGTAGATTCTTTTCTATTTGCCACAAGGAATACAACTTCATTTTTATCTGTTTCAGACTACTTGAAGCACTACTCTACTTTTCTATCCCCACTTAGCAGAATTCATATATCTGTGTGGAATGATTTTCTGTTTTCATTTTCTTTGTCCCGCTTACCAAATATATTTTCTATCATCTTCTATTTTATCTTCTATTGCAAAATGTCATCATAGATCCCACATGTCTATCTATATATAGACATCTGCAGGCAAAATGCAATGAAGTTTTTTTTTCACTGGAATTTGTAATGCTTGATAATAGGAATGTTTCAGAGAGGCTGCTTGGTTTTGACATAGCCTTGACAACTGCAAACGCTTCTGATGAAAGCCTGCTTGGTTTCCTTCAAGCTCATATGGCTGAACTTTTGGTACATCACTTTATAAGCATTAGTTTCCACTGGAAACTAATAGGAAAATATTTATATGAGATATAGGAAGGAGGAGGAGGAGGCAGAACAGACTTGGGTGGAATAATGGCCATTGGCAATACAATACAGCCAGTAAAGGAAGAAAAACAAAGAAATGGGGGAAACAGTGATCAGGCATGAAGGTAACAAACTTAACTTTCTGTTTGCTATGTCAGACAACATCCAAGGCAGGGAAGAAGGGTGATACAACTTAGCAAAGATGTAAGTATTTCTCAGGGGTTATGAAACAGATGTTACCACTGCATTTGAACCTGTGCTTTGAACTCAGACCTGAGCCTGACCAACCTTAGCAGCTAGCTCTGCACTAAAACAATACATAATATAAAAATACATGCAAACTAAATCCAAGGAACCTCTAAGCTGGTCCAAATTAAGCTTCTCAGATATTTATCTTTTAAAATACATCTTTTTTTTTAATATAAGAATGTCTGTTTATGGCATTTATTGGCATACACCTTCATTATTGGCAAGTTATAATTTCCTCTAATGAAAAATGAAGTCGATTTGAGTTTCATCTACAATAAAATTGGCCTATTAATCTAATTTTTAGTTGTATAAGAAGACATAACTGTGTTTGATTATGCATATGACAGTGATTTACTCTTTAAAAATAAGTTCTTTTTATATTGTCAACTTTTTCACTTACTTGAGGAAAAGGAAGGGATATAGAAGCATAGACATTAAATTATTTGCCCTGATTTCTTTCCTCTTTCATTAATTTTTATGGTATCTCATGTACGTTCAACAGTTTTACTGATAGCATTTGTTTCTGATCTTTCAAGCAGTGAAAAGAGTAGAGTGCAAATAATTCCATTGTCACTGTATTTTTTTAAAGTCGCATAAAAATTGTTCCTTCCCAACATTCTATAACAGCAAAAAAGAAAAGTGTTTTTTGGTTGGTTGTTTTTTTTTTTTTTGTTTTTTTTTTTTTTTTTTTTGTAATTGTGGTTTTTCAGCTTCCTTATATATCAAATTCCCTGTAGATAACAGCCTTGTAAATTGAAGTCTAGCTGAAATGGAAAGATAGAATGGTTTCAACTCTTTGGAAGTAGATAACTTTATTTCTTAAGGATTTGAGGGGTTTGTTGATTGATTTGGGTTGGGTTTGGTTTTTGGTTTTGGGTTTTTTTTGTTGTTTTTTTTTTTAACTTCAAACGCTTTAACGTTAAATTACCTAATGTAGAAGTATTTTAACTTTGGTCCTTTTTGATGATAAGAGTTAATGGATATTATTCAGCCATTTTGCTCAGTAATTAGATTTGGAGTTCACTAATTTAAATAGTCACTGCAGTAATCTCTCTGTAGCAATTTATGCAGTGCTCTTACATTAAATTCCTGGATATGGAGCATGTAAATATTCCAGTGAGATCAGACTGTCCTTAAAAAGCTTCAGGAGGTGAGGTTGGTCATTTGAATATAAAAAACCCTATGTGAATTAACAAACCTTTAATATTTATTTTTTAATTAATAAACATTGTTTGCACCATTGTTTTAATTCTCCTCCACAGAACTATTACGTAGTCAGCAGTACTTCCAAATGAAATGCTTTGTTCTACAATCAGAATATTTGCAATCATCACATCTATCCCCAGCAGGGAGTATTTCAGGAAAAGATGAACTTGGATTTTTAAAAATCAAGGTGATTTTGACATGATATACTATACCAAGAACAAACACATTTCAGAGTCAACTGTCCTTAGTCCATTGCCCAAAGTCTTTGATTACTGTTATATATGTTCCCAATCAAGAGTCATGAACAGATGCAAATTTTACTGTTTATAGGTGTAGGTTTTTATGCCTTGCAGCTCCTGCTGCACTAGAAAAGTTTGGAAGAAATGTTTAACATGAATGGAGGGGGACTTAAATTAAAATCCAAGCAGCTGGCTATAAAGTCATTTAAAATGATGGAGAACCTAGGAACTCAGCAGTGGATACAACCAGAAATATAAGGTATGCAGAAATATATGATCCCCATCTAGAAAGCAAATACTTTTGAGAGGAGAAAGACATTTTTGATTACTTGGGAGTACAGATTAAGAGAACCACACTGCAAGCTTCCGGTAACAAGAATAGTCCCACTCTTTCCTGCCATCCTGGCATTACTGTCCCTCTGTTTCACCTTGAATCCAGAAATGTTGCACTTGCTCATTGAACCAACTGAAATTGCATAGATTAAAAAGGATTATAATTACTTTAAAAAGGCAAGTGTAAGAACCAGAAGAGATGGGAAGAAGCGCTTGGAAACATGCTGCTGGAGAAGGACTGTTCATTTTGCCTGCAGCCTGTGTTACAACAAAATCTCACCTTTACTGTTAGCAGAACAAACATGGTGTTTTTTCTTTCTACTTTTTATTTGCCTTTTGTAAACATTTGCAGCTGTTTTCTATTTACATTGTGCTATTATCTAAAACGAATCAATGTTTGTCTTCTCCTCCCCCATTCATTTCTCTTGTTCTCCAATACATAAGGCTACACTTCACTCAGTATGGCAGCCCCGCTGTCATTTTTCTTAGCAGCCTACAAAGCACCAGGCTCAGGCTGTCGTTTGAGAAAAATCTCTATGCATTATAACTTAATTACATTATTAAATCCTTTTCTATAAAACCTCTCTCAATATTTCTGCATCTGGTTGGACACTACATGCTTCCTGAAAACTTATTTTTTGAAAAAATTCTTCTGCTTGATACCAATTTCACTTGTTTTGCTCTCTGTAATTACTCAAAGGGAGGTTGCAGTGACAGGGAAGTTGCTGTTTTTTCTCAAGTAAGAAGTGATAGGAGATGAGAAACTGTCTCAAGTTGTGCCAGGGGAGTTTCAGACTTGACATTAAGAAAAACTTTTTCACCAGGGAGGTTGTCAAGCTCTAGAACAGGCTGCCCAGGGATTGAGTCACCATCCCTGGAGCTATTTAAGACACATGGATATGGCCCTTAGGGACATGGTTTAGTGGTGGACTTGGCAGTGGTGTGTTAATAATCATACTTGATGTTTGTAAGCATCTCTTCCAACCTAAATGGTTCTATGATTCACAAATTCATCCACAAAGGTTTCTTTCTGTTATCGTTTGAAGGCTTCCAAAAGCTTTCCCTGTCCATATTTTCTTAAATCAGTGCTTGTGTTTGACACTTCCCCTAGACTGCCAGCAGGCAGGAAGCATTTTGCTGTTCCTGAACTCTTGGATAACATTTTACAGATTGTGGATTCCACCTGCAGCTAAAGCTATGACAGCATAGAAACTCCCATTTTTTCCAAATGGAAAATATCTTGTATGCTACTTTAAGAATGTGTCTCTTCCTGTGATCTTTGAAGTAACCTATGATTTTTTTCTAATGAAATCTCTTACTATATTATTCAGCACACAGTATTTGCAATCTCCAGTACGTTTCACATCATATGCATGCTACAGGATGAGAATATATGGTTCTATAATGAAACCTGCATTACCCAACTAATCAGGGGATGTTGAGTGGACACCTTGCTGATGATATTCCTTTAATAGAGGTGTTTTATAACTTTAGACAGGCAATAAATTTGAAAAATTTTATTTCGGTTATTTTCCTAAAATTGTAGGGTAATATTTTGTTTCAGATTTAGAAACCCAATACATTTCAACTCTGACTTCTGGGGTCAAATGAGGAACATCACAGGCCTGAAAAAGATACAGCCCTTACTATGACATTTCCATGGCTTCAGTAGCTGAGTACTAGTGGCCCTTAAAGAGCATTCTTTAGCCCCGTGAAGAGAGGCTACTTGAGAGGTCATTTATGTCAATTACTGTCAGCTGAAACCCTTTCTGTTACTCTCTAACTTCTTTCCCCATACCTGCAGTTCTTCAGCTCCACTTGTTTCCCCTTCCCTACAAATCACTCAAATCAGTTTGACATTTTCAGTGACTACAAAACCTGCAGTATGAAATTATGAAATGGATATGAAGTATCTCACAATACACATTTTAAATATGTGCTGTACCCATGTTTTCCCAGGCTATCCAAACATATTTTTTTGCTAATTACTACACAGAAATCTAACAATGTTTGTTTAATTCTTCATTTTTCAGAAATATAATAACCAAAACAGGCTTAAAGATCTTAAAGGGAGTTTAAACATATGCTCTTTTTTCTTTTTTTTTTTTGTGAGCAACTTTTCCCTTGTCTTTAATTTCAGTCACAAAACATGAGAATCATGTGTCTGAACCCTTATGCAGAGATCCAGTTTTCAGACACTGTCTCCAAGGAATCCCAGCTAGCCTCCAGCTGCTGCTTTAAAAAGTGTCTCACTTGTAGTTTTTATACATCTAGAAGCCCTGTGTGGCTGCCTCAGACACTCAGAAGTGCATGAAATGGCAATAAGCACCAGCTTTTGGAGAAATTGTTACCCTTTGATGAGAGCCTTCTAAAAAGTTGAATAAGTGAAGTCTTGAGAGACAAAGAGTCTTTTGAGAGCCAGCTGAAAAAATATTCACGGCCAGTAATTTTTTTATAACTCATGTTACAAAAATGAAGCATTTTAAACAGCCCTACACATGGAAATTTTAGGGTGCCTTCAGTACTAGTACATCAAAAGATTTGCCCTCCATTTCATCCATGTGTTTCCATGAGCTCAGGTGAGACAAGCAGACACAAACTTTCTTTTAAGAAAGAGGAAGTGCACCACAGCGTGTATGTTAGTTACAGATACACTGGAAGAATACACAGCACAGATCCCAGATTTCTTGACTTTTCTTGATTTCATGACATGGCCTTACTTTTCCAGATCATTTGTGCAGGTTTTATAAAAGTACCACGGACATCAAGTCCCTCTCACCCTTGGTGAAACATTCAAATTGTGAAAATGAAAGAGTAGGAAATTCTGCCGAGCTATTCCTCTGAATGACAAATCCTTGGAGGGCCATTGTTATGGTCCTCTGTTAAGAACCAGTAAAAATTAACACATTTAAAAGAAGATAGAAACAAACATAAGGCACCATAATGGAAAATCTTTCTTTAAAGTTGTGCTGTTAAGAACCTTATAAATTCAGTGTAGTCCCCTTGGTAGTAATTCTAACTAGCTAGAATTTTCAGTTTTCAGCTTCAGTTTTCTTTTCTCAACAGGGTTACAAGTTAATCTCCTCTATGTTACCAGTGAGCAGGGAAAGGGATTATGAAAGTTACTCTGCATAACACACAAGGTTAATACACAGTGCAGTATATTCAGACAATATATTCTTACTTGAAGCTTTTTCAGTAAAATGATGTTATCCCTTACTTCTCTTGCCACAGGCTTTAGGGGAGATGCTTGGCATCTCAACTACACTTAAAACACTAAGTGATTTATATGAATAGGGTGTTTTGTCCAGACCAGTGAATAATTAATTATTTGTCCCTTGAAGGATTTGGGCAGCAGCAATGTCAACACTGAAGCTTTCAAGGCAGTAAGATCTCTACTCGAATTAACCATTAGACATTCACTGAAATAACAGTCTGATTTTTTTCTTAGAAAAAGGTCAGTGTTATGAAAATCTAGTTACCTTAAACAAAGTACAAATTACTAGATCTTTAATAATGTAGAAAAGTAGCACTGCATAGGTATATGAGGTTTTATATACAAGCTGAGGAGATAGCTGAACATTTCTGAGCTTGTCTGGGGCAGGGTTCTGAAACTGTCCTTTAAAACACACCCATCCCTACCAAAATTTGTACTTTTCTTTATCATGTATTGGGTTTCTAAATCTGAAACAAAATATTACCCTACAATTTTAGGAAAATAACTGAAATAAAATTTTTAAATTTCTACAATTTCAAGTTTGTTTTTTTTCTCCCAAAAAATGCTTTTATTACAGAAACTTACCATAGTAACCACTCAGAAGAAGAAATATACAAAAAATTTAGACATTATTACTATGATGATAGTAATTAATTCCATCACACAAGGTTGCATCCTTTTTTCAAGTGAAACATTGTCTTTGAACTACTCTTACTTAGCTTTTATGCTGTTCTTTCAGTTATTGCTTCAGAATTTTGTGTATTTGACCTAAGTTCTGGATATTCTGTCATAAAAAAAAACATGCACTGAATAGTTTTGGGGGTTCAAGTCAGTTAGTATGAGTGTAATTAATTCCAGTTTACAACTGTTCATGTAATTTGATATTTTAAATGAAGTTTCAATTGAATTGCAGGTCCTTTGGGAAGATGGACTTAAGAACTGTTATTTTCAGAATTTCTGTGTTGAAAAAACACAGAACTTGAACTTGAAAGGAGTCAAGAGTCTGTATCAGTGGAATAAAATGCAAAGGCTTCAACAGAAAGTAATTACTCTGTTTCACTGTTTTATTTCTTAGTGTGTTTTTACTAGCCACAAATGAAAGCCGGGTAAAAACCTTCTTAAACATGATAATTTCAAAATTTTATAGAGGAATCTTCCTTTCTAAAGTCACCTTTTCAAATTAATAACTCCAGAGGTAAATTATAAACAGTTCATTCTGCTGTAGAATATAATTATCTGGAGAAAAAAAAAAAAAAATCCAGGGAAAGAGGATTGCCAAAACATTCAAGTAAATGGCTTAATCTCTTTCACCAAACTAAATGTAATTTTCAATACACCCATCAGAAAGCAAGTTTCTTTCATTATGTCCTGAACCTGAAATAGTATGAGAAGCCTTATTTTCCCCAGTTTGGCACACTGACCTAAATATATCTGAGAAAAACCCAAGGGACCTAGTGACAGCAAGATATCACATAAATGAAAATGACAACTTGTAACTTAGAATTCTAAGAAGAACATTTCACCTTTCCCTTAAGATTCAATAAGTATGATTTTGCCCCTAAATATAACTGAGTTAGAGCATAAGAAGTTAAATCTCAGCCACCATAACTGTTATAGCCACTAACATTTGATATAATGAAATTAAGTAACATGCCAGTTAAATAATTGTTATTTTGATGTAACCCAAATGTTTCAAATGGTGAAGGTTTAGATTGGAAGAACAATGTCCTTCTCCTGCAACTATTAAAAGAAAAAATATTACTATAAGGAGAAAAATAAAATGTTGGAATCTTCAATTTGAAAACATGCTCATTAATCATTCCTCATTAATCATAAAATCACAGAATCATTTAAATTTGAAAATACCTCTTAGATAATTGAATCCAACCATTAACCCAGAACTGCAAGCCCCTCAGTAAATTATGTCCCCAGGCACATGTGTCTACATGTCTCAAATACCTCCAGGGATAATGACTCAGCCACATCCAGGACAGAAGAGAATAACTGGGAGTCCATCCCAATTGCTGGGTCAGACTTTCTGCTGAGGCTGAATCCTCTGCCCCTTGGCATTTCTTCATGCTACAAGACCCAGTGACATTCTTAGACAGAGTAAGCAAGAGATAAAGGGACCTTGAATTAGCACAAATGACACAGAAGCATATCTATTGAGGGCATGCAAAAAATTCTTGCAGAGTCACATAAGTATTGTTATCAGCACAACATTTGTATTTCTCTGTTAGTTGGAGTAGAATGATACCTCATGTTCACTGGGCACTGTATCTTCTCCACAACATGACAGAGAAAATTAGCCCTCACAGCAAAGAAAAATTCATTTTCTTAATGAATTTGGACAGTTATTTTGTTAAATGCCCTGGCACCTACACTAGAGGTTGCTCTTTAAAATCCTGTAAATTAACAAGAGTAATTTTTAATGAGGAACATTGGATTATTTCAGGTATTGACTTTGTTACAAATGAAGCACTTAGCAATAAAAGTTCGAGAAATCTTATTTTCTTATAGTTGAGCCATGTTCTAAAAAAATTCTAAAAAAAAAAATTTAAAAAGTATATATGGGACTTTAAGAAGAATAAAAGTCTGTTGCAAAAATCTGAAAATCAAATAGTTTTCTTAATGTAAAATCACTGAAAATTTAAAACAGGATCAAAATAGAAACTAAGCAACAATGACAAAATGTTTCAAGATCCATTCTTCACATGATACACTCATGTATAGTTCTGTGTCCTATAAATCCATAGTCAAGGAGATATACCAGAACTATGTCCGTTCTCATGTATATAAGAACTAGACTGATTGTTCAGAAAGATAAATATAATTTTTAAAAATTAAAAGTAGCCATTTTTTATAGTAACTTAGAAGTGTACAGAGAAAAATATATTTTATACCATAGTCTACTGTACAGTGCATTTAATATATATTAGAAATTCCAAGGCAGACACCTTCTTTTATCAAATCTATGCCTACAGATATATTGATTGTGGATAGAAATATAAACCACCTCATTATATGTTAAAATCACTTTCAATACATATGTACTCCATCATACAATAACATGAAATTATATCTTTATTTCTAGTGAAAAAAACCTCAATAAATTTTTCAATATATTTTATGGCCTACAACTCTGTTTTTTTTAAGACAGTATTATGGAGATCTTACCAGTTTGTTAACTACATACATTTGCAGTTATCATATAATTTGCAGTGGTGTGGCATATTTTTTTACATATTTTACTTGGAAATTTCTGTGGCACCAATGAACTATGTGTTGTCAGATATCACATTTTTAATGATAGACTGATACACTGAAATGCTAAATTTAAAGTCTGTGTGTTACTCATTTTTTTCTGACACTGAAGAAATTAAGGAGGAGTTATGCTCTGAACAATCTTCAGTGTTTGTGCCCTTGAGACAAACATCATCATGGAAGCTACACAAGTACTCAAAAGCCTGGCAGTTTGAGGTGTCATTCTGAATTTCTAGTCAGAGTTGAGTACAAGGTCAGAAGTTACTGCAAGGAAGAAATTATTTTAACAGAATAGCCAATGATATCATTTCTGACTGATGACTTATGCCTAGATCTTGGGAAGTTTACTGATAAATCTATAAGGACAAACTTTGACAAGTCAGTCAGAAAGTCAACGGTGATTCTACTTGACACCATTTCAGGCAAAATGTTGATGTCAAAGGTCGACTCCTTGTAACACTTTACATTTCCTGAAGTGGTGCCTGTTCCTCTTTTTGGCAGTTCTCAGACTAGGGACTTTCTTTCTCTCCACAATTGACTGAATTGAGAGAAATAACACTTATACTGAGTCACCCAGAATGTTAGAAGGCTTTATTTTCCTCCTCCCCTGAAGAAATGAGTGATAACTTCTTAAAGATGAATGCATTAAAATGTAACAGCCTTATTGAAAAGAAATGCCTGATAATTAAATTCAACTATTCAGCTGGAAAAAACCCCACACCAAACAACAAAAACAAATGTGTTTTAAATGCCATTTTTCATTTTACTGACTAGATTTTATTTTCTAACTTTTCTTAGTTGTGTATAAATTTGCATGTGCATACATTTTACATTTGCATCTACACAGAATCTACCTTTGTGATAAAACTGCATTCTTGTAAAATAAAATAAAAAGTACTTTTGCAAAATATCATCCAGCATAGTATGCAGGAGTAATAGAAAGAAATAATGATGTAAGAGTGAACTTATTTTCAATAGCATTTATTTATTCAGGTTTTGTAGCTTGGGGATTTACAAAGCCCCTGTTAGTAAATAATTCATGATTGTCATTAGAATTTTTTTTTTTTTTTTTGTACTATATCCAAAAAATATAATTTGCAATTCACAAACAATGGATAAAGATCACGTTTTAACCACTGCTGTCGCCTTCTTTGCCTTTTTTTAGTCTTGGGCTACAAGTGTAACAAGGGTAACATCTGGCTATTCTCTGAAATAATATATTGTTGAGCTTTCTTTAATAACAGCCATACAAAATGCCAGTGTTATACAAGATACACCACTGTGTGTATTTCATCAATTTACATTTCACAAAGTACACACTTCTCTAAAGGAAATTGTATTCTGATGCTAATAATATATGATTTCAGAAAAATCTGAATACTAAGGATAAGGGTAAGTAGAAAATGATGCAAGAATCAGCGTGGGGCTAATAAAGGCAGTTTACAGCAATTATACTGACATAGTATCTCTTTTTGTAATCAGAAAATGCTCTTTTGGAGAAAAGACAGGCAGTAGATTTCACTTACCTGGAGTTCAAGAGACATTATTATGCTAAGCCACCAGAAACCAACAATATGTGCATTGGGAAAACTTTGATTAGTGCACTAGGACTTACAAAAAATTGAAAAATGTAGCAGGACTATTCCTGATTTATTTCAAGATCAAAACTGAAATTGTACTGATTTGATACCTTCCTTAGTGACTACCCAAGTAATAAGAGCACACTGATGAAATATATTTGACACTAAGTTACTAGAAACAGAAAGGAGTTAGAATGACAATCTTGAAGGAACTGCCCAATCTACATCACTAAAGTCACAGAAACTGAACTCAGAGTATACTGCAATTTCTGTCATAATGACAAAACTGAAGAAAAAATAAGCAGAACAAAGCATAGCTGCATATAGAAAGCAAACCACTCTCAGCCCTGAATATACTGAAAAAGAATTCAACAAAACATTTTCTTGCTTTGAGGGGAGAAAAGTTAATAATAGTGTTGATAACATATTCATTGAGATAAAGTTGAATGCAACTTATATTGCTACTGCTTGTATATTTTGAACTAAAGCAATAGTTTATTCTAAATGAATAAGCAGATGCAATCAGTTTTATGAAAAGCCACTGGTTTCCTGCTCTGCTCAAAGATTTAAACATAGCTTTAACATAAACCATGGAAAACTGGGTTGTACTCACATTTTTAATAATATATGATTTATCACCAACTGGATTTTGCGTTAGTATGCAGTTGGTTTGTTTTTTTTTTTTTTCTCCTGTGAGCAGCAAGACACTCTTGTATCTGGTGGTCTTAGCAAAAAGTGCAAGCAGAATATTAAATAGTCTAGGTTTCTTCTTTTTTAATGCAGACAAACATCCATTCATATAAAAATCCTCAGGAATGGTCACCTTAAAGCTATCTGTTTTCCTTAGAAATGACAGATTTTTTTTTTATTGTTATTATTTTATGTTGAAGAAAAGCAATATAAACAGGCTTAAAACCCTGAAAACACAAACTGCAATATTTGTACCCAAGAAAGTTATCCTGGTGGAAATATTTTAAAAGGCACAAATAAAAGTATGTGCTTAGAGCCCACTGAAAGCAGTGATGTAGAAAATGTGTGTGGACAGAAATATGAGGAAGGACACATTCAGGACAGGGGCTGCCTGTACATTTTTCTTGCAGACTCCAGCACCTCATCATCTACAAAGGTGTCACAGCTCAACCCACACGAGAGACCCACAGTGTTTATACCTCCTCTGCCTTCAGTTTGTGCATGCAGTCTCCTGAAATCATGACACAAAACAGCGTGTTGTCATTTTAGTATTTAACTTATATAAATGTGTAATATTGATGGGGCAATCCTTGGCAAGGGTCCATAGGGCTTTAGAATAGAACAATGCACAGGGACAATGAATTAGTGAGGATATTCAACAAATCTTTCAGAGCAGTAACACATGGCAGCAAAATAAAAATATAGCCACACTGTTAATACTTTATAATGTCCACAATATTAATTTCTGACCAACGTCAACATTTCAGTAGGCTGCCAACAGAATCACTTAGGCAAAGAATACACTGAAAGGAAAACAAAAATCTTGAAAATGTTAGAATGAAAATTGTCAGAACATGAAGATAACAAAAGTGTGTGTTTGGATGAGGGGATGGAGGTTAATATTTACTTAAAATTGTCTCACTACAAGAATTTTGCATAAAGTGGATATGTAAAGTCAAATTGCAGCAAGAAATGGACGGAAAACAATGAGACTTGACCAGCAATGATTTTAGAGGATTCTTAGTCCATGTTATTGCTTAAAAATCGCTAAAGAAGGAAGAAACCACAATGCCTTGACTAAAACTTTTTCTTTTCATTGTTTCTTGCGAGTACTTAGTAAAAACACTGTTCAAGCTGAATACTATATAACAATTTCATTATTTTTTAAAATCTTTAAATTAATTTTGCATCAAGTAAAAAAATCCCAGTATATACTCTTCTTCTTTCTGACTGAAAGACAGAAAGACAAGAAAGAGCAGAGAGGAGAAAATTATAAGCAGGAGAAAGATGAAATGAAGATTCAGTTTAGCTTTTCATTTTGATTAACCTGTAGACTGGAGCTCAAATGCTCTGTTAGAATTTATAGAGGTCTGAAAGATAGATGAATCTTTGCACTTTATTCAGCTGAAATACTGAACCCAGTTTCAAACACTGCCTCAAGAAAGATGAAGTGCTGTAACCCTAGTGAAGAAGCAGCAGAAAAGAAGAAAAGATCAGAGGCCTAGAAAACATAACCCATGTCCTACAAAAGAAAAGAGGAAAAAATAGGTTTAAGTACATAAAGGATCATTGGAAAGAGGACAGGAATAATCTGCATAAAGCATTAACAGACCTTTAAATTGGCAAGAAAGTTTCATGTTAGGCATTAGGAATAATGTTCAGCCACTGAATAAGCAAAACTGTAGAAGTGATTGCAAAGGCTGTGATCTGCTCAAAGAGAGAGATAAAAATCTGTGGGAAAAGACTCAGGTTCAGTGATGTTGTGGCAAGGAGCAAATGAATCATATTAACTTTCAGGATCCCATCCAGCTCCTGGGATTTTTTTGTTTTAGGCAAGTTAAGAGATATCAAAAACAATTAATCAAACTTAACATATAAGAAACCTTCACTATAACTGAAATCTTGGATTCATACAGAATTTTCAAAATACAATTAGCCATTTTAAACCACTTTTATATGTCCATTGACATGAACCCAATGCCTTTATATTAATGAAAAACAAATCGGGAATCAATTACAATTTTATTTTATTATATATACATTTGTACTACACTAAGTCAGCATTAATTTAAATTTTAGGCTTTTTTAAACCAAAACACTACACTATAGTCATCATTTGTTACAATCTTCTTGGATTTTTTAAATGATTTTCATCTTTGACATGACAGACTTCAAGGGCTTTTTGTGCCATTAAATGCTGTAGGGATAATTGATATTAACTATAAGTTCTTAGAAAAAGTAATGAATTTTATCCCAACTGCTGAGCTATCTCTACTAGATCCATTTACTAAAAATTCCAACTTCAGAGTCAGAGAGAAAATATCAATTTATAAATTTTTCTATAAAACATATTTTACCACTAAACCTAGATTCACTACCATACATTTCTTTCTCACATGTCAGGTAGCTGTAGACAGGCTTCAATAAGCATTTGTCAAAAATTTTGAATTGTATCCTCAATCACATGATTAAGAACCAGATTTTATCAAAAGCTTGAGAGACTGTAAGTCCAAATTTGTATCTTCTAAATGATAATTTCATTTTCTAAAAAGCATAACTTTACTTCTTCACACTCATGAAAGATGACATTTTAGATGTACATTTTCAAAGATAATTATTTTACTGTTCAACTATCACACAACAAAAAACAAAAGGCTTTGTCTCTGCAGTGAAGAAACATAATGTTGATATAAAACCTCAGTCCACATCTTACTTCTGATATCCTGCACAAAATAAACCATGTAACATTCACCAGAATGGGTTCCATTTCTCAGTCAATCCCCTAATCTGGGCAATTGTGGTTTAGAATTTGAGAGACTCACTAAGAACTGCACCAACTCCCAGACAGAAATACTATAACCACTGACTGGTAGTTAAAAAAACATGGGTAACAATATAAGAAAATAATAAATATTCACATATTATTTCCAGCTAGTTCTTTTCTTAATTAAAAATGTGTAGATTTTTTTCATGTATGAAGCCCACCTTCATGTTTCAAAGCACTAAATCCTCATTCTAGTCCATTTCTCCATAGAGATCGGTATAGAAATTCCTTATAAAGTCATGTGTTCCTTAGCAGGATAAGGCTTTTTCCATTACAAAAATCACAGACTTAAATCACATTAAAATCCTCTTCTTCTTTTTGTTAGGCATTTATGCAAAAGAAGCTGAACACTCTCTGGCATCTTGTCGGCTTGTTTTGTTGCTGCTTCTACCTTTCAAAGAAGCATTACAAAACACGGTCTCCAGAATTTCTCCCTTTACTGTTCAAAGTCTGAATCATGATTAACCTTGCCTTTGAAGTACAAGGCACATTTACAATAAAAGACATGAAGACATTAAAGAAAAGAAAAAGTTCTCTTTTTAAGGTGAAAAAGAAAATACTTCCATCTCCCTGTGTTAGCATCCATTTTTCTGTCAAGTGCTTGCGTTTGTTGAGTACTCTCAAGATTTTGTAGAATTCCAGAAAAGGCATTAAATACTCTTTCTGTTTTAGTCATGAAGAAAAGCGGGAATAAGGAAGTAAACTGATTTGTTTTAGACTACACAGCAAAGTGTAGAGCTAGATTTAAAACTCAAGGCAGCTGTCTAGAGTTATTGGGGAAAATAAATCATCAGAACAGTAAATTTGACAAAACTGGATGTTTCCTATAGTTAAGGAGTAATTTCAATTAATTTCTTGTTGGAATAACCTGACATTTTCTTTTAAAACTATCCTGTGTCACGGAATCATAGAACAGCACAGATTAGAAGAGACTTCAAAAAATCCAATCTTCCATGGGAAAGGGAGCCTTGATGAGATTATCAACCACTTTGGCCTATCCCAGCTTGAAAACCTCCACCAATGGGGACTCCACCCTGTCTCTGAGAGTTTGTTGCAGTGAATGATGGATTTTACTGTAATAAAGTCTCTTCCTTATGTTGAAATTATGTCCTGTTTCATCTTTTTTAATTAATAAATATGCCTCTGCTCATTCCAAGCATGATTTTTCAAATCAGTTAAAATGCATGTTATTTTAATTAGTGACAATGTATAAATATTTGAAGTGAAATATAATTACTCAACAGTTCAAAACAACAGATTTTTTTCATCCTTATTCAGCAAAACCAAAAACTTTAAGTCTCAGATTCTCACAAAGAAGCAAAATTATTTGTCTAATGTTTGTAGTCAGCAGTTGATGTGAGTTTAGGGCTACATACTTCTAAACACTTAGACATGAGTTCACATTTTTTGATTACAAAAAGACACAAGAAAGACTTTCAATTGAGGCTGATTTTTGAAGTAGCTGTGTTAATTGGTTACATGTATGTTTGCCACATTCCATAGGCTTGCTGACATGACAGACTCTCTTTGGTGAGCAGCAATTTGTTATAATACTAAGGAGTTTGGAAAAGCTTAATATACTTTTGGGAACACAGAAATACAAAAGCTTTTGCAATACAGTTTGTGTATTAGTGTTCTGTCACACAAACCCAGCCTTTACAAGTGGAAAGTTGAGTACAAACCAAATATTTGAGTCATGCAAAATTACTTATTTCCCCTTATTAAAGAATCATAGAAAGTCTTGTGTTGGAAGGCACCTTAAAGATCATATAGTTCTGTACCTTTCACAAGATCAGATTTTTCAGAGCTGCATCCAGCTGGCTTTGAACATTTCCAAGGACGGAGAATCCACAGCTTCCCTGGGCAACCTGCTTCAGTGCCTCACCACTTGAACGGTAAAGGATTTCTTCCTTACATCTAATCTAAACCTAGTCTCAGTCTGAAGCCATTCTCCCTTGTCCTGTCACTACATACTGCTGCAGAGAGTCTCTCTTCATCTTTCTTATAGGCTCCATTCAGACACCACAAGGTTATTCCAAAGTCTTCTCTTTCCTAGGTTGAACAATCCCAATTCTCTCAGCCTTTCCTTATCTGAATTTAACACATCCTAGTGCTTCAGTTTTATACCAAAATTGAACCTTAGGTGTACTAAGGTAATTACAAATATGTCTGCATTTAAACTGCTATATTGTTGCTCCTTTTAGCTAAGAAGGAATTTTGAAAACATATTTTAAGGGGTAACGGTTGCAGTATAATTATTCATTTGGTACCCACATTTCTTCAGTCAAAACTAGTACTGTCAGTCACTGACATTCGTTCTGCTAAGGATTTACAGTTGTAAGTCATGTCAGGTAAGTGGAACTGCTCACAGACAAAATGGCTAAATCCTAAAGAAGTGCCACAAGGCTCCTGGATCAACTCGGAACAAACACTGCAAAGATAAACAGGATTTAAAAGATACTGCTGAAGTGTGTTGCCCAATGTTGTGTTTTCTGTATCAGGACTTGAAAAGTTGATTCCTCAGAAAAGAACTATGGTTTGCATATCAAAACCAAGAAAAAATGTCTCAGAACTTCTCCTTGCATAAAGATGCTTGATTGGATATAAAAATCCATAAATTTTTAAATCCATTGCATTAAAAAAATCCATTTTAAAGTGGTCACTACAATACAAAGTACCCTTAAAACAAACCACAAAAACTATTTAATAATCTCCTCTTTATCAGAAGAAAGTCAGCTGTTTTGAAAAAAAATCCAAACCAAACCAAGAATACAAATGAAAACACATAAGAGACGTAAATGTTTGAAGACATGACTATGTGAGTGAGATGTTCATGCATATAACACATTTCTATGCATATAAAATGAGAATAATACTGTAACTGAGTGCATCAACAGCACAGCAAGAGCATATTGCAACTCTGTCATTTCTAGTTTTTCAAAACTCGCCTGAAGCACATAGGTTTCTAACGTACCTTCTGTAGTTAGTGGCGTGCACATTTCATTTAATTACATCTGTGAATATTTACTGGGTTTAGAATGTGGTCAATATTTCCCTAAAATAGAACATATTTACATGCATAAATATATTCTAAACAAACATCTAACTTCCTACAAGATAGGTCTAGGATTTTAAAGGTTTTGCTTATAAGACTGAATTAATTTTTAGTATGTGGAAATGCCCTAGTATTCAGCAACAAGCATTTGTCCAAGAGAACATGTCTGCTCTTGAGGTTCAGGGAGACTCATGTTTTATCACATGGAAGATTTGAATGTTTTGCACTTGTGAAGATGTCTTCTCAGCTCCTGTTGTAGATATATTCTATTTGCAAAACAAACTTTTAAAGCCATCTGAGTAACTTCTGCCATTTTTGGCAGAATTAGGAGAGAATGAGAACATTTAATAGACCACCCTACCCAGAGAATTTAATTAGACCATCACTCAAGACTTTTTCCAAGGTTCCTCTAGTGATGCTAAAACATTAGGGTTATGACCTGCTTTTAAAAGTAAAACTTTTGTACAAGAACAAAACTAACCCACAAGGTCAGCTGAAAGTCAAGGCAAATGCTGAACATATGGGATACATTGTTATATGTCTTTCCAGAAAGATGCATTATTCCTTCACAAACACTCATAATAGAAGGAAAATAGAAGTTTTTAAGAGCTACAGGATGAATAATTTTAGATGCAGTCAGTGTTCTGGTGATATATTCTTAATATATATTTATGGCTCTGGCACTTTTCAATTATAATCAATATTGGCTAATGTAGTCTGGTATAATTCATTGCAATTATAGCTAAAGAACAAACAACATTATATTTTGTTCCAAATTTTTGCCTGAACAGTTCTGAGTAAATGATTTCAAAGAATGTCTTCACCCAGGAAGACATTCTGAAAGTGTAGACTCTGTAGACTCCAAAGCCTTAGATTTGCATTAAAATAATTGAGTCTGATCCTCTGTATAATATCTCTGATCAAATCATTGGCAAGAAAGTATTAGGATATTTATAATGCTGTTCTTGATAATATCAGTGTTGATATAGAACAAAACAGATATGCTGCTGATTGTCTTTTACTGTTAAATCAGTCAATACATGTTGGACCAGTTTGTGACCAGCTACTAATGCAGAGCAAAGTAAGCAAGCAGTTTCACAAAAGTAAACATGGGTAGACTTGCCTGAATTTACTGAAACGCTAGTATTCTTCATACAAAATGAAAATATTAGGGAAAAAATGGCTAAGATATAAAAATTCCACTTAGATAACCATTAAACATCAATTATGCAAAGTTATCTTGGTCATAAATTGACTGAAAAATTCTAAAAATTTACCTCAATTATTTTTCTTAAATGCACATTAGAAGTATCTTAATTCAAACGAATGTTTGTCTTGATTTTCAGATTTTTTACTATGATCTGCCAATGTGTGTGTTTTTGAATTCTGAGAATGCATCTCAACCATCTTTTACCACAGCTTTGACCTTTAACCTGCAGTTCTGCTTCGAATGTAGACCAAATAAAACAAAAAAAAAAAAAATTGCCTCTACATTGTAATTAATCCATTACTAGCTATAAAATTTCTTGTGAGAATGCTAATTCATAAATTAAATAAAAAGTGACCTGCTACAATATGATGTTTCAAAACTAAGAAAATAATATATCAGAAAGGAAAAACAAATGTGGAACTTCAGCAGAGTTGCATAGCTAAAAATCCAGGTTTTGGGGATTTTCTTATTTTTCTTTCTTAACTCTAGAGTGCTTCAGAATTGTGATCTTACAAAAAATATGTTGCTTTAGGTTAACCCAGATGGCAAAGTTGAAGAACTGACCCAATACTAAAAGAAACAGGAAGAAAACAATACTGAAGAAAGAATACATATAGAGTTCTATGAGATGTGACACTTTGGTGACAAAGCTCTTTTTTTTTTGGTTTGAATTGAAGGTTACTGTGCATCTTCCATGAAATATAAGGTATTGCAATAAAGACTGCACAAGACAATAGGATTACAGTTTCAAACTTGATTTGCTTTTTTTCTGCGAAATTTAGTTTTACTTCATTGAAACTCTGGCTCAGGCATGTATGCTAAGAATATGAGAAATGAAGTAAAAAAGCCTACTCTTTCCTTTTGTTCCTCAATGAATAACACCATGTCACTCCTTACTAGTGGAAAGCTCTTGCTGTGGGCACTGGACCTGAAGGTAAGATTCCCAGGAATTAACTGAAACCTGAACTGGATGTACAGTGTTAACATGAGGTCATAGGTGGGGTTTACTACTTTTTCCACTTTATCAGAAAGAAGGAAATTTCATATGCTGTGTACCATGTCAGTCAGTCATTTTTCATCCAAAATGTTATTAGGCAGAAAAAAAAACCCAACAAACACATTCATAGCCTAACTACTTACCTTGAAATATCACTTGGAATTCAGAAATATAAAATGTAACTCAGTAATTCAAAATTACTTCAGACATTGAGATTAAAAATAATAACCATATTATCTCCCTGCAAAATATGAAGTCATAATCAAAGAGGATTATTAATTCCTTATTTTAATACAAACACACATTAGTATCAACTGTAATTTTCTTAGTCAGTTGTCAGAACTCAAGACTATCCTTCCAGCACATCCTCTTTCCCTCCAGTTCTTAAAGAAAATGAGTCTACAGAAAGAGCAACCTGGTCTGAAAAGATTTGGTTTTCCATTTCTGATTCCAGGCAAATACACCTCATAAGTTATATTCCTTCACATCCATATGTCACCTCAAAAGCAGAGTCATCTGAGCCACTTAGTTAGTTTGCATATCAAACTCCACTTACAACACCAAACATCCCAATTTCACTGACCACTCTGATACAGTGCCTAATTACTCTTGTGGGGATATTTTTTCCTTCTATCCAGTTATACCAGCCTTTCACAATTCATGATCAGGGTCCTCTCTCTGAGAGCCTGTCTCTCTCTTCCTGTAAGTGAGGATAGATTGGTGCTAGGGTTTATAGATGGCTGCTAGGGTTTCCCACAGCTGTCCCTCCTCAAGACTGTGCAAACTCCAATCCCCCAGCCTTTCCTCACAGAGTAAGGTCTCAACACCTTAATGACCATCTTACTTACCAACACTCAATACACTGAATGCTGTTGTCTGTCAATATCACTCTTACACTGTGTATCCCCAAACTGGATACCTTCTGTGAGATACGGCCCAACCAGTAAAGGGGAATAATAATTCAAATTACGTACTGCCTCTGATTGTGTTGGTACAGCCCAGGATGCTCCTAACCTTTGTTGGTGCCTGGTCACACTGCTGCCATGCATTTACCAGCTAACAGCAACAAAAGAGAACAGAAAAACTCAGATTTTTAATTTTTTTTTTTTTTTTTTAATTTCTGCTGTTTGTAAATGCAACCGAAGTGAACAAAACTACTTTGAACTTCTGAAAATTCAAGGCCCCTATATAATTAAGGTTAGAAGACTAATTAAAAACAACAATCCATTTTCACATACTTATTGTAATTTCAAAACATCCTGTTCTCTCACTCTTTCTTTTATTTTCTTCAGAATCTTGCTTTCACATTCCCTCAGAACTGCAACCTAATTTCTCAAGGTGTACAAGGAAGGGGTAAAGTGAATTACTGAATTATTATATAATCAACTATGGACCCATTAAAGGATTCAGCTTATATGATGTTGGGTAAGGCAGAATCATCAGTTTTAATGTATTATTCCACAATGCGAAAATTAATACATTTTCCTTTTATTTTCTCATGGATATCTGGATAGACATCACCCATCACTAAAGGATATGAAAAAATGTATAGAGAAAGCTCTGATTGCCTTCAATCATAACAAATCTGCATTTTTTGTAGAACTCAGAGTATTTGCAGAAAGCTGCCTAAAACCTGCTTGCTACTTCCTGTGGATCACTGGCCGATGAGAATCAGTTTGTTGGTTGGACTTGTTTAGTAGGCTGGGTTTTTTGAACATATATTTTAATAGTATCAACTACAAAAATTTACTGTGCAAAATAAAGACATTGTTAAAACTTTGAACTTTATGCAGTCAGCATGCTATACCTTGGAACCATGTTTAAAAGGCATGAGATTTCCATTAAAAAGATAGAAGAAATGAAAAAGGAAGAAGAAAGGAAACATCATCACCCTCTGTGGTGCCTTTTCAGCTGACTGGTTACACTAATTTCAGCCTGTTCTTGGAAAATAACATGCTATAATTTGCTAAGTACCATTCAAACATAATTTAAAAACCCCACATGTTTAGCAATATACTTTCAAGAGTGAACTATCTGAACAGATACATCAGGAAGAATGAGGTGTTTTATCTTCTTAGGTTTTTTTTCCATTCCTAATGTACCCCTCCTTAATATGGACATTATCAGAAGTAACACATTGCATATAGTGTTCTAGATTTCTTTACTACACACAGGAGATAAATTAGTATAATGTTTTATGTCAGAATGGTATTTTAGTATTCACTGCTTAGCTATTTTTAAGCTGAAAACACAACCGATAGAAAAAAACCCAAAACCCTCAGAACCTCATATAATACTTTTCTACCTGAAGCAACAGACTGATCAACAAAGCCCTACAATAGAAAACAGGTCTGAGAAGATGGGCACAGTTCCTCACAAAACTCTGAACAGAATCTAGGGAGTGTCCACAGCAGTTGTGAAGAAAGCTGAACTCATCTTGATGCCAAGGAGACCAGAGGGTGACCTTTGCTGTAAAGAGCTGTATTGGCTGAGTGGGTCGATGGGTTGGACAAATGCTCTTCCCTAAAACAATCTATAGAAAGCATTCCCATCCTGAGACAGCCAGACCAGTATACAGACAGCTCAACACAGAGTTTCAGAACTGAACAACCAGCAAGAAGGACCTTGAAAACAGCAACAGATTTGAGCTGGCACCAAGCCATGTGTGCCTCCCAAGCAACTGAGGACATGCAGCATCATGATGGCAGGAAACAGAAACTGGCAATGGGAATCACATGAGCACTGGGGTTCAGCTGTGCCTATACTGCAATTGCTATACCACATTTGTGTCGTGGTTTTGGTACACAGCTGGATCAAAATCTTATGTAACATCAAATGCCTTCCAGTGAGTAAATTTGGTATTAAAACCTTAAACCCTCGTCATGTGGAATATGTAAAAGAACCCAGTCAGAAAGTATTGGAATCCATACAAACATGCAAAGGCATAAGGAAGAATAAGGAAGTGACCTCTTCTTAAGGAAGAATAGACAGTGACCTTTCAAAGTAAACAAGCAAATTACCAACATTATCAATCATTCTCTTAAACACAAATTTCTTGAAAGAGCATCAGTAACAAATTATCCTTTTACTGGCACAGTAAAGGATGGTGATGAGAGGGGAAGAAAGCTGTCAGAGGGAAGACTTAAGTAAAATAAGGTGGATTGAGAGCAACCCTGAGGAGAAGGACTGGAGGCTACTGCTGAACAAGAAGCTCAACAGGACCTGACAGTGTCTGCTCACAGCCCAGAAGCCAAACATGCCCCAGGCTGCATCAAAACAATGTGACCAGAAGGCTGATGGAGGGGATTCTAACCAGCTATTCTACCCTCTTTAAAGGTAAGACCCCACCTGTAGTACTGTGTCAACTCTGGGCACCCCAGAATTAGAAGGATGAGGGCCAGCTGGAAAAATTCCAGAGGAGGCCACAAAGATGGTCAGAGTGCTGGAGCACCTCTTACATGGAGGTTGAGAGAGTTGGGGCTGTTCAGCCTGGAGAAGGGAAGGCTCTGGGGACACCTTATAGCACCTTCCAGTACCCAAAGGGAGCCTACCAGAAAGATGGAGTGGAGCATTTTACAAAGGAATGGCTTCAATCTGAAAGACCTCACATTAGATTAAATAAAAGGAGGAAAACTTTTACTGAAAGTGTGGAAAAGCACTGGAAAGGGTTGTAAAGCATCATGGTGGTGCTGGGTTGAGAGTTGAACCTGATGATCTTAGAGTTCTCCAAACTTAACAATTCCATGATTTTGTGATCTTTGATCCCCTTCAACCCAAATCATTCCATGATTCTAAAGTGAATGAAAGTCCTGCTAAATTTTGCCAGCATTTCCAAGTTAGAGATGTAGGTGCCTGTATTCAGATGATTACAATTTCTCAGATTCACAAGTTTAAGGAAACATGAGCTTCTAAAGACAGTAAACAATAAAACTTAAAAATATGAACTCCATGTGTTTAACATAACACTAGCTTCTACTCTACTGTGTAGGTGAGTGGGAAAAAAATTACCAACATTTTATCCAAAATAGTTGAGTGTTTCTCACTCTATTCAGAGCAGGCATGCTAACAGAAAAAAAAAAAAAAAAAAAAAAAGAAAAAGGCTATACTAACTTGAAAGGATAAATTTTGAGAAGACAATCAGAATCTAATAGCTTAATATGATATAGACAGCCTTCTCACAGTTTTAAGTTTTAATGTGTCTAAAGTATTTTGTTTAAAGTTAAAAGACACAAACAAAACTTGAAGGAAAAAGAAAAAGAAAAAGAAAAAGAAAAAAATAAAAATAAAAATAAAAATAAAAATAGAAAAAGAAAAAGAAAAAGAAAAAGAAAAAGAAAAAGAAAAAAAGAAAAAGAAAAAGAAAAAGAAAAAGAAAAAGAAAAAGAAAAAGAAAAAAGAAAAAAAGAAAAAGATGCATGTCATACTAAAAAAATTGTGAAACTTGAAATGCATTTCACAGTACCCCACAGTACTTGATGCCAGTGCCATAAAAATACCCACATACCCACATTGTTTTTCTAATTTTTCTTGAAAGCTTTTGATATATTCTTGTAATGCCACAGGCTAAAGCTTTGATCTTTGCAAAAACTTTAAACAATACCATATTAACTATCTACTGTACACCAAATCTTTTTTGCAACACAAAATATATGTTTTAACCATTTAACAGGTTTAAATCCAGGTTTCAGGAGTTTTTTTTTTTTTTTTTTTTTTTTTTTTTATTTTGGTAACAGCAAGTCTTATTATTTCAAGTATTACACAATGGCTCACACTTATTTACATGACTACTACTACAACACACCGATTATGAGTGTAAGGTCAATCCCCCTTCTGTTACATCCTCATATGAACTTTCAAATCAATTCTATTCAGTATTTCTGCTCCTAGTTTGTTTCAAGATTTATTGACATGCACAAAAATGGGATTAACAGAAGGTACTTTCCAACATGGGATATGAATGCCAAAAGGAAAATTGTATACATTGTTGTTTAAATGTCCACCAATCTGCAGATCTTGATCGACAAGTCCTTGCTTTACTTTGCCTTTTCTGTTCAGTTGTCAGAATAGCAGACAGAATAGCCTCTGACAAACATCATGAAGACACAAATAAATGAAAATAACAAGGAAGGTTATAAAGGTGAAGTGGAATAGCTGATTTGGTAAAACAAAGACACAGAAGATTTTTCCAGCAACCAATCCCAAGTAGAATTATTAGCCTCAAACACCTGATCTTTATTTTTATGAAGTATACAAGACATTCTCTTTCCCAGGCTACTAAACTTCAATTGGAAATTAAGGTCAGATAACACAGCTCTGAAAACTGAGGCTAGTTTCTGCTTGACTGTTTTACAAGAGAATAAACTTTATTAGCTGGACCTAGGGATTAGGCAAGGTGCTCAGGATTTTTGTATGAATCTGCGCAGAATTCAGAATTCATAGCAAACAATTTCATATGTTTAAGTTTACTTTGTTTTCCACTGGTCTACTTTATAATTACCAAAAGCTCATTCCTGAGATTGGACATATCAGAAAAAAAACCCAAACAAAACAAAAACCCCAAACCACAGAAAACACCAAGGACAATTTTTATACATCAAATGCCTTAAGTTAATATATGTAAATTATCTTTTTATTATTAATGCTCATTTCCTATGACTGCTAATTAATATACTCATTTTTTTCTCTCCTGTATCCACATCTTGTGGGTACTTGTGTTTTGTTCTTAAAAGTACAAAAAGTGTATACAAGGTTTTAGCAGTGCAATGGAAATATACTCTTGTGCCCTGAAATTAAAACACTGAATATGTACATTATTTTTCCACCTTCAGCATCTCTGGGGATCTTTTTGTTGATATACACTCCAGAAGGGAAATTAGACAACACAAAGAAATAACAACAGGACTTTTGTTTACTTTAACCTGCTGCATGAAGGATTATATTATTAAGCTTGTGTTTTATTATTACCTATTCTATTGCTGAATATTAGATCAAGAAAATAAAGCATTCTTACTTTAAAAATCATGAGAGAGGCTTTAGTGTTTATTAAAACAATATTCTATTCTATTCCCATTTTCAAAAAACACCTTAAACTACTTTATCTATGCAGAGAATATGGTGATGAATGTTGCTAATAAAACAACAGAAGGGGAGAACTACTTCACAATGATGGTTCCTTAAACAGGTAAATTTTTCCTTTCCCACACAATAGTCATGCTCAGTGAGTCTCACACTGCCCTTTCAGAGAATAACTTGATTGAGACAGCAGCAACTTAAACTGACCTGATAAGACCAGTGCATTGAGTATTGACCAGTATTTGAGGCTGCTCCTGCAGACTTCTGAAAATGCCCGCAGCTCTTGGGGAATACCCTGTCCCAAGAAGGCAAGCACAAGCTATTGCAAAGCACCCTTCACCTCAGTCCCTTGTGGCAGCACTAGTACTCCTACAATCATGTGGATCAAAAGCCTTCTTATGGTTAATTTTCAGACAGATTTAATATAAGGTTAATTTTTATCTGGGAAAATTAATTTCAGTTTGCTAATGCTACCCATTCTACAGCAGTGAGCAGAGCACTTCCAGCACAAAGAAAGGGGTGGGACTGTCGCTTTCAGTAGCAGCCCGCATTTCTGGCTGTCTAAAGGAACTGTGGAGCTGCAGCACTCCACATCTCTCAAGGTAGATTAAATGCACTTTTGCATTCAGGGAGAACAACAAACTGCTGTTCCCCCACTGAGATCAATGTCTGACTAAACGAGCAGTCCTCTTCTCTGCTGCCTGTTGCAAAGCAAATAGGTAATTTTGAAGGTTTAAACTAATCTGTTTGATTTCATGCTGGAAAAGGAGAGGAGTGCTATGGCTGGAGCTGATCTCAGCTGAGAGGCTGTACAAATCAAAGGGTTCAGTGCTTGACACCTTCCCATGCAAGATGCCTGCCCTGGGCAAGGAGGAATCTCAGCAAGGCACAGCCTCTATTTGGAGTCTATGGAAAAAGAAACACATGAATAGGTCTGTTGTGAGGGTCTCTCTTTTCTCTCAACAATAGCATAAGGGAAAGATTTCTGAAAAGAAGATGGACTGTTGCTATTGCACGGATGGACTCTGTGAAGTTTGAATTCCCACTGTAAAAGGTGTTTTTCTCTCCCAGTGTTTGATGAATTTGAGAAATTCATAATATTCATTAAAGTAATACAGTTATTATAAATATAAATTTTCATTATTAGTTGAGATTTAGCTGTTATATGGAAGAGCCTAAGGGGTACAGACTTACCCTGCTTCAACTGCTAGCATTAAATTATACTCTATGGTTGCTGCTTCCTATCGAGTGCACTTCTACAGTATGGAGTAAAGTGTGAAATTTTTCCAACAGGAAAATGAAGAACCAGCAGTGTCCACAATGGGATTCAGGCAGATATTGTTGTATTGGAGTTAGCTGCCTGAGAGGATGCAGCATCCACGTGGACTTAAAGTGATACACATTTGTACATGTCATAAGTTATTAGTAAGATAAGTGGTATAGAGTCCCTCCTGGGAGGCAGCAAGCAAAAGGTATTCTCTCAGGCTTTTGCTCCTGCAGGCAGAATACTGGCTGCCTTCAGGAGAGACATAGGGGTTTTTATTTGTTTCACATTTGGAAGAAGAGTATCAGCACAGTTAAAATTTCCTCTTGAGGGTGAGCTGGGTTGGAAAGTTGCCAGTGTCGCTAGAGTCTCAAAAGCTCTATGTGCTATAAATAAGTGAAGTGTAATCTATCTGCTGGTTGTTTAAATTGCAGTTAAAATCTCAAATAATCTTACAAATGGCTCTACTGAGATGCCAATAAACTTCAAGATCCATATGATCTGTTAAAATAGTTATAGGTGGCATCTTAAATCCTTTTACACTTCCCTACAGTTCTCCTCTTAGACTACGTCTACTCAGTTCTACTTTGAAGAGACACAAATGCATGTTGGGTTTTATTAAATTTATTACATTAATTTTACCAGGTTACCATCTTTTCCTCAAAATAGAAAATATCAAATTCTTATCTAAATTATTTCTCTTAATCTCAGAAGTCAGAAAGGAATCTTTCTCTGCCTTCTAGGTAATCTTTTACATAACCTTAGGAAAACTCACTAGTTAAATAATCCTTTTCTCAAATCTTGCTGTGAAATATTTCCTTGTACTCTGGGGCCTTTTTTCCACTTATTCTTCATCCTATTCTTTTCTTCCCAAATTTCCATTTGCACATTTATGAACTCTGCTTTATTTCCTGCCTTTCCCTCTTTTCCCATAGATCAGTATCTCTCATGTGTTGTACTCCTAAGTATGTTATGGACATATAATCTGATCAACCCCAGGATTTTAGATACTTTACCTTTCTCTATGCCTTGATCACCTTGCTGATCGGCTCCAAACTTCTCTTAAATGCCCAACTTAACATTAAATATTTTCATTGGTGTCTATATTCTACAATTATATGATATAAAATATAAGTATATAGACAGCCTTATCTTGCATGAGGGTGTATGTAACAGATGGTAGCAGTGCTTGTTTGCTGTTGTAGGACTTACTGTGCATGTACTATGTCCTGCACTGCTTTAAATTCAAGACAAGCTGGGCAGTATGGAAGAAATACTCCTGCAGGGTGCTGGCTACAGAGCTGTGCTTTCATTCTGCAGGAAAAAAAAACCAGACTGCTTGATTCCCCAGAGGACCTGAATTGAAACTTCAGGGCACATAGCAGGGCAAATAGAGACAACCAACACTGAAGACAACCAGAAGAGAGCAAACTGCAAGCCTTTGAATGGAGCTGGGTTGTGCTATCAGCAGTGAGCAGGTTTCTTTTCAGCCCAAAGACTACAGAGGAAAGGAAAGCTTCCCAAGACCCCTGAGGGATATTTTAGAGTTCATTCAACTAAGAAGACACTGAAAGTCATGGGACCCATAGGGAAGGATGTAGGAAAGGACCAACACACACAATCACACAGTAACCAAAGAGAAGATTTTCTTTTAGATACTTTTGTTTCATCTGTCTCAGTAGATCTGACTTTTCTATCTCTTAAAAGCCACCTTATTCTAGCTTATTAGTTTGTGCTCTAATACATTTAGCTTTAGAGACTGGGAGTTGTTTGATGTCTTTTGTTACTCTCATTACAAAGGGAAAGGTGGGGGTAGTTCCACTGCAAGGCTCTGGGCAACTCAAGGATCTATCACAGGGGTGAAAAGATGAGACTAGGCAGATGTTAATACTGGATGCATTTCTGATGCACCACAGATAAGAGGTTCAGTCCTCCAGCTGGAGAAAGGCAAAAAAACACCAGTAAAAAGAAAAGCTAATTCTATCCCTTGTAAATTGGAGCATAAATACTGCAGTAACCTGAATAAAAATTACTTGAGAGACCAAGTAACAGTAATGGTACAACAGTTTTATTCAAGCTGTTAAAGACAAGGGTTTTTTCTGTTTAGTCATTTACTTGCAACATTTAGATGGGTGCCATAAGCAACTTAGGCTTCCAAATGAGAAATGCATAAGCAAAATACTGCAAATTTGTGTTGATATATTTATGCAAGACAGATGTTAGTTGCACAGCAGTTGACTTATCTTTAAGTTGATGGACTGATAGAAATCCCCTCTCCTCAATTCCCAGACAGATCTGTGAGTTAACAGTTGTGAGGTAACAACTGCTTGGCTTTAGCATTTTACTGAAACACTCATCTATCTCTCATTTCTGTCTTTGACTCAAGATATACTTTCATACTATCTCTTTCCAGGAACACCTTCCCCATACAAAATATAATTTTAGCCGGCCTTCAAAGGTATATATATATATATCTACTTCACCTCAGTTTTCTGTGTTGTCTCCTTCCTTTATCCCCTCTGAGACAATGGGCATCAAGAAACAATGTTTCACTCTTGTTTTAGAGTATATATTTCTTTCCTTTCTGCCTCCATTTTACACTACTAAACACAAACTAAGATCTTTATTTCATTGACATCTAGATTCCATCATTTCATGTCTTACACCACACTAACAATTCAGGACTCTAACCTACTTCTCACTGCACCTAGTGTTCTTCCTTCCTCTTATTTTTTCATCTCAGTTCTCTTTTTCAGATACATCTTCCTGGAGAATGGAAGCAAAAAAGAAGGCATGCAGGCTTCTCTGAGGAGTGAATAATGCACATTTCCATTCAATTATAGTTTCATCCCACACTTTGCACACAAACATGCAACCCTTACCAATCTTTTTCTAAATTTTCTAGAGTTACAAAATTTTATCCAGCTTATTGAAACCATCTAGATGGGGATCCCTGTGGCCCAGCCCTTTAAATATCTGATTGCCTCTCCACAGCTTCCTCATTCTCTTTGCCTGGCTACAGCCCAGTATTACAGGAAAATGCTGTATAATGGGGGATAGAGGTTTCAAATAAAAACATGCAAATCATGCACAATTTGTCTGAATATGCTTATGCAGGCCAGATGCAATCTGCAGCTGCAGCAGAATCCTGTTTATATTCTTGACGGGTAGAGTTTACAGTCAAAAAGTTCAGTAATATTCTCAAAATGTAACACAGGCCTCACTATGTCCTCATCAACAATCCCTTCACAGCCTACATAGCTCTCTTGTGTAGAAATAGTAAACAATTTTAAATGAAATACAAATGTTCCATTTCGCAGACCAGTCTGCTCCAAGTCAATATGAAACTAAGCATGCTTTATTTAGCAGTTATTTACACATACAGCTCCAAGAACAATAAAATGGTCTCCCAAAGGCAAGCGGCTAAGGAATACTAAGGTATTTTCCACACTACATGATCAGCAGCTATGGAGCTCCTTTGAGAGGAGTGCTAGCTCTCTTGGAATGGCCAAGATAGCACAAGACAATTCAGAAAAGGGACATTTTGCCCTGGTGATCTATTGAATATCTGTTTAACTCCACAGTGTTAAGACTCTGTCTTTTCAAGATGAAATATGTGATCCCTTCCATCTCAGTCATCCTCAGGGTCAGCACTCTCAGAATATCAATCCTTGATTCATCACCAGCCAACTACCTGGAAGGTAGAACATTTTGCAGCCCTCCACATCTTTTCCTCCACTGTCATGCCACTCTGACCTCAGCCTCCTGGAGTTTCACATGGATCTTTTAAGGTTTTTTCTTGTCACAGATTTTCCTTATGCACAATAGTAAATCTTGCATTTTCTTCTAATCCCACTCTGCCATCCTCAGGCTCCCTTAAAGCTGACTTTGCTGTGCTCTGATTCTTTAATTATGTATATTTTTAAGGTGTAGTACCATTTGCTTCTCCTTCAGTCACATCACTCATTCCCTACTGTTCATATACGTATTTAAGTTCAACTGAAGTCACAAGCACAATTAGCATGCTTGCATGGGAAAAATTATATTTCACTTAAATCACAGAATCATAATTTACTGAGGCAGCATTACAAACCCTTATCAAATAAAAAATACTGTGTCTAGAATTCCTTAATTATTAATTTCCATGCTATGTATAAGGTAATAAATCAGGAAGCTAAAAAATTTAATGCTGTTGAAGAGAAACATCTCTGCAAACAGTGGCTGAGTACACTGACAGGATCAATAGCTTTAAGCAATTCTGATATTCAGTGGAAAAAACATTACACTGAACATGAAATCAAGAAGAAAGGGATTTGATTCCTTTTATGGTCAAAATATACAAAGAAATTCTAGGCTTCATTTTGCTAACTGGGGCATTTCTTTTTCCCCCTTTTACTACAACAAATGGAATAAAACAAAGTACATAACAAGTACAATTTCCTAACTTTGAAGATGCTTAAGAAATAAAAGTAACTGATTAATCAATCAAGTCACAAGATTAGCATTTAGGCTTTTTTCCTGACAAAATAAAATTATTAGATGCTTAGAAAACTTTTATATATATATATATATATATATGTGTGTGTGTGTGTGTGTCTATACATGTGTCTATATATATATATTACAAACTACACATTCATAAAGCATATGAACAAGATTGGTAGATAAGTTTCATTTGAAGTCTGGAATGAAAAGCCTCATTAAAATCTTAAAGACTCTTCTGCTTAGAGATCAGAAACTATCATCTAGAAATGAATTCCTATTAAAGAAATATATCATTTTGTGTTTCTAAAAAGATTACTTACAGTGTCATGTGCACCATCTGTGACAGCTTATTTCCACGTTACAGCAAGGAACCAGGAGAGTAAACTGAAGATTATCTTTCCAAAAGGAAAAAGTGAAATGGCCAATAGGTCTTCCATTGCATACTGTGGAATCATGTTAAACTGCATTTCTAAACTGCTCAAAACATTAAGACAAAATGTATGTTGGGATGAATAAACTTTCACTTCTGTCACTTAGTCACTATTAAGGCCTTTCTGTCCTATAAGAAATACAGTACACACAGGGAGCAGGAGGCAAGGGAAAACCTAAGGCAGCACTGCATGAAATGTTGCAATAATAAAGGGGCTAGGCAGTATAGACATTAAGACAAATTCTAGTATGCGCTTTTTACTAAAACTGGGTCGTTGTCAAGAAACTGCTGATGTTAGGATTTCTTGTCATGAATAATAAGAGCAACTCTGCCAGAATGTGCAAGTCATAATAGACTAGGCACACAGAAAATCTTATGAATGACTGTAACATTTGAAGCTCACTGTAATGTTACTAGATATGCCCTCTAACTGATGCTATATTTAGTATCAGTTAAACTTCCTTGGCATCAAACCCACTGGTTCTCAGGAAACTAGAAAGCAGAGGTGTTTTAAGTTCAGAAGACCATGCTACTGCTGACATTCCATGGCTCTGCTGTTTCCCTGTAAGATTCTAGGGGGAACAAACAGTGTCAAAATATGGTCAAGAGCCTGTATGACCAATTTTGCCATGATTCTCCCATTTTCAGACATATAGTATACATAAGAAAAAAATGTGGAATAAAATATTCTAATCTATAATTACTGAAGCAAGCATATTCACAGATTTTTGAAATACAGTGATTAGCTATCCATAAGGACTACATTCATTATAAACATATAGCTTAAGAAATGGAAGAGGGAGAAATTTCTAAGGTTTCACTAATGTCAAAGCTGTAAGTAAATTAAACATATAAAAGTTCTATCTATAAATATCATTTGGCATAAGGATGTCTGATAAATCACATTGACTTTACATTTCCTTAACTCTTGTGAAAATTTATAGTCCTATACATTTCTTAACTCCCTCACAAAATCTCCAACACCTTTTAATCTCCATAAATTAAACACAAAAGGGCAGACTACAATTTACCAGATAACATGTTGCAGAAGGAGACAACACAGGGGAAGGCATGTATCTGCTACTTCTGCTTTGCATCTGTCCTGTAACTCTGTCAAGAATAATGCTCCAGGTCAAGACAAAACCATCAGTGAAGCTCAGATCTGCCTCTTGTCTTTTCTCACCTTAGTGCTTTCATCATATTGTGAGTATTGTGTTTATGAACTAAAATTTGTACCTAATTTAAATAATCATCATTTTATATGAACAAATATATTAAGTCATTACAGGTATTAACACATCACTCATCTTGGCTACTTCACTAATATTGCAGAGAAAATTTTTTTAAAATGTAATCTGTTCCTCTTACTGCTAAGGTTTGAAGAATAGCCTCTTCTTGTTTAAAAATGAAACAAAATCATTTAAAAAATAATAATAAAAAAAACAACCCCCCCAAAAACAAACAAAAAAAAAAACTTCCAAAAAACAAACACAAAACCGAACAAAAAAAACCCTAAAAAAATACCCCCCACAAAAAACAAACAAACAAAAAAAAAAGCCCAAACAAAACCTCTCACATATGACACAAAGTCTAAAAAGGGTGAAATAAAGTAAAATTACTTTGTATATGGAATTTCTGGCACAGATTTTATCTTCCATTCCACTGGAGAGAAAGTCCTGAGTATATGGTCTCCAAACAGAGTATCTGTACTTCTGGAGGCAGTGTAAAGGACACTGAAAATGTATATTAAGTTGTTAAAGAAGTTCTAAAGAGATTTATGAGTGGTTCAGCCCCTACAGAATTTTTTTGAAGTTTGTGCTCATCTTCATTTCAAGAAGCAACAAAAAAGGTACTATGTGATGGACAGAAAGGCATGAAGCTTTGAGATGGCAGTTCCTCCAAACTGTATCCATGTTATAACTAAGGCAAGTGATGAGAAGGGACAAGGAAAGATAAGGAAAGGATAACAATACTTTCACTTGCTAAAGTGAATAAAAGAGAGCAGAAAAAGAGGGTTTTTTGCCTTCTGGTTCTATTCTGATTTGGGCATAGAAACTTAGCAGAGTTTCAGACAACACCGACCGTCAGAGGGCTGGTGATGGAAAGAGTTTCTGTGAAATCAAGGTGGATGCAGATGTTGGATGATCTAAAGACACACCAGGCTGGTCATGGTCATCGACAACAAAGTCTAAGACACTAAGAGTCCGGATATTGCCTACTAATATCAAGGCTGTCTACAAAGCAGTTGGTACAAACCACTAGTAAAATCTTTATTGATTGCTCTACAGTCCATACTAGGATGTGTATCATGGCAGTTATTTTGCTACTATTAGTCAGACCAAGGTCACCACATTTACTACATTATAAGCACAACTTTTATCACAACACAGGTAGCAAAAGGCCTTGGCCTCTTAGCTTAATGATTTTGTCAAGAAGGAAGAAAAATTCTAGTGGTTAATGCTGTACAAAAAGCTTCAAAGATTGGTAAGATGACAAAGAAAAAACACTAAGCAAATGAGTAATGAAGTCAAACCAAAAGCTTAAAAACTTGCATACATACATACATACATATATAGCAGAATTTCAGTAAGTTATTCAACAGAGAAGCAAAATCTACTAGAAAAAAGAAACAGATGTATGTGATATTACCAATTACAATCTTCTTCTGGCATCCAAAATCATACTATCTATATTGCTTTCTACCCTTTTTCAGAAAAAATATGTTTTAAAAGAATTGACTATAATGCATACTACCATTTTAACATAGCTGAAAAGTCTGATGACCACCACATGCCTCTGCTCAACTTGAGTCCAGATCTCAGATTTTACCCAGAGATATTCAAGGCTGCCATTTGGATGTACAGACAGGCTAACCCTGCACATGCATCCTGCTACTGCCATATAAAATGCAAGCTAAATTAAGTGCCAAAAATGAGGGCTTAACCCATAAGTTTTCTCAGAATATGCCGAACACAAACTGATAGAATTGGGTTTCTTGCAAAAAGCAATTATGGCTCCCATTTTCTCTTAAAAACAGAGCCCTCCCTTATTATGTTATAACCTAGAGATTAAGTTACATTCATCCGAAAAGCAGGAGACTGAGCTTCAGCTCCTTCTTTTGCTAGAGGCAATGCAAAGCTACACTACTGGATACATGGAATTTGGACTAAAAAAAACCCCACTATTTTGCAAAAGGCATGGTCATTTATTAAACCACTCTAACTTGATCAAATTGACCCCATACTCAATGTCCATCAATGAAATTGCAACAGCATGCTAACCAGTGTACTTAACATAATGTGAAGGTGTTTTACTGCTTTCTGCACAATATAATTTCTCATTCTGTCCTGACATGGAGCTTTGAGTAAATAGTCAGCATTTTGGAAGATGAGGCTGGAAAATTAGAATCTGTGAAAAAAATGTCAGGAAGACTCTATTCACCTATAAATAATTTCAGCTAATTTTACAGCTGTTATGCTGTCCATAAGTACAAAAATGCAAAAGTGTGTACTCACCTGTTCTATCAAACTTTTTTTTCAATGGATAAAGAGAAGAAAAGAAAAAGAAATAAAATAAATTAATAAAATGTATCCAGGACAGAATATATTTTCAGTAAAACATCATTAATCTTCCTTAAATGCATGTCAGATGTCTTAAATGCATGCAGCAATGTCTCAGCTGTTTTCTGGTGAAACAAGACTAAGAAGACATCTAGCTAGCCATCACTACTGGCCAAAGCCAAAGGCAGAGAAGAAAACAGAGATAACATCAAGCAGGAAAAGAATGAGATGAGACACCAACCAGGGGACACAGGTCTAGGGAGGAACAGATCAAGAGCAGCCCTGGCCAGAAAGGCTTGGGGTTGCTGGGGGAGAGATGATGGACATGGGCCGTAATGGGCCACTCTGCATCCCAGAATTCAACTGTATCAGGGAAGGGAAGGGAGGGAAGGGAGGAGACGGGAAGGGAAGGGAAGGGAAGGGAAGGGAAGGGACGGGAGGGAAGGGAAGGGAAGGGAAGGGAAGGGCAGGGACGGGAAGGGAAGGGAAGGGAAGGGAAGGGAAGGGAAGGGAAGGAAGGGCAAGGGAAGGGAAGGAAGGGAGGGGAAGGGAAGGGAGATGGAAGGGAAGGGAAGGGAAGGAAAGGGAAGGCAGGGAAGGCGGGAAGGGAAGGGAAGGGAAGGAAGGGAAGGGAAGGGAAGGGAAGGGAATAAGGGAGAAGGGAAGGGAAGGGGAAGGGAAGGGAAGGGAAGGAAGGGAAGGGAAGGAAGGAAGGGGAAGGGAAGGGAAGGAAGGGAAGGCAAGGAAGGGAAGGGAAGGGAAGGGAAAGGGAAGGGAAAGGGAAGGAAGGGAAGGGAAGGAAGGGAGAGGAAGGGAAGGAGGGAAGGGAAGGGAAGGGATGGGAATTTCTTGAAAATCATTTGAAAGTGATGAACCTGAAAAAAGTTGTTTGTCTCTGCCACACATTGTGTTACAGAGAGAAATAAATCAAATAGTTACTTCTAAGCTAAAAATAATTTTGAAATCCTACAAAATGAGGTAGACAAAGATACCAGTTGGTATGAAAAAGACTTCTTATTTGAATAATCAATCAACAATAAATAATAATAAATAAGTCACTATGCAAGATATAAAACGTATTGAGCAATACAAAACTGTGATAGGGTGGCACTGATTGAACCAGGTCCCCACCACAGTCACTCTTTAAACTCTGCGGGCGGGAAGGTTGAGGTAAATTTAAGGAAAGCCTCATGGGTTGAAATAAGGATAGAGAGAGATCCCTCACCAGTAAGCTCTCATGGGCAAAACAAACTCAAATTGGGGAAATGAGCTTAATGTATTACCATGTGCAGCAGGGTCACAGCTGGCTCACCATGGTCTCCACCACAGGTTACAGGGGAAACTCTGCTCTGATGCCTGGAGCACCTCCTTCCCCTCCTTCTTCATGACCCTGGTGGCTGTAGAGTTGTTTTTCTCACCTCTCTTTGCCAGCTGCTGTGCACAGCATTTTTTTTCCCCTACTTCTTAAATATATTGCACCTAGAGGTGCAACCACTGCCCCTGATGGGCTCAGCCTTGGCCAGTGGTGGGTCCATCTTGGAGCCAGCTGGCATTGGTTCAACTGGACATAGGGCAAGCTTCTGGCAGCTTCTTACAGGAGTCACTCCTGTACCCCAGTGCTACCAAACCCTTGCCATGCAGAACCAATACAATATTTTTATTAAAAATTATGCTATTTAACATAAAAATGTTAGGCCAAACCCATGCCACTGTTACTGTGCCCAAATGCTACCTGTCAAGAAGCTGCACTGAGACACTGTCTGACAGGGAGATCTGAACTCATTCCCCAAATCCCACCAACCATTAGAGAAGTTGCCCTTGATCCACACCAGGTAATATATTTCCCATCTAACTCACAGCTCCCTGGAAGGGAATATCCTGAGACATAATTACTTGGTGTTTGCCCAAAGCTGTGAGACGAGGGGATGAGGGCAGTGGGCTCTGGGCTGCTGCAGGCGAGCGGCTGCTGGACAGCTCCCTCGGGGAGGGGAGCCTCATCTCACCCAACCTGCGAGCCCAGCCACGGCACCCAGCCTTCTTGCCATTTCACCTTTTGTATGCATGCTGCTCCAAATAATGCAGAGATATAGTACTGGGGTGCTTTTTACTTCTTTGAGGAAATTAATAATAATTAAAAAAAACCCCAAAAAAACCAACAAAACAACAGAAAAACCCAAAGAAACCCCACTTGTTCTTTACCCTCTTTTGTAGGACAGGAGGGAAGCGCTGGCTCTCCTCAGCAATTCATGAAGGCTGGTAATGTGAATGAAGTGCACTATCTACAGGCAACATCCGTACCTTCTTTCAAGCTTATTTTTGATAAAAACCTACCATTTTCATGAGCAAGCAAGGTATGACCTTCTCAATCTCTGTTATTTGAGATTTTCTAAGCTCATTGTAAGAAAAGGAAAAAAAAAAAAAAGCTAAATAATTTTACAGACAAAAAAGATCTTAATACTGAACTTGTAAGCGAGTCTAAAATTACTGGCAGTTGTGACTGAAGGAAATAGACAGTTTAGAGCGTTTCAAACAAATTGATATGTAGTCCTGAAACAGTTCTATTTGTCAAATGGCAGGTTGGAGACTGTAAAATCAACATCTCAGTGCAGTTCCAGTAAATGCTAACAATAATATTTTCAAAAGGTGCACATATATGCATGTTCATAGAGAATTTATATATAGACATTTTAAAGATGCCATTGCATACTTCAAATATCTATTAAAAATAACATCTGATGAAAATTACCTTTAATGCTCTGTAATTAAATACTATACCTAAATGCTTATGTATAGACATCCACAAGGAAATAGACAGAGATACAAATGGATCTACTAATCTTTCTGTTCATATAAAGACTGTCAATTATATCAGAGTATTTAAAAGAAAGTCAGAGAATAAAACTGCAGTATTCCATCACCATGCTATTTAACCTGCCAGTATATAGACAAAGGAAAAAACAATTCATAGTGTTGCAAATGTTCCTCCAACATCCTTTTTCCTAACTCTAAACTCTACCTTTCCTAATTTGTTTACTAAAATGTTATGTTTAAGGTTTAAAATTATCTTAACAACTCCTCTGTTCAGTCTTCACTTAAGAAATCTAATTTTACATATATTTATGCTCAGGAATACTTGTCTTAATTTATTTACACATGCTTGAGACTAAATAATCTATGACCTGTTTGTTTTCTGAACTTTTATAAGGAAGAGGACAAATATCCATCATGAAGAATGCAAAGCACTCCCTCACAAGACCAAAGCAACAGTGCATGAAATTGAACTCAAAAAGAGCCTCCATTCTGTGTGACTTCTTGGCTGACACAATTTAGATATTTATAGCTTTACGAATATGCCACTGGAAAAGAACTTGAAGCTTTTTCTAGCTAGGAAGGATTAATGAACATGTGCACCTGGTAATTACAGCACTCCATCTTTCTCAAAGCCCTCACATTGCCTCAATGGCAGAAACTGTAATGAAAAACCATTGAAAATATCAATCTGCAATTCCATAAGTCATTTAATTATTAAAATATATAATCTCTTTTCATACTTTCTATGAACTATGCCAACAGTGGCATGCAAAAAAACAAACTTTCTGCTTCATGTTATTACGTGGAATATCTCATTTAAAATGAAAAAAATCATCTGATATCATCTTGGGGTTGAACTTACTCTAGACTCCGATTGGAAAATGCATGGTAATGACTGTCAAATACTTCTGCAAGAAACAGCAGAAAAGAAAACAACAACAGCCTGGGGTAATGCATGCAGTTCTAAGAAGACAAAAATTACACACTAAATTTAAAAAGAAGTTTACTAGAAAAGAAATATTTAAAGATTGGGGAAAACAAGCATTCTGTACTGTTTTCCTAAAGAAGGTTTTCAGAGTTATTGTCAGGTGGAAACTTTTTAAGAAGTAATGCATGCTGCCACAAACATTTGTCTAATATACCACTAGAAATCTACAGTAACAGGGGTATTGTTTGTTTGTTTGTTAAAACACTACCTGAATAAACTTGAAAAACACTATGCACTTCACTTTCTATTTTGAGATTAAGAAATACTGAAAATACTTGGAAAATATTACAAAACAAATGCCACTTTATCATCAAAGTAGTAAACCCTCGAATAGTCTATGAGCATCAATATTCGAATTTTCTCATGTTATTCTGGCATTTGATATAACATTAACCTGAAACAGACAGATACATGAAGGGATGAAGCAGATCACCTAAAAGTAAAAACAACAATACTAATACAGGTTATTTTAAGCAGAAAGCCTCAACTGCTTCTCAAGTGAAATTAAATTTTAAAATACGTTTTTGTGAAGTCTTTACCTATTACAACATTTGAATGAAAGTCAATTATAACCTAAATGCACAGACATCTATACGGCTCTAAAAGTAGTACTTTAAAAGATATTTAAGCACAGTATGAGATTTGAGCATTAAAAATGGCCTTTTATTGTTAAAACATACTGTTCCGTGGTGAACTATAGAAAAGGAAAGGGCTCCAATAGAGATAAGTGTGCGTGAAATGCTCTCTCAAGAGTATTCAACCAAACTGTCTGCAATAAGGGGACTTCAAAAAGCAGCAAGAGAAGAGATGTTCAAAGCACCTTGCAGCTTTGGGCTGCTGGCCTCTACTGCTGATTTTAATACAGTTAGGTTTAACTTGGGAGAGGATAAATAATTGACAGAGGTATTTTCAGAAAGCTTTGATCACCGCACCGTTTGTCACAAGCTCCAAAGTAGTCACTGCAATAACACTTAATCTGGGGCTTCTTATTTCAAGTACAAAAGCATCCCCTCCCACCTACTGCTCGCAGACTCCTGCATCAGAACAGGAGACTTAAGATGCAGCCTGCACAGCATTAACCACGCCACGCTCCCCACCGGCAGATTCCGTCTCCAGCACGCCTATTTTCGCATCCTTACCTTTGAAAGGCTGTCTAGAACCTGCTAAGTTCCCCCAGACGGTTTTAGTTCAGAGCATCCAGCAATGCATCCGCACAAAGCTTTGCCATTGCGAGTGTGAAGAGAAAGAGCTGCTGGGATGCTGAATGGCACATCAGCCAACTTTGTGTGTATCCGCGGCTCCCTGAAAAAGCTGGACTGAAATTCCCCTCGCCTGCGGATTGGATTCAACAGCGCACAGAAACTGTGAGAGGGACCAAGGATTTAAAAGGGAAAAAGGGAGAAACGGGAGGGGGACGTAGGGGGGGCACGTCTGAAGAGAAAAGAAAAAGCCTGTCCTGGATGCTGGATAAGTCTTGGCTGTGAAATACAAGCTGCTCTTCAGAGTACCATAAATACTTGCAAAACTACTCTTCTGTAATTTCTTCATTGCACTGTGTACCATAGGATACCATCAGTGTAACAGCTGATATTTCAATATAGAATGTATTAACAATTTGCCTAACTAACTTATAAAGGGATAAAACGAGCATTTCAGCCTTCATGCTAAAATCATAAAAAGAAAGTGCAATAGGTAAAACTAAGTTTAGACACAGACCAAAAATTGTTTTCTTTCTTTCCCTGTTATATACAGATTTTTAATTTCCCATCAGTGTAAACAGTTTCACCTGCATTCCTTATCCAGTCCTTGTAGAAAATCTACCTACAATACTAAGTTCCACTTTTACACTTTATGTGCTGGTCAGTCTAGAGTGAATCAGAGTTTGCAGAGATGCTACTGGCACATCACACCTGCTTTAAATATTCTTTACCAGAACAATCTTTACAGTATTCTGATGAATCTGTCTAAAATGAAACATTTTTATCAGTTGCAGCTAATGATTTACACATCATATGCTGTTAAAAATCAACTTTATGTATCTTGGACGATTGCAGATTTGGCCTTTGCCGTTTTAGGAATAATGTTGAATAACATATGGTATATGTTTTATCATGTAATCTTCCTTAGACCATAGTAGTGTACAAATTTATTTCCACTTGCTGAGAATGAAAATACCATTTTCTAGTGGCTCTACTCTTTTGGCACTGGCACAGTAATTTGAGGTTAGAAGTAAGAGTGCCAGGAAGAGAAGAGGCCAGATGTACCATAGAGGTGATGACCTCATTTGGGAAAAAAAAAAAAAAAAAAAAAAAAAAAAAGGCATATAGTTTAAATAGCACAGTTTTTTTCAAGTAGTACCTTTTTTTAGTGAGGCGGGGTGAGGAGGAACACCTCAATCCCCACCAAGGTCATAGGACCCATTAAAACAAATAAGATGCAAAATAAATGTCAAGCATCAAAAAAGACTACCAGGATAAAGTACACGTGGTTCACAACTATATGTATTCAATGTAATTTTTTTCTCTATAAACATTGTATCTTTCTAAATGTTAAGGAGTTCACATTCTAAATTGCATTACCAATTATGAGGCGTTAAATTGGTCTGTATAAGTTTTTCAGCTCCTATTGACCTCATCAAACAGCTGTGATTTCTAAGCAATCAGTCTCTAATGAGTTTAGAAACAATAAAGAGAAGTTAAAATACCAGATGTATTTCATTTATCTTTAAAGTAAAAAATAACTCTCTTAAGATGTACATCTTGAAAACTTTAATATGTACAAAATGTTCCTTGGTTTTGCATTTTTGTCTAATGCGTGGAGGAATCATCCTTTAGTGACTGAAAAAGAAAAACAATACTTATGCTCTGTTCCTGTCTTTTTAATATAGTTAGTGCCTTATCAGCACTCAAGCGCACTCCTGTGAACAGCTCTAGAAAACTACCTAGAATGCTGGTACCTTAGCTCTCTCGATCTCGTCTTGGTTTTATTGTCTTATATTGCAAACATCTGTAATGCACTAAAAATTATACTGCAAAATTTTAAAACCAGGTAAAACCTGTGAACCTAATGAATATAACATCTCAGAGAAAGAGCGGAAATGCACAGTGTAGCTATTAATTGCAAGGGAGAAAATGCTATACTCCCACCACAAGTAAAACTTACAATATTACTAGAATGTTCTACCTTAAAGAAGATTTTTACCAGTACTTGTTAAGGCTGGTTAAGATCACCAAAATAAATAAATAAATTAATTAATTAATTAATAAATAAGTTATTTTACTAAATACTTAAATACATGAATTGAAGGGTAGAATACAGGCTCCTTGAAAGGTTTATGAACAGAAGAAAATTCTTAGCTGCAAGTTCAGTGATTAAAGTATTAAGCGTTTAAGAGCAGTCAGTCCATCATCTTTCCTGTGCACAAAAGTAATTGAAAGCAAAAGAGCCTTTACAAAAGACACTTTAAATGGTTGGTTTGTTTGTTTATGCTTGATAACTGTTTAAGTAAGCAGGAAACCAGATAACCTCTCTGCAAACAATTCATTATGTAGCTGCTACAGTATCTCAGGATTCTTTCAGGAATCACATTGCACACACATTTCACGTGCACTTACCAGTCCCTTTCGTGTCTTATGCAGAAATATTGCACACAGACATATAAAGTATACATTTGTCGTTCCTTTTGACTGTAGTGTACAAGGACCAAATGTAAGGAAACTTCTTTACAGAAAGATTCAAGTGCTAATCCCAGTTTTGATTTACACTACACTTTAAAGTAGTTTTACGTTTCCTCTGACATTTTGCAGCCTTTCAGCAGAGCTAACACATCCCATCTCCCCAATCACAGTTCTTTCAGAAAACCAGAGGACTAGATCCTGGAAAACAAAAGTCACAAAAATGTCCCCACTGATTGCAGCTATCAAGGAGTTACATTGAGATAAAATGGTTTCTAAGTTATCTAAGTTTGAGTGCATGGAGATCAAACTTTGATTTAGCAAATGAATAGGAATTCAACAGAGAGATGTGTCTGTGTTTGCCTGAACATTCCTACAACTGTCAGAAGGCTGCATATTTAAACAGATGTAGATAATCCACAGCAGATCACAGACAATGTGGAAAACATTTAATCTGAACGTGAAAAGAAGCACATCAGTGTAGAGGGTCCATATTCAGAGCGTTTTGTGGCCAGACAAATCTCGGAAGAGTTTCCTCATTGCTCCTGGTCATCATCGAGAACATCTATATAAGGAATGTACAAGCGACCTTGCCCTGATTACTGACACTTGTGTTTGTTGAACATACTGGAGATTATATTCTGCACTTTAAACAAAAGTCTGTAGTGTGATTTTGGTAGCCAAAACCAGGAGAAATCAGGAAAACTCTCAGGAAAAAGAGTGGCTTAAGTTAAAAGCAGTGAATGTTACTAAATGAGATTGCCAGATCTATCAGCTTTCAAATTTTTGATTCACTGTCCTGCTGAGTCTGACATCTTTTGGTCAGAGAGGTATCGTAATAGGAATGCAGGAGAAAAAATAATTTCAGCAGCATTAAAAGGACTGTACCTCAAAGACAGTGTTCATTTTTTTGCAAAAAACAGCACAGAAAGGGGCAGACAGAAGGGGCACTTTATAGATAGATATTTTATTCATCTAAGTTATTTCCAGGAGGTATTAAGAATCCACAGGTAAAGGATACATAGAAGATCTAAAAAGGGCTCCTTTCTATTACCAATCCTCTATTCTTACAGCTAAAAATGCTGCCATTTCAGCTTTAAGCACTCCTGTCATTCCTAGGCCAAAGATTCTTGAAAACAGAAATTGCATAAAAGACACAGTCACACTTGAAGTTGGCATAGTTTATAGGCTATTGTAGCATGTAGGATAATGGTAATATTACCATTAAGAATTCTGCAACCCTCAGGGTTCATGGTATTTTTTATTCTTTATGCTTTTAGAACTTAAGTTTGTATTTTCTTCTTCCCATGACTGTGAGAGAATTCAGGAGCTAACATTGTAAGGGAAAAAGGCCCTGCTGCTGCAGTACACAATCAAGTACTGCAAGTATTACAAGGACACAACTAAGAATTAAAAAAAAAAAAAAAAAAAAAAAATTAAGAGCAAAAGAATGAAAAAGATAACCTTCAGTTAGCCCTGAAAAGGCGAACAGCCCCTCACAGCACTGGTTCCTGTTCAGCATTGTATAACACATCTGCAGGAGGTAGTGATTCCCAACCCTACCTCCCATGTGTGCCAAACAAACTCAGGAGGCAAGCTCCTTTTTATTGGCTTTCTTACAGACTGGTTACCTACTGTGAAGTAGATATTTCTAGTTTCCAGCTATTAGGCAAGAAATGGTCTAGTTATAATCCATTATAAGCTTTCCTGACAGTGCAGGTTTTTCTGAACCTTGTGCAGGAGGTGCTGTAGAGGGGAAGGATTTATTATGAACTCCTGATTTACTCACCTCCACTCCTGTTTTCATCTTGATCATTTTAAGTGACTTTTGTGAAGAGGAAAGTCAACAGACTAAACCTTAGGCTTTGTACACCCTCCTTTAGAACTACACCCAAATCCACCAGCTATATCAGATCATCCAGATGACCTTGGAGACTTTCTAAATAACATTTAAAAAAATGTTATTTGCTTACTGTTATTTGCTTTAATGCTTAAATTACATGGACTTATGTTTCGTACCGTTTGAGAAGAACTGTTCCGCAGTTTCACTGTGCTGTGGTGTCCCTAGGTTGGAAGTCCTTGCACAATAGGTGAGATATTCTGCTGGTGTTCATGAAGTTAAAATAAGTCAGAAGACTCAAAAACTCTCATGGGTGAATGTTCTTGTTAAGTCACTTACTCAAAAATACAATTTTTTTTGGTTGATTTCACCTTTCACTTTTTTTTTAACTAACAAAGTTTTGAGGTAAACTGAGTTTTGTTACTGTCAGGGAAAACAGCTTAGATTACAGATATCTATTTAAAAAAAAAAATATTAAAAATAGTATAGTAAAGTGCATTAGTATTCCCATAAAAAGGTACTAGCAAAGTACTAAGGGGATGGAGATGTAAGAAATTCCTTAACACTGTCAACATCAAAATTGATCACAGAAAGGAGTAGAAACTGCTCTTTCACCTGTAACAAAAAATACTGCCTGTAACTGCTAGGGCACCTGCTGTGTTATCAGCACTGTAGATCTTTCTGCCAATATACTGCCTATTTCTTCTGATGTGGCTGCCATCCTGTCTTCAGCTCTTGGCATGTGCACAGATTTCTTCTGGATGCAGTAGTGAGTTTATCTCTAAAATTTGCTTTGACTAACACGTCTGAAAAATGATACTGCAATATCATGCAATGCTTTTTCTTTCCAGGCAAATTAATTAATTAGCCAGAAGCCTGTGTATGGAGTCTTAGAGATGCAAAGGGCACAAGGAGGCTCGAGACATGTTCTCTCTGTTGGTATCACCAATACTGATCAGCCTTGTCAGCTGAAAAAGTGACTGTTCACCTGACAGTTACCAGGGAGGAGGCGTTCACACAGAATTCTCATACTGCAATTCACATCATCACACCTCACTCAATTGGATTGAGCCTGTCCACACAGGACATCAGATATGAGATTTATAGATGAATGAATTTTTGGCAAAAGACTTATTAAAAGATGGCAATTTTCCGTGACAATAATTGCCTTATTCTCATCATGCAAAAAACTTAAAAAAGCTTTTATTTTTATCTTCAAAATATAATTCTCATTATTACAGTTGAGAGAAAAAATGTCAATAACTGTTTTGCTGCTTATTATTTTTAGACCAATTGCCATATATCTTGGAAAAAAAATTATGAGGTGCATTAGAGGAAGGTTGTCAGCTACATTAAACACCGTGAATAGTTTCATTAGCTCTAATACAAAAATTTACATATATCATGCTACTACTGAAAAGCGCATTTTAAAACTAATATTTGATTTTGCTCTTTCTGCACATATTGTGGTTCCATTCAAAAAGAAATTTAGCATGAGAAATTGTCCTGTGATGAAAAAGAACATCACTCAAAGTGTGCACACCAGTTAAAAAGATGAATTTATTCTACTTCAAAGAAATGCATGTTCTATTTAGACTTGTATTTTATCACACTGGGTTTGGAGCTTAAATATTCATTTTGATTATGTATTATTTTACTGATTTATTCCATCATTAATTCAATCCTATAGTAATGCGATCAACTTCAATGGATATATTTAAACTACTACATATATCTTATCTTTTTGTGTTACACCAAATTCCTCCATCAAAATAGTTAATTAAAGAAGAAAATAAAATATTTCTTAATCTCATACTAATGCATAATTTTTTCCTTGGAAAAAAACCCAACTTAATTATGAAAATGAACCCATGAATTACATGAAGACATGTGAGTAATATTAGAAATGAGCATAGCAAATGAAAAGTTGACACAGTATTCATGTTTGATTTAATACATAAAAAGTGAAGCAAGAGTGTGTCTAGAGAGCTCACAGGTCATATCATCTGACAGATATGTAATACCCAAATGAGTGCTGATAAGAAGATAATATGAGATATATCTGTTTTTCTACCTAATGTTTTGAGAAATCTGTTTGTATGTATTAATTTTGCCATCTCAGTTACAAAAGGAGTATAATACAAAAGGACTTGGGACCTCCACATTTTTTCTCCTCAACACATTTTTTTTTCCTGAGACTAAGTGCAGAATTATTTATTCTATTCCTGATTTTCAAGGAATCTGAAGGAGTCACGTTCCCTTATCTCAGTGGAATTGATGATCCTTTAGCCCCTTGCTTCTCAGATGACTTTGAAAATCCTACGTTCTTTCCCTGATTATCCATCTCTTGAAGAGAACATAAAATTTACTTATCTGGGGTATCCAATATGAAAAATGTGCACACATTGCTGAAAGATGACGGTGATGTGAATATGATCACAGGGAAGCATGGGGTTAGATTCAGGAATAGGGCAGTGATAATTTAACTGCCTTCAGCAGAGGCAAGCGTGATTAAAAAACACCTCTGCTTTTTTATTAGCAAAAAAGGAAGTGAGTACAAGGCTTACAGTAAATACAGTGTCATTCAAATTGCACATTTAAGTCAATGACAAATTCCTTTCTTTTTTCTTTTTCTTTTTTTACTCTTTCTTCTGTTTCTTTTCTGACTCAGTCACCAACATCAGCAACACGACAGTAAAAGCAGCTACAGCATCTCCACATTTTCAGGAGCACAAAGTACTATCATGTTCTATTTGTGTCATAGCTGTGGCCAGCGTGACAGGCTGGAAAATTACAAGGATAGGTCATCACTGAAAAGTGGTATTTTATTTCACAAAGAAAAAAAATTGTTATAAAGAAGACAGCCTGTACTTAGTAAGTCCTATTTCTGTTCTCAGTCTTATATATTGATGACAGAGAATTTCATGCATATCTTATGTAAACTACTTTTTAAACAATTGAAAATATCTCTGATTGACAATAGTTAAAGCTACCAATAAAAAACATCCTTAAGACTTCTGCTGATGTGTTTACAGTTATTCAATATAGATTTCTTATAGTATCACGACCATAATTTTCTATGTTTGGAATCTTTTCTGCATCTTTCTAATGAAATAAATATCAGCTACTTTTTTTTTCCCTAAAAATGGACATAAAATACACAAGATATTCCAGAAATTTGTTAGCAAAGCCATCTAATTATTTTGTTGTTGTTTGCCTTTATTACTTGTCAAAGTTTAGAATTGGGCTTTAGAAGGTATATGTCTAAAAAAATAAATAAAATTGTACATAGTGTTAATATTATGACGTTTAATAAAAAATAGAGATCATCTCAAATGAATAAATTAATTGTTGGAGGCTTGAACAGAAGTCATAATAGGCAGAGAATGCTGCCACAGTTTGGCTAAATAATACAGTTGCAGATAATAGTTTTATCCATCTTAGGAAAGCTGCAGAAGTATCACTGAGTGCCTTCAAGGTCAAATGTAAACTTGACATTGTATTGCTTAAACTGCTATGTCAGAAAATGATACATCACAGTTAAAAACTTATTAGTGTGAATAAAACCTTATGTGCTATTTACATTTTGAAAGCAATATTGAAACATTAGCTCCGAAACCCTCAAAACACCCTGGAAAATATTGTTAGGTAGAACAGATCATGGAATTACAATAAAAAAGAGAAAATTAAATTCACACTTATAGGAAAAAAAAAAACCCTATATAAAAGCTGAGTTAAATATTTTCTGTGTATCTTGTGCATACACAGTTCATAAGGATACAATAAAAAAATTTCATTAGATCAAAACAGCAAAAAAAAAGAAACTGGATGGCTATATAAATTCCAAATATGTTGGGGCCTGCTATTACTGAAAATAACTTCACAGTCTTTTACATGAAGTATTAAAGGCACCAATGAAGATCATAAAATTAAGCTTAAAATTGGCTTATGAATCAGTTGAAGATCTCTGTTCTTTTATACTAAAACACTTCTGTTTCCTACCTTTATGTCTTGGGCAGATGTCTCTTAATGACAGCTAGTAAGGAATTTCATAAGGGTCAAGAGAAGATATACTAGAAGTATTATCATCTTCCCACCTCATCTCCTCCATCTTTAAAGGCACACCTATTTTCTCAGTTCTGCCTCAATTTCAGCAGCAAGGTAGGACTAGTTATATGGTATCCAGATCAGCTTTACTCCAAAATGTCCCATAGTGCTACACCCTATAAAGTCGGAAGTCAGTAGTCATCTACTAACGGTTTTAAACTGTATAATAGAGGATTTTTTTAACAAAGTAAAAAAAAATGTTGGAAAAGAGAAAACTGGATCTATTTTGGAAAATTCAAAAACTTTTACACCCTCCCCAACAGCATGGAAAAGTTGATGCAGACATACCTTTCATGCAATGTAAGCATGATTCATTAACTTTGCCCCAATTAAGTCAGAACTAGCTCCACACTATCAAAACTATCAAGCCAAAAACTGCCAGGTAGTCATATGGATCACATTACACATTACTTAAAGTCACAACATATTATTTTTATAATTGCAACATACTTTAAATTTTTTTAAATAAATATTTTCAAAATTCATTAGCTATTTTCATGACTGCATTACACAATTTTAGAAATTAATACCCATTTAATACCCTTTTAGAAGGAAAACTATGAACAATCTAAAGTCCATGTCAAGTATATATCATGTATAGCCAAGCTTTCTTTTGTGTAAGTATGAAAACTTCATGATCTTGATGAGCATAAAGCAGAAGCATAAAGATCTCTGATCTTAGTTCATGTAGTGAGCAGATCTTTTAGACATTTGAAACTTACAGAAGGTGTCAAACTGCAAGATTAACAGATCTCCAATCAGGAGGGAAATAGCTGTTTAAATTTGAGTATGTGTAAAAAAGTGTATTCCTTCAATTGGTCATCTTATCTATTTATTTATTTATATATTTATTTATCTTAATTTCTCTTCAGGGCACTTCACATTAGACAAATATAACCAGGTTTATAAAAATAGAGTGTTTCTTCCAAAATAACAACAAAGAAAGATAAAGTCTGCTTCTGTTCCAAAGTTTGGCTTGGATGAGATGAAACACTCACTAGGACTGAGCCAGACATGATGGTTGGGAGACCTTTTCTTCTCAAAATTAGGTACTATAATAAAGGATAGTATACCTCAAATAAAACAGGTTTCAGTGTAAGTTGCTGTTGCAGATTATAAAAATAAATACTATAAAAGTACATTTAGCATTAGAATTAAAAAAATTAGAAAGAAGGAAAATTTGAAATACTTGCATTCTGCCTTACTTCTTCATAGTTCTTGCCTGCCTTTACAACTTGTTTCCGAATCTATTCGACCTAGAGCAAAGACCTCCTGCAGAAAACTTATGAATCATTCATTAAAATGGATAGCTCCCAAAAACCTGAAATAATAAAATTTGTTTGCAGACCTCCTGCTTAGGGTCTATGGGGAAAAAAAGAAAACTTAGGTTTAGCCATTCAAGTTGAAACTTCAAACATAGACCTTTATAAACTAGGGATATCTGAAGAGAAAAAGTTCAATTAATTGCACCTAATAATTAGACTGAATTAGGCAAAATATTTATCATTCAATGACATAAGGGTGGTATGCAGGAAAACAATGATCCCATGGTAGGATCTTTCTGATCTTCAGATAGGAAAACAACAATTTCCAATTGACAGGATTAATTTAAGAAAGAAGAAATCCTGGACACAAACCCACTTGTAATCCAGTTTTTACCATGCCATTCAAGTTGTTATATTCCACATCCTTTCTGCAGTACCAACTGAAGGATGCAGTTTCGCAAAGAATCAGAAAATCTCTCCCTCACTGGGAGTAGGTTGACCATGACCTATGCAACTATTAAAATTAAAAAAAAAAAAAAAAAAAAAAAAAAAAAAAAAAAAAAGCAATACTTTTCACAGTAGTACCAATTCCCAGAACAAAGTCTTAAAACAATTTTCTGTTTTAATTAGAAAAGCAGGGAAGTGTGCAAATAGACCTTTTGTCATTCTGGTTAAGTTTGTCTGAGAAGTAAAAATAAAGTCTGAATTGATCTCTGAGGTATTATATGCATACATAATTGTTGAAAATGTGTTAGATTATGTTGCTTTTCACAACCATAAAATTTGGTGAAGTGAGAATTTCACACTTGCATTCACTCTATCATGGTCACAATCAGGTTCTGTAAATACTTTTCAAAATGAGACCTTCTAAGTGGCAGTCATCATTCTTACTATCAAGTTTCCTGGCAACTGAGTATCTGAGCTTCCATTAAATCCAAGATGCTTCAGGAACTGTATTACACTTTCCTCTTTTTTGGTTTTTTTTTGGGTTTTTTTTGGTTTTTTTGGCTCTCTAAATAGATACCTAATGATAAACATTGTCTGAAGGGAATAAGGGGATTTTCTTTTTTTATTCTTTTTTCTTTCCATTAAGTCAGTAGTTTGCTACTTCTATCACTGCAGACTTTATGTGTCTGTAAGACAAAATTATAACAACCAAGGCTGTGTAAAAAGAAAAAAAAGAAAGAAAAAAACATAATCATCCATCTGTCAAACTTTAGAATTGATTGAAGATGATAGATGATAGAATAGAGATACATGAAGACTAGTTTCTCCCATCAGTAGTTTTGTGAGTCTTGCTTTGCTTAGCCCTGATTGTTTGAAACTCTAACACAAGACATGGAGACGTTCTGACCAAAAATATTATTTCCTTTATAGATGGCTGCTATGAATATTACAAAAGAGTTCCTGAAACATTTGCAAAAAAACCTTCCAAAAATCCATGACTTCAAAACAAGTAAACTCCTTGATCCAAGATCGCAAAGTATCAGTCATGGAAGAAACAGGATTTTTCTACGAGAATAAAGAAAGACACAATGAAAACACAAATCTGACAATGGAATTACTAAAAAGTTCACTTTAGAGATGTGCTTTCTTGCCACGACACAACTGCATTTCAAAATCACCTGTTTGCTTTTCCATTTACAAAAGCCTATGGCTTAAAATTAGTTTTGCTACCTTTCTGCATTACTGTATAACTAGAAAATGTTTTTCAAAAGGAAAAACAATAAAAGCAACGTCTATAGACAAATCCCTCATTTTTATTTAGAAAAAAACATCTGAGCTCTACATTTTATCTTATGAGCTTTTCTTGATAGACCATGTGTTTCTTATACTGAAAGAGACTCTGTTTGTTAAACAGACCATAATAGTAATTTATGGACATAAATGGATGAGTTGCAGTGACAGATGACAGTTCAGATTTTATGTTTGGTGCCTCACTTCCCACCATTTAAATACTTTGATGTCCAGTGGTAGGACACAGGACCAAGTCTCTCAAAACTCCAGTCATCCAGTGTAGGATAGATAGTGGAGATCAGATCAGTAGATAATTTTCTATATAGCATGTCTTGACATCTCATTTATGAGTGAATATGCAGAAACCTTACCCAGAAGACCTGGGTAGAAAGAACATATAAAATAAGAGTGCTAAGAGAATATATATATATATATATATATATATATATATATATATATATA
>CM031857.1:106670379-106708087 GCA_018697195.1 Certhia americana
ATATATATATATATATATATATATATATATATATATATATATACATTTCTTGTACATAAAATAATATTCACTCAGAAATCTATTATGAAGTAGAAGCTTAGGAAGTAGTAGAATGGTACTCTAGATGGCAACCAGCAGCCAAACATGGAAACAAAGAGTTGGCATACTGAGGCATTACAGCAGCTGCAAAGGACAGCTCAATAGTTTTGCAATTCTCCAGAAATGTTTCTGCATGTAATATCTCAGTTGAACTAACATTTACTTCAACCTCAGCTGCTTTGGGTTTTGTTAGGGAATGCATTTAATTCAAAATAAACATTTTCCCAGTTATAGGAGATTTTACTTTCTCCTTTCTTGATCTGGACTAAAAGTTCCAGTGATGCCATTTTTATTGCTATATGGGAAGAAAAAGTGCATTTTTAGATGCTTCCTGAAAGGTTAATTGTCCTAACTTTTGGAAATCATCCAATCATGTGCATGCTGAAACACACAAAAATTATAGGAAAAAGTTAAACATTTGAAAATAATGTATTGTTATACTTTAAGTCATTATTTCCATATCATCATTGTGTTTCTAAACTATCTTAGCCTTCATTTCTGTCTCTTCCACCATATTTTCTGCTTGGTTTGGTGCCACGTGATTTTGAGTCACATCTGTGTATGTTCCCTACCCATATTGTGTACAACTTGTACAGCATTTGCTTCCAATACAGCCCAGTAAAATTTCTTCAAAGACTGATTTATGCAAGGTAGAAAAAAATGCTACATTCACATGTGAAAATGATACTAACAATATTGTTCTCCCAGGAGCCATAAACAGGTCAGAGTCCAGTTTGTGCTACTGAAAAAGAGCTATGAACCTCACTGGGACTTTTAATCACAATATGCTGGCTCTGATTTGAAGATCTATTTTCTATCATATCCCATTGGACTAACAAAAATCTGTTTGTTTATGGAAGTTAATTTTAAACTTTTAGCAGAAAAGAAAAAGGAAACTGGAGGTGTTGCCCAGCTTTCAATCATGCTTGGCCTTATTCCAGAAAAAAAAAATGTGTATTGTGCTGTGATTTCAAGTCAGTTTTTCAAAAGCCATAGATACTATGAAATATATTTTATGTATCCTAAGAATGTTAGGAGATACTTACAAAACTAGGAATAATTTTATTCTGCACAGTCATCTGTGGACATATGGAAAAGTGTAAAATAAATTCTCATCTGGTCATACTTTTCCATCAGTGGCTTCAGCTTCAGATCTGCACTGGTAAAGTCAATTGCAAGAGAAAAGCAGTGAAGCCATGTCACGGGTTGCAGTAAAAAATGTAACCAAAACTGTGTATTCTGTCACCATCTGATCAAACTGGGGTGTGGGGGTGGTGTAATTGTCTGTCAATGGCCAACTGTCAAGAAACCTGCTTGGGCAGTTTTCTGATCTCTTCCACAACCCAGCCTCCCTCCAGGGAGAGATCTGCTAATGGGCCATTGATTCTCACTGATAGAATTCCATCATCCCACTGGGAAATGCTCCAGCCAGGGGGAGGAGCCAAGCATTCCTACCTGGATAAAAATCTGGGAGTTGGAACACCAAGGCAGCCTTTCCACTGGATTCTCAGAAGCAGACCAGGCCCATCTATCACCACTGGACCTTCAGTGAAAAACTCCACTTTTCTCCAGGAGCATCACTTCAACAGAGCCACATCTGCCACTGGGACTGCAGCCACTATGGAATGGGACTGCCACCAACACCCTGACCCACAGGGTGTCAGGCTGGATCCTGACTCTGTCAGTGGGTTTGGTTGTTTATTTGTTTGTCTTACTGCATGCGTCTTTGTTTTATTGTTTATTTTCATTCCCCTAATAAAGAATCGTTATTCCTATTCCCATATCTTCACCTGAGAGCCTCTTAATTTCAAGTTATAATAATCCGGAGGGAGGGGGTTTAAATTCTCCATTCCAAGGGAGGCTCATGCCTTCCTTAACAGACACCTGTCATTCAAACCATGACAAGCCACTAGAAATTCAATTCCTTACCACTGATTTTATTTAAACAGAAGAGTAAAAAAAATCTGACAAAATACCACTCACAATGTCACTCCATTTATCAGAGAGGCCATTGAGATTTTACCAAAGGGGGAAAAAAAAAAAAAGAGATGGTATAAAACACAGTAAAGAATCTTTGATCTCTCTGTGTGATTTTTTTGACCATTGGGTAAAACGTGAATAAAAAAGTTCTGGAGCTATTATACTTAAATTAGGACTTTTGTTGACTATTGACAACAAGGTTAATAAGATAGGATAAAATACTACAGATTTCTAGATTTCCCCCAAATGTTTTCCTTTTGATTATGACATTTGGACAATTTTTATATATTTAATAGAATATGGAAGCTGATTTCTGACTTATAATACAAGGACTGCAAGCATTGGAGGGCTGGAAATACGGAATAGAGAGGAACAGTTTCCCTCTTCTGATAGAAGGGCATTCTGTCCGATACTGGTCATTGTTCTGAATTATTTTAATCATAATGAAAATATAATAAGAATAATGCTAGCTTAAATCATGATTATAGCTGAAGAAGTGCTTTGGAAGTAATTCCATGCAGAAAAGGAATATTATTGAGCTGTGATACAACCTCATATTCATCCAAATACAGTATTTTATGCTGAAATATGCATGTTAGTTACTGCTTGCTAAACCCTAATTGTTACTTGTCCTGACCTGTCATTCTTCAAAAACGGATATATTAGATTTATATATTCAGATATATGTGTGGAAATCACTGGTACATGTCCTCATGTCAGACAGCTGAGATCTGAATTTCTCTCTGCTATAATGAAAGATGTGAAAAAATGAATTTATTAGAATGCAAGGGTCACTTGCCTTGGCTTTTCTTTGTTGCAAAAAAACAAAACCTGTATTATACAGATTAATGGTAAGCAAAGGACTTGAATTTCAATTTCTAACATTTCAATTTTTTTTTTGTTTTGCTACTTCTTATGCTCTCTTTGGGTTCTTTCCTATATAAAGTACTTAAATATCTAACACTTACTAGAAGTCAGAAAACAAAAGGATAGAAAAATTTTAGTGATATTAAAAAGATCTTAAAAAACATAGATACTTAAACCCAAAGATATTAAGAACTTTATGGTAACAGCGCAAATAAAACCCAGAAATCCATGTAATAATGGAACAATGATAGATTCAGGAGGAATTGTGCTAACTACAGAAAAGTAAAAGTAGTCAAAAGTGAGGACAATCAAAATTTCAGATTTCATACTTAGACTTGAAGTATATTTTGATGTTTTGAAATTGGGAGAGTGTGCTATTTTTAGACATTTTTAACAATTCAATGGCAGAATGGGGAAAGAGTTACTTAGTCTACTGTTTTATTACTTCATCACTTGCTTAATATGCCTAATTATGATAAAGCTATTATGGTATGACAGTCCAGTAATATTCAAAATAATTACCTAGTCCTGTTTATATAGTTTCTAAATTTGTACTGTCTTCATGAGATCAAGCACAGCTAACATGATTAATTTCTGTCTTCATGATAAACTGTCTTGGAGGTCAAGGGTGTTCAACAGATTTTAAATCAGTATTATATAATAGCTACTGATATTAACTTTAAAATTAATTGCGTCCCACTTGGAGTACTACTGACAGCATTATGAAGCAAAAGACAATGCACCTGATAATGTAATAAACCAGCTTAATTAGGATTCTAAAATTCCAAACAATTTTAAATAACTCTTTTGGTACCACAGAAAATACTGCCAAGACCAAATGGAAAATGGTCTATACATTTTAGTTATTGTGAACTAAAAGTTATTGTGAATTCTATTAGGTCTACAATGCATAATAAGATAAGATACTGTAAGTTTTTCGATAAAGCTCATTTTGTTTTGAAATGCAGCTTTGAAAAACTTCCATATGAAAACAGAAATTTCCTAATATGTTACATTTTAACTGACGCTTTATTTTCTGCATCAATTATTATTCATAAGGACCCTTCAAAGACATGGCAAAAATTCTTACCGTATTCTGAGCTTTTAGAAAGAGAATTTTAAGCGATATTCTAAGCCGTTCCCCATATTATTTCATGTTTGTATGCTGTTATTCTGTTTTTAGAGGAATGTGAACAATTTTAAAACATAAGTAAGAAATATGGAATAATATTATTTGCATACATGCCTTTTACAAATATTCTGGTCATAAATGAAATTCAGAAAATGCTGCATATACCATTTGTATTATAACATAGTTCAAATTAATTTTTTATGAGAACATAGTAAATATAACTTCACTTGCTGTGTTTACATTAATTGTAGAATGTAAACTCAGTTTATACATTCACAGTAATGCATAAGTTAATCTTCATTTTTCGCCTGCTGCCATGTGCTCAATACAATAATTTCTACTGCCAGAAAATACATGTTTTTTTTCAGATACCAATATAAGACTCAAGTAGACTAGGATGCTCTTAAAAATTTGAAAATTAGCCATGAAGTCATGAGATAATTACATTTCATTAAAGTGATTTTTATTCCTAAATGTGTTATTCTTTCCCTCAATCACTCTCAGTATTACTGCAAATAATCCAGCCATGTAGGCAGGACAAAATATATTGTAATTCTTAATGTCTCTCCATCCAAATACAAGATGTAAGTAATTTTTCCTAATTAGGGAGATTGGATTAAGAACAAAAGTTTTATTCTAAGATTGTGTTCTGAAAATGCACTTAGGTTACCCCAAGGGTTGTGTTTGAAAACATCATGTCTTTAAAATGCATAAAGTCTGTTGAGACCTCACCAGAAATAAATCAACTAGAAAAGAAGCAAACATAAATCTAGTCAAAGCATTAAGTATTATAACTAGATTAGTTATATGAATGAAATAAAAGGAAATTATTTGCTCTTGGAAATAATTTATCTGGGGAATGAGGGTACAGCAAAATTCCCACTTGTTCCTTATCACTGCAACATGTTTACAATTTTGTCTCAGTCCAGACTGATGGTTCGGTATCAAAATAACTTTGTTAATTTAAAATTCTTAATGTTGTTCCTCATTTCTCAAAACTCACATTGACAGGAATTTGTCTTGGGTTTTTTTGTTTTTTTTATTTTTAAACTAAATATTGCTTTCACATTGACTGGTCTCCAAGGATTTCAGGAAATCTACTGGAACCCAAGAGAAGTTAAAATCTCTAAGCAATCTGATTTTAAGTTGTATTTAGGGAAAAAAGTAAATCAGCCCTGCATTCTTAAAGAATTTGAAGAGTAAGGGATAGTCTCTAGTGATAGAGAACTACAGGTCTGTTAGTAAGCAAAAAGGAAATGAAGCAGCGCACGCACCAGTACAACTGAAAGTACAGCCTACCTCTAGGAATAAAGAATGCAAACCCTGCTCAAAGCCTTGAACACTCCTATAATGAAAAAACAATCCAAAAACAAACCAATAAACTAACAAAAATCACTCTAGATAATTTTGAAAAAGAAGTGAAAGCAAGAGAATTGTGGCCAGAAGAAAGTGGTAAAGAATCAGCTATTCCAGGAGTTTTCATTGTGACACAGACAAAGGAGATAGCAAAATTCTTTGAAGGCATATAAAGAAATAGAAAGTTTATGATTCCTCTGTGTTTTTCTCAACTATATTGAGATATAATATTTAGGATATTTCCTAAATTCTGTAAGTGCAGTACAAGATTTTGTAAAATCCTGACTTTTGGAAAAAGTCAAGAATGTCAAATTATCTGCAAAACCATTAGGTTTAGCCATATACTAAATAGTATTGGAAAATGTGTTTTCATTTTTTTGTAAATGCAATTAAACACATATGAATATGTGAAAAAAAAAAACAACCCAAAAAACCAAATCAGCCAACAAAAAAAAAAAAAAAAAAAAAAAAAAAAAAAAGGCAAACTTTAATTCTAGTTTTAGCTTTACCATTTAGAAATAAATTGGAATTTTACTACAGAAAAATGCAGTAACCAAGATGGTGCACCAGCAGAATTTCAAATATAAGTGAAGTACAAATATCCATGAAAACCCTTTACCTTTCATTTTCATAAGAATCATTTATCTATTAAAATGAAATATTTAACGTATATCATAGAACTGTGTAATAGACTTTGGGTTTTCTAGACAAACAAAAAATACACTGTTGTGGTTCCTTTCTTCTCCATCCCCAGGCCTGCTCTTCCATTTCAGGTGCACCTGAGAGGCTTTTACCAAAACTGTTGAGTGATGAAATGCTTGACCCAACCAGACTGAAGGGTGAAACATCTCTGCCCATACCAGAGACTCTTGCACGATGCAGGTGGGAACAACACTGACTGTGATAGGAACATCAGCTGCCCGACCAAGGTGGGCAACCATCAGCCATCCTTGAAATACTTCTTATCTGAATCACATGGAATGGTACCATTTTTGCAGGAGTTCTAGAAGAAATTTCTAATTGTTTTGGAAATTCCAGTAAGAACTGATCTGAGGATGGAAAACTGACTGAAGCAAATCATCTCATGACTCTTTGAACAGTTCTCCTGAGTGAATCCCTCTGAGATCTCCTTGACCACTGTGGGCTGCAGCACCTTTGAGTGGGATGCCTCTTGGAGCTCCAGAACCCTCATGTTTGCCACACTCACAAAGCCATCCCTGACGATGAGGCCTAGGCTGACAGCTCCTCATGTACCTCTACTCCTCAATGTGTAACAGAAATGTTAAGAGGTTTCACCCGAGTATTCCACTGAAATTGAGGGGAATTACCTTTATACATACAGATATGGTTGTACACCTCTCTTTATGTGCAGGTGTGTGAATTGATTTTGATACGAATGTTGTTATCGTGAATCTGTAATTAGGTCATTGCCTAATTTAATTATAATTAGGTCATTCCCTCTATTTGCTGATCAATAATTTAGGATTTTTAAATGGTTAAATTTCCTATGTTCCAAAAGCATGATGTACTGCAGCAAAAAAATCAAGTCACCAGAATTAATTGTTAGATGGCTTTTCTATCAGTACTCTTAAAACAAAACATGTACTCTTGAGGCAATTAAATTTCTTCCCTTTTAAAACAAACAAACAAACAAACAAATAAATAAACACAAAGATAATAAGTTTATCAGCCTAATTTCGTTGACTTTCTATTTTGCCTTGCTTATGGCAAAATTGCAGAATCATCAGCCTTGTGTAACAGGAACCACTGCTGAAGGTATTACAACTTAAAAAGAAGAAATGAAGTAGGATAATGATAGTAAATTTAGAAAATACCAGCACAGGCCTATTTGACGCAGTATTACAAGGATGTTCCCAGGAGCATAAGTTCCTCTGAGTCTATAACACTCAGAAGTAACATAAGTTCTAATAATCACAGAATCACAGAATTTCTAGGTTGGAAGAGACCTTCAAGATCATCAAGTTGAACCCATGCCCTAACACCTCAACTAGACCATGGCAAGAAGTGCCACATCCTGTCTTTTTTTAAACACATCCAGGGATGGTGACTCCACCGCTTCCCTGGGCAGGCCATTCCAGTGCTTTATCACTCTTTCTGTAAAAAGCTTTTTCCTAATAGCCAGCCTATATTTCCCTTGATGCAGCTTGAGACTGTGTCCTCTCCTTCTGTCCATTGTTGCCTGAAGAAGGAGACCAACTCCCAGCTTACCACAACCACCCTTCAGGAAGTTGTAGAGAGTGGAATAAAAACCCAAAAACCCAAACCAAACCAAACCAAAACAAAAAACAGACTCAAAAGAAAAATTCTTGTCAGTCTTGTCAGTCATCATAAAAGATATTGGTATGTCCTCCAAAAAGCCAAAACAGTACATAGATATGACACAACATATGAGTTCAAATATGTCAGAGTACCCACTCAAACTGAAGTATATAGTGTAAATTATGAAATTATTTAAGCTAATCACAGTAAGTATTTTCAGTCTATTCCTATCCTCTGTTCTGTATTGATCACAAATTCAAAGTTTGGCTTTGAGGTCTTAAAAGAAAACCCAGATAAAACTAAGACCCCACATCACCAGACTGTGCAATTATAAACAAACAATCCTTGTCTTGAAGTTTTTACAATCTGCTAGAACACATTACAGTATTTTGTATTATTGGAGCAATTCCTGAGATATACTTTACTCTTGAACAACATCTACCAAATGCTCATTCACTCAGAACAGATGTTAATTTGTACTAAGGATTCTGTTAGATTTCTTGACAAAAAGCTCTAGATAGTTTAGGTGAATTTAGAAAGAATTTCACTCTCTGAAAAGTTAAGTAGAAAAAATCAGATTTTTTACTGAGGTTTTTTGGGGGGGTTTTGGGGTTTTTTGCCATTGAAGGCACAAGCAGAAGTCTTAAATACATTTGCAACAAAATGTTCATATTGCGGGTTTTTTTTCTTACAAGAGTCAATTTTCTAAAATAATAGTATTAAAACCATTACAAAAAGACTTACTAGCCAGTCATTCCACTAAACTCAATGATTTACATGCAATTTACAGAACAGATCTTTTCCAATTCAGCTGTTAAATACAACTGTTTAAGAAAGAATGTTTTGTGCTTTATATTTCAGAATGGTGAGGTGCTTCTTCTCAATCATGGAACACAGGATGAGCTTAATGAGAGATAAATAGCCAGATACTGTAACAAAGAAAAAAAAAAAAAAAAAAACAAAACAAAAAACCCCACAAAAAACCCCAACACCCCAGTAATTGTCATTGATATGTTCTTCCTACTAAGAGGGAGCAGAGAACCATCGTGCCTTGATGTGGATGACAATAAAACATAGTTATCAAATAATGGAAAATAAATAAATTAAGCTAATCATCTAATCTACATAAAATAATCAGCACCTATTTCTAGGTTTCAGTAGAATAAAACTTGTATGGACTGTCTTACATAACACGGGTGAATAATAGTTTCCATTTCCAACACAATAACGGCAAATTAACATTCATAGAACTCTCTGCTCATCTTAGGACCCTGAAATTCAGAAATATTTTTTTCACATACCAAAATTATTTCCTGTAGCAAGACCTTGCCCAGTTTCAGTACATCTTTATAAATCTTCTTTTAAACTACCTTTCTACTGAAATGAAAATTTATTTTGACTGTCACCTTTTGGGGGTTGAGACACATAATACTGTGAAACTGAGAAATATTTGCCATTCTAATATAGTAATTGTATATTGAAAAAGCAGTTCAGAATATGTTCTCTTTCATTTCTTCTTTCCCTTCTAGCATTTTTGACAGGACTGTCCCTTATGTGTGCCAAGCGTTTGCTGTCTTTATTAAAATAACAAGCAAAACCAAAATTCAATAAGCCATTTTAAAATCAGCAAAATTCTGAGATATGTATGTGTAAAATTTAATATAGTTTGAGAATAAATACAACAGTCTATTATATTCTGGTTCTGATCAATGCATAAACTGGAATTTGCTACACTCCACAGTATATTGTGGAGATGATATGTCCTGGAAGGAATGATATGTCCTTCAATCATTCAATGAAAATTGAAGCTCGTAAACAGTCTTAGTATGTGGGGCAAAAGAACACATTTATTCCTCCTTTCAGCTAGTATCAGGGTAGAATTACTGCTTGAATTTAGAAAATATTCAAGAAATGCAAAATAGACCCTTAAAATATTTTTTTTTTTTTTTCTATAGTGGTCTTAATTTCATTGTGAAAAGTCAAACAGATTTTAAAGATTTTAAAAATTGTGTCATTGATATAGGTCTGGTTTTTTTCACCTATCAAAAGCCTAGATTTTGAATGAGAAGCTACAGCATATCTGTATTGTGTTTATTTTTTAGAATACTTGAAAAATATAATATTTGCTGTCTGCTGAAATAAAATAGGGAAAAAAAAGTGATCAAAAAACTCCCATAAATATCTAATTTTGTCTCACATAAATATCTGATATTCTCCTTAACTCTTGCCATAATCTTCACTAAGATAATATCACTTTTTAATTTTTTCTATAGTTTTTAATTTTAGAAAGATAATTAATTGCATACACAACTTGATGTGAGCAACAATGGGAGAACAAATTTCTTCCAGGAACTTTAAATAGCACAAAAGAAAGAAATAGCCTCTTTCTAAAATATTTTCTTACATGTGTTGGTAATGAATATTTGATAACTCTTTAAGACACATCAAGTAGTACTTTTCAGAAAACAATTACTCCAGTTTTCTGTATTTTTTAATTTCATATGGTTGAGCTCTCTGAATTTTTGTAATCTGTTTGACAGTGTATGTAAGACGCTGATATTTTGTTGTCTGCTCTGCATAAACTATAGGGTTGTCATAATGCAGATTTTACAATGCAGAGTGATTCTTTTAAAACAGTTCACTTTTTGAAGCAACATAACTTTGACCTATTGTCTTTTCCAGCCTGATTACTGCAGGGCTTTACTTCATAGCTTTAGAAGGCAATGAAAATCTGTATGTGATGGATAGAGTTTGCAAAATCTGTTGAGATGAAAGGTTCTAAATAAGATTACTAAATCTATCCATGAAAAGTGCCCCATCAAGACCTAGTTGTACTAATTTATAGAATTAATATATATAGAAAGTTATTCCCCAAGAATCTTATCCTTCTCTGATTGTTATAAGTAAGCATTTTAAATGGCCAGGCCTAGAGACTCCCAGGCTGGCCAGTCATTAAATGACAGGGTTCAAGTCTTTTAAGTTATCTTATCTCCATAACCATGCATCATCACCCAAAGATTTAATCATACATCATAGTGATCGCTAATGCAATACAAGATGTACTTTTGGAAGACTTATGGAAGGAAACCAGATACATTTTTTGTAAGGCAAAAGGGCCTATATCATCTGCCTTCAAAGTAGTCATTCATTTAATCACTCATTTCCCAAAACTTCCAAGACAGAGTCAGATTAACTACTCTGTGCATACTATGACAAAAGCATTAACGAGTGTGACTCTGAACTGTATTATCTGTACATGTCACTGACTGGAAATGCCCAGATTAACTCTGACACCAAGATAAATTCATTAATATGAAAAAAAAATGCATCCTCTATTTCCTTTTTTTTTTTTATTTACAGTCAAAAAAATGTTTGTGAAATAGGTATAGACTCCAATCTCTTTCCCAGATCCCTATGTGCTAGCATTCACTTGAACAAGTGAGGATAAATTCCCCCAAACACTGAGGCAGATATAGTCAGGTGCCAGAAAGTTTTACTGATCCAGTCCAAGAACATTGTTTTCTCCAAGATAGAGGAAAAAAAAAACCGTATTTATTCATTCTACTTATGTATAAAAATTATGTCACTCTACATCTATGTGCTAGTAGCTAGTTCAAAAAATTTCATAATGAAATGTTTAAAAAATGCATCCTAATTAATTACTTACAATATTTAATTGAATTTTCAGAATAAACAATGCCATGATTTACAATAAAATTTAAATATAGGCCACAAATTGTCACCTAATGGTGCAAGAGTAGGCAAAATTACATAAGCAACTTTAAATTTATTATATCTCATAACCTTTAGATATTTTAATGTCCTACTACCGGTGATAATAAATTAATTAGAAACTTTTAATAAGATACTGTAAATTAGGCATTGAATGCAGTAAAGAAGAATTAAATAACAGATTTATTTGTAAAGAAGTATGTCTTACGGCTTAAAATAATAAGAAAATATTTTTACTACAAATTTGGAATAAACTATTTTGGTATTTCATCACTTACATCAGTAGCAGTAACAAAGGTGAGGAATCTTTTAAAGGTAAAAAAAGAAGGTAAGGGTTTATATATATAGAGAGAGAAATTAACTTGTAAAGATCACAGTATTTTTAATATTTTGCTTAGCATAAGTAAGAAGCTGTAACTATTTTACTATGAATTAAGTGAAAATTATGTCTTTCCATTGCTGATAAGACTTCAGTTAAGAAAGGCACATGAAGTTATTTTTTAAATGAGCTCAAACCAGAAAAAGGAGGGCTTTGCTCAGTTAGAGCCCAGGTGTTACATGCAGAGATCATGTATATTACTAGAAACATTTCTTCTGAGACCTTAGAAACTGGAAAAAAAGATTGAAATCCCTGGAATGTCTCTGAGTCTCTTCTTTCTTAGGGGCAGTAGCATTCTGCATGCAGAAGTGTTTGATTAGAGGGCAATAGTAGAAAGAAAACCAATGAACTCTGAATAAATGATCCAGTCAATATGTAAGTAAGAACTGACAGTAGTCACATATTCTGGCAATCATGTCTACACTATTTTAGTGACTAGTTCATGATATTTAGTCAAAGTACTAATTTTTACTGTGTAAAATTCTAAGGAGAGCATTAAAAAGTAAAACGAAATAAAATAAAGACTGTAGAATCTCTTTTCAACATAATAGTAAGGTAGAAATAGAATAGAAAGTGTACTTTCTTGCATTTATAAAATATTAGGTAATAATAAATTCCTGTCAGATACATATCGTTCATGACATGTCCTTGCAATATGAAGTACATTTTAGTATGTACCTTGATGATTCTAATTAAATATTCTTCTAAAACAATGCTAAATTGGTTTCTCATTTATTCCAAATTCTGTATTTTTTCTCTATTATACAATCACTAAGCAATGATAGAAATCTCTTTCACCAGAGTATTTTGCTACAGTTATGAAAGTTTTCTGACAATATCCCTCATCACTACAAAACACAAGTCAAAACTGAAGCAGGTGGAACAAAATTGAACTGTTTGAATCCAAACTGGAATAAGAAAAATGAGAAATTATTGGAATAACCTTTATCACTCAGTAAAACAGGAAATAAATGTAGAAATACAAAATCTAAAATATGAAAGCCCAAATAATTATATATATAAAATTATTTTTACAATATTTATATTTGGGGGAAAATAGAGCAAATTACCCACCCATTTACCAGTGTGCTTTCATGGTAGAAAATGTGTGGCCTTGAGCACTGAAACACTTTTTTTCTCTTCTCTACTCTGATTGCATTTGTGCTCTATTCCAGAAAGAACTGTTTAAATTTGGTGGTTATTAAATCATCAACATCCATATAATCCAATTTAGATATAAAAGAGAGAAATTATTAGCATGACCATGACTTTCAGCACTGAAGCCTGGATTCGTAATATCTTCTTACTTAAACATCTACAGGGCAAAAATATGATGTTCCTGACAGTACAGTGCATCAGAAAGGAGGTCTAGAGAAGGCATGAGTCATTCAAAAGCCTTTTGCAGGCAGGGATAAGAACTCTAAAATGTAAATGCTGGACAGTTCAATACATGAACAGTTGGATATCTGTAATTTACAGAGTAATTTCTACATCTAGGGTATCCTCAGAAAGTTGAGTATAAATAAGGCACATCATCCAATATTTAAGATCCTCTGAGACTTTAAAAAATAAACATACCCTTGATATTTATGTCAGTAAGTGAAAACAAATATTTGAGAAATTAATAATGTCCTAATAAGAATATTTTTGAATCAATTAAATTATGAAAAATAAAGTACTCCTCACTGACCTTTATTGTTGTTCCTCACAATAAAGGAACATCATGAATACAATGAGTTTTCTTCAAAATTCAGACCCAGAACTTCATAATTTTGTTATTGAAACTGCACCACTTAAAACAATAAAGTGAATTAAACTTGCAACCCACAATTGGATAGTAAATGCAGACCACTGAGCAATTCTTAGCATTAAAAATTTAGTATAAGTAGCCATTGAGCAAAAAACAGTTATTCAGAATGTTCTATATTTTTAAAATAAAAATACTATTTTTAAATTACCAAGTAATGATTCAGGTATGTAACTTCACAAGCCAGTTCTGAAGCTGTTAGAGAGTTACTCTTTTTGCAGCTTTTCAGCATGCACCTGTGACACATGAAGAATTCCCCTCAGACCCCAACTCTAATCCTTGCTTGTTTATTTGTTGTGTATTAACCTAGCATTAATTTCCAGTGTAACAGGGTGGTTTTGCTGGTGTGTTATCGTTTTCTTTCCTCATATGGAATGTAGATTGGGGCTGCAAGGCAGATCAGAAGGAAAGAAAATGAAAGAACAAAGTTTAGATAAATGACTGAAAATTCTATTCTAGCATTCATCCTTGGTAAGATGCAACCACAAAGTACAGCACCTGAGCTACCTTGTTGATGACACAGATGATATTTCAGTTTAGGTAATAGTGTGCTATTTTGAGAGCTCATGTTCCAGAGAGAGAAATAAGCACAGGAAGTAAGAGACAAGTTGTCTGGCTACCATGTGAAAGCAGATTAGAAAACTGTGGCTTTAGTGTACTGAACATGGTCTGATAGGGAAAATGACTGCAGCCTACAAGAACAGAAGGGGATAAACATCAAGGAGCAGATAAAAATGAACTACAGCTCAGTCCTGGCACCAAAATAAATAAACTAAGTGCAAATGCAAGTAGCTGAAGGAGTTATAGTCATCAAGCATTAAGGAGTAAAGAGACAGAAGAACCTCTCTGTCACAATAATGAGAGAAAAAAAATCCTTAATTACTTTAAAGACAGAGTTCGATACATTGCAAAGGGATTACACGATGTGCTATCCATGAAACACCCTCTTTAATCTTGTGTCTCCTAATTATAAAATACGTTAATTACAATTTCTTAAAAATCAAAATATGTTTTTTCTTCTCAGCACCATAGTTCTGATCTCAGAAAGTGTAGTGAAAAGTTCACAATAAGAACACGAGTTCATGACCTGAAGTGAAACTATTATTAGATTTCATTCACGTTATTTATAATGCATAATGTTGTTTAATATCATGCGATTATGCAGCAAAAAGGAACACACCTCCCCAAATACACCTGAAAAATGTAATTGCATTTTAACCTCTATTAACATAATCATCTAATCATACTGTTGACAATTCCATTTAATATAAGCATTTGACTCTATGTATTTATTGAATATTAATGAACACATTTATCTTTACTTTTCAAAGTGATCCTACTCAGAAATAGTATTACAAATCTGAAGGTTCTGTATATTTTTCTTTTTCTAAAACAGTTCTTTCTCGAGTACCAGACTATTCACTTGCTTGTAAAGCACTTTCAAACAAATCCTGTTAATTCTGAATATGGTTCACTAAGCAGCATGATCTCATTAATAAAACAAGTTGCTACTCTAGTAAATCAGAACTCTCAGCTGTTTTAACTGTTTCCCTAATGGAAATTCTAATGATCTCTTCAGTCAGCCTCACAGAAGACCAACACTTTTGAAACAAGACCCAGCAAAATAAAGAAGCAATGGAAAGAATGGAAACAGTGCAACTTCAGACCTAGCATTCTGTCACAAATAAATGTTAAGTAACATTGGGTCTGCATTCTTGAGGTTAGCTGGAATATTTTTGCACCACTTGAATTTTCATTAGAAAGGTACTTTTGTCTGTTATACTGAACTAAACAAAATTTTTGAGCGACAAATTTATGAGTTCATGGGATTTCTAACATAAGAGAGAAGGGAAGAAAGAAAAATCTTGATGGATGGCAAAAAGAAAAGAAAACTCTCCAAACATATTCAAAATGTTCTCATATGTTGCATAAGAAAATAATAAATGGATAACAAATGAGAAGGAGTCTAGGTCAAAGGGAAATGTAAATTAAGAGCAGGCTTTTGCACTGGAATATAAGTTTCTGCATAACCAGACATTATCTCAAGGCCTTTCAGTGTGATGTTCAGTTTGGGAAGAACCTCCTTCTTAATGATGATAAGAAAATAATGCTTCTAATCTGCTGAGATTTTGAAATGTGCTACACAGCCAGTGCATTTATAACATCTATAATAACTCTTACTATCAATGGGATACTCTCAAAAATCCTGTGAGAGAAAATGTTGTTTTAACAAGGGGTTAGAAAAAAATGAGACAACTTTTTTTTTATTTTTTTTTTTTTTTTTTTTTTTTTTTTTTCACAGATCAATTTTTTTTTGAACCTCATTTGAAGCTGCTCAAGTATCCAAGAATGGTGCCAAGAAAGGTGATGGTGCACAGACAAAGCAAAGAAGAATGGGTGAAGCTTTGTAACACCTTTGTGTCTACCTAAATACACATCTTACTTTAGTAATATATATTTTTTTCAAATTGTGGGACAGAAAAAGAGAGTTGAAGTTTCAGGGCAAGGGAGTTAAAGTTTCAGAGAACATACACATGAGCTCTAATACCTCTTAAATGTGCAGCAAAAAGCATTTTTAATTCCTTGATGACATTCTATTTTGTAAATCAGATCTTAGACATCTTTTTTCAGTATTCAAAGCATTGAAAGTAATGTGCAGAAAAAAAATTCTACTTTAACTGCTTCAGCTTACTGTGTTATTAAGTTGTATCTTTTTTTTAATACTTGCACCACAGAATTTTGTTTCCTTTTTGTTTCAGCAGTTTAACAATCAAGAAATAACACTGTAAATCTTTTAAAACTTGACTTGAAATATTAAAATTCAAATTACATGATCATTTTTTAAACTGTAGGCCAAGAAGTGTTGCATTTAAAAAAAAAAAAAACAAAAACCCTGGCTTTAACCTTAGACAGACCTAACTTCTTTCAATCTGAAATCAGGTAATTCAATCCAGCAATTCAAATGTCCAAGTGCCAATTACTTTAATAGCATTTTTTTCTTATACATCAGTAGCAATTTATAACATGAATTCTGAGTTTGGTCAAGTTATTCAGCTGAAACTATCTACTTCCAAAACATCATTTTGGAATTAATTCTTCATACTCATTACCATTTGAATCACGTAAGAGGGAAATGAAATAAACTACTAAGAACCTAGAGTTATTATTTTCCTTATGATGCTCAAAGAGCTTGCAAGATGAAAAACATACAAATTGGAACCGGACACATAGCAACTAAGTGGCTATTCTGTCACACTGCATTTCACAAATAAAAGCATCCTCCAGGTCCTTTGATTAAAACATGAAACAGGCAAAATAAGAAATACTTGCAAGACATCATTCACGGAATACCTCTTGTACAGCTCAATGGCTAATCACATTTCTTCCACAAGAATTTAAAATTAAGTCTGATACTCCTGCTGGTCATAAATGCCAAATGGAAATTTATGAGCACTTTACTTAAAAACCAAAGAAATATGTTACTATGAAAGTAACACAATATACCATGTCATCCCATATCTTATTTCATTGAAAAATGTATCTAACAACAAGCTAGTGAAAATTCTTAGCTAACCAGAACAACAGACACATCTGAACAAAATTGTCTCTGTCCACTCAACACTAGAAACCCTCCTTTAAATGAACTGGAAAACTACACAGATTATCCAGACCTGAAAATTTCTTAAACCCAACGGAAAAACAGAATATAGGCTAATCAAATCATACCTGGATAAATTGCTTGGTTTTCACAAGCCCCACGTCTCCAGCCTCTATCTGTGCTCTTGACAGCTTCTCTTCAGTTTCACTTAGCCAATGATTAAATCTCTTCATGTCAGAATGAAAAATCTGCCACTTTTCCAAAGATTTGTCAAACCGTCTGCAAGTATAAAAGATGAAACAACAATCTATTGATACTTTATTTATTGACTACAGAAAAGAAAAATAAGGAGAACAATGTTGGATGTCTCAGGTTAAAATCAGTATAATATTGACAGCATTATATATTAGCATTTATAACTGTTATATCAAATGGCAATATGTCAGTACCTTTGAAGTGAAATTATCACTATGCAAATGCATCACAAATCAGTGTTTTATCAATTTTAAAATCCTTTTCAAGAAAACGCAATGGTCTTCAATTAAATTTTTACTTGCATTGTGCAAAGGGACTCTTTAATAAAACCTTTTTCCTATGTTTCACTTTGAGTATTTTATAATGATAATTATGAAAAAAAAAAGAAAGTAATGAAATAAAAGGATGACTAAAAAAAATAGAAAATTAAAAAAATTAGTTTTGAACAATAAACAAGGATTAAAAGTATAACTACCATGTCTGCAAGTCTACAGTTCACTACAAAAAGACCAGATAAGTACTTCCAGCACTTTGGGAAGATATGACCTCTTTTTCTCTAGAGTGACTGATTGATCTTCTGCTTCAAGAACTGTTTGACTTGCCTATTACCAAATACTAAAGAAATGAAATGAAGACAGATTATAAAGCAGATTATAAGGGGGGTTTGCAGATAGCCTACATCTAAAGAAATTCAGTTATCCTGTGTGTTAGATTAGTGTGGAAATGTAATTACTAATCAGAGATTAGCCAGAATGTTTTGTTAGAAGATCATCATTAAATGTGTTACTGTTGTTTAGTTTAATAATCTTCCTTTACAGAATTATAATAGATTTTAGGGTGTACTTAAAGTACAAAAACAAAGATGCTCAATTATTTCTCTAGGAGATAATCTGGTTCTATATGGACAAACTATACGGTTATTTGAATGCTAAGGAGTTTAAATGACATTACTATGAGGGAATACAGATAATCTTTTCCATTTTAATGATCATTTTTCATTTTTTAAGAAGAAAATATATGCAGACTATTGACCTGATTAAATATTGTAGTCACTCATCTAACTTATTTATTAATATGACTGTGATAACTTGTCACAGTTATCATATTTTATTGTTCAAAATTAGTCAAATCATAATTGAAAGACACATTATGACAGGGTTTTGGGGTTTTTTAAAACAGCTGCCTTACTCAGAGTTAAAATGAAAGAAATGATTTTGCTTAAAATATCACATAAAAAATAAAATTAAAATTCCCGAATCATCTCTCATTTTGGACACTACATTAAAGCACCTTTCCCCCTGTTCCCCACAAAGTAAAATTACTCTTCTAAGCATGGGAAGCTTATCAGAAGCTTAAATGTAAAAAATTCCAAAGGGGTTGATATTAGTATAGTTGAATTTGCACTCCAGAACTTGCAATCTGAATCTTCCATGACTCTACATTCTTCCTCCCTCTTTTGCTCTGGGAAATAACAGTTGTAAGGAGAAGAAAAACAAAAAGTTGCAACAAGAAGATATGCATATTTAAAGCTTAAAATTTTCCAGTGCTTATTGCTAGTGTCAAAAAAAACCTTATTACTCTCAAAGTATAAACCAATATAAAACATTAGTAGAAAACAGAGAATTTATTAACAGGCCAAGTGATTAAATTTCAAGGTTCTTGCAGTGATTAAGTACCTAAATACTGTTACAGTGATAAGAGAAAATGTAATTTTTTTGCTGCAATGGCAGGTGTGGGTCCATTTGAGAATCATCAGCTTCCTGCTCTGGGAAGTTATGGGACACCTCTCCTGAGTATACCTAAGTGAGAGTTTCCCTGGTGAATCTCTGTATTGTGTCTGCTTACATATGATACTGCTTCCAATAGCTTCTTAAACTTTAAAAACAAAGAGGTTTTGTTTGTTTGCTTGCTTGTTTTATCATGTGCAATCCTCCTACCAGGTGGTAAATTCAAAACCCGCAAAAGGAGAAGCTTAATTAGCTACCAATGCTGAACAGCTAAATTGCTGAAGCCTTGGCAGAGCAGAATGGAGGATAAATTCATAAGAGAGCAGTACTCTGAGGACTATGGAAACTCAAAAAGCATATGTCTGCCTCAGGAATCCCCAAGTACACATTTTGGAGCAGAAGAAAATTAAAGGCCTTGTACAGCCTTACCTTGGGAACCCACCTTGTTTGCCCTCAGAGACAAATTATTGAGCTAAAATAACTCAGTGTAACCATTCATCTGTGTCCTCATCTGCCCAAACCCTTTCCCTCTGACAGGCATAAGCCAAAACAGTGGCTTATGCGTGGCCACTAATAGTGGATAGTGGGTGACTGTCTGAAATTTGGGCACTATTTCCTTTCTGATGTGTCCTCTCTGGTTTTCTTAGCACATGCTCAATAACAAGGTGCAAACAGATGCTCTGAAGCCAAGCAGGAGGTTCTGGATGATGATGATGTATGATTTGTACATAATACAAAGCACATAAGCATTGTACATGAGAAAATAAGGCAGATTTATTCCTCTATCTTGAGCATATTTGGGTTGATGAGCAAAAAACAATTATCTCACGGGCCCAGTTTTTTCATATATGTACTGAGACTCCAGCAGGGACCATGTTAAGCAGTGGCTTGTGAGAGCAATTTCATTTTATCATATTAGTACATAATGGATTTATTTTGCCTCCAAAGAGCAAGAGAAAAAAAAACCCAACAACCAATGACAACTGCTGGGGTAATACACAGCACAGTTTACTTTAAATCATAAAAATATTGGTTGTTTCCTTCCTTCCTCCCTTCTGAACCTTTGGACCTGACCTTCTATAAGTAAAATTTAATATTCTTTGGTAGCATTGTGCATGATATTGCACAGAGATTTACAAATGCCAATTTGGATGTACTGTCAGTGGAACTTTAAACTATATAATGGAATTACACTTGATGTTCTGTGTCACAAGACAGGTGTTTTTTAAGAAGTTGTGCAAAAGTGAAAGACCTCTAAAAACAGGAAAGATGCAAACATAAAACAGGGTACAAAAAGCCATTGGTTTGCTGTTGTAAACCAAATCTTAATTTTGCATCTGTGTTTCAATTAATTCCTAGATATTTTGATAATATTCCTTGATAAATTATGAAACTTTTCTATCACTTTTGTGATAGATTCTGATTTAGCAAAACTTCACCATCAATTGACCCACAAGAAAAAGAATGCTAAATTTATTTATTTATATACTAGAATTTCCTAAAGAACATGATTTATGTCATGGAAGTTGATACTGTAAGAAGCACACATTTTGTTCTTCATATTGGGAAAAGCATTGCGTAAACTTCATTACTGTTGCTAAACAATATACTGTAGGATTATGCTAATATTAACCCACAAATTTTGCAGTTTTGTCAGCTTGATTCAGCACAATTAGAGCCTTGTAAAAATGCACAAAACATCAAAGTAGTATAAATAATTATGTGTTAGAATGTGAGAGCATTAACTTTACTATTTAAGGCCATTCTTACAGATAACAAAATAATAAAATTTGGTTTTGTCAAGCAACTTCTACAATTAAATTGCTTAAAGAAAGAACTAACACATTTTCACATTTTGGTGTTTTCATTTGACTTCACAGAATTCATGTGGGTTGTTAATTTATATTTAATTCCTATATTCTCTCTGCATTTGTATTCAAAGTGATTATCACAATTTAGACACTGCTATATCTTGATTTTGATCTCAGGTTTTGCTGCCAGTCTGTTCTGGAACAACAGTTAGCTGTACATATTCTATTCACACCTTTGCAGCCTGTCCTTCACCCATAAACTACCAAATAAATAAAGAACTGCAACCAAAACAACCATGGCAATGCCATCCATCAATTCAAAATTTAATTTCTCCCCTCTTCCCAGAAAGTAGGTTCTGCAGCATAACATAAATTGAAACCATTCTACATTACAATTACATTATAAATATTTTGATATTTTAATTGTATTGATTGTGTTATTATTCTTGCCCCAGTTATAGATATCATACCATTCAGTGCCCATCTTTATCAAAGAAAAGGACAACTAAATTGGCTAAGAAAAAGCAAGGTCATGTCAATCATTGTTGGTTATTAGGAATATACATATCCATTTTTATTACACATTAGAGAGCAATAAACTTAATAACCATTTACAATTAATAATTATACAGCAAATGGATTGGATTCTAATGGATGCTGTGCATCAATAGTTTAAATAGAAACACTCCATATAATTTACAAAGCACACATTCTTTTTCTACATTAACTAAAACTATTTATAAGACATAAGAATGTCAAAATTCCAATTCTTTATTTCCTACAAAGTTTTTCTTCATCAGAACAGAGATGCAATCATGTATTTTATAGAACTTTGCCTCAATACCTGGATTAAGTGTAGGTAACAACTATTCCCCGGATAAAACAAAGAAATGCTTGATTAAATGTGACCTAGGTGAAAGAGTAACATGATTTGCAACTTTCTAATATGTTAAAAATATCCATGCAATTGGTAATAAAAACCATGAATTGCAAAACTTTCTGAAGTGTAACCATCAAAATCATCATAAGGAAACCCCAAATCAAAAATATTTACATGGAACAAACAATGGCTCAATTTTATGGAAATCCACACCAGTATTTCTGCCTCTGTGTGAAGGGTATTATATACATTTCATCCTCACAAAGGTGACAGTGCACACTGCACTTCCAGCCAGGATACTGCAGCGTGTTCGTATTACCCACCCTATGGTTGCATCCATCTGATAAAATTAAACATGAGTGAAAAATCACATTAACTTCTCACTGTTAGGGTGATGTCCTCCTCCCTTGCCCACCCCAGGGGCTCTGACCTGCTTAAGGCCAGTTCTGATGTGGCACAGCAGCATGAGCTGTCATCAGCTGTCATTCTCTCTTTAGTGAGAAATGACTCTGAGAAACCTCATCTGGGGTTTGGTTCAGGGCTTCAGGGTCATTTTTAAATTCAGACCTTGACCTGCCCTGTAAGTCTGTCCACAGCACACCTTTCTCATTGCAGCTAGAGCCAGCATAGCTCTCCTCTTTCAGGTATTGTGGGAACTCTGGGAGAGGTCCCTGCTTGCAGCCCCTTACCCCAACCTTGCTGTATCTTCACACTCTCAAACATCCCTTCTGGAGCTCTCCAGAGCTGGAAGCCTCAAATGGCCTGTATACTCTCGGGTTTCTGTGTGGTTTTGTTCTTCCCAAGAATGCAAAAGTCTTTTTGTCTAGCACTGAGATTGAAGAAAAGACCGAGAGCCATCTCCTCTGCTTTTTCAAGGTTGTTTATTTTCTCTTATCTATACAATTTTTTCTCTGACCCACAGAGATCCGTTCAGCAGGTCAGCTCACGGGGAATGATCCAGCCCCAAAGGTGATGAGCATCTTTATACTAAAAGTTGTCTATATCATGTTTAGAAAAGATTCCAAATACCTTTCTCTTATGTTAGGAAGTCAGGCTCTACTCTAAACCAACCAAAGATGCCCATGCCACAGCAGAAAATGGGGAAGGTGAAGAAGAAGAAACCCCAAAGCCACGTGGAGACTCCATTTTGTGTTTTTCTGTTTATCGACCTAGAAATTATATAAATCTATTTTTCACCCTGTGACTAACTAACTATCGCCCTACTTAAATGCTCGTGCTTTGTAAATCCTCACACAGAGGTGGTAATTTCTCCCGGGGGCTAAAATCAAAGGCGCAGGAATTTTTGAGTCTTTGCCAAGGTTTTCCAGCCCCCTGTCTGGGTCTGGAATCTCCCAGGACAGTCAGAGGAATGTTCTGGACTCTGACAGTATACTGTTGTTTGCACAACACACTGAGCAAGTATTTCCACTGTTCTACAGTATCCCAGCTCCTGTGACTACAGGATGATGGTCACAGGAAGGTGGGGCAGCCAGCACAGAGGACACGTGTCCTACTAAGGGGTGTTAGACTGCCTGGACTGCCCAGCTACAGCACATCCTGCCAACCAAGTGTCCATAAACTGCTGGAGCACACTGGACAGGCTCCTGGAGAGAGGCTCTTCCACCTGGGTTTCATCTGAACTGAATCCAGAGCACACTTTGGTATGAGACAGAGCACAGCCAGCAGCTGATCCCAACCCAAACAAAATACTCATGGACAGGTTCTCCAGCAGCCCACTCTGGTTCCCAGGTTCTGCTGAAGTTCAGATCCCATCTGGGACAAGGCTCAATGATAGTTTCCACAGCCTGGACACAGAGAGAAGTGCAAGACCCAGATTTATAAAGAGCTGGAAAATCATATCCAATTGGGGGAAATCAGTTGTCATAAATTCCTCAAATTACCAATAATTCATAAATAAAAAATAATTTCAGTGAATTTGTGGCATAGAGCATAGGTATGTGTAATGTAAAGTATATATTACAGGATGTCCCCTCAGTAGTCCCCTGTAATTACTATGAAGTGGTTAAATCCCATGATTTCCAATGACAGAGTTCTTAGTTCAACCTGTAATAACATATTTTATCCTTCAAAATTGCCCTGTTCAATTTTATGTTTCCACTTCCTATCTTGAAATCCCCTTACAATGGTGGCTTTAGAGCAGGAAGAATAACAGAAAACTGATGATACCAGTTAAAGCTGGTTGTTGATTCCCTGAGCCTGAAAGATGTTATTTATCCTGTTTAAGGTGTGGTAGATGTGTACAGAAATATATATACTGTAAAATTAGATGTCCTCCTTTCACCAAAAATCATAGTAATAACAGAGCACTTAGCATTATCTTCTTAAAGTACTGATGCCTGTATTGGCAATAGGTATTTTTTATCTTTTACAGATTTTCAGTCAGTTAAAAACATTTCTAATAACAGATTTTTTTTTTTGTTTGTTTGTTTGTTTGGGTTTTTTTGTTGGATTGTTTTTAAGTTTACAATAAAACTTCATTTTAAATTCCTTTTCCCTTTAATTTGGAAAACTCAATTGAGATAAGAATCTTAGGTCCATGTAACAGTTACTAAGTCTTATTGTAAGAGTAGGATATTGTAAACAGCTCTGTTTTTTCTGAAACTAAAATGCTGATGACTTACAGGACTTAAAGGAATGAAAAAGCAGAGGAAATTATATTGATAGAGGAGAGCATAAATCATATCATACTGCTATCAAGGAGAAAATATTTGTAAGTCATAAAGAGCCTGTTTAGATTAAATACCTTACAGTATCTTTTCTGTGTTTAACAAAAGCATCTTAAATAATTCTGACACCTGTTATTACAACAGAAAAACAAACAGAAATCTACACTATACTCAGAAAGTATATTTTCCATTATCATTAGAATTCATAAATATTTTCATAATAGTGGAATTTGAAAGCTTGCTTTTTACCTTTGACTTCAGTGAATAATGATTTACTGTAATGAAAAAAAGTATTTTCAATGTCCAGGATAAACAGGAAAAAGACAATACATTTTGTGGAAAAGGAGCTGCATGGTAAAAGTTATCATAACGATGACAACTACTACCACCTAAAACCTAAAAAAAAAGTAAGTGGAATATTTATGAAGGATTTTTTATTATATTATTGTATAAATACAAACACATATTCTCCATATATATATATATATACTGTAATTATACACACTAATAATAATAAAAAAAATTCAGAATATTATATATATTTTAGTCTTGGGAATAACAAAAGACCTTCAACACTGTCAAGTAAAATTTATGAAGTTAGGAGTTCTTAATTCATGAATAAATAGCAAATGACATTTTGGCTAGTGCATATGATTGCAATATGGAGAATTTAAACAATGTAGAGATGCCTACAAGGGCTGGTATCAGAAGGCTGTTATCTCTAGTTTAACATGCAGTAGAGAAGAAGTCATATTCTACCACTTGATCAAACTCAGTTAGGAAAGTTTCTAATGACTGGATGAAATAACTTCCAGAAAACAACTACAAGTCCTGGAGGTAACTCTCAGAAGCATAAACTGTGGCTGTCCAGTACAGGGAAGGTTTAGGATGGATGTCAGGAAAAGGTTCTTCCCTCAGAGGATGGTTGGACACTGGAACAGGCTCCCCGGGCAGTGGTCACAGCACCAGCCTGACAGAGCTCAAGGAGAGTTTGCACAACTCTCAGGCACAAGGTGTGACTCTGGAACTGTCCTGTGCAGGGACAGGAATTGGACTCAATGATCCTTGTGGATCCTTTTCAACTCAATTATGTGATTCTGGAACTAGTAAAGAATACCAAACTCATCATCCTGTCTGTTCATCACTGATCTCAAAGAATAAAATATATGTGAAAATAATTCAAATTATGCAAGCAAGCTATAAATTCAAAGAAATTGTTGCTGAGATGATACTAGAGGTTAGCTTTGTGCAATGTTACATGGTCAGCTACCATTGCAAAGGCCTTAACAAATCTTTCTGGGCAGCAGAGAGTCTGCATTGCACACCCTTTTCTTCAGTAACCAGGAGGAAAAAAAAAGAATAATAATTGAAACGTACTCGAAGGTTTTGCAGATTAAGGCTGTAACAGGTAAGTTTAACACGGTTTCTCTCTTCAGTTATCTCCTACCTCAAACACATTTTTTTTTGTTTTATTTTGTTTTAGAACACAGAAGTTAACCGTAAATCTAGTCTTTGGGGATACAGCTATACAGCAAGAATCAATAGAAGCTGAACAGACCTAGTCTGCTTATCAGAGAAAAAAAGCTCACATATTATGAGGCTCTGATCTTTCATATAGTCCATATGTCAGTCCCACTGGACAGTAAAAACTATTCACAGAATAAAAGCTCCAAAATGGAACTTAAAGTTAGTTTAAAACTGGCATGTTTTAACAATCTTTATTCACTCTCAGTAAGGATAGTAATTAATAGAATTTATGTATATTTAGATTAGCATTCTTTAAACTAGTCATAACAATATTATAAGTTTGTTTACTCCTTCATTTAAAGTTTATATTGAGATATTAGAGCTCTGCTTGATAATATAATTAACATGTCCCATTCTCTGATTTGAGTACAATAACTTTTACTTTCTTGCAGAACAATGTGCAATTATGATCCTAAAGAACTATAGTTTACTGAAATGTAAAAACATTTCAGGCATAAAAAATTATGAACAGAAAAATATGAGATTTCAAAGCAGTTACAATTGACTATTATTTATTAAGTGTCCCAGCTAAAGATATTTTTAGTTAATACCTGTTAATTGAACTGTCAGGTACATTAAAACAGACTTAATAAAATGCCCATACTTTGCCATTGCTACTGTGACTTAATAAGGCATATTTTACTCCTCCGTAGATAAACTAACCAAAGAAAAGTTATGCACAAAGCTCTGCAGAGCATTCATGTTGCATATTTCACAAAGTAAGTTTTTCATAACTCATATTTTGATGTTTTAGAGAGACCCACTTTGGTATGAAAATTCACAGCTATAAATCTTTTCAGTATTATATCACAGAAGAGAGCCTTGGGTGTTTTATTAGCATAAAGAGTTGGGCAGCATGATGGAGCTGTCCATCTTTTAAACATGCACACATAGTCATGTTAATTGGCAATTAATGACTTCAGAGGCATGTTTACAGCAATAAGAGTATTAGGGTCTTTATCACCACATTGCATCATACAAAAACATTAATCAGGCACTATGAGACATTAGGTCCAGGAAAATTGTTTTAGTTATGTACATTTGGCCTATTTCTTTCTGCAACTGCAGCCTCTGGGAGCTACAGAATTTTTTGTGTCATAAAAAACCCCTGAGAACTCTTTCTAGGAAAATTGTCCAGGATTCACAATGAGAATTTTAATTGTTATGTAACACAAGCTTATGTTGAATTTAATGGAAATGTTTTAATTTGCCCATAAAATCCAGGAGTTTGGAATTTGAAAATAAATCTTCCAAACAGATTTGCACTTTCCCTCAAAGCAAAATAAATAGCTATAGTTTGGACTGTGGAAACAATTATTGTTTCGTTAAATTAAAAAAAAAAGAAAATGGCAGCAGGAAAGAATCTGCAGGAAGACTGAACAACACATAAGAGAAAAAGGGGCAGGGTAAGGTTTGTGCTGGAATAATATAATTTGTTTTTCTTTCAGTACTGATCCTCTTTGTTAGAAGGAAGTATGTCTTCTATGACTAGTAATATTTAGAACAATGAACAACTCAGTTTTCTCAGGAAAAAATGAGATGGTCTTAAGAGCAATAAGGTACAACTAAGAAGTGCAGATTTACAACAGGACTTGAAGAGGCTTCAATTCCCTGCCCTTATTAATCATATTTCCCACCTTACATTGTGTCTGGCATCTCAGGGATTTTCAGCCTAGCAACACATTTTTTCTCCATCTCTTCAGATCTTCTTGCCAGATACATAAGTTAGGGAGAAATGGCAGTTTAGGCAGGAACCAAAAAGAAATGAATATGTCTCTCTGGAAGACAAACCTGACACTCAAGTCCCAGTCATGACCCACCATGGATGCAAGAGAATCATTACTGTTTCTAACACTGCTTGGACAAATAACCAATAATTTCAAATTATCATTACATTTTGCTTAGAATTTGCAGAACTGCAGATCCAGGGTACAAACTTATTTTATCAGTAGAAAAAACCAGACTGAGATTTTCACAAAAAGATTTTGAGATTCCCAGTGCTTTGTCTCTGGCACTAAAGAAAGTCTTGAAAATCCCTCCTTGCTCACCAGAGTAACAAGATATCTGCAATGGATGCTTCTGCAATTGGTTCTCCACAGATAGTTTATCCCCTTCCTCCTCTAACTGTGTGGAAACACAAAGTGATAGTCCCTGGAGGAAAAAGTAATGACAGCAAAGAAGCTCTTTAAGCTTAAGCAACTTCCCCTTTCTGAAAGCGGGAGGGCTATACAGTTCCATTTACAAGATGACAGCCAGCTTGATTTCTCCAAAAAGAAAACCCCTAGAGTAGTTTAAAAAAAAAAGGCTCCCAGTCCTCTGCCAGCTCCTGGGGATCAATACAGCATTCTCACTCAACTAATTCTCCCAAATCGCTGTGGGAAAAGACATGCTAAGTTGTTTAACTAGGGAAGAACAGTTGTTTTCGATCTAGCTGTGCGAAGGTGTTTTTTTAGTTCTCTGGGCCCTGCTGCAAAGGTGAATTTGGTGATTGCCACAGGAACATTCCAGCACGACCAAAGAACCATACTGCTCCTATCAGGACTTCTGCAATACAGAATGGACTGAAATCACAATGAAAGTGGTGCTTAACTGTAGAAGAAAGAAATGGCTGATCAAGCACATTGTGGTCTGTAAGCACAAATGCTGCACTCACACCAAGATATTCCTTATATTTTTTAGAGAAATCTTACTTCTGTTATTCCTTTAACAATGCAAAGTCAAATAAGTAGATCAAGGATATTTTAAAAAATGTGTTTAAAATTAAAAACTTAGGGCTCTACCTACTTAAAAAAAGAATAGCCAAGAAGGTGTTTAGCTTCCTTGAAATTAACATGGAAGAAATCATGCTGCTCATTTAGAGACATATGCACACAAAAGAAAGGGAAGGAGATGAAATGTAGAAAGAATCCTACTCCTTTCTGTGCTAGCCAAAAAACGCCCAGTAAAACAAGCTGTTGAAGAATAAAATAATCTTTCTTATTTTTGGACACTCCCTCTAGGAAAAAGCTTTGACACACCAGCAAAGTCTACTTACCTATGTTTTGCTTCCCTTACATAGAAAACATCTCAAGGTTCCACTTCAGGGGTTTTTACTAGATGAAATTACATCCTTGTATTACAAGGTTCTGTAATTAATTTATTCTACTTACTCAGTAGAATAGGTCTCGGTAGAAAACCAGATGACAGAAGGAGCTGCGCATTAGTGGAAATCACACACAACACACCATTTGTATTACTTATAGTATCAAGAGCATTAAAATGAGGATCCCTTAAAATTATATTCAATTCTAATTGTTAGATCCTTCATTGTCGGAAGTAAAATCTTCCTAACATCTTCTATGTAACTTTACATTTTTTTTCCTAATAAAAATTTATTTCAACAGCCACCTCCATAGAAAATTTTAACTGTGTATGTGCAATGTACTTAAATATATACTTGTCTGTACACATATGGCTTTAAACTAGGTTTGAAGGGGGAAGGGGATACAGCTGGGCTGTCTGGAAGCAGGCCCAAGGGTGGTAAGGCTGAGTTAGGGGTGAAATCAGCAGCCCAGCTGAGGAGCATGTACACCAATGCATGCTGCAGCATGGGTAACTAACAAGAGGAGCTGGAGGCCATGGTACAGCACCAAAGCCATGATGTAGTTACCTCACAGAAACGTGGTGGGAGGACTCACACAGCTGGGGTGCTGCACTGGATGGCTACAAGCTCTTCAGAAGAGACAGGGGAGGGAGAAGAGGTGGAAGAGTGGCCCCTTTATATTAGGGAGGATTTTGATGTCATAAGTGTTGAAACTAATGATGATGGAGCTGAATGCCTATGGGTAAGAATTAAGGGGGAAGCCAACAAGGCTGACATCCTACTGAGAGTCTGTTACCATCCACCCAACCAGGAAGAAGAGATGGACAATTTATTCTATAGGCAGTTGGATAATGTTTCATGATCACCAGCCCTTGTTCTTGTAGGTAACTTCAACTTACCAAACAATCTGCTGGGATCATAATACAGCAAAATAAAGGCAGTCAGGGAAGTTTTGAGAGTGTGTGGAGGAAAACTTTTTGTCGCAGCTGGTGGGTGAGCTCACTAGGGGAGGGACTACGTTAGACCTGGTGTTTGCAAATAGAGATGGGCTGGTGGGAGATGTGGTGGCTGGAGGCTGCTTAGGACACAATGATCATGAAATTACATTGTTCTCGATATTTGGTGATATTTAGGGCATGGGTTGGATTCAATGATCTTGGAAGTCTCTTCCAACCTAGTTATTCTGTGATTCTGTATATAAAAGCTTCATTTCAATTTTTCACTCTTTGCCTGGTACACATTGATGATTTCATTGTGTAATTTACATTTCAAAGGATATTTCAAATACAAATATGCTGACTAGGGAAAATGTTCAAGTTCAAGGATTGTCACATCACTGTAGTTAAGATTTCTTGTGCTTTCTACTACTAAGTGGAAAAAATGGTGATGCAGTAAAAGCCCAGGACTAAAATTCAGACTTCCTACTTATAATCTGTGTGCCCCTCTAGGGTAGTAATCTACCTTTATTCAAGCAGTACTATTGCCACATCTAACTGCAAAAGATGGAGTGCAATATTAAACCTGTTTAGCACTGTCAAGGCTGACCTGGCTGAGTGCTGAGTCCCTTCCAGGTGTATACATACACTGCACAGCCTTACATCTCTTCTTACATAACCAATAAACCATCTGCAGTAGCTGATGTTTGCAGCTTCCAGTATTCACCAGGAAGTCAACTAGACCAGAGATTATGTAACTGAGTAGCAGATAAAGACTTGGGAAAGTTGTTTAGGTTGCATATCAGGAAAAGATTTTTCACCCAGAGGTTGGCTGACCACTGGAGCAGGCTCCCCAGGGGAAATGGTCACAGCACCAAGACTGACAGAGTTCAAGAAGCATTTGGACAAAGCTCTTGTGATTCTTGGTGTGTCTAGCATAGGGCCAGGAGTTGGATTCAATATTCTGTGATTCTACTATTGTCATCATAAACTCCACTGATCATGTAGTCCACAGGAATATACGGTGTTAGTCAACTCCACCGCTGTAAGTCCATAAACCCATAAGGATGTCACTATCAAATCATGGCACTAACAGTTTCACCAATAAGAAACAAGAGATCAATAGATTTCTGTCATAGAGGGTGAGGAGCTCCTGAGTGCCAAGTGTAAACTGAGATATGCCAGGTGTAAGCTGAGATAGGCCACTCTGCTCCATATCATGGTTGCTAGATTCAAGAATCTGAAAACTGTCACTGAATCCTCATTCTCAGTTACTTGTTTGGAGAATGTGAAGCTGCAGTTTGTCCTTCTCTCCTTTAGCAAACATAGGGCTAGGTTGAGCAGTCATTAACCTGGAGGTGAGGTTCAGCTCATTAGATGATTTGCTGAATTTGTACAGAAAGTCTCCTTTCACACCCTGCTGGCAGCAGCAGAAAGAATACAGACAGGCAGTTTTAGAAATACCAACTATGTAAAATAACTATGCCTTCATGATGGTGCTGCATTATTTACTAATTCTTCTCTTTACCTAGGACCAAGGCAGGATGTGACAAAGTTATCCCCATTACCTAATGCTATTCCTTCTCTGTAAACAGGCAAGGAATCTGGAGCATCTTAGTTTGGCATCCTATGAAAGTGCTAAGCAAGCAACCTGCTGTCATTTAGCCCAACTGGCGAGAAACCCTGATTGCATCCCAGGAATTACATAGGTGATTAAAAAAAAAAAAAAAAAAAAAAAAAAGTAGGAGGAACAGAATGAGCTTAGCTGGCTGTCTTGTGAAAGGCAGTAGTGTTGTTCTGAAGTTACAAATAAAAGAGAGAGGGAAAATTTTAGATAGTTAAAACTGCAGGTTTTTTTAAACTTCTGTTTTGTAATGACTTGACTATTGAGATAACGGCAACACTTACTGAAATAACCTGAGTTGGTGAAGAAAAAGGATATGTCAACTGTCATTAGGTCCTATTCTCTTTCACTGGGCAAGATGCTGCATCTTGCCTGCACTTAGTTCAAAAACTAAGCACCTGTAACTTCTGCTGCTATTGACTGTAGCACTAGATGGCATGTCTGAAAAAGAGGTTTAATAAAAACAGCAAATCCAGATGGGGATTGACTTGGAGACTCAAAGCTGACTGCTAAGTTCTCTTTCTACAAATGTTTTCATATATGATTGTATATATGTGCACTATAGCTCCATGGATCATAAGCTGAAACAAAAACTTGTTGCAAAATTATTTCCATCTCTTTCAAGAGTCATGAGTTCTAGTGCTCTTTTTCTGCTTTTTTTTCCTTTTCTATCATAGTGTAAACCCACTGAAAACAGTCCTGGAGCTGCTTCTGACTTACCGGCCATAAGAGAGCATCAGGAGGCAGAAGACAGGTGGTTACAGAAGCCTTGTGCTTACTTACTGTGCATCAAACTACAGACCCCCTTCCCTTGGTCTGATGAGGACAACTGCCCTCTCATTTTTACAATGGAACAGAGTACACGGGGACTTTTTACAAATGTAACTGCCTTTTCAGAACTGATTGGAGAAATGATGCCAAACACACAATTGTGAACAGCTCAGTGTTTGCTAGGATCACTGTGGGTTTCATGGGTGCTTCCCATGCAGACACCTTGGAAATAAGCTCTATCCTGCTACAGTATGTGGAAGATGACAGCACTTTGTAGGATGCAGTAAGAACTTGGGGAACTGACCAAAGGATTGTGCATACAAATCAGAGAAAAGAAATGCACTTGAACAGGCATTGCTGTTGTGCCAGAGGATTTAAAGACAGTGAAGAGAATTGTTGGTCTGTTTAGTGCCCTGCAGGGACAAAGACACTCATGGTTATTAGAGGAATTTATTTCTGTGCTTGCAGACTCCCACAGTGTCTACTAAAGAGTACCAGTTCAGAAAGGCAGCAATATTTTCTCCTTTTCCTTTACTGGCAAACTACAGTGGTTGTCATTAATCACCCTGACAATATGAAAATGCAGCATTATTCTGTTAAGTATTTCTATGCCTTCTGATTTTTCACTGATCTACCATGTTTTTAAATGCTATACACACAGACAAGGCACACAATTGTGTGTAGTGAAAAAGGAAAAAAAAAAAAAGAAAAATGCTTAAAGCAATCATAATTAAAATATTTGAACCTGGGATGTATTAGACCTTTATGGTTTTTAACTTCATTTTCTTGCTTGTTTATATTATTGATTTGATTTTTTTGGCATAGTGGCTTTTAAAATTAACATTCATTGTAAGATGCTAGCCAGTCTTTCAACTGTTTAGGAAAACCAGAAATACTTTTTCCGTAATATAAAAGCCTTGATGGTAAATTCTTAATCCCACCATTTCTACACTGAAATCAGAGGGGATAATAAAAATCAGTCACTAATTATGGAAGAGCCTTAAAAAATTCAGAGCAAAAGATTCATGGAACAGTAGGTGTCTGTACCACATTTTTGTGTCACATGAGGGCTTGTGAACCTGAGGGGAAAAGAACAACTCAGTGATTCCCCAGATTTATGTTTCATCTTGGTTTCCAGCTAGTCAGAAGGAATTTTGTATTCTGACAGGAAGAAAAAAAATATGCTGGAAAGACAGAAAAAGCACTTTTCCTGTTAGCCAGTCCTGCACAGCTCTGGGAACATGAAAAAGCCACCAGGCAGCCCTGGCCCCATGGGTGCAGTGCTCAGAGGAGAGCAGAGAGGGAAGAAAAGGAGGAAAAACAGGAAAAAAAAATCACACAAAAAGGACAAATATTTTCCAAACACTTTGTTATTTCTAACATCTGTCACAGTTCCTCACTTCAGTCCCTCCTTATGTTTATAAAGGTGGCACTTGAGGGAAGCACTCTTGTGGGTAGAGTGTTAGGATGCAATTTAATGTTCACTTCTTAGCAAATTATAATATTTGTATCTAACCTTTAAAGAGCACCTGAATATTAAACTCTTTCTATCTTATTTATGAACTGGCAATATTATAATTTTTTAGGATGTTTTGAGTTGATTTAGCCAGATTTGTTAAGGAAAACAAATAAGAGGCTAATAGGACTAGATATGGAATTAGGAACTGTTTAATACATAAGACAGCTTCTATTGCTGCTTATGATTTCTTTGCACACCATCATTAACCATATGACTTCTGTGCAGAAGTGTCTTGTGCACAACCACAAAACACTTCTGAAGCTTTTACCAGAGAGAATCTCATGGATCAGGGGAAAGCAAAGTGTCTTGAGTAGTCCTACAATACCACAAATTCAAGCTTTATTTGCATTAAAGAAGACTTAATATGCACCAAAAGAATCTTACAAAAGGGCACAGTCTGGCTTTGAAAAATCAAAATATTCAACAAATATCTTGATGACTTTTAGAAAATTCTGTTATATAGTAAAACTTGAAAAATAATTTGACTAATTACTTTTTAGTTCTACATGAAAAGCAATCACAATTACTGCATTTTATATGTTACAATAATATAGGCAGTCTATATTAAACACTGAAGCATGATAATAAATATTTCCAGAAAAGATTAAAAAAGTATATATTTAAACTAAACATTTAAAACATTTTAAACAGAAGATTAATAGGTAAATATATTTTTCAGATTACATCCCTAAACTATTAAATTTTCTGAGTTAACAAGTTCAGACTTTTTACTGCTTTAGAACACAATGATGATTCTGGAAGTTGAGATTTACTGGTTTTGTCAACATCTTATTTTCAGACATCCCTTTTAAAAAGCAAGGTGACCATTTTATCATATTGAAAACATTAAAAGAACCTAGATTTTGGCATACAATTCTGAAATGATGGATGAAATCTGAGACAGCTATTGAATACATACTGAATATGAATCCTAGAAATTTGAATTCTTTAAAATGTGCTTGCTTCTAAACAGCTGTTGAAACTGATATTATATTGGTTTTTTTTTTTTTTTTTTTTTTTTTTCCTCTGAGAATGGAAACAGCAGCATTTATTTCTACTTTGAGGAATATATGCTACAAATTCTTGGTTTTATGTCTATTTAAAGAATATTTAGAATATTCTCAGCTACATTTTCCTTATATTTTGTTTTTCTTTAACTGTGCTAACAGAGAAAACATATTGATAGCCTACTTTTTTTCTTCAGTGTATTCTCTCATTTTGTTTGTAGAAAATTCAATTTCACATAACTATATTTTCTAAGACTTAGTCCATATGATTTCTTTCTCAAAAGATTTAAGACTTTAATGAGACACATACTGATAAACTCATAGGATCTGACACGTCTCATGCCTGAATTTCTGGGCATGTGTGAGTATCCCCTCGTAATAATATTATCAGAGCACAAGGCAAAAATTCAGTTCAAGTAGTCATCATCAGTGCAGAAGAGAAAAGGGAATAGGGGAAAAGAAAACTTTCCCTCTCGTGGCAAGGAAGTAGCACAAGTCAACTTCTTTCTTAGGTTGGTATAAAACGTCAGTGTCAAAAGTTCTGATCTGAACTAAAGGAATAATGTGCCTGATACACCAGATAAAGGCCTCCTTTTACCCAGAAGGATGAGTGCTCTAAAGCCCTATACATGGAGACTAACTTGGCAAAAACACTTAGAAAGCTAAGCCTTATGGCAGCCAAGAACTATGCAAATGGGTGTTTTTACTTAAAACCTCTAAACTTCCAGTTCTGCAGAATAAAGTGCTGCATCAGTCAATAAAACCTGGACCATAAAGCCTTACAAAGATTAAGTTTCTTTACCCTTTCTCAAAATGGTTCCAAATACAACGGCAACATCTCTCAACTTGAGAGCAAAATTAGAATGGAACAACTAAAAGCACTTTCATACATTTGTGCAACTACACACACAAAGATAAATGTACAGAGGATTCAACCTATAGCAACATGTTATACTTAGGTAGGCAAATTTATGGCCAGGAAAAACAGTTTTGCAGCCAGACATAGCACTTTACGATAATAGCTAATAAAAATGGTGGATGGAAGCTCTTTGTTTAAAAGTGATAAAGGGAAATCAAACATTATCACTTTTAGAATGTTATTAACTTGAACTGACAATAAAGAGTTTGAACGTTTGAAAGAAACACTGTGAGTAAAATGATGAAGTATAACTCTTAAAAGACTTTTCTGAAAATCTGCAGTTAGAAATGATATTCACTGTGTCTGGTTTGTTGAGAAGCATGTGTTTGCTTTCCTGAAACGTTCTAAATCTTTAAAAGTTCAAGAAATCCAATCCTTTCCTATATAAGATGGACTGCAGGACCACAGAACAATAGCCTCTGATTATTAACATATTCCAGAGGTCTATATCAAGCAGATTCTAGACAGAGCCTGCAGGAAATCTTACTGATGAATGCATGAGACTTTAGATTTCTTAAAAGGAGAATACTTATATCAGAAGGTCCTGATTTCTTTGCAGGATTTTCCACCAGGTACAGTACCCCCTACCATTCAAATAAGCATTATGCATTTTCCTTATGACATCAGAGTTCTATAAGAATAAAACTGCATAAAGTCTGAAAAATATAATGAACCTATAAAAAAGGAGAAGGACCAACAGGATCTCCCTTCCCTCCATGCTTGTAGGTGTGATTGAAGATGGTGAAGACATAGAATTGTACAAGGGCAAGTCAAGAATTATGTCACAGAACTCAAACCCTTCAAGTCTTTTCCCCCAACCAGGCTGCACCCCTGGATACTAAGACATCAAAGGTTTTACAGCCCAAGATACCATTTGCTTTCTGGGCTGCAAGTGCATGTTGCATACTCATATCTAATTTTTCATCTACAAAAAACCCCAACAAAGTTGTTCTGAAGTCCTCCATTGCCCATCAGGGTTAAATCAGAGGTGGAAGAGTCAACATGCTTAATCACAGAGTTGCAATTCAGAGGGAGTTAGACAGGGCTGAGCCAACAGAAACACCACTAAATTAATCAAGAAATACAAAGTTCAGCACCTGTGAAGGAAGAGCTCCATGCAGAAATATAGTTTGGAAATTGATTGGCTGGGAAGTGGCTTTGCAAAAAGGATCTGGGGTGCTGTAGAAGCAAGTGGGACATGAGCCAGTAGTGTGCCTTGTTAGCCAAAACAACCAAGTACACCCTGGGCTGCACTGGTAGCAGCACAGCCAGCAGACTGAGAGAAAAGACTACCCTTCCTCACTCAGGTCTCACTGGTCACATCTAGAACACTGTGTCCAGTTTTACACTGGTCAAAACGGGACCTTAATGAACTGGAGGGGAATTCAGCAGGATAGCACCATGAAGTTATGGGGCTGGGGCCCTTGTTCTATGAAGAGATCATCGAAGAGCTTCAGTCAGGCTCTTTGGAGGGGTGCCTAGTGTGTCTATGAAAGACAAGAGGCATAAAAGCAAATGAGAGGTTTAGACTAGATATAAGGAAAAAAGAAAAAAAAAAAAAAAGCACCATGAGGACAGTCTGCGGTCGGTCAGTCTCTGTTGTTGAAGGTCTTTAAGACATGTCTGGCTAAAGTAACCTGGTCTTCAAGTGTTGACCATGTTTTGTGAAGAATGTTAGACTGGAAGAGTCCCTGATGGTCCTTTCAACTGGAATTACTGTGTGATTCTATGACA
>CM031857.1:106708097-106811466 GCA_018697195.1 Certhia americana
GTCCCTGATGGTCCTTTCAACTGGAATTACTGTGTGATTCTATGACACTAAGTAAGGAAATGAAAACTCCCTAAGTCTTGATAACCAGATCTTACACAGCACTTTGATCAGGAGCTCAGGACAAAGGGAAAATATAGGAGCAAGGTGTAATCACACAGGGATAAGTTGCTAAAAGGGATTCTAGTGAATTTTTTTATGACTAACAGGCTAAGCAAATAAAACATAAGGAAATGAAACTTCAGTGATTATGTTGTCCATCATTCATTTCCAAGAATAAATTTTCTAGCCTTTTAACCAATTTCAGCCAAATCTGAGAGGGAAGTCTCAGAGGTAATTGTGCTGTTACAGGATTTTGAAAAATTGGTTGCTGGAGAGAAGAAAGAACATTTTATCTGGTTTAACAGTCCAAAAAGACAATCAGAGGGTTCCTGAGTTCTTTTTTGATTGGCAGCTGTATTCCAGCCATCCAGCTAATGCATGCACAGATGCATCATATAGGTATGCTCTATATTCTATGGGAATTATATGTGAATTTTTTGTGTTATTGTTTTTCAGTCTTAGAAGCCACCTCTTTTTAATTTTCTTGCTGTCATACAAGACTTGTAGAGAGAAAGAATAAATCAGATAATCTGACCAGAATTGAGGCTATATAATCTTAGTGTTATCCTTATGTTGCCCTAATAGATAGAGAACTGCCTCAAGGCCTAAATGGAGTTATTACTAAACCAAATTTTCCTGAGTGATATCAGCCTTAATGATACAGGAGAGCAGCAAAATAATTGTCACTCATTTTATTTTAGTGTAACTGTTGGAAGAACATTTTCATCCTTATGCTAAGAATCTCTCTTTTATGAGAAAAGCAACTAGTCACTTAAACTAATTACCAATCATATGAAATAATGAAAGTCTAATCTAGAAGGAAAACATATATTCCAGGAAGAAACAAAGAATGTCACATTGGAAAGAATACTTGCAATGCATCTATGGCATAGTCCCCTGCAGAAATCCAGTAGATAAGAGGTTAAGCACATCTCAAACACTGATAGCAGGATGGCCATGGAGCCAACCAAGGGATGTTGGTGAGAACACACTGTGGGAAAGAACAGCATGTGGCTGAAGAAGGGGCCAGGCAGAGGCAGGACAGCACTTTCCTGGGACAATTGTTCTTGTTCTGGCTCCTGAAGCTAAGAACAACACAATACAGGGCAAGCACAGGAATGAGGTCAAGGAGAGGGCATGGACTGTTGGCCAAAGGCCAGACCAGTACTCTTTATTTCTTAGTCCAGGCTCCTAAAGTTCCCCACAAACTCTCCGACCTATTTTCAGAGAGGTCTAGAAGAACAAACTGAAGATGAAAACTAATTTGCATAGGAAGCTACAAGGTGGAGAAAACTTAGTTTTAAAAAGGTGCCTCCACAAAGCCTGGGTGCTGCTTGCCCCATCAGCTGGATCCCTGTAGCCTTCTCTCTCTTTCTCTCTCTTTCTATCTCTTTCTTTCTTTCTTTCTCTTTCTCTCTTTCTTTCCTTCCCTCCTTCTTTTTCTCTTTCCCTCTCTTAAGTCTCTGTCTCTCTATTCTCTTTCACCTGACCCCTTCGGCAAAATCTACCACTGTTTACTTATAACAGATTTATACCAATTTCCATCATGTGTATAATTTAGCAATAAAACTTTGTAAGTGTTTATGGCCAATATGACTTTTGTTGTTTCTTTTTGAAAATGGCATCAATAAATCTAGGGCACTCCATTCCTGTTAATGATGGGATGCCACAGTACCCCCAAAATAACAGCAAATAGAAAACCGGTATTTTGCTTACTTTTAAAAAAATATCCCTGCAATACTTTACTTCAACTTAAGAAGGAAACTATTTCTATGCTAAACAATATTCACAGTTCCACAGACAAAAACAAATAAATAAAAGGCTAAATTAATCTCAAGGGTCAAAATTTTTAGGAACAGAAACTACTCTATTAATGTGCAGTGTACCTAGTGCTATAAGAATTAGACAAAGTAAACAGTTCCTGTCAGTTCCATTGCCATAACATTTTGGATCACACCAGAAATATTGACTAGCTTTAACCAAAATCACTTCAAACACTGACTTACCCATAAAGAAAAGAAAAGTTGAACGCTGACAATGAATTACTGAAGGTTACCAGGACAGAAGGCTGAACCCTGTAATCTCAAAACTATTAGTACTAAGGTTTATGACTAACACAAAACTTGATGCTATCTACTCCAAACATAATGCATATCTTCTTTGTCTCTTTGGAACATAGGGCTATATGTAATGCATTTATTAAAAGAAAAAGGTTACTTCCAAACTGCCTTGGAGGAAGAAAGAGATAATTATATTTATTAGATGATAGCAACAACATGTACTGAGAGCTAAGAAAGAACAGTGATGAAAACTGTATAAAAAAGAAAGCTGTAACTTCTGACTTTAGCTACAGATGTTAAAAGACTAGGCTCCCTCTACTGTCAAAAATGCTTCCCTGGGAGGTACTAACAGGGAGGTGTACACTGCACCATGGCAACTAGAGAGCAGCAATTCCTTAAAAACCTTCAAGGGAACTCTGCAAAAGAGCTCACCTTAGTACATCAAATAAGCATTGGACCTAATGGCAGTCCCTGCAACCTCATCCTTCATCCAGTTCACAGCTGACCCAGCTAAATATTCATCCAGCTAAAAAATTCTGATGCAGCACAATGCAATGATTCAATACCAGCAGTGCAAGTTTACCATATTTGTCAACACTTACAGAAGGTAATAGAAGTCACTGCAAATAAAGTTTCAGACCTGAGGATATCCTGCAGTTCTCTTAGGCTATGTCTACATGGATGGATGTAGCCAAGCATGAATGAGCTCTGCCTGTGCTTTGAGATGGTTGGCTACAAATCAGGACTATCTGTGAAGTTACAGAGATGTACTAACATAGCACTGTCCCTAAAGCAAATATACCCTTCATTCCAGCTGTGTCTCATAGCTTATGACACTGACCACCATGTCATATTGTTTTGTGTTTCTGACATGACGGCCCAAGACAGTTCATATCTGGATGGCTCAGAATCTATTTCCTTCTGCCTGTATTTCTCCTTACACATATTTGCATTCCCATAGTTCTACATCCCACATATTCATGACTAAGCCATAACATTTCCCAGACATTTCAGTGAAAATCTTTGTTTGTACAGCAGAAAAAGGCTCTACAAGAATTCCTGTATGAATGTGGCGCAGTTTTGTCACTGAGAATTTTACAGTAAAGTTATGCTAAGTTATGCTAATTGTCAGGCTTGAGGGTTGGTGATTTTAAAACATACAAGATTCTTTTTCAGCTGAAACACTTTACCAGCACAAACACATGCAAGATTAGCTCCTCTGCTTATTAAAAGAAATTCTGAATTAGTTATTTTCACCTTATTTTACAATAGAGGCATCTTCAATTCCCATACCAGGAATTTTCTGTTTTAAACTCTTTAATTATGCTATGACAGATTTAATAAACATAGCTCTTTTCCCAAAAGCTCTTTCTCAAAAGTGCTATTTCTTATCCTGTCTCAAATTTTCTATTTAAGTTTAACAAATAATTTTAGATTTCACTTATATTTAGAAGATGGTCTTATATATAGTGCCTCATGAAAAGAGGCATTTTAATGGCAGTATATAAGGTAAAAATATTTTTCAGCTTTGCTATAAATTTAATCTTTTTAATTATAAAAAAGGCCACAAAAATATTTATATCTATTTTGTGTTTCTCTAAATTATAAATATTGACAGAGAGCTCTATTAGATTGTCCATAATAAAACATTTATATGTTATATTACACCTGCTTTTTTTTACATTATTTTATACTTATTTGCAAGCAATTAAGCCACCAATGAAACTTACCAATACATTAACTTCATGGTGCAATATTATGGGGGCAAATTAAGTGGCAAATTTGTTGCAAGAATTTGATTATAAAGCAACTGCTATGGAGAGAATTTTTGTACAGTAAGCAGGGTATGGAAATAAATTAACAACTAATGCTTACTGTAATAGTCAAGCATTATAAGCTGCCCTTTTCAAAATCTAAATGAATAATTTGAGTCACTGTGAAAGAAAGCAAGAAAAAAGCCCTACCCTGCATGTAACTAAGGCATGGTAGCTATTTTGAGATTAACATTAGAAAGGAAATAATTTTCGTCTTTCATAGGGGATGAACTAATCTGTTCTGGTTTTCACTTTCACCTTGAATCCTGAGCCAAGGGTAATTCTAATAACAAGACTTACAACCTCAACAGAAATATGTGAGCAGATATTTTTTCGGAAGAGAACAGACAGTAATTCTCACTTTCTCTTAAAATACCTATGCCTTCCACTAGTTGCTTTTCTCCCTGCACTGAAACAAAGCCTGCTAACATTCATTTTTGTCATTCACTTTGTTGGAGTTAAAGCAAGTACAAAGAACTGCTGACTGGGCTTAGCGAAAGAGATATATAACAACACGCTTAGATATAAATTCAACTGCATTGTTTTGTTATACCGTTTAGCTTAAGATTAATCTTCCCTAATTTTATCTATCCAAAAGTAATGTCTCTAGTCTTATCTTGTCTGGTCTCCCTGAAGAGTCAGTGGACCCACAATATATAGAACAACAGTTACCTGTGAAAGGATTGCCTGGCAGTATTGAATTTAGAAAGAACATAGGCAAGTACTGTAAAACAGGTAATTAAAACTTGGATAACTAAAGGTAGGTCCCATGACTCATGTCATCAATGACTTCACATTTGCAGAGCATTGCTAGTGACACAAATGGAAACTGGAAATCCACAACTGAGAAACCCTGGGAAGGAAAACATAAATAGCCTAAACGGCTCCCTAGCAAATCTAATTATAATTAAATAATTGCCTACAATAATTCTATTTTGATGTTCCTTAAGATAGATATGGCACTCAAGGCTACGAAATCATTTTCTTAAAAGTTCTAAATGTGCCCCTTTTATCTTTTGGTTTCAGTATGGATGCTTTGCAAGGTTAAATAGTTGTATAATGAACAGTCTCAAGGGGATTCAGACTTAAGCATGGTTTTATAGTGGAACATTAATGAGAAATCTATAAAAGATTGGCATGGGATGAATGAGAGGGTTGGTCCCCTCTGAAGTACGAGGCTGAGGCCATGAAAGAAGGGTTGAGGTATCTAATGTTTCTAGAAACCTATACTCAATAAAATAATTTCCTTAGCCTTATTACATCTGGGTTTGCACTTGTCAGTTGCTTATAGATACTACTCCAAGAAAATATCTCATACTATGAAAAGATAATGATACCCTTAATACATCACTTGGGCTGAATGCAGATCTCTTAATATTATATCTCTGTAATTTCTACTGAGCAAGAAGAGCACAGAAGCTGGATGTGATTCAGATGCCATAGACAGACATGTCCTCAAGGCTTGCTGATTCTGCAGTAATTCAGAACATAGGTAGGTTACTTACCTTTGAAAAATTAATGTATTTCATTTCTTTTCTTTAATATCTTGATCCAGGGATTGGATTAGTTCTCAGCTCAACAGAATATATCAGTAAGGGATTATGACATCTGCTACTATGTGGTCTTAGAAATATTTCCGCAAAATATTATTTCTCTGACAATGAATCAATTCTTTATGTATAATAAATGCTTTTCCTTCGGCCTTACCAAGCTAATCAGCAGCTAATTTAAGGTTATTCAGAAAAAGTTATTTAAAAAAATAAATACTGTTTATTTAAGAACTGTTATTAAAAAATGAAACTAATTCTTAGAATAAACCTATTAACTATTTCTTCATGATTTTTTCTTCTTAATAGAGAAATTGCTAGCTGTCTGTGAATTTTATAAAGCTGTCAATGTATTTTTATTATTGTTATCATGGATTTGCTATCTTTTTTTGATATAAGATTGGCATATCATTTTTTATACTTTTCAGAATTATCAAGAAACACTTTCTAAAGCTATCTGATATCAACTTCCCCACATTCTCTCACAATATTTAATTTTTAGTGGATTTGAGATTAATTAGATGTGCATTAATATAGTCTGTAATGTAGGCCTTGGAAGATAATTCTTAAATAAGTCATGAAAAAGGCAAAAAATTATTTGCCTAGCATTAATATGAGAGGTTCATTAGAATTTTAATTTTTCATCAAGAAACAGATTCAAAAATATTCAAGATCTACAATATCTGTAAAATTTTAGTATTTTGCTTTTGAATTATATTAATTTGAGTATTTTTCTAGTATTTTCTGTCTTGTGTGTCTTTTTTTTTATTTTTTTTAACATTCTCAGCTGCAATTCCTATAGAAATATTTTAAAGTAACTTCTATTCCAGAAAACTTTGTTGCACTTCATTGATTCAATGATTTTTGGTAGTTTCAGTGCTCCCTTATTTTTAGGGAGTACTTGTTTACAGAAGTAAGATTTAGGCATAAATATCCTGGGAAGACAATATCCTGAAAAGACAAACATGATCTTTTATAAGTGGCATGCTGATAAGATAAAAAGTTACATAAGAGAGTAATTTAAAAATCTATCTTCTATTGTGGTTTTTTCCTCCCAAAATTATATGATCTCATTTAAGGAATATAGGGATCTGGTGTTAGTGTCAATTCCTAAATAATCATGATTAATTAAAAAAAACCCCCAAACAACCCAATATTGAAGACTGCTGGAAAGAAGGAAGACTATTGTGAAATTCTAGTACAAGGATAGAAAAAGCTATGATATCTGAGTGGCTATTCTTACTGGCACTGAAACTTTACCTTTCAAAATTCAGATTCTATTAACACAACTGTTGAAAAGATAATATAAAAATTTAGTATCAAGCAAAGAATTAAGTTGCAAAATAAATCATAAATTGCTCTTTAGCTCATAAAAGACAAAATCATGCCGCTTCTGTTTCCTGAAGTTTACTTTGCACTCATAAAACTGATACCAAGGAAACAAATTCCACTTGGTGGAAGATGATGTCATTCTCATTTATCTGTTGGGAACACAATGAGTTATTACATTGTGAAATTAATTGAAAGAGAAAAGAATGTCACTCCTATCAAAGAATTCTGTTTAGATACAGCCTTGACTTAAAAAAAATAGTAAATGAAGATTAGTGTTTCACTGTGTTTGTGAAAGAATTCATCCTGGTTTCTAAAGCCACTGGAAGGGTACTCTAGGATGACCACATAATTTTTTTTTTTTTTTTCCAGTGATATAATGTCAGTTATATTACAGTAAGTACAATAGAAACTCTTATTTAAATGTTATTGTGAAACCTTAATTTCACAATAAGGTTTTCAAATACTGTAGAAGAACTGCACTTGCAGAGCTACTTGAGTGCTTACTATTCAGAGTGTATTTCTGTCAAACTGGTGCAGGCTCTGCTATAAAACAAACTGAAAATCTATTTTGATTCCTAATTGAAAGGAACTCACTCTAGAGTTAATTACAAAGTATCTACATATGAATCAGGACTTCTAGGAAATCAATTTCACACAAAAGAATGAAACATGAAGGTATTTAATGGCTTCTATGAGATTTAGAGTAAGCTCTCTGCTAGTAACTACATTGGTAAGGAAAGTTGCTTTGTTCTTCCATCTGTTGTGGTAATAGTTGACTTTTCATTTATTAATATAATAATTTCCATGTTATTGCTAGCCTTTGATTTCATAAAACCAACATTTAGAAATGAATATAATTCAAATATATTTGTTCCTGGTACCTTTAAAATATAGAATACCCCCATTCACTTAGACAGGCACCCTTGAAAGCAAGACAGCTCCAATAATAATTCACAAACTGTCCTTAAGTGTCATCATCAATAGCATATATTTCCTAAACACAGCTTCATCCATATCTTGAGGGCAGAGCTACACTGATAGTTACATCTCTTACAGGAACAAACTGCTAGAAGTAAAATGCTAAAGGCCATATTGTCTTCCTTCACCTCATCCCCTGGAATTGTGTGCAGTCAAAATGCACCTCACAAAACAGCAGAAGCTATAGGGATCTTCTAGAGTCCAAACAAAACCTCTTAAACAGTTACCCAATAAGACTGACACCAACCCCAAAATATTTAAAAGAAAAGAAAGGTGTGCAAATTAGACAGCAGTCAAGCTTATCATTACCTTGAGTTGCTGTCCATCCTACTGAAAGTGGATAAGTCCCCCAGGCAAAGGCCAGCTGGACAGTAATCATACTTTACAGTTCTCCAGTGCCTTTATCTAATGACCTCATAATACTTGACAAACACTAATTCATTTCACCTCACAAGACTTCTGCTGCTGGCTAAATACCACTATAGCCTAAATAACGAGTAATTGAGTGTCAGTGATGATAGTCCAAGCTTTCAACTAACAGTAAATTGCTGTCCTTGCAATGCACCAGGGGCAGAAAATGCATGTGAGGAGATTCCAAAGGTTTCTCAGAGACTGGTTACTAAAACAGTAACAGGCTGGGCAAAGACAGTCTCTAGGGAAAGGAGATTCCAAAGGTTCCTCAGAGCTTGGTGTACTAAAACAATAAGACTTTGGGCAAAGTTGGTCTTTGGGAGAAGCTCAACACAAAATATCTTCTGGTCTTACTATCTGTGTGAGCAGATTTTTTTCAACCTGTTTTCTATCCTATCCTTCATTTTTGTACGTGGCATCATGACTTACAAGGATTTTTCTTACCACACCAGAACGGGACTTGCTATTTGAAAAAAACAAAACAAATAAACCAACAGGCATAGAAGAACAATTTGTAAACTTTACCAGATTATAAATCTGTCTCATTTTCCTGCACTTTATATGTTGAGACAAAGAAGCAGAGATGGCACAAAGATTATCGACTTATATTTTTTTATTAATAATTAATCTCTGATTATTGTTTTTTTTAAGCTTTACTCTCTTCTCTCTCCAGCAATCTAAAATCAAAGCTAGTGACTGGCTGAGAGTGGAAATAATGTCTCTAGGAATCTGCAAAGTGACAGTGTTTACCAATATTTCTAAACAACGAAAACATAAAAGTTACCAAGAATTGGATTGTAGAACAAAGTCAGTGCAGGCTAAACCCACATGAAGTATTTCTTTTTTCTTCCAGTAAACTCTTATGTTTTTGCAGTCATATCTCATTCTATCATTAATGCAATAATTATTTGCACATTAAACTAATTTTTTGTATAATAATGATAAAGTTTTTAACAACATTTTCTTAGATAAGTAATATTTCAAAACTTGTAGTACAAAAAGTAATATTCTATCAAGTATCAATGTATTGTCTTTTGAGGTGGCATATCAAATAAAACTTCTAATGTCAAGTTTCCAACATTACCTGAAGAGCCAATTTTGTAAAATTTCTATGAATGGAAAGTTCCAATGAGTGGAACTAGTGACATATATTTATGTATGTGTGTGTGTGTATATATATATAATGATTTTATTATTAGATTAATGTTGTTCATTCTCAGAAGGATTGTCAAGAACTTTTCTGTGGTAATTCAATAAATGCTTGAAAATGCTTTAATCTAAGGCAAAGTTATTTTTTTAACTCTTAAATACTTGTGCTGGAAAAAAGATATATCCCATAAACCATAGAAATTTATGCATCATTACCAGTTCAATGGTTTAGTGCAAGTTATAGCTGGTCAAAATATTTTCATAGTTTCAGTTTTACAAAAATGTCCACAAATTAAATTACAATTCCATATAAATATTCTACGCTTAGTTAGAAGAAAGTATTGTTTCTGACAAAAAGAAACATAAAAACCAATCATCAATAATAGGTCATATATTAAAGAAAGCCTTGAGAAAGAAAGAAAGAGCAAGTTTTAAAAGTTACTTACGCCTGTCGGTCCCTGTACATCTTGTTAACTTTCTCCCATTCAAAATTAAGTTGAGTCAGCTTTTCTTGTATATTTGCTGCTTCCTTTGGTGTAACATTTTGTAAAGCCGGTGTCTTCTTGCTGTTAATAATTTCTACATGACCCTGCAGTCTCCCCAGGCTATCCTTAATGCTCTGTAATATCAAGATTTTAAAAAATAAAAGCAAAATAATGTTTAATGTTTTTTATAAATAACAGGTAATTGTTCATAAGGAAAAGAAATTGGTACAAAACTAATTAAAACATAACCTTGATAATAAGATTTATTTTACAATAGCCTGTTATAAGAGCTGAATGTCCATCCTGTCTTTGAACGAAATAGATTTGAGAAAGGTGATGGTTGGAGGGGAAACAAAGTGCTATTGATTCAAAAGTTCTGCATATCAGTATTTATATTTCCTGACTTTTCATTTCCTTTTACTTCCTTGGAGCAACCACCAGGAAAAAAGCCTGAGCCCTACAATCCCAGGTGGAGCCAGCTGAGGTACTGAGGGGATTTTGTGGTCTGCAGTATGATCACTGTGAGGAGTTGCAGAAGAACTGAGAAAGATGCAGGGAGAAAATCTTTAATAACAACACAAAAACAATGATCTTGCAAATGAAAAATATTGGCCGTTAATATCACTTGGTTGGTAAAAAGTACAAACTTGGTACATAAATAACATTGCAAAATGTCATGGCCCTAGGACATGACAGAAAAGAAGAAAAGCATGTCCATTGATGGTTTTTTGGTTCGACTTGAAAAACAATGGCTTTCTTGTTCACTATCCAAGTTTCCTAGAATGAGATAAACAGATGTCTTGCAATCAATCTGTACAAATGAATCAAAAGATTTGTATGATAGACATTCAGCAAAGGAAATTGTACACTCATTGATTTAAATAAACCATAGCTTTAAATATTTGGGGGTTTCGACATGGAATATCACAGTGTTTCAATAATAATTTAGACAAAAAAATCTCAAAACTCTTTAATATTTAAATATTAATTAAGATGAGTTAATTTAATATGAGCTAATTTATATCTTCAAAAATATCCTCACTTCTGTCTCCTCTCATGTATGTCTTTTTTACATTCACTTCTCTAAATATTTTGAAAGTATTTACTTTTGAACTATTAAATATTCTTTTCAGATTAAATATTATACATACAGCTGAGCTGAGAAATACATGCTCCTTACTGAGAAAGTGTTTTATTTCTATAATTTAAAAAAAGAAATTATACAGAACAACTGCTTTCTGGATAAAAATAGACACTGATAAAAAATTTTGAAGGTACAATTCTGTGAATATTAAACTGTGCTATCCAAAAATACCAAGTAATAGGTGTAATTGAAATTTTTTACCATGTCACTGTTAACTTTTTTTTCTTTGTCATTCATTCCTTTTTCTTGTTTTTAATCAAACTAAATAGTAATTTTCATTTTTTTCCAATTTACTGAACACTATCAAAACATTTTAAAACTGTATCAAACAATACTAATTTTGATGCCGGTTTTAAAGTGTTGCTCTACTAATAAACTTCCATGTATAAAATTTAATATAGTCAAAGCTGCAGAGATGTGTGTAGCTACTAGAAAGAGATTGTTAGTCTTAGAAAACCATTTATAAACTGGACAAACTTCAGGGGCATCTTGAACCAAACTGAAGCACTTCCCAGTCCATGACTAGGGAGGCCTTCTCTCTCACCTGCCTTTCTTTTACTTTTGGAATCTAATACTTGTCTGCTGTGAATGTTAATTTGGCTTCTAACTCAGCAATTCTGGATTTTTTCTTAATAAACTTTTATGATATCCATGAAGACGTACTTATCTCCTCTTCATTCAACATTTATGATTTCTCATCAACAAATGGGGCTTATTTTTTTAATAATTACACAGTCCACACCAGACAAGTTCACAATCCTATTGTAATTAATTTAATTTAAAACCGTTTTTTAGAACCATGGGTATGACAGAGTGTACTGGTGCATTACTAGTAGTACTAATATGAAGCAACAGGGAAGTAGGGATAATGATCCAAATCACTTTCTCCTCCAAATTGCTGGTTAAATATTTTAAGAACACTAAGAACTTAATAAAAAATCTGAATACCACTTGAAGTGACAAAATTGGTTGTAATTTTTTAAGTAATTAAAGTTATTACACTGCATTTACTATTTTGTAAAATATAAGCCTTGAAGTCCTTAAGTAAATGTTAAGGCAATGCATTGAAATAATTGTGTAAAAAAAACACCCCACAAAACAAAAGAAAAATTACCCAGGGTTCCCTGGGATCCTAGAGCTCTAGCACAATAATATGCTCTTTTTTGAAAAAAAAAAAAAATTAAAAATGTACATTCCATAATCCCCCATATGAATAATAATTTGAATTTTTAGGTCTTGAGAAATGTGACTTACATTTAGCAGACTAAATGAATATTTATAAATCAAAAGAGAATGGATGATGGCTTGTCTCTGGAATGAGTCACAATAAGGAACGTGTTTCCTCCTTGTCAGCAATCTATCATGTGGAGGGAAAGCTGTCTGGGTCTGTGTCATTACTTAACAAACCTCATTTGACTTTCCCAGAAAAACATCTCACACTCAACATTCCTTACTCAGGTCTACTTAAATCTTTGTTTTACATGCTCAGGGCATGGATAATTCAGATATTCATTGTTACTAACATGACTATAAGAAATATTAGATGATAAAAACATAAAATACCTCTAAATATTCCAAGATTATATTCCATGAATATAAAGGAAGCAGCATCTTGGCAAAAACTCATCCCTGATTAAAAATTTGCATATTTAAAGAATAGGATAAAATGTAATTGAAAAGTTATAAGCTGATAGGTCATACTTAAGTGCCCCAGTGAAGTGGCCTTCTCTTCAGTAGGTCTGAATATCAGCTCATCTGAGCCACACAAAAAGACACTTCTTGTGTTCAACATTTTTAAGTAACAAAATGAAGAGTAATATTATGTGCCCATGTACATTTAAATTTTAGGCTTTTTCAACCAAGTAGATCAATTTTCTAAATATAAAAAATAGATGAAATGCATCTAAGCATTTCATAATTGGTGATATGTCCCTTCGTGTCTAAAATTAGTAGCCCACAAAAAAGGTATACAATTTCTGTGTCAGATTTTTTTTTTTAAAGCACAGCTGCTACAGACAGAACAAGATGATACTGCTGATGTGCTGCAAATGAGTATAAGAATGTCCACAAGAAAAAAAAAAAAAAAAAAGAAAAGAGAAACCATGTGTACACATATGTATCTCAGATATATTCCACATCTATCTTTCATGTTGAAGAGAATGATCTGCAAGCAGTTATCAACAATGCCTTCAATGCCTTGGGAGATTTTGTACCATGGTTAACAGAAGCAAAGCTTTAATTTTTTAGAAAAAAAGGATAACAGAAAATCATTAGCAGTTGAAGTGACAGTAGCCTTTAGGGACTGATCCATCTCACTGCTCTTAAAAGAGAAATGTAGTGCTAGAGACTCAAGCCCCAGTTCATTTTCACTACCTGGAATTTGTCTTTATCTGCCAGAGAGAGACAACTTCCTGTAAAAAATCAGTTCCTTGGCTATTTGTGTACAAATCTGTCACCAAGCACAGTGTTACTGACAGATCTATTTGGAGAGTGCATGTGAGCACTCAGTTCTAAGTTATGGTTAATTTGGTTTTATTGAGCTGCAGCAGAAAATCACTCTGAATTTCACATTACGTGATGCTTCTTGATAAGAATCACTTTGCACACACCAAATACATACTCCAGTGTGCAAAATTAAAACCACATTTTTTGACATTCCAAAAATTTGTAAAAGGATGATTTATAATTATATGTATAGCAGATTCATTACAATATTTCATGCTTTTTGTACCAACATGAAACCCAGTAACAACACAATTGTTAGCAATCATGGATGGCTGGAAAAATTCGACAAATTAATTACAATTTTAAAATCTGTGAAGAATTATAAGCTACAATATCTAGCATGGGTATGACTGGCTTTATAAACCATTTTGAAAAGGGATTCTTTCTGCCAGAATTCTGAATGTGTGATGTGTACAATGAACTTCTATATTCTGAAATATGACATAGTAGAAAACAATGCAAAAAAGAAGAGTAAAGATGAATCAGAACATTAAAAGATTTATATTTAAAAAACACAGGAACCAACCCAAATTATAATGAACTAAATAAAAGCCCTATGGGAAATACAGAAGAAGATGAACTAGAAGCAGAATTGTTAGAGTGATTATGCAAGATATATATTTATCTTACATATATAAGAAATCTTTTCCTCAGAGCCAGATGGTTTTCCATATTAAAACTATATCATTAAAAAATATGATAGCTAAGTCTATAATCATAGTCTACAATAAGATGTTCCTGTCAAAATTAAGAATACTTAGAAAAAAGAAAAATAAAAAGACACACTAATATGTATGGTCCCTACTGCAGGTCTGCCATATAATTATATAATGCAAGAAACCTCAGAAAAAAAGTTTTGAATTCAAAGTTAATAGAATTAAGTAATGAGTAGGCATAATTATGCCATGTCTATGCCGGTGATCCTTAAAAATTCCACTAACAACTTTTTCACATACAATTATAAATTAGACTTCTTAAATTCCAGGTATACTGTTTCATTTTAACACACTTTTTCTATGTGTTAGCAAAGAGAAATATGTATTAGTTTTGCTCTCTGGTTAATCAGTGCATTTATCTCAGTGTACACAACTCACACTAAATAATCTGGAGCTATAACAAGTCAAGTGCCTTGCATGAGATACTATAAAATTTTGTCTTAGGGTAAACAATATAACCATATAGTGTAGAATATATACACAGTTTTACATTGATTTAACTTTGGGAAACATTTGAAACATCAGTTGCAAGGAAGGAAAATTAGCTAAAATCTAAATGCATTTTGTCCCTGCAAAGGAATCTATTGTAATCACAATCAATTCTACACAGGTAGTTCATTGTGAACTCCATCAATATGAACACCATCAGTAGCAGACAGAAATCATGTCCGTGCTTGTAACAACGGTTGTCCTGTTTTGAGAGCATATCAGGACAACTTTACTAATCCATCAATCCATGAACCACAATTTTCTGTACAATCAACTAGAGTTTCATCTTTGACAGAACCGCAATATTTAAATTGTTTGTTAAATACTGTCAGCACAGTGATAAAGAAAAGCTGAGGTGCTGTATGTCATAATATTTGCAAAAGCTTGTAATGAGATGATGAAAACATTGCAATGCTCACTTTCTGAGATAAAGTAACAGGACTTGGTTTCTCTATCTGACTTTGCCACTCCCTAAAGCTTAAAATGAAGTGAAAAATATTCCTATGGGCTGGTTTCAGCAGATACACTAAAATGTGCTCATTATAGTATTACAGTTTAATATATGATAAAAGCTACTTGATTTTTGCTGCAAAATCTCATATTTTACTTTTTCACGATTTTGATATAAAAAGTCAGTGGTATGACAATTGATCTTAGCAATTTTAAATTTGTATTCAATATTTATCCTATTTGATAATGAGCAGTCATGATTAAGTCTTACTAAACATATTTACTCTGGAGAAAATGTTCAAAGCTGTTGCCACTAATTCTTGTAAATAAACATATTTTTCCTTTTACGGATTAATTAAATGGATTCTTTCTGAATGGGAGTGAAAAAAAAAAAATAAAAAGCTCAAGTTTTAAAACACAGAGCTATTCATGACAGTTCTGTAATTTGATTCATGCAAATCTGTCAGAGAAAAAAAATCAACGACAATTTAATTTCAAACCTTTCCCAACCAGCTGCTGAACAATTTATGCACTACTTTTCTATTTTTTACTGCAGGATAATGACAATGATGGATGCTTTTCCTTGGAAATAAATATTCATTAAGCAGGTTCAGATCAAACCTATACCCTTCCAAAAGCCCACGAATGTGCAAGACCCATTTGCCTCTTTTAAGAGATTTATTTTGAAGGAAGATGGAACTGTGCCCACAAATGCATCTCATAACAATTTAATAGTTCAGTTAAATTAAACCTATGGTAGTACTTACTTGTAACCTCAGTAATCAATATTATTAAAGTTGGTGTCAACTCCAATAATACCAAATCTATGTGGGTGAACAACAGATTACTTATGGATATAAATCAGATAAAGCTAGCCCAAATGTAAAGCATTAGTAAGAGCTAAAAGGAAGCCATTTGCTAGTAGACTTTCTGAGTTAGACCACTCTTTCTCCATCCAATCTCTTAGTGAACAGAAGTTCATCAACAAGGGTCAAGTAGGTGCTCATTAGCCGTGATTTACATAGTATATATCTAGATTTTGTTGGGGTTTTTTTGTTTGTTTGTTTTCTGTGCAGAGGAAATAGTTTAAAATTAAGAATGACAATTAGATTGGCATGTTTTGTGCTTTAGTACTCAGACTGACTTTAATTTACTGCTGCTAAATCAGAAGTGGCAAAAGAAACAGCTTACTGGTATTTGACACCTAGTGATTGACATCCTATTACCAGTTCTGTGCTTTCTTTTGATCCAACACTTCAGTGTTATGCTTCACTACCCAACTCTACTGCCTTGCTAGGAAACTGAAAACATCCTAGTTTTCATAAGCTGATAAGAATATTTGTATGTGTACACATGTGTGTGTATGCTAATGCCTAAAATATATAAAAACTACGAATGTATAAGAATTATAAACAGGTGTGATTTTGCAGAAGTTAATAGCAGCATATGGATGTTGTTTTATTACATATCCTCTGATGTGGAAAGAGATGAATGGGCTCCCACAGAGGAACATTCAGAGCATATAGCCAGAGCCACTGCCCTGATTCTTCCTCTAAGCTTCTTTCTTATAGCTGACCATAGGCAAATTCCAGCCTCTTTAGGCTAATATTTACTTAAAAAAAAAAAAAAAAAAAAAAAAAAAAAGTCCTTTTCCTAAATAATCTCAGAAAAATGGAAATACAGTCTTTTCTTCATGCTGGATGACAATTTGGAATTGCTGTAATTATATACAGCACTTGAGCACAATTTTTTACAAGGCTTTCCTCACACAAACATTATTCTGCAAAAGCTGATAACTCATTCATCTACTTAGGCTTACAACTTTAATCTTATTCTCTTCTTATGTCAATTCTGTGTTGGAAAAATTCCACCAATTTCAAAGGATTTCAGTGTTAAAGCATTGAACAAACCAGACAGTAATATTTCAAGCATTGAAGAAACTACACAGTAATATTTAGAGTCATATTAACAACGGTGAATTTGCTTTTTTAAACTACGTTATCTAACTATTGGATATTATTTTCTGTTAAGCTAATTAAATGGAGTATAATTATAATATATAATAACTACTTGGAATACAGACCAAATAAGACCTCAAGGTTTTTTGGTCTAACATGATATGGAACAGCTAAATTTTACTTGGTTTTGTTCCTGTTCCAATAGGAATAATTTTAGAAATCATACACTAAAATAAAATAGACAAGATTGGGTGTAGACAGGGTTACTTAGTAATTATTTATATTTACCAATCACAGAGTCATAAAGTCACTTAACCTCTAGGAGATGAACTCAGTTGGTCAGAGCATGGTGCTAGTAACACCAAGATTGTCCCTGCATGGGCCATTCACTTACAAGTTGATGACCTTCATGACCCTTGTGGGTCCCTTTCAACTCAGAATATTCTGTGATTTAGATTGGAAAATCTAAATAGAGGCTATCCATTAACCCAGCACTTCCATGTCCACCACTGAACCATATCTCCAAGTGCTATATCTACATATCTCCTAAATACCTCAAGGGATGGTAACTCAGCCACTTCCCTGGGCAACCTGTTTCAGTGCTTAAAAATCATTTCAGTGAAGAGGTTTTTTTCCATTAACCACACACAAACAAACCTTTAACCATAAACTCTATCTTTAAATAAATTGTGCCTCTCCATCTTTTTTCTCCCATTTAAGAATTTAATATGCAGATACTCCAATGCTCTTGTCCTCCAAATACAGGTTATACAGGTAAAAATAAATAAACATGTCAGTGTTTTTCATATTTTGCCCCAATGTGCCCCCAAATATGAACATCCACATATGCACACATCACAGAGATGGGCTTAGAGCTTGTAAAACAGATGTCTCAGAATGAGCACAGGCTGCCAACATACAGAAGCCCCAGAATGATGTAATCTAATCACTGCTAAGAAAATCTTTCCACCTTACCTTGAGACACTCTTCTTGCTTGAAGAGATCCTCACAGTCCTTAGCCTGGAGAACAGGAGAATTAAGGCGCTCCTCCACTTCAGACAAGGCTTGCAGAAGGTGAAGGATCTCTGCCAGGTACGTAGAAGGCACATGAGTGGTTTCCATAGTCCTAGTTTCAGTCATCACAAAAGTTGTATCTTCACGAACTGTTTGCTAGTATAGATATACAACAGAATGCTTCCTTTAGTCTCTTAACACCAGACAAAATTACAACAATGCATTTCCAGTTCACAACACAGTAACAAAAAAATCAAAAGTAACTTTCAAGGAAAAATGAAGAAAGTATTTGAAGTTTCTGACACAGATCACTGATATTCCTTGTGTGTTTGAAATGTTGGGTACTGAAATTAATCCATGCAAGAGTGTGCAAGCCTTTCTTCTACTCTCCAAAGAAATGCAGAGAGGAAATTCAAGAATATGCAAGAATTATTGTTACTGAGATTTTAGTGCTAGCCCTTTCATTTTAAATCATCACACCTCTTGAAAAATCTGTCCTTCATTAAGAAATTTCATGCATACCAAGTCTAAATTAATAAATAATCTGAAGGTATCAAATAAAATAATGACTTGCATAATGAGCACAATTCTTTAAGTAAAATGCAACATATAACAAATACATCAACTCTGTACTTCCAACTATACTAAAAACTTGTTTACTCTAGCAAGTCCAATTTGGAATTTTCTGATTTGAATAGTATTTAATGCATTCATATTTCTAAAAGAAAACTCAGCAACACATCTCTTCATGAAGTTAGGATTTTGTTGTTTGGGATTTTTTGGTTTGTTTTTTTTTTTTTTTTTTTTAATATGGAAAAGTATGAAATAGACACCCTATTCTGGAAGCACATGCATACACCAAATGTAAAGACATCCCAGAATGTTTTGGTTCCAAGAAAACACTTAGTTGATTGATGGCATTTGAAAGAATACTGACATATAAGGTAAACAAAAAATGTCTGTTTATATAAATTCTCTGTATTCCACATTTGATCTGTTAATATATCATAGATAAAAAATGTAATACCAAAAGTGTGCTTTGGAGCAGGTTGATCTCTGATTGCTTCTTTTTGCTAAACTCCAAATACTAAATCACCTGCATGTCAATTAAAAAAGGGAAAGTTTGAGATATTTGTGGTTTAACAAACGTAAGTTTGTTTATGAATTCCTAGTGTGGAACCAAGATCCTTTGTGTTTGATGTCTGCCTTCTCAAAAATATAAACTTTAATTATTGTCAGCCTCAAAGAATTTTACAAGTAACTGTTGGTAAATGTTCAAAAATTCTATCATTTAGATTTGGAGCCATTTATATGAAAGACAATTGATCGATAGTCCTGAAGAAAACAATATCATTATTTAGCTACCCATTATGCAAAAGAAAACAAATATAAGCACACACTACCTCAGCAAGGTGTCTCATTTTAATTCAGGACATATTTCTCTCTTCAGTTACCGAGCTGAGTCATCTGGTTCTTCAATTTTCTTTAGAGTCTTAAAATATGCATATACACATTCTAGAAGATGTATGCATATCACATATAAAGTCTATAAAGTTATCTGTAGACTTGTGGTATTCTGTTGTATTTCTTATGCAAATTTAATTGCTTTGCTTACACTCTTCTCACTAAATGACTTTCTCAGTACATCTGCTAACACTGAAACCTCTCTAATTACCATATCACTGCTATAATTTTTATTATTAAAAAACAAAAAACTTTAAAAAATAGTGCTTGCTGCCCATATGTTTATTAATCACAGGATCTGCAAAATTAATAGTTTACCCTGATAAACCTAAAGAAGAAGCTGTTTGATTTGATTAGAAAATGAGAGAATCTCAACAAGCCACTGAGAACTGATGCAGCAATACATATTTTATTTCCTCAAGACTACACTGTGACACTTCTATATGCAGCAATGAACTTCAGACCCACACAAGGAACATTTTAACTATATTTGTATTTTGCTTTTTGACTCAGAGGACAGAATATTTCTACTCACAGTAATGAAAGAGCATGCTAGGTGTGCACGGGTTTCCACTCAAAAAAGAGGTCACATGAATATGTGAAGCAGCATACAAAATATGGTTAGTTTCTATAGTTGTATGAGATTAGCCTATTCTTTTCAACCCAAATTTAGGCCAATGAATATAAACACATACATATATGCACATGCATGTATTTAGATAAAATAAAATTTCTGTCTTCTCACTCTAAACTATTCTTGAAACTACAAAAAAGTCAAGCAGAAATCAGATTTGGAAGCACTTCATGGATATCACACGTAATTATTTATGGTGGCAAAACTCAGTACCTTTTAATTGCTGTTATGAAGAAAAATGGCATGTATGCAATCATCTATTCACACTGCCCTTACAGGAAAATTTAAACATTTCTCATAGATGAATGATTACTTGTATAGTTCTACTGTTTATATTGCTAGTTAAACTGTAAACCACTTGAATCAGAGAAAAAAATAAATAAATAGATAAATGAAAAATAGCTATATAGTGGACACCTACCAGAACCTGTCCTATTTTGGTATATTATTTAAAAAAAAAACAAGTCACATTCAAAATAAATTACTTCCTGAATACTATTTTTTACAAAGAGTTGAAAATTTGATACTGCTTTAGAAGTCAAGGATTAGGTATCTTTGTTTTTATTGGGGTTTCCAAGAAGTCACAGGTGTTTCTTTCCTTCTATCTTTCCTGAACTGAAAGTATCATGACAGAGCCCACAGCAGAATCTGTCATCTTGCACCAAGGAATGGAGGGTAGGCATGTCTAGAACTGACAATTTTAATCGGAAAAGAGAAGCATTTTTAGCTTGTCCCAGTGTTCCCTGGAACTACCTTATGATAGACACTAAAACAGGCAGTCCTTCCTTATATTCCAGACAATCAATTTACTAGGAATACAAAGTTGAATCTGAATCATATCCTAAAACAGCAGTGAGCAAAAAAACTTACAGACATGGTAAAGAGATCACAGCAGCTGGGAGCAACTACTATTAAAATAATATTAATTCAGTAGAGATATATGCAATTGCTAATTCCAAAATAGCTCATCAGAACCATAGTAGGTTAAGATTTCATAAGGATTAAAAATCAATAGAGAAGTGGAAATTAAAGATTTAGATAACCATTTAATAATGGGTTTGGAAAAGTTGAATCTGATAAAATGGCAGAATACATTAGAGTTACTTAAAATACTTAAATTAGTACTTTAAAAAATATATAGTACAAAATATATATATATGTAAAATACAAATAAACTGTTAATTTATTGGGAAATGTTGGAGTACCTGGCCATTTCCTATATTACTATTTCTGTAAAATACAACTTTAGTGATATTATTTTTTTTCCCTGATTGTCAGTGATATAATGATGTGCAAATTATTTTTTGTCTCTGAAAGAACTCTTTTGTGTAAGATTTAACTTTTCATGCATTGCTTGTTATCAAGCATTATCATTTCTCGAATAGCAAACTGAATTTTCTTCCCCATCATTACATAATTTTAATTAAGGGGCAAAATCCTTCCATACACACAATTCCACTTAAACTGATTTTATTGATAGTTATCATGGCCTACCAGGTGCAACAAAACAAAGTCATGACCTTTCCCTTACAGAGAAGGCAAATAAGCAAAACCGAAATAAACCAACCAAACAAAATTATAAAAAAAAACTCAACAAAAAAGTACAGGAGTAATGCAGGCTTTGCTGAGAAATTCACATACCTTCTCCACAGAATTACATCTAACACGGTGGTGGCATCAGAGCTAACTAGTCTTGGAGAATTCTGCTAATTTCTATGTAACAGTGGAAAAGATTTTGTTAAAGCACCTTTCACCAATCTCAGTCTATCTATTTCCTTTCCTCTTTTTGCAGATGGAATAATCCCAACATCACTTTTGCTGTTCAAGTGCTACACCCAGAAAGCCTTCAACTTTCTTGAGTCAGATCTTGACAATTATTTCATTTTTTTGGTCCCTTCTCATGACAGGGCTCCAAACCTTATTGTTTTTGATTGAAAGGCTTCACACAACCATGGGAGGAGTAAAACTGAAAAACTCTCTCACCTGCATTGTTTATACATCAACACTGCTCCTGGCAGCATCCTGATGAGAGGTTCAAGGAAAACAAACAAATGTGCCTACTCCTGAAGTGAAATAACACTTGACAAAGTATTCTTTGCTAGCAGCTGGGTACGAGTGCAAAAAGTCTGTGACCTCTGCAGAATAAATGTGTTGTGCTGCACATACCAAAAAAAAAAAAAAAAAATGGAGTAGACAACACACATCTTCTGGATAAAGGCAGTGATACCTGAGAGAGTCCAAAAACTTATGAATCACAAGGTATCTGCTAGCCCATGTTTACCATCAATCTATCAAATGAAAAATTAGACTCACAAAAGTATGATAAAATGCTCAGGTCAATATCCACTTTAAAGCACATATTTATAAAAATGTTTTTATTCACCTGTTCCTATGCCAACTGTGAGAGTGAGGTCAGCTAACATTTAGAGAAATTTATTCTGCTTCCAGTGTTGTTACCATATCTTACCTGTTAGTGTGCATATAAGTAGAAAGATCAAAATTATACTGATTATATGGAATTTTCACTATAAGTCAATAATTTTCACTGAATTTTCACTTAGTCGATCATAAACAAGTTATTAGTAGAAAAAATAAACATCTCTTTCAAGTATGGAGAGACCTAAATCCTTGATGCTGGATTAAAAATTTATAAATTCCTTATGTAATTCTATGAAGACAAGACCTTAAAAGACAGTTGGAAGCAATAAAATATCTTCAATGTAATGAGAAAGCCGTAATATTTTAAAGTAAGAACATAAATATTGTGTCGTGTGTATGATTTTTTTTTTCTACTCATTGCAGGATGGTTGTAGTCCACAGAATATCCTGCACATTGCAACACTTAAACTATATAGTTTAATGCTTGTATCTGATTTCATCAGTCACTTATATAAAAAAAGAGACTATAAAAATATTCATGACTATTTTCAGCACTGTTCTTGGACAGAGAGTGCTTTATGCCTTCACAACACTTCTCTGCTAAGGCATACCTTACTTGAGAAATGCTGCTTTAACAGTTTTTCTCCTGTGATAAAATGACTGTACTTGATCTATACATAAAATTAAATAAAGTCAGCCAAAATGAAGTTATTCCTAACAATGGCATTAATTAGAAAACATTTCAGTAAATTTTTGATTCTAGGAGTAGCAATAGAAAATTGCAAGTTTGATCCTGAAAACTATCCATCAGCAGGCATCAACCAGCCTGAACTTAATTCCATTTATTTTGTCTTATTTGTACCCTTCATAACTTGGTTGAAAAGCAAAAGTTTTCTCCGTAAGAAAATGTCTCTTCCCTGTATGTATAGGCTTAAATTATGGGATACCTACCAACACCTCAGTCAGTTCTGCTACACTCTGATGAGTGAACTATTTTCCTGTTTAGATGGGGCAGGGGCAGGGGAAGAGGAGGAGAAAGATACAGACAAAAGCCATAGTAATTAATTTAAAGCAGTAAGTCCATAGTATTCATAGTTGTAACTTTGTTGTGGCTTTTTTTGGCTGTGTTTTTTGGTTTGTTTTTGTTTGCTTGCTTGTTTTTATTTATAGTTTAAAAACTATAAAACACTATAAAATAATTTTGTTACTATAGCCAATCCTTTGTGTTCCTCACACCATCATGCCTTTGGAGCCCTCAAAGATGTCAAATTCACTTGGTCAAGTAGTAAAATTACCAACTTTGGCAATCCCTTTCTCACTTGCTGTACAATAATTTTGTTTTATTCTAGGTTAGACAATTGCTTCGAGATAGGAACTCTCCTCAAACTGAGGTGCAGCTACACATTGAACCTAAAACCAGCTTATTTGAAAACTTACCCAGCTCTCCCTACTAGCGACCTGCTAACTTGCACAGAAATAAGGGACTAAGATGATTCAGAAATTCCAGCAGTTCTGCTGTTAATTTTTAACCTGATAACTTCCACTGGTGTCTATTTGCTAACCAAAGAAATTAATCTCCGCTGTGATGTTGATGTTGTTGTCAGTATATATAAGTATTTAAAAAAGAGAAAGAAAAGAAGAAAAAATTGGGTAATATGTATCTTATACCACATCTGCAGTGTTACCATGTACTGAATAAAAACAAAGTAGAGTAACATTATAGCCTTATTGACTAACTGTAAGTACCGGGATATAGAAAATATCTCTTGTTCTAAATAAATTATGAATATATCCTAATTGCTTCTGCTAATGATGGCATATCTCAATCTTAATTTCAGTAGAGCAAAACTGAGAAAGAAATCTGTGTCACATAAACACAGATTTTTATCTTACAGATATTTGTAAGACAAAAAAAAGGAATTACTAAATCCACTAAAGAGTCTATATCATAAGTATTTACCAAACACTGCTTGGACCATTCACAGTCAGAAGGATTTTGGAGGGAGACAATACCAATGAGCCAAGAGAGACAGCCATTATCAGTATTAGAAATAAGCAAATGCTTACATTACATTTGGGAGTGAGAAAAAGTAGAACATTGCAAAATCTATATCTTAGACTGATTTTCAACAAGTATTTGAAAATGTTTAGGATTTTATAAGTGTTTAACTTGAAAACACTTCTGTAATTGATTTATATGTGTTACCTTCCAGTAGACAAAACCTATCTGAAAGTTTTTATATGTTGACTACAGAATTCATAAATCCAGAAGAGACAGCAATTTCTTGGATTAATCTTGCAATTTTCACACCAAAAAGAAATTCAGACATCATATATGTCATACTTCAGTAAATATCTACTTGACATTTCCAGGGTCATAAACTCAGACAGACAGCAGGAAATACCCAAAAGAAAAAAAGGAAATTAAAATAATTTTTTTCCTCAAAATAGAATTTCAAAATCATGTTTCTTGGACAATGGTAAGTTATACAGGTGAAATAGTGATAATAGTGGTAGAACTAGTATGACACAATTTGATGGAAGTCAGATTATTTAAGGACAGATTTTGGTCAATGCCGACTTATTTAATGTCTGATTTATTAAGACCACAGAAGTGCCACAATCTTAGCCTTTATGCTGCATAAGGGCATGAAGCTTTAGGGCTGTCTTGAGTTAGGTATGTATAACCACTGAGTGATCACCAAGAACCAATTAATGATAAAGTTCAGATCTATCAGAATACAGACTATTAATATCTGAACTGGCCAATCCATTTTGGAATTGACTGCTGATTTGTGATGCTAACTTTCCAAATACTTAAACTGGCTACATCTGTTAGATAATATTGACATAATTTTGAAAATAAACTAAAAATAACATTAAAGTACCACATCCGTAATGAATGCAAAAAACTTCAAAGAGCAAAGTCCTAAAATTTACACTATTACACTCCCCAGAAATGCTAAAAAATGTTAACTAATGATTTTCCATTCTTTACTCTACGTTTATTGAGACATAGCCATACGTTATAACAATAGGTTTTGTCATTTAGGCCAGTTATTTTACTTCAGGACAAAAATTTATTTCTTTAAATGATATGAACAAAATTGTCATCCATCCAGCAGTTTTGAAAGTTAACTAAATATGCTCAAAAAGAAAATTTAGCACTGCCAGTGTACATCTACAAATTTGCTTCCTTCTCTACCTTTTTGTGTATATTCAGATGCACCCATGAAAAAAACAACAAACAAAAAACCACACACAAATAAAAACCCAATTAGAAAAACCAACAACAAAAAAATCCCAACAAAAAACCCCAAGCCAACCTCCAGTCATGAGTGATATTGACATTCTGAACTGTAGACAAAATATGAACATCACCTCTTGAAAAAATACTGTCACATAGGGACAGATCATTCTGCAGGAGGTATTTTCCCTTATTATTTAATGCAATAATATTGCCAAGTAATTTTTTACACCAAAATCCACACCATGTAATTTATTACACTAATAAATCATAATATACTATAGCAGAAAAAATAAGATGGTAATTAGCTGCCCTGTTTTCCAAATAACTGGGTAATTATAAAGAAGAAAATATTATAGTAGTGTAATGCTCAATTTAGATCGAAAGCAGAAACCACTGGGTGCTACATTATACATGATTTTTTTACCAAAGTCTTGGCCTTGTTTCTATCTCAACCATTCTGAGAGCAGTGAGAAAAGCCTGTGGCATGGCCAAGACCACATTTGTATAACTATATAATTTAAAGACAAATTTCTAACCCTGCTTTACTCCATGAAGCAGCATGAGTTTTCACTCCTATGTGATGAGGTAAAGATATTGAGTTTCACTTTTAAACTTGAGAATGCAATTTAGATCACTTCACTGAAGTTTATAACAGATAATGAAAAAGTGCAGGGAAAAATCTTTTCTGTAAAGTTCTGTCACTCACAACATGGGATTTTTTAACTTAATTCTATAGCTAAAATACAATAGCTTTGCAGTGATCAGAGTGAATACTGTACAGAATTAACAAGGAAATAAGATGGAAGAAAAATATGCATTAGAAAAACTCAAAATAACACAGTAAACTTGTCCACTTACAAAAAAAGGCTATGGATTGTCTTCATTTAAATTACTGCAACACTGCCTAAATTCATTTTAGACAGAGAAGGTAAAGTGCATTTTAAAATGCATCTATAAAATTAGCTCCTTTTGAACTATATCAAATACAATATCCATATTCAGTGGATATTGTCCCATCTTTCCCATAACCTCATCTTAAATCAGACAGAAAATGAAAGGATTTTAAATCCTTTAAACGCTTCAACTATTTGAAATACATTTTCTAATAGGAATTTCCAGATTGATGGATGCTGGAAAATAGGTCTAAACATTCACCTGTGATTCTCTTCCCATTCATCCTCAGGCATTTTGCAGATCACAGTCAAAAAAGTCCAGTCTTTAACTGTACTGTGTAAAGCTATTTGTTTAAAAAAGGTGCCACTGCCAATGTCAGAAAAGTTAAATTGTGTCACAGAATCACTTCTGTCCTGTTCTTAAGAGACCCAAAGTGCAAAGGTGAATTATATACTAATCCATCACTGTACAGTTCTTCTGTCCATTTTTTCCTGCTTTTTCTAATGTCTTTTCTCTCTTTTATTTCTCTCTCTTCCCTACTCATCCTAGAAATAATGAAGAATTCATCTGCCCCTTCTTCTTGGCAACCATTATTTTTTTATTTAACCCAAGAAACATTTAAGCAAGGATAAGAGAAGAAAACCATTCCAGCACCAGTGTTTGGGAAAACAGTGGAAAACAACAACTGAAAACAATTCTAGCACATTACCACTGAAGTGTTCATGTTATTTTGATGCAGACAGATAATAAGGACACCAAGTCCTGTGTTTATCTAGCAGTTATATATTTATTTAATGTTTGATTTATAGTTTAGAAAATATCTTGATATATAAATATATTTTAATGGTAAAAAGGAAAAAAAGTTTTAAATTTTATTGAACGAAGGAAATAGAGCTCCACAGGGAAATATGAACTGAAAATTACAAGATGCTCTTAAGGACTAAAGGTAAACAATGTCTTGAATTTCAAATGTAAATTTGATCAGACCTTAATCTGGTTCCAGAAGTTGATCACATACTCTTTCACCTGAAGTGATTATCCAGTTAGGAAACAGGCATTTTGAATTTCTGAATACTTTAAAGGATCTTAAAGAGAATTATATCTTTTATTTGGAAAAAAATGAAGTAAGTACTAAAGTTGCTGGTATTTTATCCATGTTGCAGGTAACTATCAAACTTCTAGGACTAATCCACTTACCTTATAAAAATAAATACAAGTTTTGTATAACTATGTTCCTTATTCATTCTTGATCAAAACATAGCCTAATTGGTATAAAACAAGTTTCTCCTGTTGCATATCATTTGATTAATTCTGTATGACCAAAATATTTCAGTAGTAAAATGATCATAAATTTCAATAGAATGTTTGTGTGTGCCACCAATAAAATTACTGAAATTGGTAAGCCTACTTTTTTTTTGCTTCTATGTACAATAGTAGACATAATTTTGACAGATTGCAAGAGGTTATCCTGTCCTAAAGATACTCTGTTTTACTATTTCCAGCATGCATAGTTCAGCCAAGAGAGGAAAGTTGAAAGACCACTATGTATAATAGCAGAAAGAATGTTGAGCATCTTGATAAAATATGGTAAGGCGACATATTTGAAATAAGAATTTACAGTGTAGGCTCTGCACCTGTGTTCATCTAGAAAATGATTTCTAATGATAAAGGCCTTCAGCACTCTATACACCCAGGGTAATATCAGTCAGCTCAGGAAAATCTAAGATGAGCCATGACACAAACATGCTCACAGACTGTTGAAATGAAAACATTGGGGAAAAAAATTCCAGAAAACAGACATTAGGATAATTTAATTAAACATAATCAATATATCGATAACTGATTTTAATCCTTACTTGAATTAAACAATCCAAATCTACCTTTTTCTCTGCAGTGGATAACTATTTTCAATACCCTGGATGTGTGGTTAAATTATTTCAGAAAAACAGCATAACTGAAGATTCATGTTTAGTCTGTAGCAGGGGGAATTGATAACTTTTCAGAAAATACAGTGTGTCTGACAACGATGAATGATATCACATTCTGCAGAGGTGCTTTAGAAATAATTGTAACCTCTCTGACATTTTGTTTGGGGTTTTTTTTGTTTTTTTTTTTCTTTTAGTACATGCAAATTTAATATTCAAAAACTACAAACTGTTTTAGGATTAAACGGTAAAGACTTGCTTTTTTTTTAAAAAAAAATATCTTAAACTATCATGATTTCAGTGGGATTTAGTGGTTAATTGCAATTTTAAAACATTATAGTGAAATATTTCCCTCCTTTTTGTAGGTATTCAGATTTCACCACGGGTGTAACTAGCAACTGATTTTCTGCCCACTGTTTATTCTGCTACATATGAATAGAGACAGCAATGTGTGAGAAAAGAAACTTGTAAGACAACAAGAACTCAACAATTATTTTTTCTGCTCAATATAATTTTAGGTTGTGTGCAGCTGCATTTAGGTATTTGTGTACCATGTTTAATCTGTAAATGCAATAAACCCACCTTTTTCCTAATAGAATGTCATATGTTATTTGCTGACAATTTTCACATAGAGGACCACTATACCAAACTGATTAATATCTCAAAAATGTTACTAAACAGAACATGCATGTTTGAGGTGATATAAATATAACATACTCTATTCTCGAAAGTGGTGACAGGAAATTCCTTTTTCTAAATATACACCAATATGTATTTGTCAATTAATTGCTGAATATTAGTGTTATGTATTTGTGAGAAAATGACGATTTCACAAGGATCTACCATTCTAGAAAGAACAAATCCTTCTGAGGTCATGGTTCCCATATCCTTCTGAAAGGTCTGCCTAACAAATACTGGAGAAAAGTAAAATCCAGGGGAGCATGATAATTCTAATTTCACACTTTGATATCAAAAATATATTAGCTCCAATAAAGGTAAGAAATGCAAATCTGTCATTAAGCAACATAATTAAAGGTTTTCTTCAGTGCAGTCTTGCTATGTTTATTCAATGAAGTGTAATGAATTGCAAGATACACAGCAAAACTAAATTTACGATAACAACTTGCAGTTGTTAAATAACTTTCTTTTATGGAATACATCATAATTTATAAATAAAAAATGCAGCAGTTTTCTACTTTTGCTTTAAAGAAAAAATCAGTTTTGTATTTTTATTTCATGGCTTTATTTAGTTTTTGATTAACATAGAAAATCTCTGTGGAAGTTATTTTTGATGGTATATGCATGTGTTCAAGTGAATAGTTTGAATTTTCATTTTTTTTTTTTTTGTATTTTGAAGTCTTGCACAAACAATTAATGCATCCTCACAACATCCCTGTGAGGTAGGTACTTAAACTGTTTAAGAAACAGAAAAAAACCCTTGAGAAAGCCACTCTTTCACTAATTCAGTAAAGTCAAAACAGTAACAATAACAAGGCCGTTGTATTTTCTCACTCTGATTTGGGTCATGAAAACATACTCCCTCTCTCATGTAGTTTCTGTATAAATTCTAAAATATTTCATATGAATATCACTTTAGTCATTGTCTACAGGGCAAGATATTTTTCATGTGAAATCAGAAGGAACAGTAATTGTCATGTGTACATGCAAATTTCATTGAATGATCTTATTTTCTAGATAAATACTAACAAGTGGCTGCCTTGCATGAAGTATTTAAGAATATTTAAAATTTTAACCTTTCAAGATTATAAATATAGTAAATAATTTAATATATTTTAAGAATAAAAACATATGTAATGGTTACATGAATTTAAAATGGTGAGTGCATTCATCTGAGCAATTCAAAAACATGCTGATGTATCTACCATATATATTTGAAAAAAAATGCTAAAATAAAGTTTATTGATCTGCTAGTAAAATTTTATAATGGATATATTCATCCCCTGTAGGTGGTGTGTGACATAAAAAGCACAGTGACAGTAGAATGTTTTTATATAAACTGCATGCACAATCTGATTTCTTACTTGATTATCATAGGAACAAATATATTCATTAAAAAAAGCCAACTCATTTACAAGACAAAGTGAATCTCACTCTAGCTCCATGTCAATATAAACAATTTGCAACTGATTACATCCATCAAGTTTAATATAAACCATAGTAATCTGAAGAGTGTAATCAGATGGAACAAGATTTAATAACATACAAACCAAAGTTAATATTTCTCTGATTGCTTCCATTAACTGCATAACTATCCAAAGTATTAGTTTTACATATACATTATGTAACTTAGTATTAGAAAAGTTAAAAATACACAATACGGTACATTATATAGAGGACTATATTTATCAAAAGTTTATACATATTGCTGATTTTAGGAATTTTTTTCCTTTTCTAAAACATAGTTTGCCATATATCAATTAAAATAACATTTCACATGTTTAAATTTTCATTATCTATCAGTACGTTTCCTCTGCAATCTAAGTGCATTTAAAAATAAATAACTAAAATTATATTTTGATGAAACACCCTTTTACCACTAGCACTTTAAGATTACAGATTACAGAGAGCACATAAAGCAACAGCTTCCTTAAAAGCAAATCTTATCTTTCTTCATATAAAATCAAAAGCCCAGAAGACAATGAGCAGGGCAGTAGGCAAGAAAAAAACTCATGTAAGTATAAAAGTAACCTCTGGTAAACCTCTAAATGGGTAAAACTCAATACATATTTTGTTCATAAACCTGGAATACTGACAGTTTATTTTCCTTTTATTAACCCAGTTATTGCAGCATATATAAACAAGTAAGAATAATTCTATTTTATATACAACTAAGCAACTCAAAATCAGAAGACATGAAGATGATTTGTAAAATTATGTTCTCATCCTGTCAAATTTAAAGTTACATTTTCTTACAAAAACTTGTTTGAGAGTTCAAGCATTTGAAGAAGAGGATATGTATATAGAGAGTCATAAAATTTTTTCCAATCACTTCCTAAAGTGAATATAACATATTATGGACAAATAAAAAAACCAATTAAAATTGGCATGGGATGGGTAGTTTGGAAAAGACAACTTTTGTGTTTTACATGTTCAGTGGAAAAAATAGATGCATGGCAAACTAACATTTTTAAACTGATAAATGTTATGGAAAAATAATGAGGCAACAGAAATAAACACAAATTTTTCATTGCTGAGTTTTTTTGCAATTGACTGATTTAACTTAGGGCAATTTTAAGACCAAAGCAGATCACTATTGTATCAGAGTATATAAAGCTTCCCCCAGTTGCAGACAATAGGGCTTTTCTTATTAATATCTGAAGAGTTGACACTGACCCTGACGCTCTCATTGTTAGTAGGATGCTGTTAGTAGTAGCAGTTGCAAACATATGGGTTTGCCAGTAACAACTCACAATTTGTGCATAGTTGAGTCTTCGAAACTGAGCAAATTTGCTCTCAAAATCTTGCCAGCGCTTGCTGAGCTGTATCAGGGTTGGCTCCACTGCTTTTGCAGCCCCATCCTTAGACAAGCGTTCAGCCTGCCTGTGCACCGCATTCAGATCTTCCTTCTTCTTCTCCAATTCTCCACCAATCTCCTAGTGAGTAAAACCAATACAGGGCCCAGGACAGTTAGCTAACTAGATCAATCAACTTAAAATTAGCAAAATACTTCCGTCAGAAAATCCATTTCCATTTTATTGTCACAAGTAAAATTTACAGCTTATTTTCATATTATTCATATCTTATTTTACATTTAAACAAAACAAAAATAACTGAAATTGAAGAACCTTCTTGAAGATGGGCTGTAGGGATCCTAAGAGCTACTACACTCTGAAACTGTTAGCAGAGGCCAGCAGTTTCCATGTTCAGATTCTTGCTAGTACACTGTGATGGGCAATTGGAGAAATTATTTTCTCAGTAAGGGTCAGCATATTCAGGACAAATAGTGTTTGAACAGCTTAAAAATATACTATTAGACTCTTTAATGTACTAGTTAACTCCTGTTTTACTCCGTGGGAAACTCAACAGAGAATGAAGCAAAGAAAGACGATGTAAAAATAAACCAGGAAAATACTTTGACAGTATGTAAATAAATCTATAGAGTTTGACAGTGACATATGAATATGTTCTGATGAAAATGAATGTGCTAACATGAGATAGAAGTCATCCATATATTGGTAAGTCATTTGTTCATCTGGAACAAAGATACATAAAATCAATTACAATTTTTACTAGAAAACATTTGATGCTTCTTAATACATTTCACACTTTCTGTATTATTGACAAAACATTATATTTAGTGTGTTTCAAATTATTTATATATCATTCTGTATAAAAAACAAATACAAAATATAATACAACAAAGAAATGTCACTTTGAACAAAAATAATTAGAGTTTGTTTTACTATAAATAGAAATAAAGGACTGAACTTATAATTTTCTGCAGCTATAAGATAGGATTGTTGCATTTGCTGTCTGTTCAACTGATAAGCTATCACTCAAAAAGATCTATCATTGCCAACCCAAAACAACATTACCTTTAGCTTCTGCTCATCTTTGTGGTCTGGCAGACCGGCTAACTTTTTCTCAATGTCATCCAGCCATGTCATTAGGTCATCAGCCTGCCTCTTGTACTGATACCATTGATGAGAAATCTCTAAAGCCTTTTTTCTTCTTTGAGCTCTCAAGTCCTGTTCACAGTGCAGACATTATTAGAATATGAATTAAAGGCTTATAAAATATGAACTGGCACGTGTGCACACCGAAGGGGAAGAAAGTGTACAAGGCTGCTTATTTTTTAATTAAATGTGGATATTTAAAGCAAGTATATGAGTAACAAATGTAAATATGAACATATTTACATCGGTTTAACAATTTTTGTTGTTTGTTTAAAAGGAGGTTACCTATTTCGGTGTTGTTCACATGTTGAATAAACCACTAAGACAGTCACCAATATTCATAGATGTTAAGACTCTTACATAAATGTCAATATTTTATATAAAACACTTCTGCTCAGAATACTTACTGGACAGATGGAAACACAGCCCACTTAGTGTCTAGCCAAAAGTGGGACTTCTGTATTTTGTGGACTCCTCTGAATTTCTAGCCTGCATGAAAACTCTGTAGCTATTCAAATGAAAATCACTGCAATGCAGAAATGTTTGCAAAGACAGGTTTCCTTTATCTATATTAAATACCACATACATAAAAAATATCTTGTATTTATAGCTATGTTTTATGAAAGATTAAAACTTCTCTTTAGCAGGAAGGTATAAAATGTTTTTTTTTTTTTCCTTTACAAATATTAAATATACATTTACTTTAACTGCTTAACTTCACTCATGAAGAATTCAGAAAATATTTTAATTACTATAATTTTTTATTAGGAAGTAGATTAAAAAATTACTGGTATATTTTATATAAAAATACTCAGATTAATTTGCCTCAACCGTTCTTGAATTTTTTTCACCAGGGTGAATACCTTAACTGAGTTACCCAAAGGAAAATCTATCACTGTGCCCTAAAAAACAGCCAGTGAGGATCTGGTCAATAGCAGAGTGCAATAAACACTGTTCTTGTTTCTCCAACATAAAAATTATGAATTGCTTCCATTTAGCTTGGAACAGTCAAAGATACACCTAATTGATTTCAAGCTTCTTCTAAATGGGGACAAAACAACAGTATATTCTAGCTATCCTCCTGAATTCACACAGATCTGCTAAGTTGTAAGAATTAGAATGAAATCTACAGAAAAGAAAACATGCATAAAAATAAGCAACAATAAAATTTAAACACGTCATATTCCCCAAACCAAAGTTAATCAAAGATTATTATCTAAAGAAAGAAAATTTCAGCTTGCTGGCAAGATAAAAAATTCTCCTGTAGTAGCCAGAGCCTATAGCTCCAGGTAGGTGACCAAGGTGACTCTCTAGCTGTGAGATCCTATCTTTCATCACTTTTATTTGCCATAAAATGCTGGTCCACATGGCGTGGAAACACACCATGTGCATTTCTAGGAACAACATCACACAGTTTTACCTCCCAGGTTGTGTCAACTCAGAATTCTTATGTGCAGCTTTGGGTTTCAGCCTCTTAGCTGCTATGTCTATTGTTACTATCATCTATCCTATCCTAGAGAGGCTGGAGACACTCTTCTAACAGGAATGCAGTGTGTAAGTATTTTACTGAAGGAGAACTCGTTCACGGCCAGAAGTGTGTTACTCAACTGAGAATATAAATTTTCAGGACCTGATTCTAACTAAGGACTTGACTGCTGTTGAAGAAATATAAAACACAAGTAATATGTTAAAAAAGGAATTATCAAATAAATAAGTGCTGTCCAGCTGGCAATCACACAGTTGTAATGCTGAGGATAAGACAGTACTTCTCAAGCCGGAGATTGTAAAATGCCTTTTGCAAGGCATCAAGAGAACTGTATAAGAAAATACATCTGGAGCCAAATGGTTTTAAATTACTCATCTCTAAATAGTACTGACAACTCATTTAACAACAAAAAAATGCCCTGAAATGAAGAAAAAAAAGGGTTTAATAGCATATGCTTATAACTGTAGCTCCTATACCTTGAGGGCATTATGTTTAGTCCGCAACAGCTGTTGTTTTGTCTTTATTTCCTCACGTTTTTTCTCATCTGTGACTCCCTTTTGAAGCCTGTCGCCCCTTTGCAGCAATTCTTTCACTGTGCTCTCATCCTCTTCACTCTGATTTGGAAAAATAATCAATATAATGTGCATTTTAATCTAATTATTACTTAAGTATTAGTAGATACAGACTATGCTAAAGTAATCATGTAACAGCTACTTGCAGTTTTACACTGATGATCAAGTAATTTTTACTTGCTTTCTACAATATATGTAGAAGGATAAAAGTAAGACAGCACCTGCAAATCTACAGATTTTTATTCAGCATCCAGGACAACAGTATAAAAACTTTAGAGGCAAAAACTTGAAATATATTTCACTCTCAAACAAAAAAAAAAAATAGATACATGTAAAATATTTTAAACCACTGTCAGTAGAGATTGAAATTGCCAGTATACTGGCAGACCATGCAATTATTTACCATTCTGTGTATCATCACATTGAAAACCAGATATTCTGACAATGCAAATGTTATCACTAAGCATCTTTTATGTAGAAGCCACCTAGGAATCTATGAATCTTTGAAGTTGAACTTATGTCACGGCTTCTGGCAGTGTCTTGAACCACTCTAAACATTTGATGCAAAGAAAGGGAACCACATATGCTCAAGTAGTGGAAACTGCCCCATCCAACTTGATTTACTTTGAATTTACCACTACATAAACACAGGAAATTCTGTATGCAGCACATAGAGCCTTAGATTTTATTTTTCCTGCATAAACCAAAAAAATATCCTGCAACGATTCCTTCCAGCACTGATATAAAACAGACAATTTTGAAGAATTCCTTAAAAGTAAAATAATAAGTCTTTATATCAGTAGTGAATAAATATATTTGATCTTGCTGAAGACTCAAGAAGAGAGAGTTCTAAAGATGAATCTCCCTTTTTACCCAGCCAAAAAATGTCATCTATCTAAAAATCACTCTGGAGAGTACACACCACAATCGCAAAAGCATCAAAGTGCTGCAATATTTTACTCCTCTTTTTCCTTTCCCCCCAATCAGCAAATATGAATAAATGGGTTTACGACTTGCAACAATAAAACATAAGTAATAAATCTTACCACAGCCACAAAACCTACTTACATTAAATACTATAAGCAGATTGGTTAAGAACAAATTTTCAAGTGGCATTTCTTTTCATGAACATTTATTTTTAGTGAATGTATTCTTTCACTATAGTGCCCATTTTGATATATCATTCTGACTTTTCCTGGTCTTCATACTACTACAGAGATTTTAATATTCGTTCTATGTTCTGTAATATTGCTTGTTGTAGTGCAGAACCCATGAATAACATTCTTGGTCTGCTTGGTATTTTCATAAGGGACAAGAAATGCTTCTAAACTAAAAATTAAGTTAGTACAAAAAGTTTTAGTTAGTGCTAATTTGGGACTTTTGATTTTATAATATATTAGTGTAACAAAATCTTGCCCAAATTATATCTAAAATCCTAATGCAAATATGGGTTTCTGATTTTCACTCAGATTTTTTCATCGCCCTGCTTATTTTGCTCAGACTTCCATTTCAACCAAATTACCATATCTTTATTGAAGTCCTCCTCTTTCAGATTCACTCCCTGCTGAATTTCAACCTCCAGTGGTTCAAGCATTTTTTGTACATCGAAGTCAAATTGCTCCAATTCCTTCAAAGGAATGAAGGGCTAAAATGGGAGAAATACAATGATTATTTATTTAAATGACACATTTCATAGTTTTATTAGAAACAGAAATAAAAAGAGTTATCTGTGCTACCCTCTATTGCTAAAAAAAGGTAGACTTTTCCATCATGTTGAAAAATATCTACACTATACTCAAAGTACCCAAAGACACAAATAAAGACACAAATTTATGTAGAATTTCCGTGTTTGTAAACAAAAGAATTGTAACGCTCATATTTGTGTGTAAGAATAAATAAACAGTATTCCAAATAAATAGTATTCTTCAAAAAAAAAAAATGTTTACACTATTTGGTTAAATATTGTTTGTCAGAATTATTCATACAAGAAATTATTCATACAGCGACAAGAAGTCCATTCAGATGAAAAAAACCCTACTATTGATAATTGAGAAAATTTTAATGTCAATCTAGTTGAATTTTTAAATCATTTTTCTCTCACAGAGAATACTAAAAGAGTCAGATGAATGCTGAAAAACAAAGGACAGAAAGTCTTTGTGTAAGATATTCCCCTAATCGTATTTGGTAACATATTGGAAAAAAAAATCAACAAAAGTTCAGCTTCTGTTTCAAAAATCTCAACAAAAATTCAGGACAAAAAAAAAAAAAAAAAAAAAAAAAAAAAAAAAAAAAAAAAAAAAAAAGTCAAACAAACAAAATGGACTCAATTCTTCCAAAATAAATCACAGTACAATTATGGTGCTTTAGTTTATTATTCAGTTTTGAACTCTCCAACAAATGCTACTTCTTAACAACAAATACACCACCTTTTGCCATTCTGACATGAGTGCTTGTGAATAGTTTTATGTACAATATATAGTGTATTTATAAAGTGCATTGCAAATGATCAACAGAATTTTTTTTCTTCTTTCAAGGCTTTAAACACAAGAAGAAGAAAGAAACTCTTGGTGGTTTTTACATAAATTTAGACTTAAAGGTAATTAATGCTTTTTGATGTTCTAGAAACACTTGGATGTACACCTGTCTTTCTTCCTAAAAGACATAAGCACATTTTATCCTAACTTGTTCTCTTTTACTTTTTCCTCTGATACAACGAGTTATTATTATCTGAAAAATTTGTAATGAAGACAGCAACAGTAAAAATTAATCAGTTAAAATACAAGACTAGATGTCAAATGAAATCTGTTCTCAGATGACCTGGAAGAATCAGGGCAAAAAAGCCTTAATAATATCTGGTTGAATATTTTAACAGCAAAGATTTTGCACATTTACAAACATTAATGGAAATATAATAAAGTACAATATTTATAGAGAAAAATACTGTGCTCACAAATTAAGAGGCTCAGAATTACACTCATCATGCACTTCAGCTGAGTTAGAAATAATAGAAAACTACACAGTAATTTCTTCTCAAATGCTCTGAAGGATATATTATAAAGTACTTAAATCTCATTAAAAGACAATCCAACCAATAAAACTGGAATATAAAATTTGTAGTCACTGAAAAAAGCTAAAAACAATAACAAAGAGGGAAGTGGAAAGAAAAAACTAAAATAATTCCAGTAACTGAAGGATGCTCAAAGACTACTTGAAAATTTTGTCTCATTTCCGTATTCTATGAACATTTTGTTAATTCAGGACATGAAAATTCTATACTACCCTTCACTGACTTAATGGATCATTTCTTATTTCCTTCACCATTGTACTGATTATTGCTTGTATTTGAAAAAATATAGCTAATTTGAAGACTGATGAGAAATTATTGAAAATAGGTTATGAGAGCTTTCAATCCTCTTGAATTTATGTTTTAATCTTTTACAGAGTTAGAATTTTACCTAAATATGGGGGGGGAAAGAAAAACATTTAGGAAGCATATCACCCCATAATAATTCCATAATAATTTCCAGCTCATGAAGTCACAACCATAAGGAAAATACAATTACCTACATTATACAGGTAGACAAAATAAAGTACCCAGTAATTTGGTCCTTTATCCAAATGCATATAGCAAGTCAGTAGAATAGTCAAAAATTCAGACCAGCTTTTACCTCTCTATCTGATACAATACTTATAACAGTAAGTATCCTTTGTGAATCATATTCTACTTGTGCATTTTCCAAGGTGCTGGAAAAGATCTCCTGAATTCTAATTTACCATTATAACTTGTGTGTTGCAGTAATTCCTCTCATCTTGCTGGGTACTTCTTCTCTAAATTTTATTGTGATTTTACCAATTCCAGCCCACCTTGCCTTCAGAAATGGAAGAAAACCTGAGAGAGAAGGCTGTAGGTGGGAGAGATTTGCAGGCTATGTACTGAAGACATTTAATCTTGAAAAGAATCTTTTCTCCCTTCTTTGAGTGAGCCCTCAACTTGCAGTGGAAACACTGAGCCCCCAATAAGCCATTTAAAGGCAGTCCCATTTTTCCCAGGACAAGCAATTATTTCATAGGATCCCACCAAAGGCAGCATCAGATCTGTAAATTTACAACATGGAAGCACAAAATAAAAGTGAGATGGGAATCCAGACTGCAGATAGCAGGTGTTCAGAGAAAAAAACATCAGATAACAGAGCTCTTGCAAGGATGTCCTCAAACTACAGTTGGTACATGTGTAAGAAGTAGGTAAGAAGCTGGAATGGCTGAAATACTACTGAAGGCCATTAGGAAAATAATTATTACCTTTATTCAGAAGACATTATTTTGCTTCAAAAATGAAACCTAAATCAGCCCAAATATCCACAAATATATGCTGGTTAGGCAGGATATTGAGCTCTGCCCAGACCCCAACAACTCACGGAAACCATGTTCCTTTGCTTAGACATGGTTTTTGCAAAGCTTTATTTCCTGCTTTGCCATGGATCCTCCATGCATTTATTTCCAGTGTTAGTACAGTGACCAGCAATAATAGTTTAGATCAGGATCCATGCATGCCCATTTTCCTATGTACCAAACTGCATGGCTGCCTCATTTATTCTGCTGAATAGCTCTTCATAAATAAAGGCAGCAAATAAAATGGAAAAAGTAGGTGGCTTATGCCCTTTTTCATTCCAATTCAGAAGGCACAATTTGGCTAAAAAATTACCCAATCCACACTGAATTCAGATTTAACAGTCAAGATTTAACAGTCTGGCTGTACATGAAGTAGCTGAAGTAAAATTGATATAATCTCTATCTATGTGTTCTGTATCTCCAGAGCTGGCGAATCCCAGAGTCATAGGAAAAGACTAAATGCACTTGAAGAAAAATCAGCTCTCAAAAAAACCCCCAATTTATATGGAAAAAGTCTACTCATACTTTACAAAGTTAGACTTATTAATTCTCAGCTGTTCATTATTTGTAAGTAAATGATGTAATCATTGTTATATTCAAATAAAGTCAGTGAATACTTCTTATTGTCAAACAATGAAAAAAGACCTTAATGACAAAACCTCTAAATCTTCACATTTAATAATAATAATAATAAATCCTTAGGTTCTACATTGTTTTCCTTTAAAAGCTTAGTTTTTTTGAGGAACCGTAGCCCACTATGTAGTTGCAATTGTGCACCTTTCACAAACACCATTTTTTATGCATCTCCTTATGGAAGCAAGTCCTCCTACCTTTACACTCTTAATTCTCTGTGATACAGCTGCAAATCGCTGGTTGAGCTCTGAGAGTTTAGGCTCTACTACTTTCCTGCAGTGATCCCCACGGTTTGTCATCAAGTCTCTGGCCTGGTCACGCACAGAGTCCACCTTGGGGTGAATGTCATTCAGCTCAGCCTTTAAGCGCTACAGTCCGTGAGCAAGAGACAGGGCTTGAAGTTAGTAAGAAATGCAAAGAGAGAGAAAGAGAGAGAGAGAGAAAGTGTGCAAAGGAATAGGGAGCAAAACCACAAAGCAAATTCAGATAATTATGCATGAGTGTGTAAACTCAGTAGAAATACCTCGGATAACATTCCCAGTCATATTGCCTAGATTTATAGCAGGAATGTGTCTATATGTCTGTTTTAATATCTCCTAGAGGAAATTAATGGTGATCATTACTTCTAGGCAGATTCTTATCTGCAATAATATTGCAGCATATTTCAGGATGCACTAAATTATTCTGTGTTCCTAAAGCTAGGAAGAGCTGCTAATTCATGTATTATAGAACTGGATATATAATTGCTGTTTTCATTACTGCTCAGGGCCATAGTTCAGGCAAGTAAAAATGACCTGATTAAAAAAAAAGAAAAAGAAAAAAAAAAGCTCCTAATTTTTTCTATAAATCTGTCATCAATTAAGAAAAAAAAAAAAAAAAAAAAAAAAAAAAAAAAAAAAAAAGGCCGTTCTTTTTTTTTTTTTTTTTTTTTCTGCAATATTAACCTTAACAGTAGATCCAAGTATAGGCAGCGACCAAAAATAAATAGCAAGGCATTTAGGACTCAGAAATACAGCTAGGCATTAAGAATTACATTTTACTGTCTGCATGAAATGCCGTTGTGCAATGCAAACATATACACAGGTATTGATAATTTTACTTTATATCTGATGGTGGCAAAATTGTTCATTCATCTACAAAAGCCAGACTCATGATCCTTCTGAGATCAATGAGGCATTGATTTATGTTTTGCCCTGGAATTTGTAAAATTTTGCTGTAGTAAATGGCATCATTATGTTAGTGTCAGCAATACAATTCTGATTTTGATTTTCAAACTTTTACTCAGATATTATGTACTGACAATGGAGTTCAATACAAAGCAAAATTTCACATTGACTTCAGAATAAAATAAAAGCCCCTATAGATAATAATTTGATGTGGCTCTTAATGAAGATATTTTAAATGAGATATTTTAAAATATTACAAGCTGATTTTTCATCAGTTGGTCAAATGATGCAATTGGCCAACTAAAACCTGCTCAATACACCAACCCTTGGTACTACAGCTAGTTCACCATATAATATTCTTGTCTGTGTTGTTGATCTGGCCTCAATGTAAGCAATGATTGTAGAATTAAGAGAACCATATGACAGAAATATCATGCATATTGGAAAAGTATCACAGAAAAACAGAAATACAATTAAAAATGAAGGGGACAGAAAAAAAATATTTTGTTCAAACAAAATAAAACCTTGTGTTAAAGGAATATTTTCCAGCAGACATATGTTTAATAAGCTGCTGTTCTACTCACCAGGAAGTTCCTAAGAATTACAATAACAATCTGGTTTTATTTCTGCAGGGATTTAATTTTGGTAATATAAAGCAAATTTATTAAGTAATCTACAAGCTGCCAAAGGGTAGCTTTATCATAGAAAAAAGAATTTTAATCCATTTGTGATACCTTTTGTAATATGCTAGTTTTGACACAGTCCTTTTTAGAATAAAATTAATGCTTTCCAGAAAATCACATTTTTTTACCTTAAGAATATCCTCTTTTTGCTGGGGTTTTTGTTTGTCAGATTCATCCAACAGTATTTCAGCACGATACATCCAAGTAGTGACATTAGCTATACTCTGATCAAAAGCCTCCATGTGCTTTTGATATTCCTGTATGTGGAAAAGGTAAATACTGCATACAAAAAATGTAATCAGAACTGAAATAACAGCTGTAGTTATGCCAACTGTGGCAAACATGCACACATTATGACATTATGAAAACTTGTTTATTTTACACAGTAACTTCCTGTTTTGTGAAGGATAGAATCTGCTGTTTCCTTCACTTTACATGTAAGGTTTCTTTAAAAAGACGTCCTAGAAAGAGAGTGAAGCTTCCAAAGAGACAGGCAGCAGAATGATAAAATCACAGCAAGATGCAGGTGTCGGCAGCTCAGTGAGGCTGCTGAGAGGAACAGGAAGCTGTTAGCCAGACCTACTGGAGGTGCAAAGAAGTGTTTCTCAAGAACAAGGCGCAGAATTCATTTTGGAAAGCCAGTAAATTGACTGAGACTCAGATGGCCACAAGGATGCACTTGCGAAATTACAATCAAGACTGGGAGCTTTGTATCTAAACCTCTTATGGACATTTCACCCAACTTCTCTGCTTTTAGACTTTACTTTTTAAAAGCTATTCTAGTTGCTATTCTGATAAATTTTCATTTCTCTGCTCAATTTAAAACTTTGTGGATTAGTATGAGCCCACTAGAATGTGGCCTATGCATATCCCACACATATAAATACAATATAATACATATGTAGACCACACACCCAAAATCAAAGGTATTACTAGTTTTTTTGGCCCCCAAATTTATTATACACTGTTCTAAAACAGGCAAAAAACCCCTCAACTACCTCTCTTAGACCTTTTTATTATGTGTTTTAGCAAATATTAACCACAGAGTACAAAGCAGAGAAAGAGAGGGTATACAAGAGAATGCATAACTATATCAACCTGTAAACTCCATTGTATGCTTCTTATAATCAGTTCCACATTAAATCTGTGCACCTACATGATTCTGAATGAAATGCTTAAGTTTTCCAGACACTTTCTCATAGATACTGTACAGAGCTGAGGTAGCCCTGTAGTGATGCTGTAAATTTATTGCCAAAGTATTTGTAATGCAACCTTACAGACTAGCAGAGCTCCAACACATTGAGCCCGGAAAAGTCATGACAAAGGCCAACACACTCTTAAAAATTACTTCCATTTCTATGGGGTGAAACTGCATTTCCCATGCTCTCAGGAACAGAAATAGCATGCGAGATTTCCCAAAATATTCTGACAGCCCAGTGGTTAAGATCCTTCTGTGGTTAAAGGTTCAAGCTGTCACCTCTTCATGACAGAATGAATTTGAAGGCAGAATAAAGTTATGTGACTATTCATAGTTTGAGGCAGCTGGGGATGAGGCTCCTGAATCTGCATGAAATGGGTATTAGGGATTTTACTGTCTACTAGGCTTAATCCGGTCCCCTTAAGGAATTATCCCCACCTCAACATGCCCTGTAAAACTATCCAAAGGAGTATCATGAAGCTCTGAAAGACCAAATCATAATCCTTTAGCACATCAGGTGTGCACCCTGAGAAGAGCTTATGATTTTTTGACATGAATCAAACTCACACACCAGAACTACCCAGTGGGCCAAACCAACTTGCAAGTGGAAACTCATTTCCCAACTATACTATTCGAAACAGAAATGCTAATGCAGACAAAAGTAGCTGATGTTGTTGGTACCATCACTAAGATTTTATCAACTTGCTTCACTGTTTTTTCGCTTGACTACTGAAGTAATCTCTGTTCTTGAAATTGCATTTAATTTATTAGGAAAAAAACCCAAACCAAAATCAATGCAAGAACTATTGAGATGGACAGGATTGCAAACTGCTAACAATTGAGATTCCACTCAGAAATCAATCAGATTCTCCAAACATACACAATATACTAAACAACAATCAATCTGATTGTCTGTATACCTGTGTATTCAATAAAATCAGTCCAAGGCACCACAAAAAATATGTCCATAAAGCTGGGCATGTACAACTGGAAACCAATATTTCAACTGTGTGAAGAAATGCATTTTCCTTACCAGTAAGAGATTGAACCATTCCTCAGCACGTGAAGTTACCGCTTTCCAGTTACTGTTCAGCAGGCTGAGTTTATCATCCACGAGACTTTCCTTTCCTTTCATCACTGTCTTCAAATTCTCTCCTAAGTCACTGATGCTCTTAAGCTGGACCTGGCGTTTCTCGATCTCCTTCCGTGTTGCCTTCATGAGCAGAACAAGAAATAAAATTTTGGGGAATTAAAAATTATCCACACTAAGAATATGAAATATTAAATCAGGCAGCAAGTTTATACTAGAACACACAGTCTTGATTCCTATAGGAAGGGAAGGCAATCTGTGAAGAGCAACAAATATAAAGCAAATTGTTTCTCTTGAGCTCTGGTAAAATTATATATATTCTTCATCTTCTTGCAACAGCTTAATCTTAAAATAGCCTGAATTATCTTTCATTTCAGTGCTCAAAACAGTTTTATTACCTAATTATTAAAAATGAATCAATGTTTTATAGTATTTATATAGAGATTTTTGAAGTTACTTTTCACATAAGAAAATTAGATGGTTATCAAGTAGCACATAAAGCTTACATAATGAATGGAACAGCATCATGATGACATTCTAGGACAGAAAACTCTTATCAGAAATAGTCTAGTGAATATTTCACTACTTTATTATTTTTCAGTGCAATTGTTTCAGAAAAAAATCATATTATTTTCTTCTGTTAAACGTGTTTCCTAATTGTAGAAATGCATATTTTGATTACATTCTCTTAGGATTTCATTCTACAAACCAAAATACAAAAATGAGATGTTGCTCATAGCATTTCTAAGATTGAATGACTGCAACAGATATGCAGTGCTATAAAGTCAGATTTCCAGCATCTCTTCCCACTGTTATCTTACCTTATAGATTTGATATGTAAGGTTACATAGGTTTTTATTTATGGCTTAATATTCACTGCAACATGTAAGGAGTCTAACAAAAGGAACAAATCCCAATATATTAAGACTACATGTAGAAAAGCAGATGTTTAAATACTAAACAGTGAGATGACACAGAAAAAAGTATAGCAAGGAGAGGCACAAACTCCTTACATAATTTCACATAAAACCAGTTTTATGAGAAAAATTTATCTGAGATCCTTGGCACCTGATAGGAATGATCCAGGCATATAAATCTGCTTATAAAATAAAACTGCAAGCAGAAATGAAGTGTTCCAAGCCTAACAAACAGAACTTAGAAAAGGAAGAAGCACTAGTCTTCAGAGACACAGATTTCTCACAGAAACTTGAATACAGCAAAATAAAATAAAACACTTCAAACAAATGCCAAACACAATACTTCCATCTCAGGATAAATGCTGGCAAACACAATACTTTCATCTCAGAATGAATGCTGTTATGCAGTAGAACCCCACCTTTATGACCTCCACACTATCACATCTCTCATGGTCACAAATCAGTATATTTTTTTTTATAATATATTGACAGTGAAAGTAGAATGTTCATTTTTCAATAAAGACAGTATAAAATTATTCTTTTTGATAAAATAGAACCTTAATAGTACCTTCAACTTATTTGGTGTGTCATGTTAACAGCAGTAGCTCACTTCCTATGCTTAACAGAATTCAGGATGTCATTTTGCAATGTTATTTCAGAGAAAAAGTCTTATACTTGTATTTCATGTAAGTATGAGAGATTTTTCCCATTCTATCAATTTTCTAAAATACAGAGGACATGTAATAGAACCAAGGCATGATTGATGCAAATTATTAACAATATACTATATAATTATAGAATTTGAAAAGGAGAGTTTAAAATTTCAGCAGGTCCTTGTCAGATTAAAAGAAAAACATGCCCTCTTCTAGTACTGTTTTTTTCTTTTTCACAGCAGGTGTAAAGTGTCATCATGGAAAAAGAATAACACAAAGGATATAATTTACCTTCTACTGAGGATGGAAAATTTTGATCAACTTTATTTCTTTTTTTTTCTAAACTGTTTACTTTCATTTGGAAAAGACTCTCTGAAGTGTATTTATTATGGGTTGTGGTTTTTTTGTATTTTACATTTATTAAACTGCCAACCAATCTTAGGCTATATAAACATTAATCCCAACCAGTAAACAGATGGATCAAACAATTAAATGTTTATTAAACAAAAACTGCTACCCAAAAACCAGATAAACAATTCCCTATGCGTAAGAAACGAGTTATTGCTTTCAAAGTAAAGAAATAATGTAGACTAAAGACTAGATGCACCTCTGGGCAATATGGATTTTAACTCCCCTGTGTAACTACAAGTAAGGGACATGAACTAAGTAAATTACACTTCCCCTCATTGTCCTAAAAAAACATTGTGACATCAACACAACATTGATGTGACCAAAGCATCTTCCTCCATACTTTAAATCTCCATTATTGCAAGTCCTTATGTCTAAACTACTGGACCCACTGAATACAACTGAAAAACTATCTGAGTGTGTAAAGTCAGTGGGATTCCACACTGCATATCAGCTATGACTTCCATTTAGGTTATGATATGCACCATGTAAACTAATTTTCTTTCACAACTGCAATAAGACATTTGTCATTTGTTTTTAATATGGCATTTCTGGATCAAATGCCAAAGAATTTCCCAATTTTCTTTCCAGTATTACTAGAAAGTTATAGTCTATGTAGTTATAGTCTTTGTTCACTACAATATAAAAGGCAGCAATGGTAAATTTTCTGTAAGAAAAATAATCAAAAGGACTGCTATTATTTTAACAACATTATATAAACTAAAAAGGAGAATGTGTCATGATGCCAGGATTTAACTAAATTATTTCAGTAAAACTCACAGAGTGGCTTTTAAATTCTCCTAATTTTTAAAGAGCAAGTTCCACACAGCCTTGCTGGATTTAAGCTCCCTTCTGGTTGTCATAACATGAAATTGCATTCCAGCTGTGCAATTTATTTGAAAATGTATAAAATTGTTGTAGAATTTAAACTACAGAATTAATAGAATTAGTTTTGCAGGTTAAGAATGACATTTAAAACACCTAGCACCATTAGAAAAAAAGCAAAACCAAACCCCCAAGCCCAACCACCACCACATTGTGTACAATATGAAACATTAACAAATAAAGTGGTCAAACTCTTCCCAGAAGGTATAGGAAATTTATATATTTTGATTTGTATGCTTATCAGGGTGAAACTATATAACATAAATAAAATACAGAAATGTATTTTGAGCTTTGAAGAAGCTATTTTCCTGATATAATCATGACATCTTGGGGAAACAAGAACATGTAAACAAAAGATTGAACTAAATATCCTAACACCAAGCATTCATTTACTGCTGTGAAAATTTATCAACAATATTGAACAATACCAAATCAGATTGTATTCATTCTGCTGTCTATTATTATAGTAAAGCTATTACATTCACTTTTTTTTTTTTTTCCTCCTTAAAAATATTATTTTTTTTTTTTAAAAAAAAAAAAAAAAAAAAAAAAAAAAAAGAAAAATCTTATTCAAGTGTGCATTACTAGCTGGAAGACAAAAGCTCCATAAATACTTCCAGGAAAGATATCTCCATTAAAATATGTACTCAAATTATGTATTTAGGATCACATTTACTAGCAGATACAAGAGTTAAGATGATGTGAATCTCTCCCCATTCAAATTTCAGTTATTCAGTTAGACCGAATTCTGAAGTGCCTCTTTGGAAGAAGCTCCTGTACTTCCATTTTTTTGAAATACCAGTTATAGCTATTTCATACAAAATGCCACAATGGAAATTCTCTGACACAAAAAATGAACTTGTGTTTCACTGACTGAAATGTTTCCTTTACTTTTCAAGGAATTGTTATTCTTTTCTCACTTGTGGTCATAAGAAAAATGCTGGTAGCCTGCTTTAATTGAAACTTGGGGATTACACTACCATGGAACTTCCAGAACCTGAACATTTCCAAGAGAAATGGCATCAAGGCTCCTGGCTTCCAGGAAATTAAAGCAAACAGACAGACCCTGATGCAACTCTGCATGCAGAGCATGTCTCAGGTAATTAGTTTCTAATCCCCTTCCCAGAAACATCAGAGTGGGGAGAGGGAAAATCTGAGCTTCCCTTGCACAAATTTCATTCATCAAAACCTCAGGAGCTGCAATACAAAATAAAAGTTCTGTTTAAGAAAAAACTTTAGATGGGTTTAAATCCATGCAGAAAGCAAATCATACTGTAGCATGTAAAGTCATAGGGATGAGATTTACTGAGAATTTATAAGTGGTTTATAGCTGCATACAATAATATTTTAACCTACTTTACATATGGATCCATAGGATGACAGGATGACTCATGTTAGAACAAATAATTACAGTTCCCTGTGCAGATATTTACACTTTGAGTGACGTTCACAGTTCTGTCTCTGCACTGTGACATAGTCTTTATTTTTCAGTTAACTAAAAATACTTTCAGCAGGTTTTTTGGGGGGTTTTTTGTTTGTTTGTTTTTTTTTTTTTTTTTTTTTTTTACTTGATGGTTTTGGTTTACTGTGGTGGCTTTTGTAGATCTCTCCCATCAACAAATATCAATCAGGAATTAATTATATTTGGAAACAGAAGTTACATAGAAATGGTTTTTTTGGTGTTTTTGTGGTTAATTTTTATTAAAATTATTTAATTATTTAATTGTTTTGTTTTGGTTTGTTTTTGTCTGTGTTAAAGAGAGCTTCTGAGCTATATTTTATAATGATAAAACTACCATGTACCAAGATGAACCAATGATGGTTTATTTCAAAAAGAACAGAAATGTAAGTAAATGCAGGGGATAGTATATTTAGTCATGATGGTGATTAATATATGTAGATTAAAAAACACCTCAACAATAAATGAGTGAAGAAAAGTTCTGTATGCTTTTACACAGCCTGTGTGCTGTGTATTACTTGAAAATACTCTTTGCAATTTGAATCTTTCTAAAAGAAATTAGGTGGCTCAGCTCTCACAGGTGTGATTGCAGAATTAATCAGAGGCTGACATTATGGTCTTCTCAGTGGTGGATTATACATATTTATTTGTTTATTTACAGCACATCTTTTATTTTTATTGCATTTTGGCCAGTGACAATGAATCAGTTGACACAATTTACAATTTGTCTTCTTTTATGGATATTACTGGCAGGAAATATGCTGCTAAATGTAATTCTAAGTACTTCAAGTCAACTTTATACTAACTGGTATTACACACTGTGTTAAAAAAATCAGATTAAAGCATTGGCAGTCATACTGCTGATAGTAGGGAGTGATACAGAATTTTCCTGGTAATGCCATCTGCCATTTCCTTTTTAAGAACATGGTTTCCTGGCAATCTAATTCTTATCAGTCCAGTTCCTGATTAAAAGACAAATAGACCCTGCAGTTGTTAATGTCTTCAGTGATAAATATGTTCACTAAATCAGACTTCTAATTATAAACGGATTTCTAATATACAATATTTAATGACTATCTTTCCTCCCGCATGGCAGTTTTCTTATCTATTACAACAGAGCTGAATTCAAATGGAAAGATTTAACTTGTCTCTACTGAGCAGAAAGGCAGGATTTACAGTCTTCAGTATATTGCCCATCTCATCCCACATAACTCAGACAAGTTTTTGTTCCATTCCTTGAAAAATTCTACACAGGAACAAATAACACACTTCCCTTGATGTCCAGATTAATGCTATCTTTCATTAGCTTCATTTCCTATTCAAGATGGACATTCCTTTTTACTTCTAGGTGTTTCTACTTTGATGACAATGTTCAGATGTATGATTTCTTTTCTTATCAACTCTATAATTATCTTTGTAACCCTCTGCATTCTTTTCACTTTTAAGAAGACTTGGGCACTGAAAATGAATTAGAAATTAGTGCACTAATAAATATAACTGCTTCCTTGTCCTGTAAAGAAAAAAGATTATTAACTTTCTGCTTAGATATATCGACAGCAGCACACATCCAATTTTCAGTTCATTTGCACTATGGAATTCTCCTTCCTCCCTCTCCATTTTCCATCTTTTTTTTTTTTTTTTTTTTTTTTTTCTGCAGACTTTTGTCAAAATAGGAATCTGCTGGGCTTAATTCATCTCCCAGTGCATTTCATTATATTGGTTACTGTCTTTGGCAGCTGACTTACCCAGGAAGTCCAAAGCCCAAAGCTGTGACATTAATCAGACAGTGAGGCTCTGGTTCTGGGGACTAAATTATTGATGTACAATTTCTTGTGATGCCTCAATGAAATCCACAGAGGAGTATTAGTACTGTACTTATTTATGAAGTCTCCACAAGAATTTTAAAGTGTCCAGGATAAAATGCAGTACTGTCTCCTTGTGGGATCAGATTCTTTAGGAAAAAGCATAATCCACACAACTTTTGCAAATATTTACACTTGTAAGTCAAAGATTTGCCACATATATTACCTGTTGGATTCTTCCACATTAAAAGTCTGTTTATATATATGTGAATATTTCTTTATATTTCCTAAAAGGCAATTTTAAAGTGGAATTTTGAAAGCCACTCAGTACATACATATTTTGCCAAGAGGCAGATGCTCTCACCCAAAGTTGTTTGTTTCTTCTTATTTTAGTGATGAACTGACAGAAGGGGAAGAGCTGAGGTACTAAATCTTCACTATTATAGTGAAGGCTTTGGGGTGTATTTGAAGCCAAAATATCCTTTCTTGCCACTTTTCCATTCAAAACTTTATGTTTTTATATATCAATTCCCTGTGAGAATTCACAGTACTCAACAACACTCTTTAAGATTAGAAGGTGGAATGTTTACTGTCTGATATATCTTTTTCATGTTAACAATTCTTATTTTAATTAGCTCTTGTTACCTTTTTTGATTGTCTTCAGATAAAAATATATTGCACTTGTTGTAGCAAGCTTAAGACATAACAAAGGCTTCCCACTGTGTGGCTGCACTAATCATCAGGTTTCAGGTCCCAATTGTGCAATTTCTGAAGCATTAAGGTTCATATCTAACAATAAAGTGATATTAAGGACAAATCTTTCCCTTTAAACCCCTGAGAACCTACATACATCTGGATCGACAGGAACATAAAGTTCAAGTTGCTGTTTCAGTAGAACTGCACTGTGGAGTCACAATTGAAAATTATTTTTATTTTACTGGGTGAATGGCCAAACTACCTAGCAGGTTAGTTTGGGAATGTCAAAACATGAAGATTTTTCTAGTTTTCCTCTTAAAAATCTGACATTTGTCCTTTGTTATGGATTTTAAAGAGTCACTGGAAAGCTGCACAGCAGAAAAGAAATTGGGGGTGTTGGTTGACAGATATGAAGATGAGCCAGGTGTGCCCAGGGGGCCAGGAAGGCCAATGGCACCTGGCCTGGATCAGCAGGAGTGTGGCAGCAGGACCAGGGCAGGGATTGTCCCCCTGTTCTCGGCACTGGTGAGGCCTCTCCTCAAATGCTTTATTTGATTTTGGGTCCCTCACTAAAAGAAAGGCATTGAGGTGCTGGAGTGAGTCCAAAGAAGGGGAACATAGCTGGGGAAGAGTCTGGAGGGTCAGTTATGTGAGGAGCAGCTGGGGGAGCTGGGGATGTTCAAACTGGGTAGTTAAACATTGGAATGGGATGTCCAGGGGAGTGGCAGAGTCACCATCCCTGGAAGTGTTGAAAAAACAACTGGACATGGCACTTAATGCTGTGGTTATTGCCATGGTGGTGTTTAGCCAAAGGTGGAACTCCAGGATCTTCCAACCTTTATTATTCTATAATTCTAAATCACAATATCAGACCAAAGAAATGAGAGGAACTGCACAAAATTTTCTGCAGAAAAAGTGGAAAGTGAAAATGAGAAAACATCAGGCAACAATAAGAAAGAATAATGGGGGTTGCACAGATTTAGGTTTTGATTTGAAAGCAAAAACTGCGGTAGCAAAAGCAGTAATTGTAACTTAGCAAGAGAGAAAGTTGATCTTTTCGGATAACACTTTCGAAATACTGTCATTCTCAGAGCCTGATGACCAAAAAAAAAAAATCTCTGAACCTAACAAAAGATGTGTAGACTGTTTTTTTTTTTTTAATTGTTGTTATTGTTGTTATTCTGGCATTGTTATTAGCTTGTAAATCATCAATGCATTTCAAGGGTAAAGACACTTTATCAAACTTATAAATTTGAAAGGGTTAATTAAAAACAAAAAGAGCCCCAGCCCACAAAACAAATTTTACTCAAGTGCCTTGAATCTTCACTGCCGTTAAAAGAATTAGGAAGATTGCCTGTGTATAATTCATGACTATTTCTATAATGCATATTAAAACTAATAAAATGTTTAGATGATTCTTCCTATTAAACAAAGCAGAAGTGGTTTTTTTTTTTTTTATTTTTTTCCCTGTATAACCCTCCAATACTGTTTAAGGGGATTTTTATTGTTTTTGAAATTATATAGAAACACTTGTTCAAAATGCTGCTGGTTGCACACAGTTATTTGAAATTTTGAAGCTTTGGATAATGTTGAGCATAGTGGGCTCTAAAATGCAGATTTTGGTATGTGCGAATAATGATGACTTGGTTTGTTTATGTCCTGAGCTAAATTGGATTTCCACTACATGTGCAGCAAATGAAATAGATTAGCTAGTGTTGAGTGATAACACGCCAAGTTTTAACATCACACAGAAATATTCTGTTTTATACAGACCTCTTGCTTTCCTCCGTTCCTGAAAGATGTTTATCTAAACTGTGATTTTGAGGAAAGTTTTGATTTAGGCTTTGAGTTTAAACCTGAAGAATGAGTACAAGGTGAAATCTCATGGAAGTAGGAAGCCCCCAGAATGCAAAGGAATGAGCTACAAATCTAAGAAGAAGAAAACAAATAACTTGGCTGCTATCTGAACATGTGGAATATACAGTGTTCTGGTATCTTTAACCTTGCCTCTACTACTTAATACCTTTCTAACTATGAGTAGGATGGTGTAGAGTTCTCTGTTTACATGGATACTGGGTGGGTTATTTAAAGTACTCTAAAAAATTAAATTCTAACTTTAAATTCATCTCAGTGAAGATTATTACAACGTGAAGGTGAATTGTGCTATTGATCTCTGCAGAGACAAGATGGTTTAAACTTTTTCTGAGTGTTAATGCTAAGGCAAGATAATGCCAATACGTTCGTGAAGTCCCACTAACTAAAATGCCAGATTTTAAAATTCCTTTTCTTTATCACATAAGAAATCTATCTTTCTGTAATATCCACATGTGTGTATTACATTGTTACCTTGCCCCAGGCAATTTCAGCATCCAAATTGCTCGGCATCCCCTGTGCAGCTGATCTCTTTGTCAGTTCTGCGTCCGTCACTGCGAGCCACTCTGTAAGAGCATTGATCTCTTTCCGTAGTTTCCGGGACAATTTCAAGCATTTCTCTAACTCTTGTTTTTTTTCTGTCACCTGCAGAAAGAAAATTTGTGGTTATTAACCCTTCAGTGAAACAGGTCTGTTGGTTTTTATATAATATTTTTTGCAGGCCACTTTTCTATAAAACTAGACTTGGGATTCCACAGCTGAGGTCGCACTTTTAGTATAGGTATGTCTTGGCTTGTTCTCTCAGTATCAGTAATTTTGCTGCTAGCAACTGAACTAACAGGCTTTCCTTGAGACATAAAATAGATGTCAAAACCCTTCACAGGGCATATTTTAGTGTAGGTGGCCATATAGGAACTGGGATTCCTCAAGGGTTTTTTTTCCTTTGTAGCTAAGCTACAAGGAAGAAAAGAAATACCAGTCAAAGAAAGCTTCAAATCTTGAAACACAAATGTCACTGAATAATGTCAAACTAAAGCAGCACATTCAACTTTAAGGTTTTAATTTTCTGAGTGTTTTGGATGTGAAGCACTAAGGATGACCTCTGCTTTAGTTGTAAAGTTCTTTTAAGCTTGGTACACGCTACCTGGAAGGAAGGTTGAGTATTTATGTTACCTTGATGGTCTCTGCATTTTGAAAGAACAAGGCAAATGCAACTTTTCTTGCAAGCCCCTGAGACTCTTCAGGGAGAGGAAGAAAAGGTATAATTAATAGAGAAAGCAGAAGAGTAAATTAAGAGATCTTAAATGGGAAACTACACTACATTAGGCAACTAGTAGCAGAAAATAAAAATTAATAAATCATGCTGTGATGAAATTTAAAAAAATAACAATCAGAGAAGGAGAGATTAAAAGTGTCCCATACATCACTAATATTTAAAGAAATTCCTAATTAGCTTGAATGTCAAATATTAATCAAGACTGTAGCGAGTGATTTGTATTTAAGTATTTTTAAATAGAAAAAAACTTTCTACAGTAGTAGAAAACTGGTATCAGCATCTACTAAAACTATTTTGTACTTTGCCACTAAGAACAAGTAGTGGCACAATGATCAAATTGATTCGTAGATCGACTGCCAAGGAGAATTTGAGGTTTTAAAAATGTAATAGAATGTTACAAGGTTAGGTACATGGCTTTTTCTATACCTGAATAAGGAGATGAGATTTGCCTAGGGAATAAGCTATAAAGTGTTCCTGATAATTTATTATCACTCTGTAGAGGCTTACTACTGAAATCCCATAACATTTTTCACTGAATATGCTTTATGTGCTTTCTTATGTGCCAAATTTATTAAACGAGACCACAGAACTTACAGTCAGGCCAAGAGGTAAATCCCTGGGAAGGACCATAAAACTCAGCTTTTTAGAGCTCCATTCACACATGGAGCCAGGTTTTCCACCTCTTCTTCTGAAGAGTGTAATAGCAATTGTAAATAACATTACTTAGCAGCAATACAATGCAAAGTGCACTACCCTGAGCTTGATTGCCTGTTTAAGAATTTTAAACACCTGGTATATTGTAACATGAAGTTACTGATACTTGTCAACACAGAGAAAAAATATTTTCATAAATATATATCTTATATATATCTAACATGTGTTTCTTATATAAATAATACAACAATATCTCCATGTAAATTGCATATATCCAGAGATTGCTGATTAATCAGTTTGTTAGTACCTTAAATATAAAGATGCATTTTTTACAGAAAAATAGGAAACAGTGCCCTCTAAAGGCACAGTAAAGGGTCAGAAAATGTGATTGTGAGTTACTTTATATATGAAAGGGCCTCTTGAAACAGTACCTACAAAACCACACAAGTGAATCTATGCTTGAAGATGTGTTTTTCCTTCAGACTGCACTTTTTAGTCCTGAAACTTACTATTAGTTATAACTATTTTTATTTTTCTCTTAAAAAAGTCTTCTTTTTCAATGCAATTTAATAGTGCTGATACTAGCTATCCAATTCCTTGAATTCTATATATCTGGGCTTCTGTGACTTTCTCTGAAACTGTTAATTACCATGCTGTGTAAAAGTAAATGTGAGAAATTTCATCTAGGGCAGCAGAGCTAATCCCAGCACTGCAAATTTCTGAGACACATCAATTTGCAATATGGCTAACTTCAAGTCACTAATGGCTCCCTAATGGCACATTTTTATGCCTTCATTAAATAAGAGAGGTTTCTTACAATAATGGCACCTGTTTGCTGTTAAACATAATGCAGGAATAAATGCCACAGTTCCTTCTAAAACAATGGAGAGCTCAAACATAATATCCAATCCCAAATGACAGTTATCCACACCTACTGAAGCTGACTCCAGTTTTCCTGACACTCAAAAGATTGATGTCTCATAATTCCTTTACTTTCTAGCAAGAGAGAACTGTTTTAATTCAGATTCCCTAATGAGTATTATCTCTGTCAAAAGTAACATAACTGTTATTGTTTTATGACACTGTAGTCACCAGGGCTTGATTCTCATTATCTGTTTAAACCACAAGATGATTCTCAGTATCACTGTGGGCTCATTTTCCTATTAATAATTTATTATTTGAATAATTTATAATCTAAAAAAAAAAAAGAATTTGATTCCTTTCCTGTTTTGTGTTTTTCAAGTGTATAAATTTTAGAAATAAACAGACAGGTATTATCTGTCTTTCACAATTTTCAGTCATCCAGTCACAGCACCAAATTCACTCTAATCCTACAGTTTCCAGAAGTTCTTTGAATAGTTCTAATGAGGGCAAGAGAAACAAAACAATGACGTAATGACAGATATGTGTTAACTTTATTATTTAAATGAAGTCTTTTTTTAGGACAATGCCACAATGCCTCTTTTGATTCTTGTTAGTATTGGTTAGGAGCCTGTCCATCCTACTCTGTTTAGTTGACTTTTAGGAAAAAACAAACAAACAAACAAAAGAGTTTCCCATTAGGAAGTAGCTTAAACATTAAGATACAGTGAAAATACAAGTCAGGGTACTTGACATTTAAATCGGGGAATGGTTATGACAAAAACTGGCCACATGCAAGTGCAGAAGCCTCACAGCACAGGGGTACAAGTGCCTCTCAAGGAAAGCTTCAGTAGCAAGAGCTTTTTGTTCAACAGATTTTTGAATAGCAAGAAATGGAAATTATATACTGGAAATGGAAATTAAGATCTGTACAATCGAGGCAGAAGTAATTTAAAAGGTGGAGTTTTCTCTTTTATGAAGTAGTGCTATAAGTAAAACTTGATCTAATGAATTTCCTAATCTGAAGTGACTCTTTGAGACATCAGAATAAAATGACATCCCCCATCAGAACTCTAAAAACCTGAAAGCTAAAATCTGAATCTAAAAATATGAACTAGTAGAAAAAAAAAAAAATAATACTAAGACAGAAAATTTTTGAATTGCAATAAAGGAATTTTTATTTTCCTAGGTGTTTGTGTTTTTTCTGCAGAGCAATTGAATAGGCATTCTGGTGATTGCCTTTGCCTCCATTCCTTCTGTCCCACTGGAAGAACCTTGAAAAGAACCAGTAAAAAAACCCATTTACTTACCACACCGAGGTTACTTTTCATTTTGCTAGTACATGTTTTTATATTAAGAACAAAGAACTTACCTTTGCACCCAACTCATTATATTGAAGCTTCAAAGCCGTAAGCCTTTCATCCAGTTCCTTTGGGTTCTCTGTCTGCTGCTTCTGAACAATCTGCCTCCCAGTTTTTATCACTGTTTCCACTTCAGACTTCACCTCACTCAGGTTTTTATATAATTTCTAATCAAATAGAAATATAAAAGTGAAACATCACCATTAAAACATGAAAACTAGAAAAGTCCATTGGAAGTATTCAGAATTCAAATGAACAAATTCAGAACAACCCATCTTTACAAACAGTGACCTCAAAGACATAGTGGAAGTGCATGTCTGGAGTTTTGAAGAAGGGTTTTGTTGTTTTTCTGCAGTTTTTGTTTGTTTGGGTTTTGGATTTTTTTGTGTAACTGAAACTTTGTTTCACATCTGAATTAAGGACAATAATCTCTAATTTTTAGCTTTTTCTGCATAATGTCGATAGAAACACAGCATCTTAAATATTCACCATGCAATGATCCAGATGTGATTGTACTACTTCCTGCTCAACACTCTTCATCTCCAGCTTGGGCACCTGCAATTTCACTTCATCTAGAATTCTTTTGCATTCTTGGAGGCGCTGTTCAAAGTTGGCTGGCTTCTGAAATAAGCGAAACTTCATGGACACATCCTGAAGCTTTTTCTGAAAAAGAAACATGTGTGAGTGAAAAGGACGAAATCAAATCAATGCTGAAGACAAGTTTTAGTCCTGTTACAGAATACTTAGAATACACTGTCAAGCAGCAATTGCTTATTAAAAGAATATAAAACTTTTGGGGAAAATGCCAGCAGCAGAGAATCTTGGATCTGCACTGGAGAATAAAAATTCTTCCATCATCCAGGGCCCTGGATGCAGCAGAGCCTGTGGCAAAACAGCCTTTATACACACATAAAGAAAAGGAGAAGTTTTGTATTTTTCAATATGCAAAATGTTCAAGGGGCATGGGGAGAAGACAGATTTAATGGCTTGAGGATAAGCCATCCACATTACAGAGTGAATGCTCTTCAACTCTATCAGTTGCTGCTTCTTGTAAGAGGAACAAATCTTTTAGTCCTTCAAAGAAACCTAAATAAAGTGGCTTGGCAGTTAAGTAGGTCCAGTACAAACCCCAAGATTTAGGGTAAAAAATTGATTTATATTTCAATTTTTTAAAAAGCTTAACCTAGAGTAAAAAGAAAGTAATTTGAAAGTAGAAAAATATCTGTGACAAGCTTAGCTTCTACTATCACCATTTTCACAGTTTTCTGTCTTTGTGCATTAATTAGACGGCTTGCTCACATGATCTCTAGCTCGGGGGGAGGGGAAATAATTAAAAATAAAGAAAAATAATTTTAATTATCTACATGAAAAAGAATTAATTTCTCTATAGAAATACAGAGTGAAGTATTATTGAATAAATTTTTCAACTGTCTGGGGGAAAAAAAAAGAGTAAAATGTCACGAAGAAATAGCTAAGTAATTAAATAGGAACTTAGCATCTGCAAATGCATTTCTGATTTTTTTATCTTCCAATCCTGGATACTTTGTTCCACTACAGTGTGGTCTGTGCCATACAGATTTGAGGAAAAACTGTAATAAGGTATAGAACTGATCTATACATAGACATTGGTAAAAACTCTTCCCACATCTCAGATTTCTGAAAAGGAAGCAGGAATCATGAGCAGCAGAAAACCTGGGGTGCTACAGAAAAGTGTGTAAATATCCAGCAGCTCCTTCCAACAACTTTCCTCATTAAACATTTCTTATGAAACCGACATCCAATGAGATAAGAAAGGAGGTCTTTCTGTCAACAAATAAGTGGAAGATTAAATAAAAGTGGGAATAGGAGGTCTTATTTTTCTTCAGTGTGTTTGCATGCACTAATTTTTATAGAATTAGATTTTCATTCTCCTGTAACACTTCAGTTTGATAAAGATGAAATCCTGTGGGAATCTTGCATTGCCACATCTCTATCAGTTATCATTCGTGTTGGTCAATACATTAAAAGTTATTTAGAAAGAGAGAGAATTACAGTATTAATAGAGGGAAAATTAAAGCGATCTGTGAAGAGCTGCTGAAGGATTGAAAATTACTGAGGTTCTGTAGGGGGAAAAAAAGGCAAATTATTTTTTATTCACCCCAAAACTGAGCAATGCAGAGAAACATTAAGCTTGATATACAAGTGGGGTCTAAATTATCTTTTAGCACTATCACTAGAGTGTTCCCAGATAACAGTAACAGCTATATTATATATTTATATTTATCTCCAAAGTTTTAAAATAATATCGTCCCAATGGTTAAAAGCAGCAAAATAAGCAAAGAGGGTACTTAGAACAATTTGGAACATAAAGAAAACAAAAATTAGGTACCTGTCACAGTACAAAAGTCATTGCATAAAGCCATTTTGCACCTGAATAATGTGTTAATTTCCAATCACTTTGTTTCAAAAATTCACCTTTAAAATTGAAAAATTCCAAAGAATGACAGAAAAATGAAAGCTGTTTATCTAAAAGTCTCAGTATGCTTTAACATATTAGTCAGCCTAGAAAAGAGACAATTGAGGATGTATTCAAAAAGTTGACCATAAAATCATTCAGTACTGAATTTTGAACAATAACCAGTTGTTAGAAAAGATTTTACATTCATGTAACAATTCGTGGTCTGTTAGGACCAGCTGGGTACTTTATCATTATGGAAGAAATAAATTTTTGCTTTCCTAATCATATTTTTCCCCTTAAATTGAAAAATCAGAACTTAACTCGCAGCCTACAATTATCCAAAAGGCCAGGATAAATTTGGCCACAGTTACAAGTTATTTCAAAATCTCAATGCATTTATTTATTTTCATAGTTGTTTACTTTCGTCCTAAGTAATTGAACTATTAATAGAATAAATATGTCAAATTGTAAATATTACTTAGTTTGTATGCCAAATTTAAATATTACTTAAAAAAAAATTGAAAAAAAAAGAAAGAGGAAATAATTTATTTAAAAGTGAGAATGTTCTTCAGAAAATAGAAAGTGAAGACTGATCTCATGAAATGTGTTTTACCACTAAAGGTAGCATAATGATGGAAAGGAATTCAAGAGAGTTCAGTGGCCTAAAATCAAATGTAGTAATAAATACATGTAACAAAGGGCTCATCTTCTACCTGCTTTGGTCGTTGATATTACATTATGCATGAAAATTACTTATTTTTTGTTTATATTTTATCTAATATTAGCAAAACACTGACCTCCACCAATTTTTCAAAACTCAGACTGGTGCACATCATCAACCAGAGAAACCTTACATAGAAAAAAAATGTCTGTACAGAGGTGGATTAATAAAAAAGGCACCCAGAAAAGGTTGTGCTCCCTTGCATGTTGTTGAATTCACAAACATTTATTTACACAGTCATCTGATGCCTGCATTTCACTGATGAAATATGGGCAAATTCACAGCTGCCATGGAGACCATCAGAAGGTGAGTAAGTATGAAGTAAGGCAGAAAAATGAAGAAACATAAATATTCTCAACAAAGAAATCTGGTCTTGTATATAAGATGAAACATTTTTAAAAGTCAATTTGTTAATTTCAAATTAATTAACTGCTAAAAAGCAATTAATGATACCCATAATAAAAAACTGAGGTGCCTAGAAATATTTGACAGGGATGAATCAAAAATGGCAATAATTAAGTTATCTTTCTAATGAATTATGAAAATTTGTTTTGCCATCTACAAAAAAACCCTACAAAACAACAAAAAACAAACCAGCAAAATAGTCAAGAACCAATCATTAATGGGTAAAAATGTGTAGTTTTCTCTGTTGTTTATTCAGTCTTCTTCATTTTCAAGAAGGCATCTCTGTGTCTATTAAGCTAGATGAAATAGTGTATTATCTAACATTTTAAACTGATGTCTAAATTGCACAGCTCAGATTAATTTGTATTTCAAATGCAGTTCTACTAAAGATTTCCAAATACTCTAACCTATTTTTGACAGTACGTATTTTCCAATAACTCAAAACTTACATCATAAAAGCCTAACTGTAGTTTTACCTCTTCAAATTTCAGCACATTCAAAGCACCCATTATTATACAGTGTCCCTACCAATTGGTTACATCAGTCCTGCACCCCTTAGAACTGCTGGCCATGACACAGGAAGGCTGGAATAAAAAAAATGAGCAGGAAGGACATATGGATGGTGATTTTCTGGCTAGAAAGGAAAAGCTAAAGCAGAAGAGGTACCTTAAGAATATTTTATGGCAGAATAATAGTACCGATAATACTACTCATTTGAATAAGTGAAGGAAAAAATGGTGGAAATACAATTTGCCTACCTGTGCCACATCAATTTGGGAAAGCACTCTTTTGGCAGCATCTTTACCCCGGTTTCGTTTCTTCATTTCTTCCAAACTGATCTCGTGGCTTGTTAATTCAGATTGTATTTTCTGTTGGAAAACAGAGACAGCAATCAGCAAGGTTTGAGGGAAAATTGTAAGCTGTTTGAATGATTTGGACCAGTTGATTTTGAAACACCTTGGACAGTGGTAGCAGTGTGTACAGCACTGCCAGCAGCATGAAAGAGGTGACCCTGCCCCTCTGCTCAGTCCTGCACCTGGAGTGCTGTGTCCAGCCCTGGCCTTCTCAGTGCAAGAGAAACACAGAACCCCTGCAGTGGCTCCAGCAGAGGGTCACAAAGGTGATTAAGGGACTGAACATGGATTTATTATTTTCTGAAGGAAAACAACAGTTTTAATTGGTAAGAATATTAAAAATTAATCATGGGGGAAAAAATAGAAAAGCTATTTGCTTCACTGTTCTTGATTCTTCTCATTTTCACAGTATCACCAGGCAAGTCGAGAAAAAAACGATTGAAGTATCCTACAAGTATAACATCATCTTCATTTTAGAGAGCTGTGCTATATCTAAAACAGTACACAATTTTTGGCATAGTACTGACCACAATCTCTGTTCAGTGTCAATTTTCTGTAGCTAAATGAGCAATGACATGCAGTTCATTATTATACTGACTAATGTATTCCCTAACACTTATTGCTTGTTATGTCTGTGCAAAATCAGAGTGTGATCCAAAGAAAAACATCAGCTTTTTTTGGTTCACAATTACTCAACCTTACATGATAAAATTAACTTAAGCAGTCTTGGCTAGTACAATGTAATAGAAAAAGAATTCCCAGAAAATATATTGATACTATATACTTCAGGAAGATTCAAATATTTTATGTTTAAATTGTTAGAAAATACGAAATTGTTATTAGCAGAACTGCTAGATGCACTACTGAAAAAAATTACCCTATGAAATAGATAAAACAATGTTCCCCTCATGAGATGCATTTGAGGCCATTACTCCTGCACTAAAAAGTGATTTTTTATTTAATCTTTTTTTTTTTTTTTTTTAATGTCATATGGCATTTTTCAGATGCCCTGAAGACCAGCTATAATTTGAAATATATGTATATAAATTTATCTTACACTACAGTAACTTTAATAGTAAAAACTAATCTACATGTATTTTTAATCAAATTTTCATAGGTTATTAAGTACAAAGCTGTGTACACCATATGCTGCCTACTTTATACAGCTATTACATGGTTATAATGATTTGTATACCACTATAATGTCTTATGCATTTCAACAAGTATATGAAAGCAGGTTTTTACAAGTTATATTGAATATGTATTAAAGTAAGTTTTAAGAGAAAAAGAAAAGTATACGAAACCATTCATTTTTTACTAAGTTTAATTAAAAGAATTTATATATGACTCAAAATATTCAGTACTATTTGGAGAACTAAAATATTTTTCTAAAGCAAAGTATTTGTAAAAGCAAAATGACTAGCAGAAAGCTCCAAATTTAGATGATTATTTTTCTTCTAAAATTATCATAATTATATATATTTTGATTTTTCATATTTTGAGTTCTCCTTGACAGAGCTATTTAATGAATGGCCAGAAACATCTGGAGCAAATAATAGAATTTTTCTAAATATGATATTTAATTTTTGAGCAAACAAAAATGTTTAATTAAAAGAATAATTACATTAAAAAGAAAAGGCTTATTTAATTGTTGAGCATTTATTTTGTTCTTGTCTAAGTTTAAAATTTTCCCCTGAAGTGTGTTGGAGTTGTAGCAGGATTATCTTCCAGCTTTGTGACGCACAGCAAACAGGTGGTGATTTAGTTAGTACCTGAAGTCAAATAATATTTTCATGTCTTGGATGCTAGAACTGCATATGAAAGGAAGAAGTGAGTCTGAATGTTAAAAAATATAATATATCACATCTAGTATTTCAACAGTTTGCTTCCCCACCTCATCAACAAACTGGTTTTTTGTTGCATTTTCCAATTTACTTTGTTCAACCTCAGAGCCACTCTGGAAAGCACATAATTGAACAGTTCTTATCTGAATAGGTCAGAACAACACAGCACAGATAAGAGTAGTGTTTAAGCAATTAGGTATTATGGAACATTGCATAGAGATTGTTCTATCTTACTATTTTAAATTGTACTGCAGGAGAAAGATGAAGCATCCTCTTCTCTGACATCAAAATGTGGAATTGGAGAGAACAAACACATTAGAGCAAAGATTAAAAGAAAAGTTAGCAATGAGTATAAGGAAAGCCTTTTTTCTTTTTTTTTTTTTTTTAATTTTTTATTTGCTACTGCTGCTCACAGGGAGAAAAATTAAATCAGTCATGAACAGATAGAAAAGAATTTATAACACCTACTTGAGATGTCCATTATCATTCAATTTTTAAATGACCACTTTTATTTTTATGTCTCTTCTGACTCACAAATTTATTGCATGAACTTATTAACATCCATAAGAAAGCACCATTTTTTCTTGTATTATCCCTATCTCTTTTCTCAGTGATTCCTGTCTATTGATTTTCTATTTTTTTAAATAAAGAGCAAAACTTGCCTTCATTTAATTTCTATAACATCAGAATACAATGTACTATATGTAACCGAGCAATATTACTGTGCATAAATTATTGTGCCCTACAGGTTCAGGATTTGCATTTTCCATCACTGGCAATCTTTCAGGAAATTTGCTCAACTTTTATTCATATATATATATATAAAAGCATGTAACATACATAGAAGATGATGTTACAGTACAAACGACAAAAAAGTAATTCTTAACTCAAACTGCATGCTTTGTTATGGACACTAAATCTCAGGAAATATTAACTGGAGAGGCTAAATGAGAAAAGAAAGGTAGACTAGGGTAGAACAATGACTGACAAGGCAATACTGAGCAAGTTGGACATGAAAAATGCAGTTAAAACACAGTGCTCAGATGCCATGGAGATGTGCAGAGGGTGACAATCTGTATAGTACAGAAATCTGCACGGATATTAGAAGTTAATATATAACAAAATGTAAGCTTATGCTACTGAATAACAGTTATGAGCTCTTCCCTCTGACCACTGATCCACACATGACTGAACAAAACAATTCTCACAATTTCCAGCAAAGGTAAATGTAGATAACTTAAATATTTTCCTAAGTTCTTTGTCCCAAGATATTAGTCTGAAAGCAATGAAACATGGCATCATCTTGTCAAAAACATCTTGAACCACTGAACCATTCTGCCATTGTATCATCACATTAACTTTGGGTTTGAACAAAACACAAAGATATTATAAAAACAGTATAATAGGCACCTTCATTTAAAAAACAGCCAGGCATGTAATGTTCTTCACTACAGAACTGAAATCATCCAAGAATTTTATTGAAAAGGTAGATTAATTTGCACTTTTCAAAAACACAGTATTAAGTTATTCTCCACACTTCAATTTATATAGTTTCATTGGAGAGAACAACAGACAAGTGATTTGTCATACGCAGGTGAGAAATGAAATAAGTCTATTTTCTTTCCCATAATGTAAAAAAATTAATGTGGTCATTCACATGAAGAAGAAATAAAAAGTAGAAATTCTCTCTTCCATCAAAATTCATTGAATAACAAAGCTACAAATCATTATTTAAAATATATTTTGTCATATAGATGTAATTTTTTCAGTACAGATTTATTTTTGTCCTGTCAGTTAAAGAACACTTAAAAAAAGTCACAAACTGCCAATTCTTATGATGATGACTTCATTCTATTTTTTTCTGAGTTTAGAAACGTGAAAAATTCTTTCACTGGGATCATGAGATCAAACATACAAACAAATAATCTTTCTTTTTGGAATATTGCCCTAGAATTTACCTCACTCAAGGTTTTGTCATAATTGATCCTTAAGGAATCGGAACTGATTTATCTGTGGTTGTTGTTAAGGTTTGTTTTTTTTTTTTCCTGAATACATAATTTTTAGTTGTACTCCAAATAATTTGGGCAAGATCGTCTCTCTAGCATTGAAGTCTCAGCGCCACATGGTGGAGTAAGAAGCACACAGAATTTACATTCAAAAAGTGAACCTAAGAAATTGAACAGCACACATTTGACTCTCTTTTCTTTCTGTCAAGTTTCTGAATAAACTAAACTGATCATTTAACTTAAAAAGAGGAGCTATATATAATTTTGTTTTCACAGGTTTATTTCTGATCAGTTGAAACAAAGATTATTCTTCCTATCAATGCTCTAAATGAATTTTTTAAAGCAAACACACAGAGCTTCAAAGCTCAGCAGCTTTCTGATTATAAATTGCCTCATATGTTAAATTCCCCTATATGTTATTTTAGAAATGCAACACATACTGCTGAATGGATTGCTAAATCCCTTAGCATGGATAAACCGATCCCTGCCCAGAAAGCAACATCCCTGACTGAAATATTCCCATTCCAGCTGTGCAGACACTATTGCAGGTACCTTATATGAATGAGCTGTTTTCAGCTCTCCAAAAGAATGTTGCCAGCAGAAGCTCCACAGGAGATGTGGCCATTCAGGATGTGCCTGTTCTGCCACTAGCTGGGGTGGCTCTTTGCTGAAGGAATGACTCAGTCTATCTACCCACATAAAAATGATTGCTTATTCCCCTTCCCTCTAAGGATTTTAAAGAGATTCACAACTGAACTTCAGAGAACTTCAATATTTGTATTAGGCCTGTTCAGTTGTTAATTAATTTTTTTTTCATTAGGTCTCGCTGGCACCATAAAATAAAAACATGAAAGGGAAAAACTCAGCAGCCTCTATGCTGGTTTTCCCAAAGTGGATATAATACAGTCAGGTGAACCCGACATCAGACAATAAAATCTCCAGAAAAATAACAAGTTTTGCAAAGACACTGAGCTGAAATTTTCTTGTGAAAGCGTGCTAATGAAGGTTGATTGGGTTTTGCGCTGCTTCAGTTTTTGAAGTTATGAAGTTTTTTTTAAGTTTTGAAGTCCTTTCACACTGTCCGAAGTAATTCCTAGTATGGTACCTGACAAAGCACATAAATTGGATGCATCCATGGGATATGTGAAACATGCAAGGGTCCAAACACATTAGAAAGAAAAAAAAAAGTCTAATTTTTTTCTTATGTATTCACTTCATATGTAATTACAAGATGAGAAATTAAACTGATGCATCTTTAAAAAAAGTTAATGTTTATCTCATTTATAAATTGGTTTATGTCATTCATGTTTCTAGGAAGAAGAAAAATAATTCAAGAGAGTCAACAGATAGCTAATGTTGTTTAGAATTCAAACAAATGATTTTTCTGAATCTGATATACTGATATAAATTAGAAGAAAGTAGGATAAAAAATAGTTTCAAAATAAGACTGAATCCAGATGTGATCCTATTTTCCAAATATATAATTTATAATCTTTGTATTTATACGTATAAAAGTATCTGCATGTACCTACAAGTGAATACACACAAAAAGTAACAGAAAGGTACATGTATCTACATGTTAATTCAAAAGACACAGTAATATTTATTTATTAAAGGAAAGAAAAAATTATTTTCAGAGCTGCATATATTCAGCTCTGAATATATTTAAGGTATCTAAGACACTCCATACAAGATTATTATTTTTTATAATTTAAAACTCTACAGGCCTGCCAAGAAACCCATAATTGAATACCTCTTCTAAAATCATTATAAAAGCACTCATTTTCAACTTCCCTGTAGCTTTTTCTTCCCTGTTTACTTTCATAATCTGACTGTCTAAATTTGTATGGAATTAACAGAAAATATAACATTGAGATATATAACATTGTAGAGTTTTGATAGCTTTATCGCAGAGATGTTTGGTTTTATTTCATTATTATTCTTACACCCTTAATGCTACAGTAGAGCAGATCTTATGATGAAAGAAAGAAAAAGTAAAAATTATAATTAGATGTACATTTTTATTTTAAAGGGTAAATAATCCATGTGTAAAGATTGGGAAAAGCTTTTTCTATTGAACTTAAATGAAAAAATTTAAAAAATTCAAATATAAGTACACTGATGTGCATATTATGAAATAATGGCAATGTTGACCGTGTTTCAATAATTTAATAACAAACCAAAAAATCAACTTTGTTAAAGAGTCATCTAAGAGAAGTGAGGTTGATGAGTTTCCTCTTTCCAGGAAGGGATAAGGATTTTAAAGAATCAAATTGTTTATTCTCACATTTTTAAAATTACTGCCTAATCTTCCATGACATTTACGGTCCCTTACATCTTCTGGACTGGTATATAGCATCAATCAGAAGGAAAATATGACTTTACTAGGAGAGTAGTTTAAACTTCTCAAAATAATCCTACACAAAATTTGCTTGCACTTTCACACTGATCATGTTGCAAATCCTCTTTAGTGAGAGGCTGAGGGACAACCAAACACTCTTTGGTTGATTAAGAAAACCAGTAAACATGTCAGCTCAACCTGTGTATAACTTACCTGTGCTTCCTGAGGGACCTGTGCTGCATCCACTCTGTCTGCAGTGTAGGCTGTTAACTGTTTGTCAATAACAGCCAGAGACTCTTGGATCAAGCGCAGGGTTTTGTCAGTCTCCTGTGCAGACTGAATACTCTGTTCAAGACTTTTCTGTCTTCTCACAGCCTAGAAACAATGACAACGTTATCAGCATTCACAGAAATAATGCATATAATACATTTTTTTCCACACATTTCTTTTTTTCCCCAACAAATTCAGGCAAAGAATCAGACACAGGACTCCTGACTTGCGCTCATCCACCTTTTTGTAGGATAAATTGCGCATCTTTTTGCCACTCATTCAGTTTTCTCGTTAAGAAACAAACAACACCCAGATTGCACAGACAAGTTCTAAAAAGTGAAGAATCCGCCCCCCCAAAAAACAATGTGTAAACTGAGGATTTCTATTTGGAGTGCAAGATGGCAAAGCTGCATAAGCAAACCATCCTGACAGTGCTGTCTTTCTTTCTGAAGCAGAGAGGTCCTCCTGATCTTATTATATAATTCAAGAGACTTTGTTTACTGAGAATAGGGTTACTGTCATCACAATCCTATCCAAAGCAATCCACCTCAGTAAGTGAGAGGGATAAAGACTCTGTTGAGCTGGATTTCTCTTATATGAAGCATAAATAGCTGTTTGGAAAAGGCAATGCCTACTTTCTTCCTCCTACTGGAAAAAAATTTAAAAGTTGAATCTTGCTTCTGCTCCACCTGCAGTGCCACCATGGCTTTTTAAATAATCCTTTTTTGGGGAACATTGTTTTCCTTTCAAAGGAGCTCAGTTTATGGTTTAACAAATCAGGGCAATAAATTCTCCATCCAAGTTGTCCTTAGAACACACATATATTAAACACTTCATGTAAATGAGTCAGCTTTAAATATTACTTGCAACACTTTAATAAGGCATTTATCAGGTAATAAATAACTTGGTACATTCTTCCGTCTTTTATTGTGTCTACCCACAGATACATATTTTATTTGGATGCTAGCTACTGCCTAGCAGAGTTTCTGCTTTATAAAAAGCACACAATAATCACCATCAACTTCAAATACAGCACAGTTTTTCTGTGTATAAGTCCAGCCATACTGCTGCCACAGAATAAGGTGGCTAACATAATTTAACAGGAATCAAAGGTGAAAGCAAGCACCCTTTAAATAACATTACTAGGTATCCTGCCATTTTTCAAGTCAAATCACACTTTTCCTCTCTGGTAAGCCAGCTATACTTTAATTTGATTTCATACCCATTACAACACTCTGGCCTTGAACAAAAATATCTCCAGCAATTCAGTGAGAATATTTGCTATATCTGCACCTTCTTCATGGAGCTCAGATTCTTACAGAGTTTCACATATAACAAATGAAGAAGATTATTTCTTGTGAGCATTCTTGCTAGCTGCTTGACTTAGTTAAAGGATAGGGATCCAGCCAGTATTTTCTATATTTGTTTTTGTAAGCTGCTTTGTGCTATTTCAAAACAACTGATCAGATAATCTTGTATCACTGCAAGCTCCAGGAACCTTCTCTGGAACTGAGCAGCTTTACATATCAGACTCATGCTGTCAGTGTTAATGGGAGCACCTAAACCATCAAGGCTTTATTACCCTACTGCAGTACTAAGGCTTGCTACTTAAATGACTTTTATCTTCATCTAATTTGAGATTTTAACATAAAAATCTCCTCAGCCTGTTCAATGCAGTGAGCTTAAAAACCACAGTTGAATTTAAAACCCACTGCTTCCATTCACCTTGGCACTTCTTACTACTGATTTGTAAGCCTGGCTAAAATACAAACTCTCTATTACCCCGTCTGCATCTCTGTGGGGTAGATTGAAAGACACATTAGATCAGAAACAGGATAAGTGGCTTTCTACATATAATGGGTATGGTCATCCTCCTGGAAGCATGGAAGAACCATGGAGTACTTCCTTGCTTTTACTAACCTCTGTGCTTAACTGTTAGGACTAACACAACCACAGAATCCATTCCTCCTGAGGACTGCTGTGTCCTTATGTGCAGAGAAGCTCACCATTTAAAATAAGACACGGATTCTTATGGCTCATCCAAATAAGTATCTGCACGTTCTGGAGAATTCAAAATACTGGACACAAATTTGGTGTTACATTAATCTGATAAACTAGTTTTATAGCAACACCTGAAGCTTTGAAGCACTGTTAAATGCTGTTCCATGCTAACTACTATTTGGAATTAGGGACTTGTTTAAGTACAGATAAATGCATTGCCAGCCTGAGAAGCAGAGTGCATGCATGCAATGAAGTAGCAGAATGCATGCAAATTCCCAAAGACTTAAAATCCTATAAAGAATAAGTGGTGATTGAAAAATTGTCATCTTTGTACAGATATCATCAGAAACTATGCATATAAAAATCTCATTTTAGAATACAGCTGGAAAAAATAAAAGAATCCCAAACTCATTGATCAATTATAGCAGATAAGCTTAAGAAAAAATTACAACAAATCCTTGCCTGAGTCTGACTGAATTTTACACTTGCATTTCAAGCAAATATGAAGTCAGATAAATATACATTCATGCTTTTGATGTCTTTATGTGAACACAACACATACAAAGCCAAAAGATTCTCCTTTCATTATCTTCAGAGGGAATTTGACTATAGCCTGAGAACCTATGTAACATTTTTGCCTCTTCCAAGTCTGAAAATAAATCTTTTCCCAAAGCCATGAACAGCTTAAGTGAATGAATGGATGATGTCAGACCAAGACATGAATGCAGCAGTAGAAGAGAGGAATTGCTTTGGCAATGGGAAAAGAGACACAGCTGAATTTTGGGAAATAATACCTTCACAATTTTGGTGATTTTTTCCGAGGTAATTGGGTGCTAATTTATTTTTTTTTTGTCTGTACTGCTTACTGGAAACTGACTCTGCCTTGCATGTTCATCTAAAGTCAAGCTTATACCTGACCTCATTGAATTCCCACAACAAATGGAATGAAAATCTGTACAATAATCTTATAAAATGAATTATACAGTCATGTAATGCAATACATTTCCCCAGTACACAAAGTTAGAGATTCAAAGATCTAATCTTTTTCACTAAGTAGATCCCTGGTACTACCACTGGCATTGCAGGATATCGAATTAATTAAATCAAGGGGAATGCCACAATATTGAGAAGCCACCTTTTTCTCTTTCAGTAGAAAGGAGTTGTTGGCAGGCACAAGGATTAGAACCTTAGATTACTCCTTTACAAAAAGGAGTAGTCCTACTACACACTTTAATCTGTGGACCTGAGTTTCAAATTTGTCCTTACAACTCATGTCTGCCTGTATGAAAATCTATAAGGGTCTATTTTTTAAAGACATGTCAGGCTTCAGAGCTGAAATTTTAAATATTTATGAAATAAAAATATTCTAATTTATGATGCTCTAGGTGGTTCACTTGTTTATTTGTTTTCTGAAATATTATGGGTTTTCTATTCCATTGTGGAAAAAAAAAAATAGATAGCTTAACACTGTAGTGTGTAAATGAGTATGAGAACATAACAAGAAGCTCCAGCTTTGCTATCAGATCAGAGTCAATAAAGCTGAAGGCTTTGGTCTCTAAAGAGAAGTGGCTGACAGTTAATTGCTAAATAGAAAATCTCAGGAAAATAACCAACTGTTTAATTATTTCTGAGCCAGCAAAATGTTGACAACTGTCAAGGAAAACTAATTCAAAATAAAAAAAAAAAAACCAAAAACTGCTGTTAGGCACTATCAGAATGAAGAGAGAAATAAAAAAAAAAAAAAAAATTGCAGAATAAATTTTTAAATCTCCACAGGGTTTTTATAGTTTTTTTAGTGGGTTTATGATAAACATAACCCTTTTTATGATATGATGGCCAGCATAAACCCGTTCACAACTTACCAAAGGTCAATGGTAAACGCAGGAAATGGCAACATTGCATATTATCCACACAAAATGCAGTATTAAGGGAAAGGACCATAGTTCGTTGATGTTGAATGTTATAATGTTATATCTGTAGATATTGCCACTTTTTGCTTAAAATGCATTTAATCTATTTGATTACATCAGCTACAATTGCAGCTACAAATATGTTGATTAGGGTGTTAAAGTTAAAACCAAATAATGCTGTTGAGGCAGTACTCAGTAGCTGGGCTGTGGAAGAACAATAGAACAAAACCTTTTGAAAATTATAGCATATTAGCTACACAGTACTTTTATTTAAAATGCAGAATTAAATTCATTAATTAGTTTATAAATTACAGCTCACAGAAAAGGGCCTGTTAAGAAAGGCATAAATCATAGCTTGTTTGGGTTTTTTTTTTGCTCATTTATACTCTTGTGTTATTGAGAAATGTTGTCCCAGGCAAAGATAAAAAGCTAAGAAACTTTACAATTCCTTCCTAACTTGTTTAAATTACTTTAAAATTTAGCCTGACTCTTGGTGGTATAATGGTTGTGACTGAGATCTATCACATCTTTGTACCCCTCGCATCAAATTTCAAACATGTTAATCTCCTATTAATCTCAAAGTGGATGAATATTTGTGCTTAGACTTTAATTATAAACACTTTTTTTTTTTTTTTTTTTTTTTTAAATTCAAAGCATTATCTTTGGACCCATGAATTTTTAATACCCTCCAACCTAGAACTAATTCTTCTGCAAGTTCTGGGAATATTACCCAGTGTGTTTATTGAGTAAATGGCTAAAATATTTGACCTCCCAGCCATTAAGTGTTATTCAACTTTGATCAACTGAATTCCAAAACTGAAAACTATACCAAAGACTTTTCTATCTCTTTAGATTATCACTTCAGGCAGATAATGCCTCAGAACCTGTAAAAGCAGCCCTCTTAGCAGCCTTCAAAGCAATCAAGTGGAGATGGGGCGTGAAATATTTCTTCCCTGGAGAGAAGAGCAAAACAGAAAAATTGTGTCAAATGATGAATGTGTTCTCTTTGAAAGAAACCAAAGGTAATCTTCAGGGGAGTCCTAAAAGGAATTAAGAGACAGGACCCAATAATAATAATTGAGTCTAGTGTAAAGCCCATGTGAACAATAATGGTTTTTTGTACAGTTTTTTGCAAGCCTAGTCTCAAGAATATCTGCTTGACATTTCTGAAGTTTGCTGGACAGGATGTAAATCACTTTCAGCATTGATAGTTGCTTGCAATATTAGCTTCAAATTCTTCAGTGTTTCTTAAATCCCATATATAGAGTTGTAAGTGAATCAGTCCTTGAAAAGTAAGGGCAGTGTACACCTTGCTTATCAGTCAGCCCCAAATGTTCAAAAGCAAACTAAACACGTTCAGTCTTTGTTAACTAAAGAAGATAAGGCACACAAACATAAAGCCATTATCTGCTTTTAAAAATGAATATCTCAGTAGCAAAGCTGCATTGTCTTACAGCATCATTCATATAGAAGTGGGTTTGTTTGGTTGCTCTATTAGGAGTGAATAAATATTTCACATATCAGTTTCTGACCACATGAGGTTATTGTCTTGGTAATTACCCACACAATTATTCAAATAAAAACAAATAACTTCACTACTTTAGGATTGCCAATTAGCCTGTCTGAAGAAGTGACCTTGAACGAGCTGATTTGTGTTATGTGCCTGTAATATATTTTTATACAAGGAGAATGCTGCTTGAATTTCAAGAGACTACACAAACAGCACAGAAAATTTAGTATCAGGAATCTATGAAAAAAAAAAGGTATGGTTTTCCACTTCAGATCTCTCCATTAGTATGTATCTACTTAATATCAGATCAAGCTTTCAAAGAAGCATTTAAAGAAGTCCTCCACCCCAACTTTTTTTCTATCTTTGAAAGAAATTGGAGAGCAGTGAATAAATTTCTAATATATTTTGCCTATATACTCATCCAAATTATTTCCAGAATTTCATACATCTTCATTGTGTTCTTTAGACACTAAATCTCTGCAGCTTTTATGAATTTTGATGTAATAGTATTCAATTATCACTCAAAAAGATTATTTGAAAATGTTGTCCTCACACCCTGGAAGCCTTCTGCATATTCTTAGTTTTCTAAGTCGGTAAAAAAATAACAAATACCAAGAAGCAGAATTCCAGAGCGTGTATCTGCTTTCAAACAGAAGTGAGATTATATAAGGAAAAAAAAAAAAAAAAAAAAAAAAAAAAAAAAAAAAAAAAAAAAAAAAGGGCTACAAAAAGAGAAGGTATACAGAAATTTTTATTTACTTTTCTGTTATGACACTGTCTGGCTGCACAGAATTATGTGAATGCCTGAACACCAGAACTACTACTAGACTCTTTCCCTCCTCATCCTTCATGTTTATTCTCAGGACAGCTGAGGACCCTCCAATAATATTTATTGTAGTGCTTTTGCTTCCACTGTGTTCAAAACCAAGTATATTTCTAACACCACAAAAGAAGCAAAATTGTCATGGTAGATTGCCATCCTTCTAATAGAGCTGCTTTCCAAAAATCTGCAGTTGTGTATCATTTATATCACTGTAACCAAGTCATTCTTGACAGTACCTGTAGCTTATCTTCGAGCATGTTCTGCTTGCAGTCATAAAGGGACTGTCTACATCCTGTGCTAGGTCTTTCTCTAATAATTCTTTCTGATCTTCACCAAGTACTGAGCTGATATCTTCCTCATATTTATAGCATATTGCTAGATTTGGCTCTCCTTGTGTTACACATTTCTACATTTAAGTGCCTTTTTAAACCTTTCATTGACACAAATACACTTATTTATTGTTTAATAACAATGTAACTGTAAGAAATATTGCTCATATTAAATTTTGAAAATATTTCGCTTCTTGCTAAGGGTTTTGTCAGAGAAATAATCTTGTGTATGCAATTAAGGACTGAATCCACTAGATGGACGCTCCAATTTTGAAATTTTGGGGTTACCTGTTTTACTGGTTTTGGCTGGGACAGGGTTAATTTTCTTCATAGCAGCTGGTATGGTTCCATGGTTTGTATTGGTGGCCAAAACAGTGTTGATAACAACAGGGGTGTTTCAGCTATTGCTGACAGGGCTTCCATAGCATCAGGTCTTCTCTTTCTCACTCTGCCCCTTCCAGCGAGCAGGCTGGGGGTGGGCAAGTGGCTTTGAAAGAGTACAGCCAGGACATCTGACCTGAGCACCACACAGGGTCATGATCAACAACAAAAAAGAGGTGGGGAAAAGCGTTTCCAAAATTGTCATTGCACAGGACCTGGTTGGACATTAGTCTCCTGGAGGTAATTTCTTCTCTATCACTTGCTTTTACCCTTTTTTTTCTTTCACTTATCAAATTATCCTAATCTCAATCCTTGAGTTTTCTCACTTCGCCTTTTGTCCACCAAAGTACCAGGAGATGCAGAGTCTTTGCTGCCTGCTGGAGTTAGCCCACCACACCCATGAAACCACTTCTAACGTAAAATTTTGTTGTGACCTGTTTAGGAGCTGTACCAACAAAATAACTCTTTTATATTTTAAATGGTGTTAGACTGTTATCTATAATGGGAGGATCATTAAATATACCTCCTGTTGAAGGTCCTCCCACCGAGTATTGAACTTCTCAAGTTTCTCATTAATCAATTCATCCAAGATTCCACCATCTGTCAAAGTCTGAGCCAGTTCCCGAATCTGGTTGCGATTATCTTCTGGATGTCTCATTAAACGTTCCAAAGACTGAAAAAAGACAAAAAAGTAGTTTATTTTCCATTTTGTAAATAAGATTCTACAGAGCAATCCCAATTTGCCTTTAAAATATAAGAAAGAAATCTTACGTTTCACATACAGTAAAAACAGAAAAAATAAAAGATTAAATACTTATGGTTCCCTACCTTGACAACTAATTTTTTGTACTACATATCATGAAGCACAAAGATTTTCATAAAGCAATAAATTTACTGCTTAAAGATGTGGACTATGCCCAATGAGTTCAGTGAGAGTACTTAATATAAAAAAAAACTTGCTTGAGCATCCAAATTGATGAAATTCAACAGCAAAAATGGATCATCGATGCAATATTTTGTATTTTAATACACTATGAGCAGTAATTCAATTTCTACTAATTTTAAAGGCTAATTTTCTACTAATTTTAAAGGCAATTTACTAATTTTAAAGGCTCCATGAAAAAAAAGTAAAGAATAATTAATAAAGTTGCACTGCTATGATGAAAACTTGCCCTCTCTGAAGCTTTCAACATTTTTTGACTGGCTGAAGTATGTTTTGGGGTTTTTTTTAAGAATGTTTATTTTATCATTACCAAAAGTGTCTGCGACGACTCAGCACAACACATTTAATTATTGTTTGATTTAACTGGATTTGAATTCAAAACCTCATTTTTTGAATCTAGCAAGAACTTAGGACTTACAAAATATTCTCCACCTTGTTCATATGTAATGTTAGTTCTTAGTTTGCTTAGAATGACTTGAAATTAACAATTTTTCAACTCATATGGTTTGTTTATTATTAAGTCAGCACTTACATCTAAAGACTCAGAAATCTCTTCTGCACCTCCTTGGACATTTTCAGTTGCTTTGAGTTTCAGTTCAATCTCATTCAACCATTTATTTTCTGCATCCAAATATGACAATAATTCACGCCAACATGCCCATACCTCCTGATGAAGAAAAGGTTTATTTAGATTGAAAATCTCACAGAAAATTTTCACTTATTGAAATACTGAAAATATTCATGCCTCTTCCCCAAAGCAACATGGTTGATATCTGAGGCTTATGAGTCGATATAGTTGATTTTATTTGCCAGTACTCATATGGTCCAAATTAATATAAAACACAAGAAAACCATAATTTTGATTGAACAGAGCAAACCCACAGAAAATAACACTAAAAAGTGAACTCTTCTACAAAACACAACTTGAATCTTAATTTTCTTGTATTATCCACTTTAAATGTTTTCTGTAAAGCTTTTTTTATATAGATATAAAAGTGAGCAGAAATTTTAAAGACCCATGTTCGAAATTTATGTCTTTATTATAAAAATGCACTTAGATCCTTATATATTCTATATATTAATTGCTTAAATCACAGGTTCATAAAATGTCAGCTTTTAAGAATTCAGACTGAAATCTCCATGGAAATTAATTCTAAATCACACTTAATGCAATTTATAGACCTTTTAAGTGTTAGAGTACTAAAGATAATGTTGTAAAATGTTCTTATTCTCCTGAAATTAAATTATTGTCTAATATTTTATTTATACAGTGCCTGAAGATACTTAAATAAGCAGAGAAAAATGGTACTTTATACACAAACAAAACATTTAAATGCTCCATAAATAACCTTTTCTTTGTTCCTTTTTTTTCTTTGGTAGTGGAAGTTAAAATAATGTTATTGAAATACATTACACTCTTGGCAGATTGAGCTTCCCAGAGTGCAATTCATCTCACCTAACTTTGCTCACACCAAATGAGGGTTATGGAGAGATATTAACATGCAAAAATACATCATCAATGATCAGGGTAAATATAGATTACCAGCTTAGACTACACATAATTTTCCACGGTGAAATTTAGACAAGATAAATTTTACTCTCGTGTATTATTGTTCTGTATGCAAATTATTCACAAACAAAATTTTGCTCTTGCGACATTGACAACAAAAAATTATACCTAATTCATTGTTAGTACTGTATAATATAAAAGCAGTCCCATGGGAAGAATCTGCAATGGAGTTGGCCAAAATGGCAGGGTCAACTCGAAATGCATAAAAAATATTCAGGTTGCCAGCAGAGCAAATGCTGTTCCCATGCTGAGATAACACCACCTGACCAGCTCCAGGGCCATTCAATCAAAATCCTTAGCCATGGAAGAAAGAAGCCTAGAGGAGCTGATGAAGAGAACGTCACAGGATTGCTACAAAGCCAGATTCTTTGCTTGATCTCAGGAGGGATAAGAACCTTGAGCAGCAATTGCTGTCTCTAACCTAAGAGCTGAGTCCCAGTCTTCTTTTGCAACACAACTCTCCAGCAGATATGATTCTCAAAATAACTTTGTGTGTGCTCATAACATGGGGTATTTGGTATATGGCTCATAAAGCCAGGATAGCCTTGGGCTGCTCATGATACCACACAATACAGCTGAGCTCTCCACCTGACTTCTTGCCGTTAGAAGGGCTATAAATACAAAAATTGACAAGATATCAAACCTCCAAAGTCTTCCACTTTCCATTCAGCCTGCTGCAGAGTTGCTGGTAGCTGGTAATTAGAACATTGAGCTCCTTTTTCAAAGCCTCATGAGCTGCTGGTGGAGCCTTTGCTATAAAGTTATTCACAGAATCTGTAATAAGCTTCACTTTCACCTCTTTCTGCAGGGCTTCCTCCTTTGCTCTCTGGAAAAGAAAAAAAGGAGAAGTTGTAGTCCTGGTTTAAGAAGGAAAGTTATTTCTAGCAACTATCAGAATTCTCTTGACGCAACATTCTCTGACAGAATTCTAGAGGGAATAAAACCCCCAAACAACACTACAACAAAACAAAATACAACAGGAAACATTTCATTCCCAGACTTTCTGACATAATCTTGAATGCATCCAAAAAACTTTTGGGTCATTTTGTTGCCAATACACAATACTCAATACAATTTAATATCTCACAACCATCTAGTGTTTTGGATCTCTCACACTAATGGAATATTTTAGTATTTTTTCCCCCAAGAAATGCTCCAAATGCTGTTAGCATCATAACTTATGAACCACAAAAAAAAAAAAAAAAAAAAAAACAAACAAAAAACAAAAAAAAAAAAAACCCAACCTGTTGTGTTACAAATTCATATATTCAGATTTAATAGTAATATCACAAGAAAGGCAGAAAAAAAAAAAAGAAAATACTTTTGAATTACTTTTTCTCCTTGTCACTGTCTTTAACCTGCATTTAAAGAGAAAGTCAGAAAATCATTTTTCTCTATTGCATATCCCACACTTTTGCTATTCTCTCTCTTGTTATGTGGTCTCAAGAAAAAGATTTTCTTGAGAAAATGTGCTGTTTCCTCTGAGTGCTTTCTGGTGTCTGTGACTGGAATCATATCAGAACTGGAAACATAGTGACATAAAAAGTGACATAAATGCTTACAGATCTTCACAGGAATTTACAAGGAGAATTCCCTGCCCAAAAAACATGAAATCAAAACCATATTCCTGACAACTTTGTTTTTTTTTTTTTTTCCTCTCTAGGCCTGAGCAAGTTCATGAACCAGAATAACTGTGATCAGGCTGAAATTACTAGAGGAAGTTCAAGAACAAGGTTGTTCTTGACTTTCCTCTTCTCTAGCTGTGGGAAGAAATGGGCTGCAGAATGAACACAGAATTCTGGGTCAGATTTTCTTTGTTGTGATATCATGACAAATGATCTGATTATTTCTTAAGTCAAGGTGTCACAGCCTGAACGTGGCTGTACTTCATCTAGATACAGAACATCTACTAGGAATCCATAATGATGTTTGCATATGAAACTATATATTTTACCTGTTTTAATATGTAGTGCAATGTAAAAAATTGATTTTTACTATTTAGTTACTAAAAAAGAACTATATTTTTAGAGCAGATATTTACTTTTGATATTTGTCTCATTTACAATTGAGTTGTTCCATAAATTTCCATATATTATGTGTATTCTGACTGGCAGCAAATTATTTGCGTCAGTAAATAAATAGATCATCAGGTGCATGGTCTGAAACTCTCAAGCACTGGAAAAAAACTTGGAAAATAAATAGTTTGAAAACAAACTGTTAGATAGATTGTCATATATATATATATATATATACATATATATATATGTAATCACAATCAGGTTATAAACTGGATTCCTGAATAGCACAAGCCAAAAAAGTCACCTTTGAAATAAGAATTAAACCCACACCCAGTGGCTTAGCAACAGTGTATTTAAGCATGTATCACAAATAAGTCCTTTTTTCCAAAAGCCATGTTCATCCCACATGAAGGAAACATTATTAATTGAGATGAAAACATTCTGTTTCTGTATTCCTCTCTTAAAGAGATAATATTCATACATAGCACACACTAAGATGCATCCTAACATCCTATTTCTTTTTCTGCTCATTCTAATGCAAAGAGAAGTCATAAAACTGATTTCACTCTACTGCTGCTAACACCCAATTTTTTAGGAAATATTCCTTAAGTAAAAGAATGTTGAAGAGTCATTCAAGCAAAAGAATGTTGAAGTTACATCCAAATCAACATCCAATAAAGCAAATTGGAATAAAACCTCAAAGAGGTATTGAGGAATATCAAATGTCTTCTACCATATTCCAAATAGAAATTACTTCAAACCACCTACTATGTTTAACTTTAGGCAAGTAGATCTGCAAAGGCACTTTCCTGAAAGAAAGAGTAGGCTTTCTTTACAATGAGAGCTTCAAAAAGAAGTTTGAACACAGCTCAAGGAACTAGTTCATCTTTTACCTTCAGTTCCTCAACAGCTTTCTGTAATTCATCAGGTGTTTTATACTCAAAATCTCTTTCCAGATATTCTTCCTCAGCTTGTGTTATCCACTCGTGCATCTCTGACAAATCCTTTCTGAGACTCACAGTCTTATCCAAACCACCTTTTAATGCAGCCTTCTTAGCATAGGCCTTTAAGAAAGAAAAGATTACACAGTACTTAAAGCAAAGCTACTGTACAAACTTGACAATGTTTTAGCCTGAAAAGAATCAAATTAAATCCTGTATTAATAATGGCTGTAATTAGGCAGATGTTAACAAGTAATTAGATAGATATTAATAACAGACAATCAAAAAAGTACTGCATCCTTTTTTTAGCAAATCATGGCTGTGCAGAACGAGTTTGTAATGATTCTAGAATGAAAATCTACACCATATGCTGATGTTATCAGAAAACAAATCTGGAAATGAACATCTCCCAGGAATTTACTTCTGTAAGATGTAAAAAGAATAACCAAAGGAGACTTTGAAAGTGCATTCAAAGGTGAAATCAAAGGCTCTTGAGCTAAAAAGTCAGATGACCTTCTTACTAGTTCGAATGCAACTTATTAGAGAATAAAGCAATATACACATTTTTCCTCTGTTGATTAAGTCATTTATGTCTCAGAAAGGCAAACGTCATAAAAATAGGTAAAGAAAAAACCCATTCCCTACTGGAAGAAACTATTAATTGTAAAGGGAAAAAAACTAATTTTAGAAGATTTGCGAGTCATTAAGTGGGAGTCATATAATTCTGTTATATAGCTCATGTAAAGAACCAGACATAGATAATAATTTAGATCACCTCATCCCAAACCATTCTCTGATTCTACTCATTGTGCATTAACCTATCAAAATTGTTCTTGACTGATCTATTTACTATCTTTAAAGAGCATTAAGATGTTTGCATCAGAAGTTTGCATAGTAAGTTGTAGTGGTGCCATTTCTCAGAGTTGGGCTGGCAGAGCTTGTTGCTCCAGTATTCTGCTCTGCAGTGCTGCTTCAGTAAACATTATTTTCAGTAATATCAGGAGAAATTTTCTTAGCATTTGGTCTTAATTTCTGACATTTATTGGTTTGTTACTCACCCTTAAAGACTGGCTGTTAAATATAAATGCTGTTCTACATAAATGTTGTTTCACAGAACAAAATAGAGCAACAAAGACAACCAGTGAGCATAAAATCAGAATTGCATGTAGCTCTGCAAAACTCTCTTCCTTAGTCCCAGCACCAGAAGGGAAGGCAATCTCCTAACACCTGAAAAGGGTACGTGAATTGCCAATGACAATTACCAATTGTCAGCTCTCACAGTCATATTAACTGCATATATATCAACCAAAGCTGACTTGTCCAAATATTTTCAAGAAACCTCCAAAAACCAAACTGATTTCAGTATTTACTACTCATGCTTTATTTTAATAGCTATTACTGAAAATTGCATTAGAAAGGCCCACTGAGAGGGAATAACTTGTGCCTTGTATTGAATGAATTTATTACAGACAGATTTTCAGGGAAGTCAGAAGAAAACTGCGACAGACTTTTATATTTGTAAGGCAATACTTGAAATTTCTGTGAGAGAAGTGTAAAGGTATCCAGCTTTTTAATATTAAAAAAAAAGAGAGAAAAATTAAATACTCTAGAATGTCTAACACATTTCAAAGACCAACATTTTTTTATAATATGTTTATCAAAAAATATGGAGACTATTTTCCACATGTAAAGTGAATAATAAAAATTTTAGAAAATATTATGCCTCATTAAAAGGTGACACTTTTACTTTTATGAAAATATACATTGAAAAGATAGACAAGAGAAAGCAAGTAGGAAAAAATTGAAGGTATTACAACATGAAGAGTTTTATTTGAACTCTCATAAGGAATAACAATCCAAATGCATCAGTGAAATAGTAGTAATTTTTAGCTACCTTACTGTGCAAAATTATTTGTTAATTTTAGTGCCTTCAACTAAAAGAACTGTCCTTTCCTGTTATGTCCCATTCTCTGAAATCCATGTGACTACTGGAGACTAATTTATACATATGCATATGTGCACATACTCTTAATTCTGAATTTTTGACTTATGAGCCCTTCACTACTTTGTCTCTTTTCATCCAGAGTAACGAAATGCAATTTCAACAACACAAAAGAGAACATAAAACTAAGTACAGAACTTGTTTGTTTTAGTAAATGCCTAAACAGCACCTTCAGAAATCTAGTTTTGCAGGAACCATAAATTACACTGCTTTTAGCTCTAATATATTAGTATATATCTTTGCCATAAAAATAGTAGTATATTGTGCTATAACATAAATAAATATACTTAACATATACTGCTACAGGCTAAATTACACTCTGTAAAATATTAGTTGAATTAATCTGTCTAAATTCAGTTTCATATCTACTTCATATGTATAGAAGGACAAATTCTGCCAATGAGATCATCTGCCTGATGATTAATTTAAAAAGAACTAGTCACAGCAGGAGACTTGGTACCTGTTGGCAAATGTGATCCCACTGAGCATTGAGATCCTTTAGCTCTGACTCTATTCTAGAAGCAAATTCCGGCTCTGCTTCACTCTTCATTTTCTTCCCAGTCTCATTAACACTGTTCAAACTGGGCTGGATTGTCTGGATATCATTTACTAAAGCCTAAAGGAAGAGCAGAAGTTTAGGCAAGCAGTATTCACACAAAGTTTCAGATACAGTACCCCTATGAAAATGTGTCTACATGATCTCTAGTCAAATGAGCACAATCAACAGACTTACCTATGAAAAGAAATTAAAAAGAATTCAACAGCTGCAATGAGACAAGCTACTGTGTACCAAATAATATTATGTAATATTTAAATGTCACATATGCACTTTAAATATATACATATATAATGTTAAAATACATCATATATGTAATATATAATATCTCTTAAAATACTTCCCTGCTGTTGGTTGAAAACATGAGAAATACTTTGATCCCTTTTTCACATTTCTGAAAGAACATTCCATTATAATGTTGAAAAATAATGATAATTCTTATTTAAATAATGTCTTAAGAAAATGTATGAGAGAACTTGCAGTTCTGTAAAATCACTGTGTATGTTTCATAATATTTACACATCCTGCCAGAACATTTACAGAACCTATAAGTTCCTCTGAACATATAGACAGGGGCCATCATGGATTACAAGATTCACTGCACTTACACTCTCAGTTGGGACAGGAAGAAGAATTTGCAAACCCTGTGATGGAAGTACCAACACTTCATGATGCTTTTAAACTCTGCAGGGATAACATCTTAGAACTTGTAAGTTTAGTGAAAAAAGAATGGATATAACTCACAATACCACCAAGTTCTTTTTGTACAGTCAGAAAAGTTTGTAAATTAATGAGTAACAGATACAAAAAAAAGATCAATTGGGATAAATTATACAGACTAAAAAAAACCCCCAAAAACCCCAAAAAACAATGTTCATAAGCTCAACAAAGTAAATAAACAGTTGACCTTAGAAGCTAGTTGCATATTATTTCCTGTATTTGATGGTGTGTTCCTGCTATAAATACATTAAAAGAAAAAAGTCACTGTGTGCCCCCTTCTGGTATTAAAGTTTCCTTGTTTCAACTGAATTTCCCTTCAAACCCAGGACATGCAAAAGGTTCAAATATACTGCAGAAGGCAATTCCCGTTTTACATTAATTTATTTTTAGGAACAGTAATCATTTGTGTAGCTCCTGTATAAGCTCAGCTCATAGAGATAAACTGAATAACTGCCAAGCAGGCAGGCAATACTCACTGTACATTGCTCAAGTTGCTTTTCCAGTGCTTCTGAGTCTCCAAGGGCAGGCCACTCTTCCTTCAGAAAAACATCCACTTCAGCCATCCACTTCTTCAGTGTTCTGATGTCATTCTGTGTATTAAAAAGACATTTAATTGCATCACACAAAACCTGATTGGCTAGAGTTTAATTCATCCTGACACTACAGCTAAAACTCATTGCAATGTAATTTCAAGATTATTGAACTGTCGGAAAGTACAAACACAGCTAACAAGTAAAACAAATTTTACCTGAGTCTGTCATCAACATTTTAACCTGCACTTTGACCATTTCTGACTAAGTTTAATGTGTCTATGAGCAGACAACCTTATGGCTCTCAATTTATGCCTTCTAGATATAATTTGTGTTTAGATACTGCATGCTTGTTGATTGGTTCCTTCTATGACTTCAGTCACTCATACTTGGCATTTAATTCAGGCTCACCCATCAAATGTTTGGTGTTCTCATTTAAATTTCAGGCTTCTATTGGAAGTTATATGCTTTAGTGCCTATTTTTCTACCAGAATACAACACAGACTGTCATGGGTTGCAGTAAAAAATGTAACCAAAACTGTGTATTCTATCACCATCTGATCAAACTGGGGTGTGGGGGTGTAATTGTTTGTCAATGGCCAAATGTCAAGAAACTGCTGGGGCAGTTTTCTTATCTCTTCCACAACCCAGCCTCCCTCCAGGCAGAGATCTTCTGCTCATGGGCCAGTGAGTCTCACTGATAGAATTCCATCATCCCGCTGGGAAATGCTCCAGACAGGGGGAGGAGCCAAGCATTCCTACCTGGATAAAAATCTGGGAGTTGGAACACCAAGCAGCCTTTTCCACTGGATTCCCAGAGGAAGACCAGGCCCATATCTCACCACTGGACCTTCAGTGAAAAACTCCACTTTTCTCCAGGAGCATCACTTCACCAGAGCCACATCTGCCACTGGGACTGCAGCCACCATGGGATGGCACTGCCACCAACACCCTGACCCACAGGGTGTCAGGTTGGATCCTGACTCTGTTTTATTGTATATTTTAGTTCCCCTAATAAAGAACTGTTATTCCTATTCCCATATCTTTGCCTGAAAGCCCCTTAATTTCAAAGTTATAATAATTGGGAGGGAGGGGGTTTTTAATTCTCCCTTCCAAGGGAGGCTCCTGCCTTCCTTAGCAGACACTTGTCATTCAAACCACAACACAGACAAACACTCTTACTATTCAGAATGAAGATAGCCAACATAACTGAAATTCACTTCAGAAACTAAAATAATATAATGACTCAATGAGACATTTCAGAGTCTCTCAGTTACTGTTTCTAGCACTAGAATAGGAATATTATTTCCATAGTCTTTATTTATTTCTTGTAATTAACAAAAATATCCGAACATCAGATACTTGAAAAGGGAGAATGCTACCAGTCCAGATTACATAGGTATTCTAATAACTTGAAAAGCAGAATGAGATTTTAAAAATACCCCTTAAAATTACCTTAAAGTGCTGTCTTAGGTAAACAGATATATGTATTAAAATAAAATTTTTTGTGGCAAAAATTCTAGAAGTATGTTATCAAGCATTTTTTCATCAAACTATTTTCATCACCAATGAAGCAAATATCAATATTACATGCTGAATGCAAAGCTGAATTAAAGCACAAGAAAGGATGTTAGAATAGAGTCTATGTCCTAAAAAGTAAACAATATGCCTCAGTAACTATTATGAGATAGGTAACCAGAGAAAACATTTCCCTAATGTTACTGATATACTTAAAAAAAAAAAAAACCCAGGCTATCATGGAAAATGAGCTGAATTAATAAAATTAATCATACAGAAATTATCAGTATACTTCAGAATGGCAATTATCAAAACACTGCTGCAGTATATACTGTGCATTTTATTATCCAACAATAAAAATAGTTCAGAATCATATTTCATGATGAAACTTTAATACCTTTACAAGAATACTTTTAGCTCATTAATGTGGTAAAATATAGATCTGGTGGGATTTACTTAAAAAGAGATTAGTCTCATGCTACCAATGAAGATCAAATGTATGACTCGCATTTTCAATCAGACTGTAAATGCATTTTCTTTATGAACTCTGATTCCATCATATCCCATACTGACGCACTCTATAAATTACAACAGCTAAAACAATAATCTGGTTGAGAAATCATTCAACAAGCTCAAAAGACAATGACTTTATATTAGATGTGTACCAGAGAGATTTCAGCAATAAATATAAGAGCTAAAATTTGTGCACATGAATAGGTCACACTGCTTTAAAAAAATACATATTCTACAGAGCATGGTTATGATGTTCTGGACCTTTTTAAGAGCAGTAGGAAACCCTCTAAATTTGACAAAGGGGCAGGAGTGGAGATTGGCGATAGACAGAAGGGAAAAGACAAAAGTTGAATTTCTTAAGCAAAGTGCCTTGCTTTTTTTATTTGGCACTGTTTTGGGAGTAGGGTGGCATCTGTGATGAGAGGACAGGTGATGTCCTTTGGTGGACATGAACAGCTCCAGATTCCTCCTGTGGAACCATCACAGGACATGGCTGATGCTGTAATCTAGTGATGCTCAGTGGCAATGTAGCTAAGAAAGGGCAAAAATGTTTGGCAGACAGAGGAAGAGAGGAAAAAAGTGAGAAACAGCCCTGGAAAAAGTGAGAAGCAGCCCTATAGATACCCAGGTGAGATTCCAATGCCGTCGTTCTAAGTACCTGAAATACACTTCTTCTTTCTGGAAACTGCCGACAAGATACTACTATATTACAGATGACTTTAATTATGTAAGTGAATATTAAAGTCAATATGGTTCAGCTACTTCAGATGCATGAATAAGTGCTTCAGCTACATTAAAAAAGAAGTAGATGAACATTATTTGTAATTTTTAATGAAATTAAATCTTTTTGCTAATGAAACATAGGCAGAAACAGACACAAAATCAGAATTCAAAGTAAAATATTGTACTTATCAAAATCAAGCAGACATTTTTTGTCATGTTTTGATATCTCATTTTGGTGTTAATTTCTGGAAGTACCTAAATGTACTGCCTTAGTCCTACAGCAACAGGCCACCATGTTTAAGCAGAGGCTGGAAAAGTTTGATTAACCTGGAATCGCTGGAGTTTGGCGATGCGCTCCTCCAGTTTCTGGCAGTGTTCTGCCAGCTGTGCTGAGAGCTTCTTCCAGCGGCCAAGGACCACTTCAACCTCTGCTCGGTAACTCTGACTGACTTCTGCAGGGGCTTTCCTGGACAGATCTTCCACTGTTGTGCTGAGATAGGTCAGGCCTTTCTGCTGCTCTTGCAGAGAACTTTGTAGAGCCTGTGAATAAGAAGCAAGTGGAAGCCTGATTCACGTGGTAGGCAATTCTCTTCATTTCACAAACACAGGCAAGACATGGAGGTCACCTTTGCTGAAACATGCAATGGCATAATTAACTGAGTAATTTGGAATTGTGTTTCTCATGCAACATATTTTTTTTTTTTTAGTTGAACTGAGAATTTTACCAGAGATATTTATACCTGTTAATAGATGTGGTCTGCATCATACATTTCATTAATTTGAGATAGGAATTTACTATGACCTTGATGATGACACTTTTAAAAGAACCAGAGAAAAGAACCAGAATGTGAAGAAAAAGAATAAACTTAGAGAACTGATTCTGTGACGTATTTGATAACTCCTTTTGCAACTCTATCAATTTTATCAATCACTCCTTTTGCAATTCAATAACTTTTGCAATTCTCAGCCCAAATTTACTTCATCTAGGTTTTGTTTGCTATAGTCTATATTTTATTTTTGAATATGCGTGAAACGATATGTTCATTAGCTATCTGAGATTAGAAACTCTATCAGACATTGTGATACAGGGAAGGTTTGTACCCACTGGCAAAATTTGTTCCACATTTGTGTCTACTTTTAAAATTGACAGGAAATCTGTCAAAATACTGTGCTGCATTTTGCAAATCAGAATCATTTTCATGTCAGCACAGGAAGATGAAATGACCTAAATCTATATTTTACTACAAGAGCTATCATCAAAGGAATAGTTTATATACCATGGGGACAATCAAAGGCTTTTCCTTAACATTTTCAGTATCTTTTAAAATTGCTTTCAATGGTGAACATCATTTTAAATTCTTTAACTTCAGAAATCAATATAAGCAAGCAACCACCATCTCCTGAAGCCCTGGCCTAAAACCTAAATAAGCATTATTTACTCAAGATCCACAGGCTTCAGCAGATTCATGTACCGACTTAAGAGTTCTGTTCTCCTAAATGTCTCAGTTGGAACATTTGTGCCGACAGCTTGATCACTCACCTTGAACTCCCTGAGTCTCTGCTCCATGATTTCATATTCAGCAATTGCAACCTGAGGCATGGAGAGTTTACTTTCTGACTGCTGCATCCACACAAGTATAGTGTTCATTGTCTCCTTGTAGTGTGCAGGAGGCAAACTGTCAAAAACTACATTCAATGGGGAAGAAAAGGGAAGAAAATAAAGGAAGGAAGGAGGAAGGAAATAAAACAATTTTTCACTTCACTATTTGATTTGCTGACAGAAAACAGTTGATAAAAAACCAAGCCTTATTGAAGTCTATGGCTGTTTGGCAAGAGATTGCAGCAGGTCCACTGTTTATCAGAACTATAAGAAATAATTTTGGAAGCAAAAATATTTTGAAAAATTAACACACTTTTCTAATGTTTGCGATATCGCTACCATTTTATAAGTTGTGTGTCATTCCACTTTGTTATTATAGGTCAGAAGACAACTTATATGACCAAGAAAACTATTTTAAATATGTGTGTTCAAAGATCAACAGACAAACCATTGTACTTCACCTAAAATCTAATCTCAAAAAATGTATTAAGAACTAGGTTTCCCTTTTACAGCCCATGTTTGTGTGTTCAATGTTTCTACTCAAGTAAAATATTCCATTTAAGACACCTGTTAAAAGCTTAGAAAAATTAATCTTCCTTCTACAATAAAGTTGAATTTTGTTGAACTGTGCTTATTGTGCCAACATTACAGTTGCTGCAAATAGACAACATCTGGCATACACATGAGCAACTCATTAGCAGAGACATTCCTCTGCCATCAACAACAGTTGCCTCTATACACACTGAAAAAAATAGCATGGCTGGTTGGAACTGAAACATTTCCAACTTGTTCATAATAATTAAGAGCATAAAAGCTCAAAAAAATTGCACCCACTTTTATCTCCTGTATCCTCCTCAATATTCTCTGGTGTTTCACAAAGAAATGTACTGAAAAATAATAAAGCTGTCTCAAAAAAGTATTTTTGACAAATAACACAAAATTTTTAAGTGCAAGCTTGCTTACATCATACAGCAGTGTTTGGCAGAATGTACTTCCTATTTCTACCTAATTTTTTAATTGATCAACAGACTACTATGTGAAAAAAACCTTATATTTCCAGTCAGACATCATAACAACATCCTAAAATCAGGACAACCTCTGTTTTGAAGTATGCACGTTGTATGGCAAACTTTCCTCATAAAAGACTTGGCTGATGTGATTTATCACATATATCTGGGAATTTACAAAAGATAGGACTTGGTACCAGGAAAGACAGGGATTTTTTTCCCTTGTGAGGTATTTTTGTACACAGAAATCAATATTAATATATTCTTGGAAATACAAACTCAAACACTTTCCGTCTCATCTAGTAACATTTTGATTCTTTTCTTTCCTTAGTGAAATTTGTATTTTGTTTGGCTCCTTTCATCCAAACTATTCCTATTTTAGAATAGAACATACATTTAAGCTCTTCACTTCAAGTAAATGGAGATATAATTTCAGCAGCTCAGATATGTTAAAGAATTATACAACTCTTAATTGCAGTTTTATTTAGAAATATGGAATGGAGTTCAGTATTGTGATGTAATTTGACTTTTCTAAGTTATTTTTCCCTTTAAATGAAAAACAAATCTTATAAGTAATGTATGATTTCAAGCATTTAAGTAAAAGAATAGCTATTTTTGGTAGTACTGAATGTACCTCAGAAAAGGCAAAAACTGTTACAGCAAACTCCACCAAATTGCATCAAACTTTTATCTTGCAACTTTGCCAATAATAATAAAAAATTAAAACCATTCAAGCATTGCAAACATTTCATTCAGTTGTAATGAGTTATGTTTTTCTATTATTACATAGACTAAATAAGAGTTCAAATGGGATGACAGATGTTGATTTAATCAAGCTATCATCTTTACAATTTTCTTTTTAAATATTAACTTTAAAAAGCATCTTTGAGTGAAACCATAGTTTTCTCATTTCAGTTTTCCAAATTACTAAAGATTAATAATAAAGAAATATTTTTTTATTTTTCTTTTTAAGATAGATAGTGTGACAGCATTTTCATCCACAATGAAGCAGATTAACTTTTAGGATGCAGCTTAAGATGGCACCTTTATTTTTAGCAGCACATGATTTCAATGATGAGAATTCAGTCAAGCTCCTGCAGTGGGATTCGTATCACCCAGTTATAAATGTCTAAATAATCTGACCCATTTATGGCCTCTCTGTGGGCAATATGAATCTCTAAATTCCTCATGCTAATAACATATCCCCACATTCAAGACCTGGTTCTTTCAATCCTAAAATTTGCTTTGTGATACTAATATTTATGCAATATTAACACAATAAGCAAACCTCATTAACATGTATTCTGCTGTATTATCTAAAAAAAAAAAATTAAAAAAAAATTAAAAAAATGACAATGAGAAAGATCTATTATGTCCTCAATATAGGCCTAGTTTAGCTATAGCAACACTGGGTCCATGATGGAACTGTAACAAAATATCACAGAGGGAAATTACAAATGTGTTACTGTGAAATATCAGAATACAGTTCCCATCCCAGAAGGGAAAAATGTTGTTGTATTAATTTATTCCACTTGTAGGGAATGCATTTTGTTGTGACTGACACGGTAACCCCTGAGAACTGATTGGCAAATACATTTTCACTTGCATATTCCTTTTAGAGAAAGTCCATAAGTTTGGAAACAAAATGTTAAAATAGATAGTTAGTTAGGATTTATTTCTAATAAATAGAGGCATCTAAACATGTGAAAATAGCTTTCCAAGTAAATAAAATACTTTGTTTTTCCTCACTGCTTCCTTGGTTTTGTGACCAGATTTTTCCGTCAAAAAAATTTTCCCAAATCAGATATGAAATGAGAATACAATTATCTCAACAACTATCAAATCACACTGGATAGGTTGTAATGTGTTTCTCCTGCAGTCATTACAAAACCCACTGTTCATCACACTGTTGTGAAAGGCAATAAATATAATCTGTGGGACCATTTCAGTAAAGACTTATTCCCTGAAATAAATTAACAAGATTGAACTTCATGTATTTCCAATAAAAATCTCTTCAGTAGTAAATGCAATTTAAAACCAGGCTGATGTTTTCACAACTTTGTTTTACTTATTTTTTAATACAAATACTTGAACCAATTCATCAAGGTCTTTAATCATAAAAGCTGTGATTCCCTTCTCCTACATTTTTAACCGGAAAATCTCATAAGGAATCTGTGTAATACTTGATCAATGTTAAGCAAGTGATTTAAGACTTACAATTCTCTTTGTTATAAAGCCCTTAAAAGAAACAGAAGAGAATAATACAATCACAGAGTGGTTGGAAGGAACCTTGAAGATCATCCAGTTCCAACCTCCATCATGGGCAGGGGCACCTTCCACTACATCAGGTTGCTCAAGCCCCATCTAACCTGGCCTTGAACACTTCCAGGGAAGCCCTTCTCCAGTTCCACAGGATCTTTCATAACAGTGAATTTCTTTTAAAGACAATTATTTTTTAGAGGGGTTTATTTTTCATCCATAATAATATTCATTTTTTTCACTGAGGAAAAGGACAAAATCACCTACAGAGTAGAGGACATTATCTCATACACATTAATTTCACAGGCTGCTTTGTCCTTTTGATCTTGATTTAAATAAAAAATAATTACTGGAGGAAATGGATGGGAGGAAAAAGGAAAAGGAATTGCTTGCATGCTACTTATTAAAACAATAAATTCTCACACACATCTGAACTATATCTTCAGCTTGAAAGACACATTTAAAGAAGGTTAAGCAAATTTTATCCCTCAAAATCAATCAGCAATGAATATTTTTACTACTAAATCATAGTTCAGGTCTTAAAGAAAACTTATAGCTATGAAGTTTTCAAGACACTTGCTTAAAATTTTCCTTCTTCAAGTGTACAATGATTTGTGAAAGACTACTTTATGAATCATAACAATTTCACTGCCACTTATAATCCATTTCACTTAAAGCATCAAAATAAGCTAGCAGTTCAAAGTTTTAAGCAAAGCAGAATAATTACAGACTAAAATTCTAAATGGTCAACATACTGTTACAGTTATTGTAGTTTATTTTCTTATAAAATGATGCCTAGTTTGAATTGCATAAGGTCTATGCAATCCAACACCCTAAGACACTGTACTAATGGATTAGAGAGAATAACCATGTGCATGCAAAATAATTTTAAGCATGGCATGGGCAAATAAAATTCTAAAGACTCTTGACATGATACAGAAGGCAAAAGCTTTCTAAAGTACTTCCTGAAATAAACAGTAGAAACATAATTTGAATGCAGATGAATAATTCATCATTAATAATAACAACAGCAATGATGACAATGATGACTTCACCTTTGGGAATTACTGATCTTGTAAGGTAGAATCAGAGCTTGAAAGGAAAGCACAGTGCATAAATTTATGAAGCAGAAAAAATGAAAATAAATATGACTTTTTCTTTGCCACCTCCATCTTGATACTTTCAATTTTGCCTATGACAAAAAGCCTTAGTTGCTAAAAATCTAACGATTTTCTATTTTCCCTCAGAAGAACATGTATTTTAACAAGAACATGGATCTCAATCAAGGCCATGACTGGAAAACAATTCAATGCAGCGAGACTGAAAAGCAGAAGCACCTTAATGGAATTTAGTTCAGTCACAGAGCTAAAGGAGTGCTGGAATGAACCAGCTGCAACCCAGGAGGAAGTTTGGACCAGGGAGTATTCACTTACCTGACACGGACTGTCAGCTCTCCCTGGGCACAGGGGAATGGGAGGCTGACCAGGCTGCTCCCTAGAGATCTCTCTGACATAGCAGCAGTTAATTTCAAGACAAGTAAATATAAAGTACAAAACCTCCTTTCTCACCCAGGGCATTACAAAATCTAAGAACCTCTTTGGGAAATCAGGTTACTTGTATTCCAATCATAGCCAGCATTGTCCATTTCACTCCCTTGTATAGATTACTGAACAGTTTTAATTTTCTGACTTTTTTTTTTTTTTTTTTTTCTGTGTACCAATATTTTAGACATTTCTCTAAATGCTTTTGTGGAGAAAAGAGATCTGAAATAATGGATACATCGCATTCAAAATGACATATGGATATACAGACATTCTATAATGTGAGAAAAATGGGGTTGTATTTCTTAATATTTTATGAGGTTGTATGTCTTTCATAAACAGCACCACGAAAGAATGAAGAAAAGCCAACTAAATAGGTTTCAGAATTTAAATTAGGTTTTATAACTGGAAATGCTAATCAAATAATGGAGAAAAACATGTAAGAAAATATAGGTTAGCCTTTAATATTATTTTATTGACAAATCGACAGTGCAGCAGAGAGAAACTACTAAGCACTCTTGAATGTTTAAAAAAACCACCAAAACTAAGCTTCCATCACTTTCAAAAAAACCACAATCAAAACCTAACCAAACAAAAAATATTTGAGGGACACAATCCCCAAAATTAGAGAAAACTGTTTATGAGGGAAAAATTCCCTTGAAACAGAAAAACTAAACACCCTTATCCCTCAGAAAAGAAAATGAAGCAATGAAACATTAACAAAAAACAAACAAACAAAAAAAAAATCCTTACAAAATAAACAAGCCTCTTATGTTGGTCAAAAATAAATATCTTTTTAACATAAAAATAAATGTTAATCATGAATTAAAAATGAAAAATCTTTTTAAACACCTGTAGGTTTTATGTAGAAGAAAGAAAAAAAAAAAAGGATCAAATACTATAACTCATCTGCAAAACAGTATTCAGTGCTCAGGAGAGTTTTCTATCTATAGGAAAGAATTAATTGCAAATCATTTATGCAAATAAAAGATGGAAAGATCTAAAATACTCCAATAAAATTTTAATGTTTTCTATTAAAGTAAGGCAAGAATAAAGATAAGGGATATGCCCCATCTACACAACATAAGAAAAACAGTAAAAACTGTCCAGGGCTCCATGCAATATTAAGAGACTTCTGTTCTCTTGCACTTTTAGAGACTCTCCCCAGCCTGTTCTATGCTTCCACCTCAGGACAGTTGTTCCTGCATCTGGCCAGGGCATGGAGGAGCTTATTGCAGTCCAGGAGGGGAAGGAATACCCAGAAATACCTTTCCTAAAGCATTACAGTTCAGGCAGTGAACACTATTTACCTTACTGGACTAGTCAAATGGTTAATTCATGACCCTTCACTACAGTAAAATTTGACATGGCAAACCCAACAATTATGCAAGTTTAGACAGAGGAAAAAAATCATATCAGCCAGTATTTACACTGTGTTTCTGTTGAGAGAATGGCAACTGATTTCAACATATAAAACATAGTCACATTAATCTTTTTTTTTTACATCTTGCCCATTGTTCATCTTGAATTTAGTGTAATGAAAAAAACTTTACACTCCTTAATGTTAAATTTCTACAATTCATTCTTTAATCACTTGTTATTGGACACTTGAATTTTATTTGCTCTGTTCTTCCATGCACCATCAACTCTTCAACTGGCATGTGTGGACACATGTAAAATAACTACAGCAGTGAAGTAATGTAGTATTGAAAAACAATATCCAAGACTCTGTGAAAGAATTTAGGAGGAATATTAGAAAAAATCCACTAGAAGGAGCTAGAACTGTGTCAAATTTCAAATCAGTACAGTAATTTAGATATCAGTGGTTTAAGGGGCAGATAATATCTTTATTGTTAAGAAAAGTTAAATTAGTTTTGGGATTTTTTTTTTCCCGATACTTTAATAATTTCATAAGCTAACACAGAAAGTGTACAGTAATTACTGAGATGTTATGTATCATTAATTAGGAATAGTAAACTTTCTATTTTGGTATAGCATTTTGTCCCCTTTGAAAAATTCATTTAACTAAAAATACTGCACATAATGTTATAACTGGAAGTCATATGTTCTGTGTTGCAAATAAGAAAGAGTTGGCCACATGATGAAAAAGTATATCTGCTAAGGTGGCTACTCTCTTTGATGAGATTTACAGAGTTAAATTTTTATTCTGTGAAAATCTAGAGCAGATTCACTCCTGTAATTAATCTTGCCTCTCTACTGACTGACAGAGATGGACTGCCTTGAATTATAATCCAAATAAACAAAGACAGTGTTATGGTGCCAAAAAATATCACTGAATCTGTCCATAAATATACTAACAAGAGGAAGTTTGATGGCAGAACTACATTGAGTGGAAACTTTCATTCTGAATAGTGTACCTTCCTTTGATTTCTTATTATAAAATATGGAATAAACTGATAATTTTTGAAAGGCTAATTCAATTGCAAACAAGAGCACCTGAATTGTACTGCTGGTTTAGTATCACAAAAACAAATACAAAACTGGGAAAGCAAAATATAAATAAATATTCTATGTGTGCTAGTCAGTCAAATTGACTTCTTGTCAAGAACACTTACTGGTCTGTAGCTGCTTTTCTCTGGCATGCATGTCAGCAAATATTTGTTTGAAATGGCTGGTAAAAGCAGCAAGGTCAGCATCCAGAAATACTGGTCCTTGTTCTTTCTCTTTGAGTGCTTGACTTTGAGCCTTTAGCCGTTCAATCTGAGGCTGCAGGGTTGACATTCGAATGATTTCATCCTGTATGTTTGAACAAAAAACAAATAAAAATATCAAGAAATGGCTACCCAAGAAATGAAACTTCTAGTGCCATGAAATCACCACTGTTTCAGTGCACATTACACAACTGTTTTGCTTCCAAATACATCAGTTGCAGTACAAACCAATTCAACATTTTAAACATTTCCTCACAAATCAATACCTCTACTCCCAGTAAAACTGCTGATTGATACCACTGTTTAAAGTCACCTTCAAGTCACTTTCACAGGACATTGTGCTCAAAGAAAACATGAAAGATTATACATTAAATTTTCAAGCTTAAAGAACATCCTCTTCATGTGAAGATGGGAAGAGAAAAACATCACATGAATCATAATCCTGGACCCATGTCTGTTAGATTATGTACAGACTAAATAAAATGAAGTAGAAAAGGAGAGATGAAGATGCCCAGTGATTTCTAGCAGTCCTGGAGTAACACATTAGAAGCTGAGGTTAAGATTATGATAGCACAGAGCAGTTGGAAGGGACTTTTAGGGAACAACTATTCCAATGACCTGACTGCTTCAGGGCTGACAAGTTAAAGCACATTGATAAAAACATTTTCCAAATGGTTCATAAAGACTGACAGGCTGGGGGCAGCAACCACCTCTCCAGAGACCCTTTTTGTTACACTCTTGGAACATGCTCCCACTCCAGTCTCCCCTGGCACAGCATTGAACCATTCCCATGCATCCTGTCCCTGCATATCAGGGAGAGGAGACCAGCACCTTCCTCTCCACAACCTCTTTCAGGAAGCTGTAGAGAGCAAGGAGATTTTGCTGTTATACCTTGTATACACTGTGACAAGTGCAATTACAGAATAGAAAAGAAATGAGCAAAGTAAGCCAAATGTAAGTTCATAGCACAGCTATTCAAGGAATAGTTTTGTGCACAAGAACAGAGATCTCTGTAGGTACAATGCCAGATTAGAAATACCTGAAAACTGAAGTAATAGCATAGATCTTAATTTGGGTTTCAATATTTTCTGTTTGAGAGCTTCTAGAGTCAGAGATTTCCTAAAGTCAAACTTCTACACATATGTCATGCAATTTATAATGCAGCACTACACCTCAATATATTGCTGTCAATCAAGATTGGCTTGTAAGCCCCCCATCCACAAAGCTGTCTACAGTAAGACAGAGAAGTAAATTTCTATGGTGGTGCAGCACACAAATAAAAACAATTAGGGAGAATTATATGTGAATTGGTGACAATTTTTGTACAACTTCTGTGATTCGCTCATATTGTGACAGAAGAATATTCCTCCACTTGACTACACAACACACACTGAATCAGAACACAGGGTATGCGAGAGGTAAAGTGGTCTGCAATAGCAGAATTTTGAATTTTGAAGATAGTGTTCTGGCACAGATCCTTAACAGAGGTTATAAGCAGTATTTGCTTAAAGAGTAACCAAAGACATAGATTTTTACATGAAAATGAAATATGAAAAAGACTTTAAGGCCAAAGTTCCCTTTAAGTGTCTAAGTATCCTAATAACTAAATATTTGGGGTAGAGTTTTAAAGACCCATATCCTGGGTTCTATCGCCTCTTTATTTCTTTATCAGTCTGTCCTTTCCTTAAACAAATATTCTCAATAATTACTTTGTAAATCCGAGGAGTCCATTTAATATTTTTATAGTGAAATATTGCGGGACATAAACTGTCCCACTGTTGGAACACCCGTGAAGCACAATATCATAAAAAACTTGAAGAAGAATCTCTAACCTTGCATCTCTCTAACTGAGTTTTCACTGTAGCAGGGTCTGTTCCTGGTGTGGGTTGTGCTTTCAGCCAGTTTTCTGCAGTAATTGCTGTCTGCTCCAGTTGCTGCAGCTGGGAGTAGAAGTCAATGATGGTATTTTGGTACTCCAGCCATGCCAGTCTTTCACTCAGCAACTGACAGAACTCAATCCAGCGGCTCTTCAGCTGCTCTGAGGCTTGTCTAATGTTGTCAGGATTCAGACCCTCTAGAAAAACAAGAGAAGAAGATGCTTAAGGATAAACAAGTCACAAAGAAAAGAAGAAAAAGGTAGGATAGTTTAACAATTCAATTTCTCTATTTGAAAGCTCATAAATCCAGCTAATGATTTATCACTAAATAACCATTCTGAATATACAGATGTTACACATTAGTGCAGAAAGCATATAAAAAATATTTAAAGTTGCTTCCTGGGTACTTTTGTTGCTATGGGAATGAATTATAAACTACATTAAAGTAAAAGAATGGGAATAAAGCAGAAAGTAGAGATAAAATACATAAAACTAATTAAAAGTGGTGTAAGAAATAACAAAATACCTGACAGCTGGATTTTGAAAACTATACCTGGACTGTAATTAGATTTTAATGTACAAGACTGTTGCTGGCTTTTCTTCTCTAAAAAGACTGACTACAATTAATAGGAAATATATTCCACAGTTATTTAGAGGTTTCTGATAATCCAACACATATATTTTGCATTGCACATTATTTTAGAAAGCATAAACACTAAGGAATAAACAAATACCAGATCAAACCTCCTTCTAGGCCAGTCCTGTATGTCTAACAATGGCCATGAGGAGACTGTAAGAAGAGAGCTGAGAAACCAGAGGTGATGCTTCTCTATGGTTGCTTTCAAAGTGTTTGGTTTCTCTGATATAGTTTGCCAGTTTCTGTTGTTCAATAACCATGCTTATATGAAAGTTCATAAAATAAAACTGACTTTAGCCATTACAGACAAGGTAATTATTTAGAACAATTAAAAGGTAGAAGGATTTTTTTTTTTCACTTTCTGTGAAGAAAGTAAAGCAATTCATATGAAAGATAAGAAAATATATCTTAACATAATTCATAATCACTTTGTAACTTGAACTCAGGTTGACTTCAAAATAATATTAACTTAATCATCTCATTTATTTTTCAATGGAAGTTTAAATGTAGTCTCTAACATTTTTTAATTGTAATGACATGTAATGATACACATGGCAATAGGGCCAACATTAATTTCAAAATGAATAAAATTCTCAAATCATTAAACAATGCCATATGCTTAAGAGCACTTTTAACATCATCACTTAGTCATACAACAACCAACCAGTTAAACAGAAGCTATGTTTTTATTAAAATAATAAAAAGTAGAATATTTTTCTTTAAAGCAAGTTTAAAAGAAAATGAGACACAATCCTTCTGTGCTGCCCTTCTGCAATATTTGTTACACTACTGAATTTCTGGTTTTCAATCTGCACTCCAAATCTATAGGAAAAAAAATCTTTATTGGATTAAAAAATAGTAAAATTCATAGTAATTTTAGAAGGTAGGACATAGGAAACAGAGTACTAATTGCAGCTTAATGCTGGAATAAAAAGTACTAGAATTTTTTTATAATAAATATTCTAAGGAATTGCTATAATGAATGCTATATGGCAAACCACACTAAATGATAATTGGAGATCATGTCTGCTGTGAAGCACCATAGTGCTCTGGCAAATCCTGTTCTGGATCCAGCTCAGGGCTATCTCATTCAGAGTTGCTTGGAAACAGCCCACTTGGAAACAGACTCTGCAGTACCTGATAGCAGTTCTCTGGATATGCTTTTTCTTTGGGATGATACCCCAGCCAAACAAATTGTACAGCATTTCAGAAAGCAAAATTATAAGAAAAATAGAAAACCCAGTACTACTGGGAGATAATGGCAACTGTGGTGGTTGGAGTAGCTCCACATCCACATTACACTCAAAAACTGAAGAACATGTTTTAAGAACTGAGCAAGGATATAAAATGAACCTTGAAGCATGAAGAGGTAAAAAAAAGGATTTTGACACATCTTAATAAAATCAAAAAGTGATCTTGTCTTCACTCAGTGTGTGTGTGCATCTGGAGATGTGGTAGCATAACTTCATTTTCTAGAAATGTAATGTCTAATGAGCATGTGAAGAGTTAGAATAAACCTGAATGGCACAGCACATCTGAAAAATAACAGTCACAGACAACCAAGCACATAGATACTAAATCTTACCAAAAGCAGGAACAAAAATATGTATAGACAGTAAGACTTTAACTATGCTGTATTTCAACAATTGTTTCTGTTGTGAGTTCGGTATAAAAATGTTTTATATTTATAACAGAGAGCAGATTATCTTTGCCACAGTGTTCATTATTATCTCTGAACTTGGAAGACACTGCTTGTGAGTTTGGCAGACTAGATATAAAAAGATCACTTTATTTATTCCACCTTTCCTTTATTTTCAGCTGCCACAGTCTCCCAAGTACCCTTAGGTGAGATTATGATTACCAGAAGTGCAGTCATGGATTCTCCACACATAATAATTCTTTTCACTGCAATATTTTCTTCTATGATTCAGAGAGGACTGCATTTCAGATGAAAATCTAGATTCACCAGATCCTCCTTTCTTATTTTGCTCATAGGTCCCACTTCACGTGACAAATTTAAATATGTGAAAATAGCCACTATTCAATTTTTATTTAATTCTTTTATTTAACATCTAACCTTTCAATCTAAATGTGATTCCATAAATACAAAGAGAAAGAAATGCTTTTGCTCTTCATGTTCCTGAACTGGACAATACAAAACTATTTTATGCTGTCATGTTTGGTAAAATATTGCAGAGATGCACCTTCATTATGCAGAATATCATACTGAAAGGAAGATAAAATCTTTATAACAAGTGTTTTTAAAGCTCTTATTTCTCAGTCCCCTCAGGTAAATCAAAATTCTCCATCAGATGGACATGTCAGCATGTCATTTCCAGAGGGATGTAACAAAATGGTTGTTAACTTTCACTTGAGATCATTTTGCCAAGTCTGACCCATTGGTGAAAATCAAGAATTTCACAGAATCATGGAATTGTTAGTGTTGGATGGAGATCACCCAGTCCAACCCCTATGCCAAGGCAGGGTCACCCAGAGCAGGTGACACAGGAACGTGCCCAGGTGGGGTTTGGAATGTCTCCAGAGAGGAAGATTCTATGACTTCCCTGGGCAGCACTGGGTTCCAGCACTCTGCCACCCCCAAAGCAAAGAAATTCTTCCTCTAATTGAGGTGGAACTTCCTGTGTTTTACTTTATTACTCATTAATAAACTTCATTATTCCTTGTTCTGTTTGAAAATATCTTCTGTGACAACTACTGATTTCTTCATTAACTTAACCAACTTTACCAAGACCTTTACCTTTACAAGCAGGCAAAGAAACAATATAAAACCAGTTTTGTGGTAAAACATTATTTTATGAATAGTGGTTGGTTCATAATATTTTCTTGTTTCGCATTCTAAAAGCTCCTGGTATAATCATTGTATAAATATACTGTACCCAGAGGAAACAGATCATTATCTGAAGTGCATCCATTAATTTTATTGCCTTGTATACTACACATAACAAATTGTGCCTGAATATTTTTAATTGTGTAGCACCTTACATGCAAGTGCTTTGGAATTGCCACTTAATATGAAATATATCTTGTTAAGTGCATCTGTCATTTGCACAGCTCTGTGATTGAATAATGTAATATTATCTGGGTTTTTTTTGTAGCTTTCAATTCTTGTGTATCTTACAAGATAATGTATTTCTTCCACAGAATGGTGACAATTCGAAATTACATGTTTTATTCCAACAAATTGATTTGTATACACGTTAATGCTTCCTGTCAAAATTCTCTGATTATTCATTTTGATGTCCTGTTTATTTTATTCTAAACTACTATAATAGCCAAGTATCCACTCAAACTGCTAAACTGCTTCATTAATGCATCAACCGTTTTTTTATTCTATTTTATAATATGATGCAGTAAAGAAAAACAAGGCAGATTTTTTTTTTCCTAGAAACACTGGTGAACAGAATATATAAGCTTTCACTGATTATAATCATCAGACTGTTTGAAAGCATGACCAAGGAGAAGCAGAGGACAGCCCATGTGGGTGATTGGGTAAAGCAGCATTATCCAAAAGCATCAATGATTTCCCTTGTGATGGGAAAAGCCCTTCAAATGGCAATATCCAGACTCCCTCCCTACAAACACAGGAATGGCTATGCTGTGGGAGAGGGCAGATCTTCCCAGTGCAAAATACTTCTGCTGAGAGTAGCTGATGTTTACATCAGGCTACAAGAGTGTCCTGTGTAAATATGTTTCCTCAGAATATTTCCCTCTGCTAAGGAAAAAATAAATTAAACCCTAAATAAGCCATCCAATTCTCTCCAAAATCTTGTAGGATTTTTTGTTTTGTTTTTTTGAACTCTTTCCCTCTCCTATTTATCACAGAAAAAAACAAAAGCAAGAAAATAAATGTAAATGATACAACAATGGAATTCACCACCAGTCTGAACTTGGTGTCATAATCCAACGGGGGTCTCATCTTTTTATACTCTTCATCTGTTACATTCAGAGTATTCTTTATGAGAAAAGAGAAATAATATTTTAAATGTTAAGCAAAACCAGGAACTCAGTGCTAGCATAAACTGGAATCTTAAGGAATCTAATCATTATTAGTCCAGATCTAATTGACACGGAAAAAGTAAAAATTAACAATACAGTTAAAAGTGTCATCACTTGACTTCTAAGCTGATCTATGTACTAAATCTGTTTGCCTTGTGTGGTCTTTTAGTTACAGAGTACACTGTAAATGCATGACAGTCATCAATTCAATCACTGACTCATTTTCCTAAAGAATAACAATGGGCACATCCTCATTTTTGGTCTGTAAATTGTGGTAGCTAGAAAGGTTTTTCACTAAAACAACATAGTTCATCTTCCCTCCACTAGATGCTAAACTGCAGATCTCCCACAAATCCATACCGGCACATGAATTAATTCCAGTTCCTTCCCATTTTATGGAAAAGAATTCCAGCACTGGAACAGGAAGGTATGAAGGAATAGTTAGGCTGCTCCACTAATAAAAACATCATTTTTGAGATTCAGCAAATTTTTCTTTTT
>CM031857.1:106811566-106856231 GCA_018697195.1 Certhia americana
ATGACTACTACATTTTGAAATGAAGTTATAAAGTTAAGTTAATATTTTTACTTAACTTTTAGTTCAGCTTGAGTTGAACTAAATTGCAACTAGATCATAATGATTGGAATAAAAGACAAATAGAAAATATGTTGTATTCAAAATACAATGGTTTTACAAGGGCAGTTAACTTCCTCTACCCTCAAGGAGTAATTCTGAGCATCTCACAAGATATTCCATTTGCCAATTCTTTGATAAAATCATCTCATAATTTTCACCAACTAACATTAATTATTTATTCTACTCTCTACTGCTGGTAATTACTGTATTAATTGACCATTCTAAACACTATTCTTCAAATTGTCTTTGCATTAGTGGAGCAGCTGAAAGTCCCATAAACACTCAAGGTTTCAAGTTCAGAGGAATTGTTTCTCTTTTCAAAGGGATTGTTTCCTCCCTAAAACCAATAAGAGATCGACATTTTCACAACCAATTAACTTATCAGCCACGATAGAATGCTTTTGCTACTAAGGCTACCAATGGCACAGAGCAGCTGACAAAGCTGAAGAAGTTGATAAAATCATGCTGGCTTAGTCTACCCTGTGCCTGACACCCAGTTGGAAGATGTGCTTCCTAAAAAAAGAGGTGTAATTTGAGAAATATCGGAAATACTTATATGTACATCTAGCCACATGTAAACCATGAGTAAAAATGGACCTGTGGACTGAGGGAGAGAAAAACAGAGTTTTGAGTTAAAACTCCATGAGAATAATTAAGACATAACTTAGTCTAATTGATGGGTGACATGGTAGGAACTACAGTGCAGGGTAAACATTATTTAAGATGGCAGTGAGTTCTGCAACTAACATCAAAATTACTCATCATTAGGTACCACATAATCCAAAGAAATTAAACTGTAAATATTGAGGTGCAGGTCTGCATTTGTCCTATGGAAGAGTGGGGCATGGCTAAATATGCCCTAGACAAATTCTGCCCAAAATAGGAACCTCAATGTGTCAGCATGAAAATTTCAGGTGCTTCCCTAAAATCATGTACAATTAATTCTCCCAGTCAGAAAAAAATTAAAAAGTCTGAGCATTTTATATCATCAACCATGGAAAAATGCCCACATTATTCCAAACAGGATGCAGAAGTTACCAGACTACCTTCAGTCTATTCACAGAGTCTGTGACTCAGTGAATCACATTCACAGACAACACAGATTGTTGTAGCAATTTTTTCAGTAATGATAATTAAATATGTTGTACACATTAAATATAGTCTCTTTTAAAATATTTCACCTTCATACTTAAGCAAAATAATCGTAGGATTCCATCAAATTTCTTTAGCTTGGCCAGTTAGTACCTCAGACTTAAAGCATTTCACTTTTAGCTATTTAATTATTGGTTATTAATTGTAACAATTAAAAAAAAAAAAAAAATGTCACAAATATCAGTTTATTCAGCATCTTTATTTCTGGTAATCATATTAGTGTTATAGAAGTTGGCCCATGCTAATTACTTGATTGCAAGGCAAGACATTCTTTAATATTAAGAACAATAGCATGACTTACAGTTTTACTTTCATTTACCTTTCTCTGGGTTTTGCTTTTCCCTTATTTAAAAGTTCAAAAGAATGTTGTAATGCAACAATTTCTTTGTGAAAAGAAAAAAAAAAAAAAAAAACCAAAGACAAAACTCTTGCACTTAGTTTTCCTTGTTCAATTGTTGCATAAATTTTGACAATAACTATCTTCAAGAAACCAAATAGCAAAAATTTCTTCCAAATCCCAATAATATGTTATATTTTTTTCTGATACAGAATGTTACAGAAATATGTATATTACAAAACATACACTGTATATTAAAAGTCAGGAAGTATTTTTTCCCCAGCTGGTTAAATTAATGCCATTGGAGCTGTCTAACTCAGATGTGTTAATGTACTTCAAAGCTTAGAGAACTCAGAAAATAAGATTACAACTTAAGTCTCTGCACAGAACAGATTGTTAATATACAATTCATTACTGTGAGTTTCAAACACATTTCTTTGCATGGTACTAAAGTGGTAATACTTTTTTTCTCCTTTCTAATTAACAGATTTAACATTCAGAAATAATAAAAGAAATATAAGGCAATATCATTTTACCGTTCCATTTAGACAGTATGTGCTAATATAATTCTTGTGATAAATATGAACCTGTTCGTTTATCAAATCCCTAAGAAGATTATCTACAGCAACTCCCATGTAATTACCATTCACCATCTGTTCCACCAGGGCCTCAGCTGATCTGCTGGCATCTTGCAGTTTTCGGTACTTCTCAGGCTTTTCTCGCTGGATGGCCTGCAGCATGACAGGAAAGGTGAGTATTTCAACAGAGGGATTTTCAACAAGAAAGTAATTAACCTCAGGGATGTCTTCTGATTTCTTGAGACTTTTTAACCCATCATTGCCCAGACTGCCCCCCAGTTTGCAATGAAAACTGCAGTTACCATAAAACACCAGGAAGGAAGTCAGTCAAATTCAAATACAAAGTCTGAGAGTCAGAACATATCAGAGATAACAAATGATACATATCAGTATTTTACAGATACATTAAGGACACAGAAATTAAGAGCTATTTGAAGCACAGTATTTCAGAAAGAAAATATTCATTCAACAGAAATGCCTTGTGGAGAATAGATCTGCTTATTTTCATGGTAAAAGCAAAACTTGACTGTTCTTACAAAATCACAGGGATTCACAGCATTCTACAGTATCAAACCCATATAAAATTTGATTGCTTATGTTACTATTTTGTTTGAAAACAAAGTAACAACTGTAAAATGCATATATAAGACCATATGCAGCAGACATATATGTGCTATTAAGAAGAAAAGTTAACTGCAGATTTAATACAGGTTTCTCGTTTTGTATTGTACTTAATGCTCTTAATCCACAAATTTTGTACACAAAAATTGCTCACCAATGTTCAGGACAGCTAGTAAAGCTTAGTAAAGGCCAGCTGCTAAAATTACAAGATATAGGAGGAATCTAAATTTAAATATAATTTGGGGTCAGCAGAAATACTGGTGGAAAGTCAACTCATTTAGATCTGACAGCCTATCAATGCTGTCCTGTAATGAACACCATAAAGTCACATCATTGATTTTAAACTAAATTAGTTGTATTATTTAGGTGTAATTTAGAACTTCAAAAATGCAACAAGGGCCTACAGTCAAGTCTGACACCAAAAAAAACCAGACTATATATCTTCCAGAGATCCTGACCAATACAGTGTCCCAGAAACTGAGTCCCTCACTTATCCACAGGCAAGAGAATATGTCCCCCCACAAATCCTGCATGATGCATATGGAAACATAATACTTGGCCCTGGTTACATTTTCGAAGATTGGCTGACCCCACTGGGCTTCCCCATCACCCTGTTTATTTCCACTGCAAATGTAGATGTGGCATGGCTTCAAAAAGGTTCCTTAAACTGAAAAGAAAGCTCAAGTAGGCATCTAAGAATGCATTTAAAAAGATTACCTTATCACTTACATCTGGAAATACTATTTTTCAAATACATTGTTGCACCCACATAGAAAGAATATAAATGCATTTGAATAAACTCTCTTAAAATAACTTTTAAAATGTGATGTTTAAGACATCTTCAGTTTAAAAAGAAGCAGCTCCCTGGAAGACTTCTTAGGTGAGGATACACAGAAACTTGAAGGAGAAATTTTCAATTAAATTCATGTTTTTCCTCAGTCTACCTATTACTGCTATTCATTTGTGCAAACAGAAATGGTTAAACAGTAGGCTTTTTAACAATACCTCAAAGATTCTTTTCAACACTGTCACTAAAACAATTTTGGTTAAATAAAATATATAAATAAAATATATTTTGAAAATAATAAAATATTTTGTATTTTAGAAATTTATTTTTAATATACAACTAAATTACCATTTATATATTTTGAAGTTTAATCCCAAAAATTACAGATGACTGCATGAATTATCTCTCATTTTTGTAGATCAATAAAATCTTGTACCATTCCACAGAACAATTTAAATATTTTCCAAATTAAAAAAGTAAATTAACTCTCTGCAGAGTTCCAAAAGCTCTTACAGAATCTTAATTAATACTACTTTGTCTATAATGCCAGGTATAATTAACATGAGAATAACTTCTGAGAACTCAAAGGAATCGTTAAAACACTAAAATGGAGTGAAAATAATTCTGCTCCGTCTGTAACACCAGGTGTGTAATTATCATGTGTATAACTGTAGTGAGCAGAAAAAAAATAATTAAAAAAAAAAAAACAAAAAAACCCCAAAACCCCCTAACCCCTCATAAAATATGATAAAACTTATCTTTTTAAAATATAAAAATTATATGACATAAAAGCTTTTAGAAGTCAACCCTTCCCTGCACAGCAGATGCTATGTGTGCAGGAAAATGGAGAAATGTCCACCTCTTTCCTGAAAGATTCAAGTTCCCAGGTACAGGTAGAAATATAAGCACTATGTGTGGAGTCCTTAAACAAAAATAAAAGAATTCACACATATCAAACTTTCTGTCAACAATTTTTCTCCCTTCATTTTTATGTAATTGGCATGTGTTATGCAAATGAAGGTGGAACACTGCTTACAGGAGGACAAACCCACCCAGGAAGCACAGTGCTAACCAAAGGAGGAGAGACTGAACTCTTGGTTCCTCATACAAAGACAAGTGATGTGACATGGGGAGAAAGGAGGAAATCCACTCTAGTTACTCAAAACACTGTCCACATATTCCTGCCATTACTCTGTACACCCTGCCATCATTTGCCAAACCTGCAAATTGTGTCTTGGGTTTTTAAGGTCCTCAGAGAAAGTATTTCCATAACCCTGTGTCAAGTGCCTAGAAATGCATGGAATAGTCCTGGAAACTCCTCTCATTTATCTCTTTATCTCTGTATTCTTAATTCTTTCTGTCACTGAAGGGGACCACACGCTTGATGGAGTTCATTTATGGCACAAGTTTTGAACAATTTTGAAGTGATTTGTGAGTTTTGAAACGTAAATTCTTTACATTGTAATAGACACTCTTTGACAATAGCGGCTAAACTACTTTACAATATCACCAAATATATAACCTCCCCCCTTCTTTTAACTCTTTATGCATTTTATAACAGATTTTTCAGAAAAAAAAAGACACCAATATTAGAGGGAAAGATTAACTTTACAGGTTTTTGCCCAAGCATAGATTAATTCTCTTTTGGACTACTTTGCTGATGCCTTAAGTTTTAGCTTTTATATTTTTTTAGAATCTGTGTTGTTTTAGTGGGTAGTTTTGGGTTACATATTAAGTGCTACAAAGCTCTCTTCACAGAGCAGATAGACAAAGCAATTCCTTCTCTAGCTTAGTACCAAGGACAACTGATGCAACTTTCAGGACCAAGAACAAAAACAACGGTGAAATGAGAAGAAAAAACAAGGAGGATGGAGTTTCATGACCTGAAGCTATGGCTGGATAATTGATTCTAAGATACTAATGGACCAGAATCATAAAAATGTGAGACCTCGTGATGGGGTGTCCATTTTGTGACCATTTTGGGGCTCACCTTGGATGTAGTCCAGCTGGACTCTTGTGCTGCCCAGGTGTATCCACTGAGGCCTTTTAATAAATCCCTACTTTATCGTTTTGCTCTGTCTAGTCTCTGTTCCAGGTCAGCCTCCAGAAGGCATCATGCAACAGACAATGTAAATGCATTATAACCCAGTTTTAGTTTATTGAAAAACATTATAAAACCATCTTTAGCTAAATACCAGCCAAAGGTGAAGGGGCTGCTTTTGCAAATCTAAACATTTTATTTGACCTTGAGATTTTAATTGGCAGTTAATGACTTCATAACCTAGAAAATACTGATGGCTGGAGAAATTTGGATGCTATTCATTTATCAAATCAACATCCTTCTTTGAGAGCTCTGTGAAAGGATGAAGGGTAGCAGTACACCCTGGCCTCCTGTGATGGTGACCCATCACCCCTGAGGGCAGAGAGGCCAATATTATCATCACCAGGTCTGACAGTGATTCAGCTTCCAAATATCCACGCCCAACAAAGCATGCTTGGAAAAGGTCACTAAAACAAAACAAACATGAGAATGGGGCTTCTGAGAATGCCAAGAGAACAAATTTAATTGTCTAGGATATCTGACATTTTCCCTTACATCTGTTCCTTGTGTTTATCTTTGATTCTGAATTTCTAGGCGCTTCTTCTTGGCTAACCAAAACTCCTTTCAAAGACTTTTTTTTTCCAGTTTCTTGTTGTTAGTCTCAAATGCAACTTACTAAGTAGGATTTACTACCTGAAATTGTGGAGGGTTTTTGCACCTAAACTTTTATATATTTGAACTTGCAATACTGAAAGCTCACTATAGCTTAAGAAAAATATAGAAGTCCTGAGTCATACTTAGGAGTGATTTTAGTAAAATACACACATTAACTGTAGAATATTTATGGTGAGATGCAGTATAACAATATTTACTGCATTAATGTTTGGATGTCTCTGGTATTTAGGAGTACAGCTGTTCAACAATGAAACTTCTATTCTTATGGTTTTGTAGTCTACCTGCCCAGGTAAGGTAAATATCTTTCTTCTGTATCAGGAAAGGGATATAAATTTTCTTCTCTCCAGACATAGGAATGGACTTTTTGCACTTATCTAATATATTCAAGCTACATAATACATCTGCCAAGGGCTAATTTCCTGTCAGGATTTGAAGAGCAACTGGCTTAGCAAATAGAGTCACTGCATTTCATACAGCCTACTCTTGGCTCTGTCTCCCGCAGGACTCTGAGCTGGGAAGGGAGCAAGGTTTTGCACTTTATGAATCACCAATGATGACAAAAGAGATTTCCTTGTGGATTTTATTTCTGACGTCTCTGTCCCTCTATCATGCAGCAGATACAGTTCCTCTAAATCTTATGGAAGTGACCCTCATCCATAAAAAAATTATGGGCTGGAGCAAGCTGCTACAAGCTAAAACCCCCCTAAAACTAGTAACCTAAAAAAGAACAAAGAATAAAGTCCCCAAAAGAACAGCAGAAAGTAAAATCATTGCTAAAAGGCTCTAGGACTCAGCACTGACTACAGTAGGGAATAAAGGACAGTTTTGACATCAGCCAGGCACAGGTGTTCTCTGATATATCTATTCTCTGTTCTCTGATATATCAATTAATGTTATCAGATGGGCAAAATGTCCTAAATGATAAAGTAAGGGCAAGATGGGACTTCTGCATGTGTGTGTAGATGGTCACATGCATGCTCGTACGGGTACAACACTGGGGTCTGATTGTGGATGTCAGTCCAAGTCTGGGATACAGTGAATTTCCTCTCAGTAGCTGGGACAGTGCTGTGTTTTGGATTCATTATAAGAATAATATTGATAACATTCATGTTTTGGGTTTTCTAAGTTGTATCTATCCTAAGTCAAGAACTCCTTCTGTGTGTCACATGTTTTGCCAGTGACACACAAAAAAAAGCTGTGAGGGAACACAGGTGACCCAAACTTGCCAGGGAGTTATTCCACACCACAGAATGATGTGCTCAGTGTACAAACTGGGGGAGTTATCTGGAAGGGGTTTATTTGTGTTCAGGGAGGGGGTCTGGCCCTGGTGAGCAGGCGGTGAGCAATTGCATTGTGCATAACTTGCTTGTTGTGTGTTTTCTTTCTATCATCTGAATTCTTATTTGCTATCATTATTATATTTTACTTTATTTCATTCAAATATTCTTATCTCAACCTAAAAGTTTTTCTTCTGGCTCTCCACATTCCACTGGGGATGGTGGGGTAAATGAGCAGGTGTAGTGCTTAGTTGCCAGCTGGGCTTAAAGCACAACAGTACAATAGAATCTATTTCAATTATCTCTCACATATGTTTTCCTTTCTGCATTTCATTCTTTTTTAATATGCCTTCTACAACTTTACTAGAGATTATAAACTACGTTAAAACACACACTCTCTTATTTTCTATTGATTTGAGGTTAATTTTGAGAAAACTAATAACTAAAAGTGATAGCAAGCAGCAATGAAACTACTTAAATCCATGAACTGAACAGTATTTTCTGCTTTGTCTCTTATTTTATGGATAGAAAAAGAGACAAGACCAAGAAAAGTCAGGTCAGAACAAGTTTTAAGACCTAGCATTCATACAAATTTGATGTTTTTCTTTATGTTTTAAAAAAGTGTCTTCAAAGACTTATGTTAACTGAAAACCATTCAACACACAATCCATGTAGCACTTGTCAGGTACCTTCTTTCAGAGTTCTTACTATCAAATTAATACATGTAGTAGAATGTTTTCTCTCTTACAGAAACTAGATACTTCTAAATGTAACATGATTTTCTCTATAAATTGTTCATTTTTAAAGCAGTGACACTCTGTAATATTAAAATGGATCTTGTTCCTTAAAAATATTTTCAATGTTAATGAAGGATACATATTGATTTTTCTTATATCTATTTGGAATTGCTGGTTTGTCTCAGACCTCTCTGGATACAACACAGATCCTTTTCTGCACTACATTACTGAAAAAAACCTGTAGGAAATCTGTTTGTTAAAAAATTCATTTATTAAATTTGTGAGGATGTTGGAATCTAAATATACAGAGAGCTCTCAAAATATTTGGCCTGTAGGCCAAAGCTAAAAATTAAATACAAGGTTTGATTTGAGACCTTAGAAAAAGCTTCCAAATGTATATATTAAAAACAAAAATGTAGATTTGTAGTTTAAATAGAAACATATCAAGCTAAGTAAAAGAAAGTTTAGAATTTAGATTTTAAGATATAGAAGTAGTTATAAAGATAATAAGAAGTTTTAAAATGTAGTATTAGGAGTTTGTGTGTCAAGAGATGATTGGTTAAGAAAGTCTGCACTGCAGTAAGATGCATAAAACATAATAACTGATTATTGGGTTAAAAATGCAAATATTCTTGGTGGCGGTATTTTATTGGTTAATAATACTTTAAAAGATTTTAGTTTTGTAACTAGATGTCTTGTGACCTTCTGAAGCATGAGTTAGACATGTGAGCAGAACTCATCATCCCTATCTGTGTAGAAGATAAGAAAATAAGCTTCATTGCCTAAAGCACCTCAGAAGGTCCCATGTCTCTGATTTCTACAATTCATAAATTCCCCAATATAAGGAGAGCATAGGAACATCTGGAATATCTCCTGCTCTCTGTAATGTCTTGAATTCAAACTTTGAATGCTCATGCACTGGTCAAATTCCACACATCTTTCTCCTGTATTATGTGTGTTTTCAACAACTGAAATGAGACTTGGATAAATGTGGTAAGTAGTGTTCTCCCAGCCCCAGTGTTCTTCCTCAACCCCAGCAAAGGCAAGGCAAGAGCCAGAGGAATTCCAGCAGGGACCAAAAGAGGTCTGTGGTTCACCCACCTCCACCCCTTCACTTGCAGCAATCATCACTTCCTTAAAAGCAAAGAAAGGAAAGAAGGAGGAAGGTGAACTCTGGCTCCTGGGTTCTTTATTGCTTTTGTAAAATCTTAGAAAATATGAGGCAGAACCAACAGGAAACCTGACAGTACATATAGCCTGGAATAATTTGTAGGTCAAGATGATCTAATTTTCATCCTTGAAATTACTGTGTTCCTCAAAATTTGATATATTTGAAGGGGAGATGAGTATTTTGTTTCTTTTTTTCTATTTCTTTTAAAATTTAGATTGGAACACTTGGAAAATTAACTGCATATCTATTAATGTATTAGATGAACACTATTAGCTCAATATGGAGGCATCATGAACCCATCAAATCTACTCTGTGTATTTGATCCAGCCTACATATATATGTAAATTTATGTCTATTTCACATAACATGAAGTTGTGGCATGAATTAATTCATTTATCGAAATGCATAATTTCTAGCACTCATGACAATATAAATCACTAAAATTATTGCAAGAAGCTTGGAATTTAACATGGAATTTAAAAATGCACAGTTACAGTCATAAAATTCCATGTTACTCAATCTTATAGCTGATTTATGATGGAAAAGCAGAAAATGATAAAACTTAGCAACAAATCTAAATTCAATACAAGTAACTTTGCCACATCTCTTTGTGTTCTAGGAGTATGTATCAACACAGGTTTTAATGATGATCCATAACATACTATGCTACTATCCAAGATAATTATAAAAACATCCCTTTCTCTTACTTGGAAAAGATGGGCATTTTTTCATTGATCTATAAAAATTAAATAAGGAAGAAAATTTGTAACAGTTTAGTTTTCAAGGGCTAAATTCAGTGATTCAGTCTGTGACACACAGACTCACACAAACATAGCTACTTCTTAAGCAGTGCAGAACCATTAACTTTGATAGGAAAGAATAATTTTTGGTTCTGGTATAGTACTACAATAGAGTAAAAATAACCCCAGTAAAATCCCTGTGGAAAATGGTGATTGTCATATATATATTACAGCTCTGTAAAAGGAAATAGATATAGATTTTCTTTAGCATCCACTCCAGTGACATTATTCACATTCTTCAGTTTATGCATGTTATAATGTCAAATTAAGCTGTCAGTATAGAATGATGTTGCATATTTAAGAAATTATATATAGCCTTTAGTGTAACTTTACCTAAGACTTTCATGGATAGAATACCTTAATTAAATATGAATATGTATGAACAAAAACAACAACAAAAAATCTATGTGTTCAGACAGTCTGCATAGTAATTTTGGTGCCAAAATCTGAAATTCACAGAAACAGTGAGCACTTCTAAATTTATCTTGGACAATCAATGCTTGTCAGTCTACATTAGAAATTATTTACTCTCGGACTCTGAAAGCACTTTGACAAGCTAGTACAGACTAACAGACATGTAGAGGAGTAGTTTCTCCTACATTGACTCTTTCTCTGAGGTCTGAGAGGTTCCCTTCTTTCCGAAAGATGGCAAACTCAGGGCTCTGCAGCACTGCCTCGGAGCGGGTCATCCAGCTGTGCAGCTCTGTGGTATCCGAGTCAAACCTGAGAGACAGAAAAGTTCAACAAAACTTTCAACTTCCACAGCTTCTGAAAACGGGATTGGCAGCAAACACAGTTGTTTGAATAAGTGAATAAACAGCAATTTCCACCAGCAAAAAGCAGGTTTAAACCCCCAGAGAGTCCCATATCTCATCAGAGAGTTCATAAAACCTTTCACTCTAAAATTTAGAAACATAGAAATACTTTCTCATTTTTAAGACCCGATTTGACAGCTGAACAGATGCAATAATCCTCACAGTTAGTATTTTAATTTTTCAAGCTAATGCTTTTAGAAGATATGAAAAAATTAATGTCTGTCAGTGAAGGAAGAGTACCACAAGTCCAGTTGGCTGAGCTGAGGATGTTAGGTCTATCCAACTGACCAAATGAAGCCTTCAAACTGTGAGACCGCTGTCTCAGCTTGTGATGATGATATTATGAAGAAAATTCAGGCAGAAAGTTTGATGAAAGAAGCTTTTTTCTGATTAAGTCAAATTTGTTGTAGAATGTAATCACTAATCAACAAGTATAATTTTCCATAGTTATAGCTTTAGAAACTAAAATTAAGATCCCCAACTCTCTGCACTTAATTTATAACTAGTTTTTATTCTACAGACCTCTTTACTACATCCTGGATTCTTTTATCAACTCCTTTAAAATTGATCTTTCTGTGAACATCTCTTCAGGTAATGTCTCAAAAGGCATATTAAAATATTTAAATAACTAACGTCTAGAACATTATTAAACAGATATTTAAATAACTAATATCTAGAAATTTCAAATATGATTCAGTATCTACTGTAGTTTTTAAAACATGAAGCTTCAGACAATATTTTTTCTCCGTTATGCCACATTCTGCTTGATTGCATTTCTTTATTGCACTGTATGTTCTAATATTTATATCTCTTTTGCAGCTGACTTTCCTTCTGCAGCAATACAGTGAACACAATAGAGCAGAAAGACTTGGAGAAAAAAAAAAATAACAAGCTGTATCAGCTTGCTTTGTGACTATAGGTAGTCTCATTAGCACACAACTGAAAATCTACTAAAAAAAGTAACTTCAACAACAATTCTACCCCTTAAACAATTAATTATTCTATAAAACTACACTTCATTTATGCCTGGATTTATACTTCTAAAATAAAAGGATGTAAGGCAAAACCAGGTGCTACAGAAATCTACATATGCAAAAATGAAAAATAAATACAAGAAAGAGTTCTATGCTTGAGTTAATAAATATGCTTCCTATTTTTTCCTTCTCTACTGCAATTTTTTTGTATTCATGAATAATGAAAGCAAAAGAAAAAGAATTAAACTGCCTTAATCTCAGTCCAATATTCTACATTCAAATTATAAACTCTTAGGAATAATTTCTATAAAAAATTTCCTGATAATACTAATTGAATACTCATTCAAGGAGAAAAAGTGAGACTTTGAAGTAATGGAAGGTGCAGAAACCTCCAGTTTTATAAAGAACTACAAATTCTGATGCAAAGGACAAAAATTCCCAGATGGTTCAAGGATTGTGCTAGTACCAGATTCTAATCCCTGAACACAAACTCCACAGTCAGTTGAGAGCTTCCTACTTCAGTTTTATTTCTGATCATTAAATCAACTGCAATTCTTGAAATAAAATGTTATCCTCTGTTCTACAAATAATAACTGCATATTTGATGATCACAAAACACTAGACATCTGATAGCAATGAAGTTTACCACTCCCTGAACACTAAAGTTCCTTGACTGCAAGTAAAATTGTATGAGTTCTGGCATTTGTTCCCTTCTGAAGCTGCAGGCAAGTAGAATTAATGAGACCAAACCTCTGAAAAATAGCCTGGTCTTACCCTGGAACAGGATGGAAATTGACAGAAAGATGTTTATCAGTGATCAGTTCCTCAAAAAGAAATGATTGAGCACTTGCCTCTGCAACACCCAGCAGTGGTATGGCAGTATTTGGGATAGTTTTGACAGTACAACAAAACAATTAGGAACACATCCCATGGCCCAGAGAGCCATCAGATGGTGGAAAGTATTAGACATAGATCTTAAAGGTCCCTTCCAACTGAAAGCATTCTATAATATGACATGATTCTCTGATATGACAAAGCTGATCCCACATAACAGATTGCTCTGTCACTTGCAGTTTCTTCTGGAGATAAATATTATTTCAGAAACAAAGCCACCTGTTCACAAAAGGGCAATAGAGAGGGGGTTAGAAAAGAATTAAAATACATAAAAGTTAAGTCTAAGTATCTTTTTGCAGTACATAAATATCTTTAAGATAAAGACATTTTACCTAGTGAGACAAAAAAAAAAAAAAAAAATCACTGTCATGTTCATCTTGTGTAAACGGAGGAAACACTGGTAGATATGGCATTTAATCATTCTGCTTTAGTGATTGGTACTTCCTTTCTGAGCACAGCTGCAGTTAGAAATTATATTAGCTCTAGATTGATATCAAAGTATAAATAGTCTTTAAATCTAGGAACAAGAATACCTTTGACATAAAATCTTACAAGACTGCCTTTCTGTCCCAACAAGCTTCAGCTCAGGTAGAATTTGTAAAAATAAATCATTGGAAGATACTAAGCCAAAAATTGTTAGAGAAATTACTCTAAATAACTCCTTAATTTAATATGTACACTGGCATACGGCAGAAGAGGATTTATTCTTCATGCAGCAGTCATGCTTTTGTTTTCCACTTAGTCTTTTTCTTCTCTTGTTCTACAAGATAAATACTATTTTTACTGCTCCCACAGCCCTCTCTTTACACATCAGCACATATCAGCTGAGTTCAAATGTAGATTTATTGTAAAATGCAAACAAATTAACTCTTTTTACTTAATGATTTACATAAGTTTTTTTATTATATAGGGGACTTCTAGTAGGACAAGAATGTCCTACTCTGGTGGGTATTTGAGTTGGAAATTCCATGCAGAGAAAGAAAGAAAAAGTAATGCAATTAAGTTCTGAAATGTCTCAAAGGTGAGGTTTATCATGTATTTTATAGAAAAAAGGAAAACCAGAACAAGGAGTCAATTTTGAACAAATACATGGTGATCTAGTAAGAAAGTTTGGAATGAGAATCTGAAGTGGGCATATGGCTTAGGATGATCCAGAAAATCAATTTCTGGAGAATTTTCCATGAAAATTTGACCAGCATAGATTAAAAATATGAAGATGTTTTTTAAATATGTTTTCAGTAAATATACAAACCAATTCAATGTTGAACAAGTTCACATAACAATAGAAGGTGTGAAGTATCTTCCTGTCATGTGGTCAACATGGTACATAATCTTATCTCTAAACTGAATGATTGTCATCTTTAAACTACATTACTATGCTACTGCTATCATGGATAGACAGTGATTTCAGTATTCTTTTAACAGCCAGATTGCTTCACAATCTCCTTTGCACATTCAATTCCTTCCTTCCCCAAACAAAAATCACACCAGGCCTGTCACCACTGCGAATCTTGGGCAGACATAAAACCATTTTCCTACATATTGAGTTGGCAGGGAATGATACAACTTTGATCCAAGAACCACTTTACTGAATTATTTCATTTCCATGTCTGGACTGAAATCCCCAGCTCACCAGAGGTCTTTCTCAGCTTGTAGCTCTTCACTGCCTAGAACATATCAAAGAACAACTTTACAGCACACAGTGCCTGTTGGAAGAATTATGCTGATCTAATTCCCTGCTGTCTTTCTTCCTCCTCTGTATTTGTATATGATGAGGCACTAGCTAATAAATAGAGTTGTTCTTATCTTCTAATTCAATCACCAATTTATCCAAACAAATATTTTTTATATTCCTACTGTTTTAGGTTTAATTGTCAAATAATTTTATTTCCTTAAGGAATGATATTTTGACCCTCTCTCTACATTTGTGATACTGTTCAGTTTAGCCTCATAAACATTATTTATATAATATATATATATATAATTATATATATATAATTTATATAGTTCATTTCTGTAAGGCATACCAAGGCATGAAAAAAAAATACTGAATCAGTCCCCACTGTGTATCTCCAATAGAAACTTCACTAGAACCATCAGGTAATAGTACTTTTAAACCAAATCATCACAGCCAGCAGCAAGTGCTGACTGGTACCACTCCAATAATCTTGCAGATAATTTCAGGTGCAAAATATGAAGAATATGAATTCTGTTTATTTGTCACTAATCCATTTCTCACCTCACAAAAAGGATAAAGGATAAATGCTTAGTAAGCATTAAGGAGTGCCCATATATACAAACCTCAACTTACCCATACTTCTTTTATTCCAAATGAACATGTTTATTAATTATTTCCCCTCTAAGCAACAGAAAACTATTCTGTTTCGTCAAAGTCACCTTTTCCTTTCCTCTGGAATTGGCAATAGACATAATGAAATCAAAAACCACCAGGAAAATTGAAGACACGACTTTCTTCTTTTCAAATTTGTTACCTATGATTAGATAACAATACCAGAGCACAAGCTGCGTTTCTGTAAGAGAATAAGGGTCAAACAACCCAACGGAGGGGCTGTAAAAGTGTGCAACAATCACTATTTAGTCCTGACTAACATAATTCATTGTACAGAAAAAGTATTTTTAAAAAAATAACTATCAAAAAGTCCATTAAAAAGTCTCCATATTTTTTTCCTTAGATTTTTTTTTTCTACAAAAATCCAAAGTTTTCTAAATTATGAAGGATTGGAATCCCAAATATAATATTATTTTTTTTAAAAATGAGGGCTTCTCTCTTTTCAAAAAGTTCCTTTAACAACTGTTAAATGAAAAAAAAACCCAAAACACTAGATGGAGCAACTATTCTGTTTTAACACACCCTGCTCTTCAAAGGGCATCGAGTCTCTTTCAAATCTTCAGATTAACATTGTACCAATAATAGTGCTATGACAAGTAGACTTTCCTTGGAAACCTTAGGAGGCATGTAAAATTATATTTACCAAATTGCAAAGAAAGGTATCTTTGGTTGTTATTGAAGGATAATATTAGAAATATATTTAAATTAAACATTAACTAGCTCCTACTCGTCTATTTAAAAACTTAACATGAACAGAGCTGTTTTCAGATTTTTCTATGCTATTCAGCTGATCTGTTTTACCCAGAATATGTAAATACCATGAAAAAAGTGTTATCTTGCATCCCTTTCTCCTATTTACAGGTTTTTAAAATACAATGACCTCAGCTGTATTATATTTATCTCTAGCCCTAATGCCTAATACATACTTTTCAAGATCTTATTGTACAGCTGCAAGTATTTTATCTTTCTCTGTTTCAAATTGATTCCTGTGGGAAAAGGAGCTTTTCTTTGACTAGTAACATAATTTAACTCACCTGAGTTATTCTGACATTTTGAAGCATTAGTCCTGAAACAGTTTAAGATTTTGGGGGGTGGAGGGTGAGAATGGAGGGGAAAGAAATAATAATAATAAAAAAGTAATCTTGTTCTTATCAATGCTTTCCTCCACTTAACGGAAAAAACTTGCTCTAAGAGGCAAGAAAAAATCAGCAGCTTGCATCCTATGCATTTGTACCACAGTAAATAAGGGCAATGGAAATGTGGCATTCAGTCCTGTTGATGCTATTGATCTACAAGTCAAATTGCCTTCTCTTAATTTCTTCAGTTTATATAGAGATTTTTATACTTTTAATCCTTATAAAACACTTGGAAATCTAGAAAGTTTGATCCTTCAGTCTTAGCCATCCATTACTTTTTTTCTCCTTGGCTTAATAACTGGAGGCTGTGCTCTTACATAATACACTAATACAATATTTGCTGAGTAGCCAAACTACTCTTCCTTCCTTAGTATCTAGTATCTCTAAAATATTTAATTCACAGAGAAGCAGATCTGGAGCACAAATCTTTCCAAACCTGTGGCAATGGGGCCTGGTGAATTTATTTCAAGCATACTTCTTTACAGAAACAACATTGACTAAAGTCTGAGAACAGATGAAAGAAGCTGGCAAAACTTGGGAGTGTTGTTCACCATCTCAAAAAAAAACAACCCCTGATGTGTCTTTCCCTCCCAGGTCTAAGAATACCAAGCAACAGCATGCAGTGTGTTGTACTGTGACTGCAGAAAGCAGCCAACACAATCTGGTTATTCACCTTCGGAAGGTTCTGACAAGCCTTCAGTAATTGCTAGGGTTTTTATATCCAACCAAAACAAAAGGATACATAACCATCAGCTATTAGTCATTAAGTGCTAAGGGAAAATTCTAGTTATAAACACACACACAATATGGAATGATGTAGGAGAGGTAGGTTGAAAACCCCTGTTCTTTTAATTGATTTTTAAAAAATCAAAAAGATGCAGCACAACGGGCTTTGTTTATCCTTGAGTGCAGCTACAACTCAATACAAACAAAAAATCCTGAGAGATCTTATGGCCAACAATCCACACAGAAAATAAGTGACTGGTTGTTTGGAAATACAATGATTTTTCTCCTACCAAAAAAAAAAAAAAAAAAAAAAAAAAGGATCAATCAAAAAGGTGTCTAGTTACCAGTGAACAAAGATATTTTAACTGAGCACCCAAATTTTTAGATGAGTTTTCTACTTACATTATTATGCTTATATCTAGTATATATTTATATTTTCTTGTCTTTGAGGAAGACGACATACTATAAAATGTGCTCATTTCCAAGTTTATATTTTTACATGTTCATTAAAAAAACCACAAAAACTCTTATTCTAAGCTGAAACTTCTTCCCCAAAGTTTCATCTCAAAGTGTTTTTTCCCAGGCTGTTTATTGACTGGTCCTGTCACTGTAGAACACCAGCTTGCACTTTCTAGAGACTACAGGTACATAAATTGTGGGGTTGGTGTTTTCTCTGTTCTGTTAGAAATGCCAAAAAGATTATCTGAATGGAGAAACACTGCTTTCAGATAATATAACCATCATTCATCCTTCTGCACAGCTGTGGACATTTCCAACATTTACTTTGCACATTCCCAAAATGTAGGTCCACTCACAGATACAACAGTCACACTGGACTAGTTCTCATGTGCTGGTGCATTGTAAAAACAAATCTAGTAATTTTGGCATACAAAACCATACTTAGAGCATATTACAGTGTATTAAACAATTAACTCCTTTTTTCCTTGCGAGAGTCAGATTTTTCTCCTAGCAGATCAAAATAAAAGTCTAACCTGTGCAGAAATGAAAAGGACTCTGATTTTAAATATCTAAAAGAAACCACAACTTATTCAATTATCAAGTCATCCCAGGCACAGACTGAGAACTACAGATTGTTCCATCTTGACTCTTATCCAAAAGTTAAACAGAAATTATATGATGAATGCACATATTTTAGATAGCATTAAAACAAATCAAACCCCCCTGAAACCTTGCACGCATGGTAAAATTCATTAACACTCTGTAAATTTGGTAGCAGATGTACCAGTAATATATCTAAAAGCAAACCTAGTCTCAAAGTTGATAGCGCATCCTACTTTCTGTACAAAGATCAATCAGGTTTATATATAAACTTGTTAGTTGCAGTGCTTTAGACAGACATCAGCTAAAGTACTGTAGTAACACATAATTACCAGTTTCCATTAACCAAGGTAGTTTGGAACAAAAACAATTCCCATAATCCAGCTAATTCCTGCCCTCAGGCACTCTCCTTGCATAATGAGTATGAAGTCTGTATTCTGCTGTACCCTGCCAAGTTTACTTTCAGTGTAAAGGCAAAATAAAAGAATATGAGGAAGAAGGAAAATATATGCTAGCAGTAAATATATAGTAATTGAAAAAGGAACTTCTATACCAATTGGTCTCCAGTTTTACAATAGTGAATATAGCAAAAAATTTCTTTATGAATTAAAAAATATTTTTTTTTTTAAAAATCCCTCCTACTTCATTTAGTTTTAACTAAAATAATGCTTTCTTTTATAACTGTAGTCTTGCACTTTGATTCCTGATGAACTAAGATCATTCCTAAAACTTTTAGTTCAGAAAAAAAGTAAAAATTTTAAAATACCAATTATTTAAATACTTTGAAATTGCAGGGAAATTTTCATTCTTAATTTATCAACTTCAAAATAAAGCAGATCACTATTTTCATGATAAGGACCATGTTAAACTAAAGGTTTATTGTCATATAAAAGCCAACAGGGCCTCGACCCTGTTTCACATCTTTGCACATTATTACTGAAACATTAACAGGAGTGTTAAGGCTTATAATTCCTGATAAGTAACAACTGTTATCTAAAAATTCCTTTGACAAATTCAGGAATTACAATTCTGATGACAGTCATTGCTCTACATCATTTTGAGAGCTTGGGAATCTATTAGCAAAATATTACTCTCACTTATGATTTAAAGGTAACCCAGGATATGGGGAAAAAATAGATTCGAAATGAGATTGATTTGGGTATAGATTCAATTCATTCAAACTTAGCTCACAAACTTATTTGGACCAATCATTTTCCATAGAAATAGTTACGCAGTTTAACAAAAAGGGGGAAAATCACTCTTGTTACATCACATATACAACATTCCTAAATAATGATGCTGAACTAGAAACCTTACTTTTAGAATGGTTAAAAACCAGTATGATGCTTGTGTATAAGAAGTATCTATTTTTTCAATAGCGTAAAACTTCAATCAAAAAGAAGTCAGATTTCTCCTATTCATGCTATATTTCATTCTTCTTAATAAGTGAAACACTTTTTTTACAAGAAAATACTTGTCCTGGTAAATATATTGAACTAAACAAAGATATTGTCTATAGGAATGAGACACTAAATGCAATTTCACATACTTTTCAGTCCTCAAATCCATGACTTTGGAATTCATGTTTATCTGAATATCAAAAAACATTCCCAAAACAAACATTATAATGAATTTTTGAGATCTACTTTCTTAACACCTCATTTAGAAACTTAGAGGTTGAGCCAATTTGGCTTAAACACACCAGATTTTTTTCTCCTGACTTTAACTAATGTTAAGCATCAGTTTAAAATCCCTTGTCACTTCTACTGGAGTTACTGTAGTGGTTCTGGTATACATGAAAAAAATGTATCTGAAAGTAATAATAATGCAAGTTTCACCAAATATTAACTGCCTCTGTAGAACTGCTATTATTGCTCCTGACCCATAAGCCCAGAAGAATACAATGAACTTTAGAAAGAAGGCAATATCTACATTTCTAGTATTTTAACTATTATAATATTCTTAAAGAATACAAAAATCTTAGAATTAATGGAATACTTCTTGCCCATCACATTTCAAGACCCTGGTCAAGTGGGATCCCCACAATGCCATACATAAAGATTTTGACTATAATTACTATGCAGTAGTATTGATGTAATCATTAATGTTCTATACTTCTAAATAGGTGTAATAGAAGCACAACAAAATCCAGAATTAATGCTGAATAAAGAAAGATAATAATCAGCTGGTACCCTAGTAGAAAACAGAAATATAATTTCAAGCTCAAAATAGCATACAGAGAAATATTTGCAGTCAAATGACTATTTTTGCATTTTTTCCAGACTCTATCAGTATTCTCTCTCTGTCTCTTGATGATTCTCACCTCTTCCTAATTTCTGAATCCACAAGGAGTTGCCTTTTTTTGTGGGGTGGAGGTGGTGGGAGTTCCTCTTTAGCATGCTTAACCAGGATTTGCTCTCTTGTGGTCACCATAGTTACAGTTTCCATTACAGTTGTCTGTGTTAGTGATGTCTGAGTGCTAGTGACAGCCTGTGAGATCTGTGAGGAGTACAAAAACAGAGGTCATACATTATTTGAAAGACTTCAGTAAAGATTGTTTCGAGGAGCAATAGAAAATAATGAGAAAGTGCTCTCATCTGATCATAGGCTGACCTTCAGAAAAAACAACATTATTATCAATTATATGCAACTAAAGCTAGATTGTTTTATCTGACTCATGCTGTGTGAATAAGATGTCTGCAAAAGCCCATGCTAAAATCAGGAAGGATTCTAATGAACTTATAACTCCCTGTAATCCTGCTGAATGAAGAAAAGAAATGAATGGAATTTAACAATGGCATTGAACGATAGAAAATAAATAAAATGTTACTATTACTAAATAATTATTTCAAACTTCCCCAGTCTGAAAATTTGCTCCTTGAGAGGTGATAAAGGCATTAAAATGGCACTAAACGACCAATGGTTAGTCTTACCATTTATAAAAAAATTCAAATAGAATGCACTACACCATAACATACTTGCATAAAAGGGTAGTTAACTTCCTGGCTTGAAATCTTAGATTCGAACACATGCACTAGAAGGAAAATTAATGTGCATCAGTTTTATTCCATAATAAAAACCAATATTTAGGGGTCACACGAGATATTAATACCATGGTATGTAACACTATAAACACTACCTGTCTAATGTACTTTGCTCTGGTAAAATGAAAAAAAAAAAAAAAAAAACAAAAAAAAACCCAAACTTTGTATAGCTCAGCTGCACTAAAAAAAGAATGATGAGAAATATTTTTTGCTCATATTTGTTTGTACACTGCTTAGGCATGTACTGCCCATTCATACTTTTGTCCATATAACATTTTCCAACTCAAATGTGGGCAGCTGTTCTTAAATCCCTTAGCCCATGAGAAATAGGCCACTTCTTTTTTGATTCTGTCAGATGATGGCTCATTTGTCAAAATACTCTAGTTACAGCTGAAATGACCACCTCATAGTTTAAGGGCAGTGAAATGGAAAATAAAAGAAAAAAAATTATACCAGGAGTAGAAAAAGCCATGTAGTTGAAAAGTCATGCTTCTTTGCTTTTGTTAATATGCAAGAATTAGAGTTTCCAATTTAATAACAGAAATGCCAATATCTAAATGTCCATAAAATTATAAACACATACATAAATTATCTATTACTTCTTGCATCAAAAATTCAGTAAGAGAATTGAGTCAGCTTAGTTATAGAGACATAAGTGCTTCTATAAACAATGGAGAGGCAACCAGGTCTAACACATTTCCCACAATGTTTTCTTGCATTGGAAAAGAAAAAATAGAATGGCAAGGAAAGGGAAATGCTGTCAGCAAGCAGCCCCTTTCCAGCAGGCAGTATCAGTAAAGCCAGAAACCTTAAAAAATACCCCAACAAATTCCTGCCAACTCTGCTGTGTTCTTCACATTGTCTTCTACAAAAAAGGTCTCCCCGTTCTTTCACAGGGTGAAAGTGAAAGGAGGGAAGTGCTTTACCACTGTAAATTGGCAGTATTTCTTACATAGAGCAGTTAACCCAATCCTGTGCTTCCACCCCTAGAAACTGGCAGCTGTCGAGGTTGTAGAGCAGACTCAGGACTACTAAGAAGATAAAAATTTAGCTTCAGAGTAGTTTTTTTAAGAAATATATTGATTAATTATGTCAGTTGAATAAGCTGCTTATAATCTGCAGGGATTTAGGCAATGTATGAATTACAAAATTCCTTGCAAGAGAAAAATACCCAGTTGACTTTTTAATCACTGAAATTTCATGTAGTAACATTTTTGGTTTAGTTCTCTCAACAAGATGTATTGATTTTGATTTTTTTTCTACAGAAATCATGATAATACTAAGTCAGCATTTCCATATATTTTTATTGAAACACTATACATCATCCTTTTTCATTCTATTTTAATTAATTAAAGGGCATAAGGAAAAGCAAGTTAAAGCTTCTGATGTCTAGGGTTCAATGACATTTGAGAATAGAATCTGATGTCATCTCTCACTGATTATACATAGGAATAGAAAGAATTTCTTGCCTATTATATAATTTTGGACACAGTGTGTCTCTGTCTCTCTCCTCTTCTCATAATATTCTTATTACACTCTGTTTTATCCAAAAATCAATGATAGGATGATGTTTCAGACACCCAGGGTCATATCCTGCCATGTTTTCATTTGCTAATCAATACCAGGGCATAGTTTCCAGTGAAGAAGGTGTAACCCTGAATAAACCACAGCTAGGACTCTGTAGGAATCATCTGCAGCATAATAGCAATTACAGGAATAGAAGCTTCAGCTGGAGATGGGGAACTGCACTTCCAGAGCTGGCAGTGCAATCACTGCTCAGAGCAGTCAAGGCATGATGCTGTGGGAGTAATGTTTTGGATGTGAAAACAATAAAAAAGTATTTTTCATGCTTAATCAACAGGAGTGGAGGTTAAATACTATGTGCTTCAAAAGGAGAAAGGAGATGTGAATTCATAACTGTTCTAATTAGAGACAGGGTAAGAATAACAGGTAGATTGCAACCTTACTGTGCAAGGTGAAGTTGGTTCACATTTAAACTGTATACAATTTAGTGTGCAAAGGACAATTGATAAAAATATTAGGATCTACAAAAAAAAAAAAAAAAGAAATAACTTTTATTGGCTTACTTGGTGAAAAAATAAAGAAGAAAGAAAAAAAGAAAACCAAATAACATAAAAAACCCTCAAAAAAAACCCCAACCAACCAAAGAAATAAAACCAAAAAACCCACCCCCCAAAAAAAACAAACCAACCAAAAAAGAACCCCAAAACTAACAATACCAACCCCCCCCAAAAAAAACCCACAAATTCCCAAACCAAAAAAAAAAAAAAAAAAAAACAAAACCCCAAAGCAAACCAACCCCCAAAAAATCCAAACACTTTTCAACCAACCAAGTGGTGTGTTTCATGTATTATTCAAAGACTGTACAAATAATAATTCCCTATTTTTCTTTCGTCCCTTTATGTCCCTGACTAGTAAAATTGTGGGGGGGGGGGGGGGGGGGGTGTTCTGAGAAGGGGGATATAGAATAGGCTTTAACCCCTAGAAAACATATGGAAAGGGCTAAGGTGACTCACAAGGCTGCACATTAAAAGACTTTCAAAATACAACGCTTCCCAACAATTTCACATCAAGCCCATCTTCAAAACGTGTTAAAACTCATCTCTTCCAAGCAGAAAAATTCAAATCTTTTTCATCATCTATAGGCAAACATATGTACAATGTGTGTATTGCACTTCAGTAGTTTTATGGCATTTTATTTCTCATTTATACAGCAGCCTTCCTTTAATGCCAACATTTATTACTGTCTTTGGAAGTGCCCTCTATCCTGATAAACTCATAATTTTCTTTTACGCTCACTTTTGGAGCTGTCATCTCTTCTTTGATGAAATTTATCTCCACGAGTGGGGAAGTTTGGATGAGAAATGGTGTTTTCTTTAGTTTGGAAAGATTTTCAGTACAATTTAGTGGAGCATAATGAACTCAGAAAAGCTGGGTTTAGAGTTTCTGGAAGCTCTGTATTGAGCCTAAGCAAGCTGTCCTTGTCCTTGATTCCACTGTGTGGTCAGTGAAGGAAAGCTGACATTTTCATGATGAGGACAAACTGCTTTCTTAGATTTTTTTCTCTCTCACCCCATCCATCCACTTGTAGGAGCAGCTTCAGCCATGTGTTCTGATTAGATGCTTGAATTTGAGAGCAATTAATTCAGCCAAATGTAGGAGAACTCATATTCTACTTTCTGCACTTTTCCTTTGGGATTTATAATTACTTTATATGTCTAGCTGGATAATCGTCTTTGAACTGAGATTGAGGTTCTCTTCCATTTAATTTCTTATTTTGTTAACAAGTTAATCATTTGGCAACACTTTATTGAGAGGAAATAACTAAAGACAAAAATGCAATTATGAGGGTCCTATGAAAGTTATGTAGGTTGGAAAATCATGTAGGTTGGAAAAGACATTTAAGATCATTGAATTTAACTATTGACCCAGCTCTGCCAAGTCCACCACTAAACCATGTAAAGTTAATTTTGAAGGCAATATCTAAGCTTGAGGAATAAAACATACATTTTCTGATAGATTTCAGTGGAAAATATTCTATTTTTCACCTCTTCAAGGTTTCCTCCTCCTCAGTTCATGATTAGAGAACATAATGAAATCTTGCTTTTTTTCTTGCAGTGCAAACACATAAATTAGCTCTGTAATGTAAAAACCTCACTGAAATTATTGACCCAGCCTGGACAGAAACCCATGGTGACAAGTACACCATGGGTATTTCACAGAAGATACATCTGAACAGTGTGACAGTGCCTTAGGAACAGGTCCTTCAGTCAGGTCTAACTGTGCAGCGTTTCCAGAAGGTGAAGCAGTGACATCACATCACTTCTGCCCCAAGCAGAGCAGCTTCTCCTTGGTAGAACACCTATCCACTGAAGTGTTCTGCTGTGACAGGACAGCTACACTGTCCAAATCCAAAGCATCTCCCAGCTGTGCTGATCTATGTTTACAGCATCAGGACTGTTCACTTCATTTTCTGAAATCGAAGTTCCATTTTCAAAACTAGGAAATGCATTTAGGAGCCATCACCAATCTGAATAGGACTTGAACAATTTGGAGTGACTTGCTAATTTCCTCAAATCATGTGACCTGAACCATCCCAAATTCAAGAATGAATCTCTGGAATTTTCCTCTGCTTTGAAACAGAAGATTTTCTACAGCAAATATACTGTAATTAAGTTTTATTTTCAACTCCTAAATGTTGTGTACACAATATGGTTTTGCTTTCTAAATGAAATTGTGCCCTTCCCCCATTTTCTTCCCTTATATTCTCCCAAACTGATTTTTCCAACTTCAGCTACTTTTTCTAAATATCACAGAACAAAGTAAAATACTAAGGAATGAGTTGAAAGGAAGGTTACTAAGAGGGATTCAGATCACTACATGAAGTATAGCAGCTTTTCTTTAATTGCCCAAACATAATTTGGTAGAAGTATTGAGCAACAAGAAAGGGCAGAACACTCAAGGGAATTGAACCAAACTGACCAGAACTGTGAGAGACCTGTATGGACAGGACAGAGATACTGCTGTAGCATTCTGCTCTGTGCTGTCTAATTAAAAAAACTTTAATATCCATTTCCATTTTACCAGTCATACAATGATAGCTGAAAACCAACCCAGTATTAGTGAGAAAATGGAATGGAAAAAAGGGAGCTGGTTTGGGTTTAAATCCAGAAAGAGAGAGATGCTAACAAGATGTCTGGGCAAAGTAATTGGATATGGGTTTGGGTACTACACCAGAGTGTTGAATTTTTTTATCTGGTTTAAAACCTCGATTTATTTTTTTAATATATTACAGTTAACATAAAGTGGTCAGAATAATAACCGTTTATATTTTTTCATTGGCACTTTGGTTGCAGGTATAGACTGATTTCTTTATTTTTTTAAGAAATTTCTCTTTTTTTGTAGCCTCTCTTTAATCTGTACATCAGCATATCATATGCAGGAGTAAAATAACAATCAATTATAAATTTATAGTGTTAAAAACACAATTTCACTTACACTAGCAGACAGTTCTTGCACCAATTTGAGACTATGTGCTATTTCAAAGAGACAGCTATAAAAAAGAGTGTTATTATAGGTTAAAAATAAATTAACTGGAAAGGTATTTTCATTATGGTTTGTATCATTCCAGAAAACATAGCTAACAGCTCCAGAAAGTAATCAACACTATAAAGAGAGATTAAAAATTAAAGAGAAAAATAAAATTCTGGAAAGTCATATTACAGTTGTATTATGCTGTCCTAAAAAATATAATATGTCTTAAGCAATCATGCAAGGGAAAAAATTAAACAAAACTACTTCAAGCATTTGATTTGAATCTGATTGTCACAAACTGATAAAACTATTTTTTACAAACCTGTTTAGAATTGCTGTCCACCTTCTGCACAAGGCTTTCCCAGCGCTGGGCAAAATTTTCAAGACGACTTTCCAGCTTTTGAGCCACTGCTTTATTTTTCACAGCTACTAGGAGATCTTGGCTGAGCAACTTCAGCTTACTCATCATTTGCCTTTTCATTTCTAGATCTCCTTTTAGGATCTGTTAAACAAAGTAACAGAAGGAAGAACACACATTCTTACAAAAAAAAAAAAACAAAAAACAAAACCAAAACCCAAACCAAAACACCCACAGAAAAGAAACCAACAAACTTAGGAGAAAAATCATAAGGAGAACATCAGACAGAGCTGAAAATTGGTAAGGGCTCCTATAATTCCTTGATGTTGTTTCCATAAAAATTGATGGCAGAGCTTACATAGAAAAATAACATAGCAGGTGGAGCAACTCCAACTTTCACAACAGGCTTCAGGTGATGACATGACTCAGAAAGTTAACAGTTGTGTTACAGGAATAGCCTTAAAACTGCACTAATGTTAGCGACTATATCAACATGTCAATCTGTCTTCCTTTAAAGTGTCAATGTACTCTTTTATATGTTGCATATTGAAAAAAAAAGTTTCCTAGAAGAGTAGTAGTTAATCCCAAACCAGGATTAAAACAAACAAACAAAAACCAAAACCAAACAAACCCCCCAAACAAACAAAAACCAAAACAGACTGTGCCAAGGGACGTTGAAACTCCTGAGATCTATACATGTAAACCTGCCTATGAAACAGGCTATTCACAGATCCAAGGGTCATCCATAGCTCCAGTTCTTACCTGGGTTTGATTTTTAAGGCCTTAACTGGTTTACTATACCGATTTCCATTTCTTAAGCATTCATTCTCTACACCCTAATCCTGCTAACCATGGCCAAATATTGAACACTTTATGCAGTTGTGGAATGCATTCTAATCCCCAAGGCATGAAAAGGATAATCAAACAAGTAGTTAGATAAGAGAATTTAGACTACATATACTTTCCTACAGCTTTATAGACCAAAATTATAATTAAAAATATAACTCAGCAAAAGAAAGATTCATTGCCTTTGTAATCGCTATTCTTTCTAATCAGATTTGATTTGAAGCATCATAATTACTAATGGTAGCTACAGTTAACATCAAATTTTAAACTGATTTATCTCTGAGAAGCAGAAGCTAACTTTATATTGAAGAATCTCTTTTCAGAGTAGTAGGAGACCTAACAGATGGAGGAAAGTAGATGCAAACCAGTTTAGCATGTTAAATTTTAAGCACTGCTATATTTGACCTTTTTTAACGCCTACAATATCAGAAAAAGCTCATGTGGAAGCCTCCATACACTGACTGGAATAATGAAAAATGGTATTCTGTGAAACATTAGTTAGTTCTGAAGAGCAATGTTTGATTTCCAATCACCCCAGCCCACAACAGCTGTATAACACACCTGCGAGTTCAGCATCAATCCAAGATACCTGGAGCATGAGCAGGAAGCGAAACACTTCCTGTGAAGTGAAAGAAGGATGCCAAAAATTTCTTTTAAAGATACTGCTCACTGCAAATTTATATGCTTTGGTGACAGCTGCAGTCAATCTTGAAAACTATACTGGGAGATTCTGTTTTCACATTACTTCATTAAAACCCTGTCAATGTGACACAATAACCAAAAAATATGCTTTTTTTTTTTTATTTATTTTTTTTTTTTTTTTACAGTACAAGAATATGCTGAAAATCATAATAGCAATGGCAAAATATGTCATTTACCAATTTGGAAGATAAGACATGGTAGTTTGTTTTATGAAATTAATAATCAAATATATCGGTCATAATTTCTGTCATATACATAGTGTAAACCCTGATATTGGAACATTATAAAGTGATTTCCTCATTTTTTTATGTGGTTCTATTTTGGGGGATTTAAGTTTTTAGTCCTTGCTTTTTTCTTTTCCTTAAAGATCAAAAAACTTATTTTGCTTACTGTAATAGTTTAACCAGCAACAACCACTGTAAAGTTAGATTTCAGATGAAAATAAATTTATTCCAGTCAAAAATAGTGTAATATCTAAATTATTTTCTATAGGTAAAAAAACCCCAAAAAACAAGTGAAACAAGAAAATATTTGTCAATATTAATGGAATATATACTATAAATATGTAGAGGTAGATCTTGCAAACCTTTTCAATAGCACTCGGTAATTAAAAGAAAAAATAAAAAAGACAACTTCATTTTACAGACTACAAAATGTGAAAAGAATCTATCAAGCCTGTGCTATACACATCACTAAAATTTCATCTCCATTCTACATTCTCAGTGTAGCACTTCCAGCTCAGTCCATAGGTCCATAAGTTCATAAGTCCAGGTAAGTTTACACCTTATGTAAGAATTAAAGAATCAATTACTGAGTCAGGGAATATATGGTTGGTGGAAAATTAAAGAACAGAACAAAACAAAACAACCTCAGTTGTTTTAAGGAACTATTTTAAGAACAGAAGCAACTACCTGCTAAACCGTTTTTCTGACCTTTAAACTAGGAAGTCCCCAGAAAAGAGCTGATGACAAAGAAGAAAGATTTTCACATACAATACTAAACATAAATCCTTTGAAATAAACTGCAGTCTGTGAAGAACTCCACACCAGAAAAAGCAGATGTTGTCTGAAGGAAATTATGACCCTGTGGAGATCCCACATTGGAGCAGGCTTAGTCTGTGGACATTAATACGACAAAAAAGTCAAAGTTTTTCCTACTGTGACCAGTATGTCAAAAGACCTGTTTCACTCCAACCACTTTAGAATGTTTAGGGCCTTGTAGGACAGAATTTCAAATCAACAGTCACAATGCTAAATGGTTTAATAAATTACCATCAGAAATTTCCTTCAGTTAAAGAGACTGGCTAAAGAACACAACCTTAATCTGGCAAAGTTCTGGCATATAAGTGAGGCAGAAAACATGACTGGAAGCTCTTATACCATATTACAATATCAAACCTAAAATTCTTAAGGTCTAACAGGAACAAATAATGTTGTAATTTCTTGCTGGAACTGACTGGACAACTGAGGGATCAAGATATATTGTTAAGAATATAACCATTTTTATTCTAAATGAAAAGATACAATTTTATTCCCTCACAGACTTGCTTTTACAATTCAAACTTAATTACAAGAGTGGTCCTTGCCAACAACTTCTCCTCTACTACATTCTAACATGTGTCAAAATAAAATACACCAAAAGACAGGCACAGTATGAATGTCAGGGTCAGGACAGTATGATCCCATTTTCCCCTATTTCTAAAAGCCAGTCCAAGAGGAGAATCTATTCCCTGTAAAAAAAAACATCATGTGGCTGACATACTAATACAAATTCCTGAGGGTTCAGACAAGATTAAAACAGTAAATTGTCATACACAAACTTCTAGCAGTTTGGCATTGTATGAAACACATACTCACTGGAATTTGGAAACAACTGCTACTACGTCTAAAGTCTGATAGAGGGAATTCCAAAGTAAAAGCAACATTTCTGCTGCAAATCAAAGACACTAAAGAGGCAGTTTTCTTCTAATATACCACCAATATTTAAATACCTTAGCTATTGCATTATGAATCACATTCTAAAAAGATCAAAGTTATTCATGTGCAAAAAAATCTAAGTTGTAATTAGTAAATTCCACCCGTTCTGTTAAGGATGGCATGATTCTTGTTGAGTTTCAGGGCTATGGAGAGATCATTTTATTTACTATTTTATGTTGTTCACTCAGTTTCCAAAAAGACCACAATTATTTCCTGACAATAACACTTAACAATTTAAACTGGCAGCACAATTTTAACATAATATAAGAGTTCATTAATGAAACTTATGAAAATACTACAGAAACGTTTCCTTCTTAGCATCCAATTTTCAAGCAATTCTGAAAGGTACCCCAAACTGGCCCTATCCTTAACACTTACAAACCCTTAATAGTCTGCTACTTCACAATTTGTGACAAGCATTTCAACCCCCTGTACCTACATCCTCTAGCAACCTTATGAAATCCAAAAGTACACATTTTTTGAATAAATTTGAATTTCTTGTAATAGATTTTTTTTTTCAAGAGGGTACTCTAAAGCATCCTGAGTTGTGTCTAATCCATTATGTGTTAAAAGCCTGGTGTGAAGTTGGCTTCAAGATTGCTCACATGTTAAGATTGATAGAATTTCCAAGAAGTATATGCACTGAGGCAAATAAGTTTTTCTTCCTTTACAAAGAAGTTTACTTAATCCTAAACAATCTTTAATTGAAATCCAACAATCAGTGTTTCTAAATGCATATTTTTATTAAGCCCTTAAGAGTCATAGAAGGAAAAAGAAAGAAGAGGAGAAAAAAAACTGCATGTGGCAGTGTAATAATTAGTGTCTCAAGATTATGCTAAAAATCAATCTTTTGGTTCTTAAATTAACTACTGAGTCATTCTATGAATCAAAGGAACATCTACCAATAATTCTAGACCAGCTACAATGGAATTAAACAATCAGTCTGTAAGTTTATTTTTTTTAAGCTTTACACCTTTGTTTTTGTGAGGATAAATTTTAGAAACATCACAGTAACTCAAACCTCTGAAACATCATGGTATTTTTTTGACCCAGAGACTAAGTATTTCTACTTTTAAGACAGAATGATGAGAAAGACTGAAAGGTCTGAGAGTGGGGTAAAGCAATGTGCATGCAGACTCAGATTAAGGAATCTGAACATAAAATAGAAGAATGACAAATACATACAGCTAATTTGCTTAGATTGGTCAGCATTTCATTCTGATCTCCAAAGCCAGTTGTATGAATTTTGCTCACAGCATCCTCTTTCTCAGTAAGCCATGCATCAAAAAGGCACTGAAATAAAATTGGAGAGAAAAAGCTTCAGTCAGACCTTGCCTAAATATATATATACATTATTATATTTCCTATAATGATTTGAAAAACATTCCAATTTATAATTTAAAAAGCTATTCACCTGCTCTTCTGCAAAATGCTGCCATTTACGAAGAATATCTTGCAGAAGGACCCATCGTTCTTCTGTCCATCTGCAGATGGCTGCCCACCGTTTCCCAAAGTGCTGGAGAGAAACAAACACAGAAGAGAATTTTGTATTTGTTTACTTATTCTTCCTAAACAAGGAAAGCTGTTTTCCCTATGGCATTACAAATTTTTTATGGAAACATTTTTCTTACTCGCATTTTTTTTCAGGCATATGCCCTTGAAATATATTGCATATCATATTGAAATGGATTTTAGGACCATTTGAAATTAAATATTTGAAAAAAAAAATTTGAAATAAAAAATTTGAAAAATATGGATAATAGGGAAAGCAATAGATCTAAACACAGAATATTATAATACTAATCTACAGACAGTTTTCTAGCAAGTCTCTAGTACTACACTTCCAAAAACTCACTCTATTTCATAACTTTAGGATGCCCAAAACAACAGAACTACTTTAAACATAAACCTGATAGTCATGGATGTGGCCAAAGCAAAAGAAAAAAAACAAAACAACCAGCCTTATAAACTTCCACACCAGCACAAATCCCTCTGAGGATTCCCAGGTATTTGTAGCATATGCTACTATGTATGTATTTAAATTACATAAAACGCAAACCATCTTGTTCTCTTCTCCCTTATTTTAGTTAATGATAAAAAAAAAAAAATTATTGTAATGATTATAGTGGCTTAATTACCCCTCACATCAAAGACAAATTATTCAGCTGCTTCCAAATTAAAAAAAAAACAAAAAACCCAAAAAAACCCCAGTCTTATAAACATCTGAAAGGTACTCTACACTACTGCAATCTTAATTTTTCATCCACTTCAAAAGTACATCCTGACAAAAAGATAATAGTTTCTTCCTTTTTTCCATATCAATTTATTTACTTCATGACACTTATGGACCTTTTATAACTTGAGATATTATATGATGCTATATCTTTTGTATTTACATATTTGTCATAGAGATTACACATTAATTTTAACAAAAATGAGGCATCCAAACAGTCGATTGTTAAAACCAGGATAAAAATTACAACTGTATTTCCTACCAGGAAGCAAAACATTAAGAAAAAATTCTAGGATATGGAAGATAAAATTTCAGAATGTCATCTGAATTTGTTGCTTTAACAGTTTTATGTCACAGTAAAAAGTAAGCAGATACAATTTTCCATTTAGTGGACACTAAAACCATAAAAATATTCAACTGAATATTCAATTGAATATTTTTTATCTTACTATTTACTGTCCAAAAATCATAAACATATCTTTCCTCACAGCTATTTTATAAAAATCCTCATACCTGAGTAACTTTTAAACAGTTCACATCCAAGAAGCTAAATTTTCTTAATTATTACCATGTAAAAAATAATTTTCTCTCAACAACTACAATAACATCTCCATCAATTATCATTGTGGTACACCATCAACATTATTTTTCATTTGGTTCTCTAGAAAACACCAAAACCTCAAGAGAACAAGATCAAATATCAGTTTCTGCATTAACTCTGAGAAATATATTGATTTGCACAGATAAAAAAATTAATTAAAAAAATACCATTTTCAGCATGTGATTTCAGAGCCACAAAACCTTTTTTTTCCCTCAATAATTTGACAAGATCTTTCATTTTAATGAAGCAAGCAAAATGACCAAGTAACTACACTGACAAAAATGATGATTCTGTGACCTGCCTTAAATCTGGTTATTTCTCATGAGAGGCCATAACAACCATGAGACAAAGATACACTTTTTGGTTGAATGGATTTAAGACATGAAGTGTCAAGTTTGAAATACCATGTCAGGACTGTTATTTATAAAGCAGTTACTATATTAAACCACATGGTGCTCAACTTTAATTCTCTATTCACATCTAACAGTAGACTCTGTGAAGCCCAGAAAATCAGACTGCTCCAAGTATTCCTAACACCAGGAAAACAAATTTTCAGAGAAATTGACTGGATTCACACTAACAAGTAAAATGCCTTTTCTTACAGCCCAAATTTGAATTTTTAAAGAAATCTGCATGCAAAATAAGAGATTTTATTTTTAATTATTTTATTCAGAAGATACTGAAAGAATATTTCCTATGACTATCAAAAACAGAAGATGAAACATTTTAGTCTGCTAAAAGGTCAAAGTAAAGAAGTGCAAGAACAGAAGAAAATGAGTAAAACATAACTCTTGGGAACACTGTACTAAAATAATGTACTGCAAGCCTGCAACAGAGCTTATTTGACAAATGCTTTTCTAATCAGATAAAGCTTATTCACTTTTTAAAATAATGAGAAAAAGTGGAAAAATGCTTTTGCCTATAATCCAAAATTAATTAAGACTGAATATTTAGTCCATTCATAGAATTTCTGCCAAAGAACAATAAGTTTTGTGTGCAGTTTTGAAATACTCAACATTTCATGCATGAGCACATGGAGTAGGAAAAACAAACAGGATGAACTGGGAGCACTGGTCAGATCCCACAGCTGTGATATTAATGAGATTTGGTGGAATGAGTCCTGTGGTTAGTAATCTGTGATGGAGAACTCCAGGCTGCTCAGGATGTTCTACAGAGAATTAGGAGAAATTTCTAGACCAGTAACCCTTGTCCTTATGGGAGATTTCAACTTCCCAGGCATCAACCAGGAATATCATGCTGTGGTGATGAGTAGGTCTCAGAAATCCCTGAAGTCTGTAGGATGTAAATTCCTCTCATAAGTGCTCAGTGAGTCAACTGAAATAGTCCATTCACTCTTTAACATTCTTCACTTATTTTGATGTATTTTTACAAGAACTACCCATATATCATCTACAATCAAAGGACAGTACCCTGAATAATATGAATATATAATCCTGGAAAATACACTCTCAGCTTCTTTCCCCCAGCAGGGGAATAAGCCATCAAGTAGCATTTGATAAACTTAATACAGATTTCTTTCTAGCACAGACCCTGACCCTGGTAGCCTGGGGAAGCCTCTAATTTGAGCTAGCCCACAAGAGTCCTTAAGAGACCTGTTGTCTGCTGGGTATAATTAAGGAAAAAAATCTCCCTTCATTCATGGCCTTTGTATGTTATCCAGCCATTTCTCTGAGCTGAAGATAATTTCCCACATTTTTCCTGCAGAAACAAGTCAGAGTGCAGCAACAGCTTTGCTACTAAAGTGGTTTGATTTTGCAGCACTAAATATAGATTTGAGCCTTATTCCACAGCTGCCTTGGTGGATTGAGTTTAATTGGGGTCTCAGAGTTTTAAGTCTAAATAGCAGGTTCTCAGAAGAAGCATAAACAGAGCCTCTCAATATGTCACACATTGATATGTTAAGTAAGCAAAGTAATATAAAAGTAATTTTAATATTCATGCTCACCAGGTCTAGATGTCCCAGAGTACCTTAAGGGGACAGCTGTTTCCAAAAAAAGCCCTGAAATTGTGTCTAGTTTTAGTTTTCCAAGCAAGGGTACATTTTAAATTAATAATTTGTTTCAGGGGACACTTTTGGTTTTATGCCATTAATTGACTCTTAAATAGACATGTTTTTGCATAGGCAATCAAACAAGAACTTCTGTGCAGTTCATTTAAAGTCAGCATAGGTTCTTGTTAATATAACTGAAACCTAAAATCTCAAAAAGTTCATTTTAGGCTTTAAAAAAATTGTCTTATACAAACATTTGAAAAAACAAAACAAAACAAAACAAAACATAACAAAACAAAGAAACAAAAAACCCCAAAACCCAAAACCAAAACAAAACCCACGAACAAACAAACAAAGAAACACCCCTGCAAAAAAAAAAAAAAACAAACCCAAAAAACCCCAAAAAACAAACCCACAATACATGCATCAATATTTATATGCATGAAAATATTTTAGGAATCACCTCAAAAAGTAAGGCATAACTGAAATACACTTGCTTGGAAAATGCATCTTTGCTTATTACATGGAAATAGCTGATTATTTCTTCCTAATCTGATCCTGACCAGCACCTCAGTGAGCCAGTATTATTAAGCTCTTTTGTCTGACAGTTCATGCTCTTGTTTTGTTCTACTTTTAGAAGTCATACTGACAGATACATAATCAAGCTTGGAACTTTTTTCCATTGTTCTTTTTGTCAAATGCTCTAATGGTTGTGCCTGTCAACACATTTTATCTCCTGTGCTTATATTCAGACTGCAAGTGATATGAAAAAAAAAAAAAAAAACCAAAAAAAATCCAAACAGCTCCTGTACACAAAAAAGAGGTGTAACATTTCACTAGGAGAGCGGGTGGACTATGGTGACTCTGTTCTGGAACATTAAAGTATGGAAGTTCCCACACCTCCCTAACACTATAGCTTTAGAGTGGTACTTGGGGTTTATTAACATCTGTAATATTACTGCATATTCTTTGACTTCCAGAGCAATGCATCTATTATGTTTTCTCTCAGTTTTCTGTAAGAAATTGTGAATAAAGGACATAGGAAGAGCAAATGGGCTGCTCCACACGGCCCCACGCTCTGCTCGGACATGGCCTGTGCTGCAGGGTGAGGGGACTCAGGAATTGTCTTCTTAGCATCTTTCAAGGAATGTACATTTTCAAAGAGAGTAATAATTGGTTCTTTCTGCATTAGTACAGTTACAAATTATGTATTTTCACTGTTTCATTTACATTAATAATTTATTTTGTTTCTTTAAGGTATTGCATGCATGTCTGAGTTCTGTTTCATGTTTTATTCCAAAATGGGTCAGCCAAAGATGTTAAACTGGGTACTAATGGTACCTTTCCAACCACTGTAATAATATGGGATGAAGCTGTGTCACCTGATGTTCCATTAATTCTTTCTGAAGATGTGAAATTAGATTGTTTGTCAATCTACCAACCTTTCATTTGTTTTTCACACTATTAAAAACTCTCATTTCTGTATTTTCTAATTCATGAAGTGCCATGAATATCAAATGCTGTTAATTATTTTCTCTCTTCTTCCATTCAAGATATTTTACAAGTTTAGTTCAATTTCTGGAGACATGTTCTTGCTAAGGATCTTCTTTATTCTGCTGAACAGTACAAAGGAGTTGGCTGAAAAGAAATTCTGGAAGGTTAAGAGTATTTTGAGCAGTTGCACCACAGTTCTGACACTTAAGATGAAGTCGAAAGGAACTAATAATTATGGATCAGTAGAGGCTGTACTGTTGTCTTGGCTGGGTTGTGTTCTTTGACTAAGTAGCTGCAGTAGAAAAAACAGAATTACATTTGAAGTGGCAGTGTTCAGCATCTTAGCCAAACCTACTCTTAATTCCAAACCAATTACTGATTTACTGGTATTGGTACCCAAACTAGCAACATTCAAGACAGCACACAGGTATCTGTCTGTGCTACAGCTGTACCTTCTGGCTAAAGGTATTGATAACTTCTCTAGAGAAACCTTGGGTGCTAATGATTTAGAACACAGAAGCTCTTATTTTCTTAGGTAATAAAGCACAATGAAAGAAAAATACTATCTCCTTTCTGAAAGAGAAAAATAGAAGGAATCTTGGTACTAATATTGCAATTCCTCTTGAGCTGTGTCTCTGGAGAGCTGACAACCAACACCGGAGAACCCTCCTTCAATGTATCTCAACATTAATTGACTTCTGTTTATTCAGTTTCATTCAGAAATTACAGTAAGAGCGTCGGCATAGAAATAGTGCAGCAACTTTTTAAAGCAACTTCTGGGAAAAAATTCTATAAGAAATCAACCCAACCCCCAACATTATGTAAGTGAAATAGTGAACTTTTACTATGAGCAAGTTAATTGAAAAAATTTTAGAATATCCTGGCTGCTAGCTGTATCACAAATGTATTTCCAATGTGTCATTCTTCTAAAGATACTCAAGTGATTTTTATTTGGAAAATGCAAGTGATAGTTCCCTTTGTTTCCTAAGAAACATGGCCATGAGAAAATAATGGGAAATAAATTACAACTTTCCCCCCAGAAGTGCTTTAGAAAAATACAGAATAATCTTAATATTTCTCAATAACCATTATTTGCCTACAAATTATGATCCTGGTATTGCTTATTTTAAAAATTTCCTATTTCAATTTTTTGGGACTGTCATTGCCATTTAGTCATTACCTGAAGCTGCTCTTCCAGTGCAGCAGTAGCTCTGTCACCACTGTTCTCATCTACCACCACTACCATATGGGTTAGGGAATTCACCTTGACTTGTTCCTGTTCCAGATCTTCTTGAAATGCCTATAATGAAAGCAGATTAGAGAATGTGTTCCAGAGGGGAAAAAAAAAAAAAAAACAGAAAAGGGTACCATTAACTGATTAACTTGTATAACTGACTGACTATGAGAACTCCAGAGCTTAAAGTTACCCACAAGTCCTACTATTAATACAATATTCCAGACTGAAAATTTTGCTTGAAAAGTAATTTTTTGAGTTCATGTAGCTGATTTACAGATATTCATATAATACATATACATACCAATAGCCTGAAGATTTTAAATAGCCACTGTATTCAGTTTTGTACTTCATATAAATGTATGAAAATAGTTTTTTTTTTTTAAATTTTAAGAATATAAAAAATCACATAGAGTTCATTAAATAACCATGCACTAACTTCAGCTTGACACCCCTACAACATTATTCACAAAGGAGAAAACTGCTCGGGAGGTGACCCACCATTAGGAAACTCATGCAGCACCCTAGTTTCACTCACTGCAGAAACCAGGAAACTCAGCAAGAAACAAAAGCATTTCATGATTTCTGCATGTCTGATGAAAAACTTGCTTGCCCCAATTTTTTTTTTTTTTTTTCTTCACTTGCAATGAAAGATGGAACCCCTCCTTCACTACAGTTAAGAAAATAGAAACCAGCCCAGCTCTGGCACCAGGGAACTGAGCACCAGATGTATTTTCTCCTTCCTTTGCTCAGGGGCAGCAAGAGGACACACAATAAAAATGGAGGGAGCTAAAGTGGTGTTGGCAATGAAAATTAAAACCACAGAGAACACCTCATGCCACTCCCCTGAAAAGAAATCCCAATGTATCCAGGACTCCATCTTGCCTGAGACACTTTTTAGGTGTCTCTAACTTGCTTCAAACCAACAAAAGAATGGGGGAAAACAAAGTCCTGGGTTGTGTTCTCAGTACATCAGCTGAGTGTGTTCTAGGGATTAATGCATATATAATGGAAGGGTTATAGTCTGAAAAATAACATGGCCTTGTCACAAGGGGAACCTTGACTGTGTTACCAAACTCTGTTGCATTTCACAATGTTGTGGTTTTTGGCTGCTTTTCAAGTAGAGTAATTCACTTGTGTATGAATTCCTTGCTGAACATAAGGTCACACATTCTAAAACTCTTTTTTCATAAGACATCTTACTTTTATTTGAAAATTAAAAAAAATAAAATTAAAACCCAAAACATAATGTGGTTATAAGCAATAGGAAAGGAATTCACAGCCTACTTTGTTTTTAGGGCATAAATACCTTACCATCCATTTCAGAATTAATTTCTTTCATGGGCATATCGAGACAATATAAGAATCCTCCTTTTTCTGAATTTCATGCCTGTGAGTACTATTTGCTTCAAAGAGCTAGACTATAAAACAACTCTCAAGGACTGTGAAGTGTACTAAATTGTTAAGAGTCATTCCTGGAATTTAGACTTCTCAACATTTTATGATCCAGAACTTGAAAGGGAAGAGGAGGCAGAACGGTCATGGATTAAAGTGTATAATACAGCTCACTTCCCCCATGTTTAACCCCCTCTTTATGCCATACAAAACAAATTCATTGCTCTGTAAGCCTACAGCCATGGACAAGGTGACCTTTATTTCCTTATTAGCTAGAATCTGACAGATGGCATCCCAGAACAAAACCAGAGTTAGCAGTAGTGGATGGCACTTTGGAGGTGGGAGTCTCACACACATTGTGAAAGATTTGAGAAGTCATGGAACAGATGAACCAGAAAGTTGAATCATTATCTAATCCTCAGGCAGATTTAATTTACTCTGAAGTAAAAGACTGTTCTTTATAACCCAAGTGTCTATTTTTACCATGAAATTCATTGGTGAGAATTGTTTGTTTACAGGATCTTGTCGGAACAGGAATTTATGATGGACAGTTTCAAGGCAGGAGCACGCCATGTTAAAATAATTTAAATGGAAATTTCTCTCAAGTATCTAACTTATTAACTCAATAATTATCTCAATATCTAACTTATTAGATAAATAAAATTTCAGAAACTTAAAATGTAAGATGGATATAGATGTCGGTGAATAATGATAGCAACAAGAGAAATTCATAAAACTCTACAATTCCTTTAATTTCTATCTATCAGATAGCAACTTACACAACTACAACATAATCTAGATCAAAGTGAATAAAAATGCCTACCAAAGTCATGTACCAAAGACAACTGCATCCTGACATTTGGACAGTGAAGAAGTGTCTCATTTTACCTTTGGAGTACTAAAAAAGGCTTAGATGTTTTTAGAAACTTAATGAAATTATAAAAATCTACTAACTATATATGGTATAATAATAATTTGGAATAATAAAACTAATGTACTTAAAAGCACAATTTTTAAATTAATTATGCATTTCCAATAAAATATTCTTCTTAAACAGATCAATAGTCCTTAGATTTTTATTGAAAAGTAACCTTCTTCTTTTTCAAAATGATAAGGAAGGAATAATTGCAACAGGAGAAAAAATTATTTCAAATACTACTGAAAAAAAAAAAAAAAAACAAAACCAAAAAAAATCCCAAAAAACTTTACTGAAATATTTGACTATTCCAAAATATATTAACTATGCTAGATTTCTTACCAATACTCTGTACATTCCTAATGATATAAAATTTTCTAGTTCACCACTTCAGTCCACTCAGAAAATTTTCAGTACTATCAAGATACCAACCTCATATATTTTGATCATAAGAAGCAGGCTGGGAAAAGCATTGTGTTCTTTCTCTGGTCTGATTGTTGATTGCCATTCCTAATTCACATTAGTGCGTGTTTGGGGTTTTAGCGTGTTTGGTTTTTGTTTTGTTTTGTTTTGGCTTTTTGTATTTTTTTGGATTTTTTGGTGTTTTTTTCTGTTTTTGTTTTTTATTTTTTAATATGACTCAGCACAGAAGCTGAAGTGTCAGTCACAAGAACTCAAGAATAATATTTTTGCAATATCAAAGTACATAGAATAAAGAAATCAGATGTATGGAAATCATAAGTCAAAGGGGATACATCACATGAAATAAATAAAAAAGTATCTACTAATGAACAGATAAAGAGAGGAAGGCAAAATCATAAGGGTAAAGAGGAGACAGAGGCAAGATGACAACAACTCAAACCTATCATGTTTGCTGAAGTCTGTTTCATTTGAAATGATGATTACCTTTCATATCTTCAAACTTTTGGTTCCTCTTATGAATTTACAGAATGCTATTTTCTCATACAAGCAGAGTTACATGAGACTAAGAGAAAATATGAAGGATGTTGGGTTTTGCTTTTCTTATTTGCTTATTTAATAGTGAAGCAATAACTGTCCTTTTAAAATCCCATTGTTTTAACCCTTGCTATGGGAGGTAGCTTTGCTGCATGTAAAATACAATAAAATTGTATGACACTTTCTCTCAATAACTGAAAGAATGGGAAACCCTGTTCTTTGAATTCTGAATACAGTAAGTGATAAATGAATGCAAATGTAATTAAAATTAAGCCCAAACCATTTTATTTCCAGCATTTCTAGGTAAATTGCCTCTTGCACACAAAACAGATTTGCAAAGTGATACACATAAATAAATAATATTCACTAACTCAACACACCAAAATGAAGAACTAGCATGTGGAAAAGAGATTTCTGCATGTCTTCACTCAGAATCTTCAAATACAAGTAAGCTAAATACCCATTTTTCTCAGTTTTAGAAAGAGGCAGAATAAAGAGATTGCATAAATAAAAAGATTACATTTTATGTTAGTATTCAAGCATAAAATGCATAGAAATAGGAGTAAAGTAATTCAAGTCTTAGTACTGATGTATTCAAAATCTTTCATGTTTCTTTCTCTAATCACCATTTCATAATTACCTGCTGTCTTTTTTAAAAATAAAATTTAATGTCAGAAAATGTCCTTAGCTAGCAAATCCACATACTGAGTGCATTGTCTCCTCACAGGGCAAGCACAGACAGCACTAACAGCAGCAGGAGCTGCAGAATTTGTATTCTTCTTCAGTAGCACTCCTTAATCAGAATGCAAAGAAATCATCTTTAACACACAAGTGCATCATGAAGTCTTTTGCAGCTTTTGACCTCTTTTTAAAAGAACTGTAAAAGCTGATTTCATTTTGAATTGTTTTTCAGGATGATCTGCCCTCTAAAACCTGGATTAGCACTGACACAGGCCATGAAGCATCAGGTGTTAAAATCTCTCAGGATACCATGCCAAGGAACTGCTTTGAGCCATTGATGCAGAGACATCCACAGGTTATCATATTAAATCTCCACCACCTCACACATCACCTCTGTTTTCTATATTTTCTGTTTCCTTATCATCATTGTATGCCATAGACAAATGGATTTTTAAAAATTACTATGAAGTAAGGCAATCTAATCCAGTAAATGGAATAAATCTATAGCATAAACTATCATCTCTCTCTTTTTAGTTCCTAATTCTTCTAATTAAAAAGTTAACCTTATGTAATGTGGAATAAATTGGCAAAATTACATCTTATATTCTGTACCTGAGGTTATTGAGGGTTTTTTGTTTTGTTTTGTTTTGTTTTGTTTGGGGTTTTTTTGGTTGTTTGGGGGTTTTTTGTTGTTGTTGTTGTTGGTTTTTTTGTTACTTAAATACATTACAAAAAAAAAGTATTTTCTACTTAGAAAGCAGTGAATTTTACAGTGCATAGTCTATATTCAGTGCAAATATATATTCAGAATCTCTGGAGTCCTAACAATATTATGTAGTCTGACTACTGCGTCATTGCTGTACAATGTGAGAAAAAAACAAGATGCAAAAAGAAGAATACGCAGGTATTTAAAAATCTGATATATTTTCATTGTAATATAATGAAAAGATGTTATAGTTGCCTTGCATATTCTAGTATATTGCTTATCTATAAAAAGAAAGCAATTTTTTTTTTATATCAGGATAAAACTTGCAGTTGTGATAAATTAAGTCTACAAAAGCTTGGTAACTGTACAGAACAATAAATATTAAACCAAGATTTCATATTACCTTGCTATGCTCTAATGGCAGGAGTAGAGCTTTTAAAATGTCAAACACCCAATTTGGTTTTTATGCCTTTGCAAGCACACCACAGCATACCTTATGCTCTTCTATTTGACGCTTTAGGTCCTCTAGATCTGGACCTAAGGGCTCCAAATCAGTTTTCTTTGTCCTTTCCTCTGTTTTTGTCAGCCAATCAGCTAGCTGGGCTAGCTGCTGATTCTGCAGATCCATTAGGATTTTATGTAAACTGTAAAACAAAGAAAAATAGTTCAAATTTATAAGTGAAGAAGTGCACAACAGGGAGAAACATCTGCCCTGTACACTAATAGATTTTCACCAGGTTACATTTGAAGGCAAAATAGAAATATATGCTTTGAAAGGGCAACAGGCTTCCCAGGGCAGTGGTTACAGCACCAGCCTGACAGAGCTCTAGGAGTGTTTGGGTAATTCTCTCAGGCACAGGGTGTGACTGTTGGGGTGCCTGTACAGGGACAGGAGATGGACTCCATGACCCCCATGGGTCCCGTCCAACTCAGGAAAATCTATGGCTCTATATAGAAGGTAACTGATTTTCAAAAATAGTTTTGATTTAGACAAACTGTTTTGAAGCTTTTTCTTTAGGAACTGACTACATCATAAAATATTCAGTCTGTTAAAGCTTTGTCTTCCACTTGAATTTCTGTTAGAGCTGGGCTTCAAAATTTCTACGCTTTGTTTTTTTCAAGCTTACTTTATCCACTGAAAGTATTTTGAAAACTGCTCAAACAGCTGATCTTACCAGGCTTCCTCTAGTTTAGGATATTAAATAAAAAAAATACTATATTTTAAGTTATTCAATGAAGAATACTCAAAAAATTAACCAGGAAATACTTCAGTTTTGCCTAATCAAATTATATAGATAGACACAAAATGATCTGGCCAAAAATTCATTACAAAAATACATTTACTTATACTTGTTTCTTTAGAAATTCTCTAAACTTTCCTAAACAAAATATCTTCATCAGTAGCCTTCTATGATTTCAGATTTGGTTTGTTTGTTTGCTTGTTTGGTTGTTTTTTTTTTCAAACAGGAAATCATATATTAAAGATTGATTAAAACCACCACAGAAACTCAAGTAGTATTGTGCCCACCCTAATCTCTCTATTAATTACAGATAGAGTACAGAAAGCTGATACCCTGCCTCAATAAAGCCCATGGTTCACAAAGGATTAGGGATATCAGATCTCAGACCTTCACTTTCAACTGTGTATTTTATTGCCTTGGTTTTCTAAACTAAGCTATTAAAAATATACAGTACAATGTTTCATCCTGGAGATATTCCTCTTAGTGTTAATTAAATAAACTGTACAGAAAACCTGTTAAAGTAAACTGAATTTAAGAAAATGAAAATATGATGAAACAAATATTATACATAATATTGACATTACTCTAAAGTAGCTTAGAGCATAAACTTAGAAATTAAATAATCACAAAAAATAATCACAGTTTATTCCTAAGCAAAAAGAATGGTTCTTCTTTCTTACCATTTGCCACCTTGTTTTCAAAATACTTTTATAAACATCAGATGTGAGGGTTTAGTATTTATTTATGTACCTCAGGAGATTGTCAAAACCTTTGTTTATATATGGTTCTAATAAGTTTCAAATTTAAAAAAATCTTTTTTCTTTGAATTGAATGGGTTTTAAAACTTGTAGAACTCCCTATCAAGTGGTAAATTGAATTGTTTTTCTCTACAGTGTCATATTTACACTGAGATGTTTTGTTATAGAGAATCCTGCTTGGGAAAGGCCAGGAGGAAGAAATTAAAAAAAAAAAAAAAAAAAAAAAAA
>CM031857.1:106856331-106892578 GCA_018697195.1 Certhia americana
AAAAAAAAAAAAAAAAAAACCACCGAAAAAACAAACAATAAACCCCAGAGAGTTTTCCTTCAGCATGCTAATGCACTCCTTATTGGAAGAGTCAAATATTTTCAACACATAGTGAATGCATGAGAAATCCATTCTGCGGTGCTTTTATACAAAGCCATTGTTGTGTTCCAAACTTCCTCTGACATTCTGACCTCCTAAATAACTTTTTCTAAGAGTCGTTCACTTTAATAGCATCTTTATCAGTATATCTTCCTCCTGTCCTTGCTTATTGTTTGCTTTTGTTTTCCCTGTGCTGTAAAGCGTGGTACCTTTTTTCACATTACCATTAGAGATCAGACAGCCTTCCTGTTCTCATCTTCACAAAAACCATCCCTGTTTGGCTAAACGTGTCACTGTTGCCTTGGGGACAAGATTACAGCAACGTGCTCTGAAGATTGTGCTTTAAGCCAAAGTAGAAGATGGATCATGCGAGTTTAAATTATGTATAATAGCCCAGAAATATATTATATTGTGATATGAAAGCTTTTTATAATTCTCCAGCAGGTTTCTTGAAACACAGGGGTTTAACCAAAAGGCCAGAATGAAATATATCTAAGAATATCACTCCTGAAAAATTTTCTCTTGCCCTATCCCAAATCTCATTGAATTTATCACAGACTTTTTTCTGTATAGGAAATCAAATAGTGGCACAACAGTCTCTGTGAAGCCCTTATCATTTTATGTTTTCTACTGAATTCATATTACCCAAATATGATCTGCTGTAGAAGATACTAAGCCATTCCCCAAGCAATGACCAACAGGTGGGAGATGGGTTTAACAACTGGTGTTAAAGAACATTTTAAGCAGACTACTACTCAGAGCCATAGCTACTTCCAAGTGTCAATTTAAATGAAAATAAGTATGGCCAATCAAAACTCCCTACAGTAAAGAATCATAGATTTTTCTCTCCAAAAAAATAGAGAACTGGAATAAGTTAGGTTGAAACAACTGAAACCCATCAACAATAGTCAAAGAAAGACAGAATAAAGGAAACATTCTCAATACACAGTAGAAATCTGAAAAGAAAACAAATGTTTGGAATTGCTAAGAACATATTGCAAGAAAGAGAGTTATGTCATTCAATTGTTGAAAATCAGTTTGCTTTTCAATGCAACGGACAAACCTCTTAACTCAAAAGGTAAGGTAGAACTGGAAAAAGCTCTAAGAGAGCAAAATTATTAACTGAATATGTTCAATACCTATTTATGAAGAAAGTAAGAAAATATATACTTTATCTCTGTATCCTGTAAACCAAATTATTCCCCTGTGGCACAATCACAGGCTCTTACATTTATGGAATTTCTTACCCCAGATGGTACTATGTAAATCAAAATTTCAGATATAGTAATATTAAAAATCTCCAAAGTTAATTGTGAATATTTAATAGATTATTTCTCTACTTCTACTTGTACTTCAACTTTAAACTATAGGACTTGCCCTTTTTTAAATAGTGTAATTTTCATTCCAATAAAACCATGGCAATATTTTCAGGAGATCTAGACACTCATTTATTCTTACAATGGGATTGAGTTTTACAGGCCTTAAAAGATTTGTTTGCCTCTTCCTTTTTTTATCTTTGCAAAGATTCTCTCCTTTGTAGCTCAATATAGTGCAATATGATATTTGTTGAAACAACTGGAAAAAGGTGAGGTAGGTTATGTAAATCGTAATTGAAGTGTGTCCAAGTTGTTGACAGCTGCTGCTTTATGTGGTTTCCATGCTCCAAACAATATGCAAGGTTCAAAATCACTACACATCAAATTTCAGCTTAAAACAGATACAAGATGGAATTTTGTTCACAGTGAAGGAAAATCCCAACTGTTAGTCAAGTTCAGAATTGTTTCAGTCAAAATCAATATATATTATTTCACCTGACATATTACTTACTTGCTTTGCTTTTCCATACTTGCTACCCTGAGACTTTCCCAACGAGAATTAAGTAGATTCATTTGTTCTTGGATTTCATTCTCTTCCTCATCTGAAAGTTTTCCAGTTGATAGAAGTTGACTTCCAACTTGCAAAACATTACCAACACGTCCTTGGTGAGCTGTTAACTCCATCATAAAACCCTTACAATTAAAAAAAAAAAAAAAAAAGAGTTAGAAAAATAATCCAGTTTTCAGTTGCATTCTTTGAAATGAAAGAATAGAATTGCACCATTTTACCGACATGATTTACAACCTTGGTTTCAATTTTTTCAACCCCTCACCAAACCTTGTGACATAAACTAGAAATAAACAGTTTCATTTTCTTCAAAGGGCAAAAAGTTGTTTAATCTGGAGAAGAAGAGGCTGCAGGGTGACCTTACTCATCTCTGCAACTACCTGAAAGAAGGTGGCAAAGAGGTGGGTATGCTAACAAATGATAGGATGAGAGGAAATGGACTCAAGTTGTACCAGAGGATGTTTAGATCGGATTCTAAATCTAGAATTCAGATTCAGAATTCAATTCATGTTGTCAAACATGAATTGTTGTCAAACAATTGAATGTTGTCAAACATTGGAATGGGCTTCCCAGGGAAATGGTTGAGTCACCGTCCTTAGATGTGTAGATGCAGAATTTAGGAACATGGTTTAGTGGTGGATTTGGCAGTGTTAGGTTAATATTTGGACTTGAGGATCTTAAGGGTCTTTTCCAGCCTAACCAATTCTATGACTTTAGGGCAGAGTCTGCAGTTTACATTCTCCAAATCAAAAATAATAAAAAACTAAACAAATCCCCCCAAAACAAGCAAAGAGAATAGAATAAAATAAATACATTTTGAAAGATTAGTATAAACATATACCTCATGGGTGTGAAACTGTTCTTTAACAACCTCTACATCATTGGATATATCTCCTTGTGCTTGTAATGCATCTTCAGCAGAGAGAAGCCATGTGAGTACTTCTTCTAAAGCAGTTTGGTAGTTTTCAAGATCTCCAGCCCCCATCCGCACGGTGCTAAATTTCTTTTCTTCAACACTTTCTAAAAACTGATCAAAACCAAAATTGTAAGAGCAATGAAAATGGCATCTGCTCAGACAGTTCTACAAAGGAATAAATGGAACACCATTGCATTTAAAAATAAATAAATTTTAAAAAATTAGATGGCTAATACGTAGAAGTACTTTGTAATACAAAATCAGTTAACTGACCAAGATCAGTTAAGATGGAGAGAAATAAAAAATTCTCATATTCAATTAGATATTTTATACTGTTATTCAAAATCCCTATCAAGTGTTCTGAATAGTAAATAATGAAAATAATATTTACCACCTATTTAGAGAGCAGCAAATAAAATGATATACACAAAAAAGGAGCAAGTTGCTTGCCGACTTTGGAGAGAATATATGGAAAATATGACATTTTAAAAACCCAAACCAACAAACCTTTACACTACATGCAATGCTAGGCTTGAGCAATCCACAGACATATTTTGTGAAAATCATTCTAGGAAGTTGAAAAAGCTCAAAAACTCATGCAAAACCACAACTTTTTAAAACCAAGCAAAAGTATATTATTGTTGATCTCTCTTTTCTGCAAAGGCCAATCTTATTTTTTAGAAGCCAAGTGTCTCTTATGATAAGAGAAATCCCATTTCTGGTCTACTGCTTAAAGTCAAGAGAAATCAACAAGTATTTATTGATTAGTATAACGGTAGAAAAGAAGGACAGAAAAGAAGAAAAAATTCATTTGCTACAGAAGATACCTTCCATATGTTTTTCAGAAAGTTCTGAACAAGTTTAGCTACTTTGATAGGAATTTAATTTAAAAATAAACTATACATATAAATATGCATGCGCTTCAATAAAAAAATTCTAGCAACGCACTTAATGTTTTTATAGTTGGCAAAAAATGTTTCTACTGACAAACTCGTGCCAATAAAATGCTCAAAGCAGCTAATAAAGCCTTTCATTGCAGTTTAGAACTGAAAGTTAAAGTTTATCACCAGAACCACGAGCAGGAACACAGCAGGCTCTGAGTTGGAGGGGACCCAGAGGCTCATCAAGCCCAACCCTTATGTGAATGGCCCGGATGGGATTAGAGCTTACCCAAGTGAGCTGACCTCAGGAAGGGCAATGCATGCAATGTAGTCACTAAAAATTACATTTTCAATCTTCACAACAACAACGTCATTTGGAATTGCATAGATGTAACAGTTACATGAAATTTATGCAGATCCCTAAATATGTGTTAGGCTAGGTAGTAGCCATGACTCTATCACCACTTGCGTGAGAAACACAATGGTCAGTAACTGAATCCTCATCAGAAAAAGCAGACTTGCAAATCTGATGAACTTTATCGTTTGTTTGGTTTTTTTGGGTTTGGTTTTTTTTTTGTTTTTTTTTCAAAATATATCCCTTCTGCACAACTTAATTTTCAAACTGTGTGTAATTCTAGATTTCAAATACTATACAATGCAATAAGAAATTGCACCCAAACACATCACATTTCTGCAACAAGATATATTTTTTTTCACTGTGGAAAGGGATAACTTGATCCCATAAGTGTTTTTCACAGGTAATACTTTTTTTTTTCCTTTCCATAGCAATACTTGATGGCATATATCCATATTTGTTACAGTGTAAAAAAAAAAAGCTTAACACTTGAGTGAGGTTAGGGATATCATGTTTGTAGAGATCTGTGATGATCTATGGTGTCTGTATTTGTTTGAAAATTCTTCATATGAAAATCCTTCTTTCTCTAGATACGACACTGAATTTTCTTATGCATGACAAGTGTTTAAGGACCCCCAAGAACACTTTGTCTGTGGAACAAATGATACTAATGATCAGCTTTTTCTCTGCTTTCTCTCATGCTTACATAACTATTATACAAAATAGCACTGAAAAATCTTGGATTCACGACCTGCTATGAAAAAATGGTGCCTAGACTAATTTCAGGTCTGTTGTATTGTCTCTCAAAGAAGTATGAATAACAAAAAATTCTAATAAAATAGAAAGCAAAAGTTTTCAAGAAACCTTGACAGGTATTCCAAATTATGTTCTCAATCAAAAAAACCCCAAACAAAACCAAAACAAAAAATTCTCCTTGGAGGTAACCATGGTTTTTGACTTGTCAAAAAAGACATATAAACAGTGTTATATTTCATGTCTACTACTTCTGTCAGTGCTGTTTTCTCTCCAAAAGATTCAGTGCTGTTTTCTCTCAAAAAGATAACTGGCCACCCTTGTTTATTCTGCATGTCAAATAAAAACCAGCTATCAAATCAGTGGAATTAGCTGTAAACGGAACATGAAACACTTAGAAGTGGGCAACTACTGACCTAATGCTTGTGGCACACTCTTTGTATTAAAAACCAAACACAAAATGTTTAAAAGATTCTTATGCTGTTTATTCATCCCATAATAAACCCCAAATTTAAGTGTGAAGATTCTAGAGCACTAAGAATATTCCCAAAATTATATAATCCACATAAGACAAATAAGAAAGGAAACCTCTGATCTTTATAAATCATATTGATAGGCAATCAAAGAGCACAACCTGTGAGTGTTCTTGTTTATGAATTTATATGAAATCTCTTTGAAACTCTTATAAAAGTGAGAAAAATAGAATTTCAAAGTGTTGCATGTACTACATGCATAACACAGTTAATAACATAGATATCTGATATAGGTTGTGATGGCTGACCATATATATAAATATAAGAGAATGAAAAACAATGGGGACAGGCTGAAGTGAAATTGTTATAGCCATATAATGCCAGGAAGGCTATTCTTACGAAAAAAAAGCTACCCAAATATGGACACAGTTTCATTCTTAAATCACAACCTATTCTTAATAAAGTATTTATTCAGTATGTAATGCAAACTAGATTGGATGCTGTTAGAGAAAAACAGAGTAATTTACTGAATAAAAGCTTCAACGAAATCTCATTGTGGTGGTGTATCACTCCCTCCTCCCTGGGCTGCATAATCATCTCAGAAATATTCATGGGCCTCAGCCTTGAGATAATCACAAATATTGTCTGGTCCCATGAACAGGCTCATGTTGGCTAACAAGCCAACTGTTTCTTAATGAACACTCTTAGAAACTCATTTTTTCTTGCCTAAACTAATGAAATAATGAGTGGAACAACAGTTTTGTTATCCAACCTTTAAAGAAAGTCAGTGAACCAAATCATGTCCAAGATGAAAAGGTACTATGACTAAAGCCAATTCTCTTGTGACCCTGGACCTGTTGAGTTCTCCAGACCTCAGCAGGATGTGATCAGCATCCTCCTTCTGCAGGTGAGCCCTCTCAGAGCCAGTGAACTCTCAAGTTTGCTACAAGTGGGAGAGCCCTGACCAACACAAGTGAAACTGACATGAAACATTTAAATGTCTAATGAACACTGCCTCACATGTGGCTGGGAATCAGTCAGGCAGTTGTCTCAGACTGTTTTGAAAAGTGATCAGACACTTTTGCATTTAACAATCCCGGTTGTTCTTATGGATTGATGTGAAAAGAAAAGATTGCTCTGGACCCATAGTTGTCCTCTAGACTCTTTTTCTGATGTTCATAGAAGAATTATACCTAGATATAACAATGGGAATTTTAATCTCTGTACACTTCATCATCTTCTGCTTGTGTGGGGGTTGGAAGACCCCAAGGACTCTGAAGATTGAATTTAAAGTTAAGTAAGTGAAAGTAAGAATCCTCTGACTTAAGAAGCCTGGACAAAATGAACTATTCCTGGCAAATGTATGAATTAATTCACAGAATTTAAACCATGAGCTTGTAGCCCCTCCAAGGTGAGCAAGTGAGGGGACAAATTGTTCCTCACCAGCTATTTCATTATGTTCCTAAAGAGAGGGGAAGGATTAGTTGTGTGCCAGCCAATTCTCCAAGAATGCTTCTGTAAAGCAGAAAGACTGATACTGAGTTTTAGAAATTATCTGGACAGCTTTAGAAAGTAGTTTTACAGGAAATATTTAGGGTTCATTCTAGTACTCTTATTTATATTATGTATTTCCTTCCTTCAGAAACTGTAAAAGATAAAGAATGTGGCTCTGGACACTTAGAGCTTTTAAAGTCAAAGACATAAAATTTTTAAAGAAACATATTTTATTAAAGGCAAATTTAAATTCAGAGTATCTTTCTCATTTTGAACATCCCCTTTCCAGGATTACAGCCTCAGAAAACAGTTCACATTATTCACTCTCTAAATATGAAACCAATGCTTATTCTTTCTGTTCCTCCAGCTTTCTCATTACAAAATCTATTTTATGCGTCTTTGTATTTCAAAATTATGACTGTTAAAATGTTAAATGACAAAATGGTCTTTGCAATAATCAAGATTATGTTTTCTCAACAGATGAATCCAGACAGAATAGTTCAGTCATTTCTGGTAATAAAACTTATAAATTGGTTCAGACCACTTGTTACTATAATGTTAACAATTTCCTTGTTCTAAATGAGGCTAACATTTCCATTTTATTAAGGATTTTAAAATATTCTTTGTACATGATTCTATGGTAAGAATGTTTGTTTTGGGGATTTTTTTTGTTGGTTTTATTTTTTGTTTGTTTGTTTGGTTGGTTGGTTAGTTGGTTGATTGGTTGGTTGGGTTTTTTTGTTATTTGTCTGAAAATCCACACAGATTTGGCCTTATGATAAATCTGAAAAATTGCAAGTTTTGCCTGCTCAGTAGAGAAAAGTTAGATTTTTAGTACTTGATTTTCTCTGTGGTTCCATTTCTACTGCATATGTTTCCACCTGGATGAATTGACCTGTCCTTGCAACTGCAGTTTTGAGATGCAGAGATTATTAGGTCACTAAAAATCAATGGAGCCTAGGCAATGTATATACTGAGGAGAAAAGCCAGAGCCAGGCAGTATTGATGGAAGTACATTCATTACAAAGGAAGGAAAACGTTGGAACTATTCACAGAAAAGTGGTAAAAGAAAATTATTTTTTTCAACTACTCTACTAGCTATGGCTGGTACAAATAAAGACAGAAAGAGAGAAATAAAGAACTCATTGGCATTAAAGCAAAACTTTGCACCTTGGTTTCTTGAGTGTAGAAGATGGGTTAAGACAACTGAAAGACAGTGAAAACAACTGCCATCAATTGGCTTGGGGAAGAAACTAAGACTGGGAACTGTGAGGACCAGTAAGATGTACTAAGACTTAAGAGACAGGTATCAAGGCTGCCAGCTGCCCATAATGACCAAACTTTTTAAAAGGCAATATATGTTTTTTTTTTTTTTTTTGTTTGTTTTTTTTTTTTTTTTTCATTTTGCATACCAGATCAAGTGAGTCAGTGCTTTGCAAAAAGACTTTTGCCTTAACTTGCTTTCTTCAACACATGTACTTGGATATCAAGTCAAGATTTGCTTAGCAGGTATTTAACTCAAAGTGTATTAAAATATACTGTTTTTATAAATTCTCCAGGGAAAATTTTCAGCCTCTGTTTATTTAAAGGTTATAATTTTGTTGAGTTTTTCTGCTCATAAAATGTATTATTATTTTGTAGCACTGATGACAAGACACCACTCTTTGCCTCTCCAAGGAAGGCACTTCCTATTCAAGCAATTAAGAACCACAGCTCCAGACAGAATATGATTTGGTGTAAATCAACTGACTGTGACTGAATGGAATTACTTTCTCTATAAACTTACAACAAAATTATTATTTCTTCCTGTTGAAAGGGCTCGTCTACCCACCATTCTTCAAACCTTTCCTTTCCTGAGGAAAGACCTGGGCACATTTTAAGGGGAAATATATTTCAGACTCTGTCGTGTCACGCAGTAGACTGTGAGATCATTTGGCCTCTACATAATACATAAATAAAACTCCACTCTACATAAAGAAAGGTGAAGTTTTCACCCCAGGATAAGTTTTCAGTACTAGCTAATGACTCCTAGAACTCTCCAACAGTAAATGGTAATGGGTGCCGATGAAAGTATATCACAGGTCATGAAGCCTGGGGCCTTTTCCCAGTACTGCTACCAACAATATAACTCCACAGCAGCAGATTCAGCTCCTTGAGATATTTCTAGTGTTCTGCACTGTCACATACACACAGAAAAAAAAAAAAAAAAAAAAAATTTTATCCACTAATGATGATCAGACCATCTTAAAATTTGAATTGTGGTCAGAGCACAATTCAGCACATGAAAACATGCAAGATTGAATACATAATGGTCATTATTTTGATCGTTTTATTTGAATTTTTAAAATGCAAAATTTAGATGTAGTAATGACTAAAGTAACATCTACTTTGAAGGAGACTGCTCTGAGAAAGACATTTTAAAAGTCTTAAAAGATCTTTACCATATCTTCTAACCTAAAGCGTTCTATGAAATGTTCTATGTTGTAAATTGTATTCTCAAAATCTCCGTGTAGGGAAAAAAAAACTATTAAATCTATAAACAGAAAACCTGAATGGAAAGAGGTAAATAATTTCTTAGCCAAGAGATATACAAATGGCTTGTCCAAAAACCATACTGAATTATTTCTTTAGCATGTCGTACAGGAGATTGAGATAGAAATAATGCACCCCATTTCTCTCTGGCAACAGAGAAATCAAGAAAAAAACATTAAAAGGTATCCTGCTAAAATAAAAATGGAGATTTCAACATTAAGATTACAGAAAGGCCAAAAGCAAAAAGTGAAAATCGGGTTTTTTTTTTTGGTTTTGGGATTTTTTTTTTTTTTTTTTCATTTTCACATACACTTCATAGTTAACTTTACAGACTTATAGCTCAAGAAACCATGACAATGTATAACTGTGGCTCCATCACTCTGGAAGAAAAAGTAGCCTTCTCTTTTCAGCATCTTTTCAGTTATTGTTTCTTCCTTACCCCCGCCCCCACCCCCAATTTTCTCTCTCTTCTGCTACTACTATCAGCAAAATCTGTGTTATCCCATAGCATAAAAGTGTCCCCAGTCTTCTCAAGAAAAATATTTAACTTCCAAGCTCTTTTTTATATTTTTACATAATGCAATATCGAAATGCTTTCAAAAGTATCAACAGCCTCAGCAATTAACTTCAACAAGCTACATCTCTAGGATAATTTTTTTTTTTTTTTTTTTGAGCAATAAAGATTCTGAGGCCAGAGCCAATTAGGGGATATACCACACATTTTCTGTGAAGCTGCGGTTGAGGTCCTGGAGATTTCTGAGTGTTCAACAATATTAGAGTTGGAATGAATTATTAAAATAGGTGGGTTTGCAAAGTCATCTAAAATCTTAGAAGTGAAATTTGCTTGAATAAGCTGAACATCCCATTCATGGCTCTTATGCAGTTTAGCCATTTTGTATTTAAACTCTCCTAGGATGTATTTTAGTTTCTATTAAAATGGCTCTCCTTTTTCAATGGAAACCACTGCAATGAATATATTTTCAATTTAAAATTAAAACCAAACAAAAGGCTGTTACAGAAAAAAAATTGATTTAATGTTTTGGGTTTTTTTTTTAATAATTCTGTAGTGTAACTATCTTGCTTGTAGCTACATGCTCTAAATAATAAATTAAAAGCTGTGAAAAAGTCAAAATGACAACCAATCATCTTACAATAGGGTTTTTCTCCTCTTTTGAATGCAGAGCTTCAGGTTTATAGATTGGGTATTAATTCAGAAAATATGAAAATATTTCCAAAAGATAAGAATAGGAACTACCAAGAACTCCTTCTGGAATACTGAAGGCTATATAAAAAGCTATATAAAAAACTTTCTCAAATGCTTACAGAGGGCAGCAGATGAGTAGAAGAACAGGATAAAAATCCACTGAGGACTTTTTAACAAAAATATGCCATGTCCAGTTCAAGAAATTTCTGAGCCACGAATCAGTAGAGAATGAGTCAGTAAGAATACTCAGATGTATTCAGATACAATTACTAAAGAGGTGGGCATGAACCAGTGAGTTACAAGCTTCTAAATTCTCAATATAGAGAAAATGTACAACTAATATGTAGCTTTGTAGCTGCAAAATTCCTAACACACACTAGCAATTCTGAAATTGTCAGTTTAAAAAATACATTATAAATGTGCTGTTTCAAAACCATATTCTTATCTATCTTTATTCTTTTTTTTCTCAATACTTGTTTTCATCTTCCCCTTTCCCCTTTCTTTTGCTAGTTGAAATCTAGCAAAAAGCAATTTCTTACTTTTGGAATTGCACACTTGTTGAGATTTATTTATTTATAGTACATTCTTCTAGAAATAAATTAGCTATTTTTGCTCTTAAAAATAATAACCAGAATGTTGAAACAGAATCTCCAAATATATTATCAAATACTTTTTCCTGATATTGCTGATGTGGCAGAGAAGAATTACTGGGACCTCACAGGTTAAATTTTGCCAAGCAATATTATCCTTCCCCATATCATATATAAATGTACTCATATTCACTAAAATATAATGCACAGATCTAAGCTGTAGGTATTAAATAGCATATTCATTGCAGTTGCACAGCATCATGTATATTCACAGAAATGAAAAAAAAAAAAAAAAAAAAAAAACAAGGCTAAACAGTGAAAGGAGAAGTTAAAACGGAGAAAATTAGGTAGCTGAATGTGAACAGAGTAGAACTTGGTTTAAGCCATCATTGCAGAAAAGAGTGATTTTGAGAATGAATTTAAAAGGGACAGGAGAACCATGGAAAAACCAAGAAGTAGCAAAAGATTGCATGGCATAACAGAGAAAATATTTCTTTGGTGATGTAGGGAAATCATAAGAGCACTGTGATTAAGAGTAGAAGTGAATAGAAGTAAATGAGATCAGAGAAATAATGAAGGTAACTTTTAGGACCAAAGATATTGGACAGACACTGAATGTATTCAGTTAGGGAGCAGTCAATTATAAATAGACTAGAGGACACTTTTTAAAAGGTAATCATTCTGAACAAAATGACATTGAGGGGCTGGAGCAACATACAACACACTGTGCTGTGAAATAGTACTTTCTAATTCATTTGGAAAATGAAATTCAAGTGGGAAAACTTATGCAAACATATAGTAATTTATTGTTATCATACCTCAATACCTTTCAGAATGGACAAAATGCTATAGATTCTTTATTTCTTGATCCTACTGCTAAATTCAAAGTCAGGAAGTCCCCTCATTTTACTGGCAGTCTTTGACTTGCATCTGAAATTGCTGATCTCTCTATGTGATGCTCCTCACACAATCAGTGTATGCATAATGGGTTTTTTTTATTTTATAAAGTAATATTTTGAACTTCTTATCTCTACCCCCTTCTCCCTCACCTCCTTGTCTGTTTTCTGGTTTATGTTTTTTCTTTTTTTGACAGACAATACGAATATTTTAAAAATTCTTCTGCTGGTTCTTCAGGAGCAACACATTAGAATACAAATTAGAGAAAAATCAATATTAGACTTGCTTTTTTTTTTCAAAAAAAAATATGAAACTGAAATTGATAGTGTTGTCCACCTGAACAAAGCACAAACCACTTGAAACTACTAGACAGAAGACTTCTTAAAAGGAAAGTTAGGAAAATGTTTTATATACTTTTAGAGTGAAGAAATATCTGCCTTAGTGTGTAAGAATTAGCAATTCAGAATCTGATACAAATAATGCACTGGACCAAGAGTTCATAAGTCAATTGGCATTTTGTTTAAATGAAGATAAAAAACCCTTTCGGTAGAAGATGCAAATATTGTTATGTTAGATAGGATGCAAATACCAATAAGAGAAATCTGGAAAGATTACTGCAGAAATAAAATATAAAACTGGGAGACTGCCTACATAAACATCAGACATAAAACTTGTATATCATACTTTCACCTGTCAATACCTTTTGTGTTTCAACTTCCTCTAAACACACATATATTTATATATAAATGGGAGCTATGCTTTAACTTAAACTAGATCTTTATTCTTTTCTTATTCATGCTTAGAAGGTAAACATATTTATTTTCAAAATATTTTCCAAATGACTTGCAAAAAGTTCTTAGAACTAATTCCATAAAAGATTGCTACTGTTTTCAAGTAATAATTTTGATTTTTTTTTTGAAAATTCTATTTTGTACTCTTTTAAAACATATTTCTCTTTTTTAAGATTTAATGCCTCACTATGTCATCCACAGTTTATTTAAACTACTGTTTCTGTTCTAAGGACATCACTATCAAACAAATAAAATTTCCTTTTTAATTTTTAAGAATTATTACAACAAAATGTATCTATTATTTCTTTGCTACACCTTAATTAAATTATAACAAAACAATTGCCTTCTGTCCAAACATCATGTTTTTGCATACAATTTTTACCTTTTTGAAGTTCTTATTTTTGCTATGTGTTATTATTCTTTCAGGACTGTATTCTTTTAATAAATTTTGAATATCTAAAAATTGTTCATTACCCCCCACCCCAAATGTATTTTTTTCTTTAAAGATATTATTTATTCTTCTTTTCCCCTTAGCTCTCTGATTGCCGCAGGCTAGCATACCTGTATTAATAATAGTGCTTAGAGTACTTCTAAATCTTAGAAAACTATAAAGCAACATTCTTAAATACTACTACACATAGAGACTGATGCCTTTGCTGTAGGAAATAAATGTGGAAAATCTATGATTTTTTTTCCTTATACTTGGATCTAAAGTCTGTACATCCAAATCAAAACTAAAAAAACACACATTGCTGTATCTTAGAGGAGGAGTCTTCTCTACAAGCATTGCTAGACACAGCTTTCATTGCAGCAGAATCATTGAAGGAAAGCAAGACATCAGGACTTTCCTGATCAGTAGAGATCAGCAATCCAGCCTTTCCAAAGGTAGGCTTCAGGCAAACATGCAGACCTCCCTGCTATACAAATGTGAACTAACAAACAATCCACAGCACTTCCTACAGACCCTGAAAACAGACAACTCTAATATTATTGGTTAAATACAACAGGAGAAAAAAGAAAAAAAAAAAAAAAAAAAAAAGGTTATCCAGTATCTCACAGAGCAATGATTTGGGAAAAAGGACATTCCCAAAGCAGAAACTTTCATTGGCTCTGTATGGGAGTGGGGAATTTATTGTTCATTCACTTCTCAAAATCAATAGAACCGTTTGTAACACACCAAAAATGTTTTAGATGTTATCATGAAGAGGATTATATGCACGTGGGGGCACAAAAGTTTTTTCTACAGAAGTCTTGTTGATTTCTACTGGAGTAAAACACGAAGCTATTTCCTCAAAGTTTCAGCTGCACTTGGGCCCAGGCACTTTAAGGGCACAATGCATATCCTGCACACATTTTTTGAACTTATCTTAATTAAAAACCATCATCAGTTTTATTTTAGCTGTATAGAATTCAACCATGTGACAGGACAGGAAATTTAGTCAACTCATATAAAAGTATTGTAATTAAAACTCAAGGAGTTTTAATTGGAAAATACAATCCTAAATGTTTTTCATCATATTAATATATGTTAAACCAACACTATAGGTACTCCTCAGAAAGCCATTATATATTAAAGTGAATGTATCCTGTCCCAACATACAGAAAGTCAGAGAGAAAAAGACAAGACAAAACTTGTCATGGGTTGCAGTGCAAAATGTAGCCAAAACTGTGTATTCTATCACCAACTGATCAAACTGGGGTGTGGGGTTGGTGTAATTGTCTGTCAATGGCCAACTGTCAAGAAACTGCTGGGGCAGTTTTCTGATCCCTTCCACAACCCAGCCTCCCTCCGGGCAGAGATCTTCTACTCATGGGCCAATGAGTGTCACTGAGAGAATTCCATCATCCCACTGGGAAATGCTCCATCCAGGGAGAGGAGCCAAGCATTCCTACCTGGATAAAAATCTGGGAGTTGGGACATCAAGGCAGCCTTTCCACTGGATTCTCAGAGGCAGACCAGGCCCATCTATCACCACTGGACCTTCAGTGAAAGAACTCCACTCTTTCTCCAGGAGCATCACTTCACCAGAGCCACATCTGCCACTGGGACTGCAGCCACCATGGAATGGCACTGCCACCAACACCCTGACCCACAGGGTGTCAGGTTGGATCCTGACTGTCAGTGTCAGGGTTTGTTTCTTTCTTTCTTTCTTTCTTTTTCTCCTTTGTAATACTGCATGTGTTTTGATTTTATTGTTTATTTTCATTCCCCTAATAAAGAACTGTTATTCTTATTCCCATATCTTTGCCTGACAGCCCCTTAAATTCAAAGTTATAATAATTGGGAGGGAGGGGGTTTAAATTCTCCATTCCAAGTGAGGCTCCTGCCTTCCTTAGCAGGCACCTGTCGTTCAAACCACAACAAAACTGCTGGAGTCAAGGAAGGTTCTCTCATTGATAAGAGCCAATAAAGCCATTGAGAACAAGGAGGCTCTTAAGTGAACTTTCTCTCCTATTCTTGAGCATGTGAATAAAATGTGCTGCTGCTGCTGCTACATCACTATTGCAGGATTTCTTTGGATTAGGAGTTTGTTTTTTTTTTTTTCTTTTCATGTTGGCAATGATTCTCATAATGACACACAAAAAATATGATTAGATTAGCATATAATCAGAAAATCTCATCTTTGATGTCTTTTTAATTTTACTAATGTCAAATCTCAATAAATTAATGAGTAATATTTTTTAATAAACTAAGTTTTAAAATAAAGTAATACTACCTAAAATTATGAAGTATTATTTCATCATACTATTGAGAAGTTCATGTTCTATACAGAGATGAGCAAAATCTGAACAATAACACTGTTTATAATGATGCTATGCTACAATTTTATCTCAAGAAAAATACCTTAAATTGCTTTTGTGTGCTAAACTATCCCGTTTATTTGAGAAGTTTTTCAAAATACATGAGTTCTATATATATTTTTTTTGCTTTTCAGAGGTTTTATTAGATGTAATGAAAAAGTAAAAAGAATGAATTGTTTGCTTTCTCAATCTCAGAGTAAATTCACTTTTTCTGTGCGCATAAAGTGAAAGGCCTTTCTTAAGTGTTTGAAATGGGGATGCAGGTTGACTTCAAATTGTACAAACCCTCGAATTAATTCAATTTCAGTCCTCAGATTAGGAAAAAAGGACTTTCATTAACAACTTGTCCTATGTTTTATCTAGCCCTTCCTTTGCATCAAATCCACTGCTGATACAAGCAATTCCTCACTGTTGCCTAAACTCTACAGGCCAGAAGGAGGATTCAAATTTACCAATTTGCTATTTTACATATTATAGGTATTAAAAAAAAAAAAAGAAAAAAGTTTACAGTAAATGAATGTGTGTCCTTATTTGTTGCATCTACATCCATCTTTAACATACCATACGTATACTTTATGTTCAAGAGACTCGGTGGCACAAAATTACTTAAAAGAACATTTTTAAATATTATACATCCTATATATCTTATTATCTTATTGAACATTAACCTATTTAACAAACATAGAACAGAGGTTTCTTTCCAAAATAAGCAAAATTCTTGAAACTGCAAAATTCAGTGAAATTCAGTGAATCCTTTCACTCATATTAACAAGGTTTTAATTAGATTTTAACAAGATTTTCAGTACAGGTTAGAACTTTTAAAAGAGACTTTTCTGAAAAAGAAGCTGTTATATCACTGTTCAAATTTAAAATTAAGAAACTCCTGTTAGATGTGTTTAAAAAAAAAAAACAAAAACAACAAAAATACCCAGATGGAACTTAAAATAGCACTGAATCTAGTTAAAAGCACCTAAAAAAAAGGTAAGGAAAAAATATGCTAAGGTAAAAGTGTGTTATTGAAAGTACGTACAGTTTTTTGTTCAAAAATACATTCACCAATAATGTAATCAGGAAATGACTGGTATAATATTTCCATGTTTCTAATAGGTAAAAAAAAAAAAAAAAAAAGAAAAGAAAAGAGAAACCTTCCACTCTAAAAGTAATGCAAATCAAGTCTAATTATTAGAAAATGTTTTTTTTCTTAAATATTACCAAACAGTTATAGATACATTCATGATTATGACATTAACAATTTATTCAGATACTGGATTCAATCTGAATATACAGCAGATATATTTTATCTAGGAATTTTAACTTTATAAAAAAATATGTTACCCTTTCTTATCAGTCAGTAAGGAATATACTAACAGATCACATGGGAAGTTCCAGTGCCCCTTTTTAAACAAGTTTTACAGCTATTATGAGGAAAAATTAGGGTTGATAAAGTCTTACAAATAAAATAAAGGTTTCTCTCATATGTTTTTAAGGTCAATTAAAAGCAAAAGTTAAAAAAGGGATGAGAAAGTCAGTAAGTAATCACTTTTTATGACAAACTAAATTGTCATTACCCATTAGAGGTGGAAAAAAACCTCACCTTCACTAGTGAAAGCAAACAGGAACTTGTACAGGGATTAGATAACTGCAGAGATGTTTGGAGCAGAGGCAGCTGAAAGCATGAAATTACACTTCTGAGCTCCTGGGCTGATTCCAGCAACTTGCCAGCTACAAGCAGCTGGGACTTATAAGTTTTGCTAACAAATGGTCTAGACATGGTTTAGCATGCTCTAAATCCTGCCATTATTGAAGAGGCAGAAGAAACAAGCACTCCTGGTGAGGCTGATCATGAGTTGTTCTTCTGCCCAGAGACTTTTTAGACTGGGAAAGCTGTGGTCTCATGGTTATGCAAAGATCACTTGCTGACAAAAAGAAGCATCCTGAAAAGGATTTGTGTCAGGGAAAAGGATGGGATTTGGAAAAAAGGTGGAAAAGATGCTGACTAGAAGAAAGATCCTGGAGGTAAGAAAAAGTCCTGTAGATCAGAGAATTATGGAATATCTAAAATTGGGATGAATTGGTTCCCTCTCCCTGCCCTTCACAGGACTACATAAAATTAAATCATATGACAAAGGGCAACATCCAGACTCTGCTTGATCTCCTACAGGCTTGGTGCTATGACCACTTCACTGCACAGCTGGTTCCACTCACTGACCATCCTCTCAGTGAAAGGCCCTTTCTTCATGCCCACTCTGAACTTCCCCTGTTGCAGCTTCATAGCATTTCCTCCTGTGCTGCTGCTGGTCAACAGAGAGATGTGTGGAGACAAGCAGCAGGTGTTACCTAAGAATATTGGGCAGTGATGTCTAAGATCTGTAAATATAAAGCAGTGGCAGAGCTCAAGCTGACAGCTGGACCAGCAGCAACCTCTCTGCCCCAGCAGGGAAGTTGAGAACTCATGAGCTCAGCTCTGGGGGAAACCAAATAAATGAGTGTGTGAAATAAAGTTGACGAAAAGCTCTGATATATTGGAAACAAATCTACTACAAGTTATCACTTACCCATGAGAGTACTAACATTTTTGACAACAAAAGCTTCTGAAAAATAATCTACAGTAAACATTCAAACAAACAAACAAACAGACCCCCCCAAAAAACCCACAAAACACACACAAAATGAGTTAGAACTGCTGTTGGTGTCCTCACACAAAGCAGTGACAGGAAACAGCTGTCATCTTGACAGACCTCCAGGCTCAAACAAGGGGCCATCTATTTTCCAGACTGTATTGAAAATATAAAATATATATAAACACACTTGAAAATGTTTGCTTCATCATTTTTCAAACTGTTCTTTGAACACATGGCATCTAGGAGAGCTCCCTAAGAAATACAGAAGACTTGCACTTAGCTTGATTTTTTTCATCTCTGCATTTTCTCATTCTGACCTCTGGTGGCAAATTTTGCTATTTTATTATGCTTAGCCTAAATCCTAGGGATTTTATCTAGCTCTACAGAAACAGTTCCTAGCTTCCTGAAAGTTTCAATTTAAATGAGAATACCTAGGCTAACACCTGGATCTATCATTATACTCATTGCCCAAATTATATCCTTCATGGTCTAATGATTAAATGTGCAGATAATTCAGCATTTCTGAAGTTTCCTGAATTCTACTTTAAACTATGCCATAAATCCCCCCAATGCTGACAATGAGATACTTTCTGTGGTAAGTATCTTATATTAGAAATATTACCAAAAAAGTTGGAACTAAATTTCTGTTTGGCTGTACTTAACTGTCTTCTGATTCCTCTCCAAAAGAGGACTTACCATAAGGTAAACAGGACAGTATTTAGATCACAGCTTCTAAGTAAAAGAAAGATCTGCTTTAGTACAAAGGAGAGCAATAAAGCAATCCTGTGATGTTGTTCCACTAAATTCTGTGGCACAGACGAACCCTGAAGAGTCTCAGAAAGGAGGTCTCACAGCAGTTTTAAAGAAGTTAAATTGTTGGCAGAAGACCAAGAGTGTGGCGAATTAAGGGTCTAGAAAACCACCAGTCTCAAGGGCAAGACTGCCAGAAGGGCTCTGTTTTGTGGGAATAATTTAATTTTAATTTTATAAGGAACTTTTAGTGACTTTTCAAGTTAATTATTATAATTATGAACTGACTGACAAAGTCCCATACAGAAACTTGGTAAAATCCACTCTCGGGTTTACAAAAAATATTTTTTGTATGTATGTTTTTCTCTGCCGGCTATTTTCTGTGACCCAAGAATGCAAACAGAGTCTTTTTTCCCCAGCCCCAAGATCGAAGGAAATTCTGTGAGTTGTCTCTTCTGATGTTCTCATTCACTGTTTATTATTTCTTATCACTACATTCTGTTTCTGACCATCAGAGCTCTTCATTGTAGGTCAGTCCAAGGCACAAAATCCTGAATCCCTCACACACAGGGTGGTGTGCACATTTATACTACAATCCACATAATCAGTATTTATAATACTTCTCCAGTAACTATTATCCATGTTAGAAAGTTAGACTCTACTCTAAACCAACTATAATGTGCCACTTCACAGCAGAACATAGGGCAGATGAAGAAGAAGGAGGAAGCCCAAAAGCCATGTAGACTTCTCCATCTTGTCTTCACCTGTCTGCCATCCTAAAGCCCCATATATCTAAAATTCTCACCCTGTGATAAAACTACACAATTTCTACTACCTAATACACATTCTTGAAAACTCTTTCTTCATCCTAGAGTCTAAACCCCCTTTTTCCATGAACAAAGATTAAGAACACTGTTTGTCAGAGATCTTACAGTCTCTTAAACATGCAAAGAAATATTTCTCATAATTCCAGACTCCAACAATCCACATTCAAAAATCCAGAAAACACAAGCAAACTGCATTACAATACAGCTGTAAAACACAAGTAATGACTGGATGCTTAGGAATTTCTCAAAAACTAATAATGGCAAGGTTGAAGCCTGCGGCAAAGCCCCTAATTCTTAGGACCCAAATTAAATAACTATGTGCCAGTGAATACTGTCCCCTTTTACCAGTGTTTCATCTCAAATTATTTCAATTCAAATATACTGAAGCTTGTCAGTTTAAATGATAAAGAGTAATTCTGCACACAAACTGTATTTCATATAATGTGGAATGAAGAAAACATAACTCCTGCCAAAAAGATCAAAAAACTACAATCATAGAGATCAATGGGCTTGATTTGAATAGATAATTTAAGCCAGCCAAACTCAGACTCACCTTTCTGACAGGACCTGTCAGAAGTTTATTTACAGAAGTACCAATCTGAAAATACTCAAAGATTTGTTCATCTCCATTTTTTCAATGCTTATATTATCAACACTGTTTTCTCAAAAGGAATAGAGGTCACCCTCACTCAGTTTGCAGGTGACACTGAGCTGGGTTGGTGTATTGATCTGCTGGAGGGTGAAAGGCCCTGCAGAGGGATCTGGACAGGCTGATTGATGGGCCAGTTGAGGTTTAACAAGGCAAAGTGCCAAGTTCTGCACCTGGGTCACAACAACCCCAGAAAAGTCTTGAGGCTTGGAACAGAGTGGCTGGGAAAGTGCTTGGAGGAAAAGGACCTGGGGGTGCTGGTCAGCAGCAGCTGAAGATGAGCCAGGTGTGCCCAGGGGGCCAGGAAGGCCAATGGCACCTGGCCTGGATCAGCAATAGTGTGGCAGCAGGACCAGGGCAGGGATTGTCCCTCTGTGCTCGGCCACACCTCAAATCCTATGTCCAGTTTTGGGTACCTCACTCCAAGAAAGGCATTGAGGGGCTGGAGAGAGTCCAGGAAAGGGCAGCAGGGCTGGGGAAGGATCTGGAGCACAAATGTGATGAGGAGCAGCTGAGGAAGCTGGGGGTGTTTAGTCTGGAGAAAAGGAGGCTTGGGGAGACTTTGGGAACTTTATTGCTTTCTACAACCTTTGGAAGAGAGTTGTAGTGAGGTGGAGGTTGGCCCCTTCTCCCACATAACTAGTGAAAGAGGAGGAAATGGCTTCAAGTTATGCCAGGAGAGATTCGGATTGGACATTGGGAAAAAAATTGTCACTGTAAGGATTATCAAGCACTGGAACACTCCACCTAAGGAAGTGGTATAGTCATCACCCTGAAGGAATTTAAAAGACCTGTGATGTGGAGCTTAGAGACATGGTTTTGTGATGGACCTATCAGTGTTAGGGTAAGCTGGACTGATATTTAAGTGTCTTTTCCAAACTAAACAATTCTATGATTCCCTATCATAAAAAGTTTATTTTCCAGGTACTTCAGTGTTTCACAATTTCTTTTTTTACCTTGAACCCATTTAAGGCTGTATATTTCATGTTCTGTGGAGGTAGCAAGTAAAAATGAAAGCACTGAGATAGGAGTTTTTGCCTGGGATCAATACTAGGAACTGCTTTGATAAACCAAAGTGGAAAGTAAACACAGCATTCTTCTTGGTCAGGTGTTCAATGAGATAAATCAATAACACAAACCTCAGTGCTTTCATAAATGTAAACAAAAGACAATGAGTAGTTTTAAATGAGGATATTGAAATATCTCAAAAAATTAACTCGAGGACCCTTTTATTTGTACATTAAGCTGGATGTTTGTAAGTGAAGCCTTATTACAGAGAACACGTAAAAGTCAAAATACAGACCAGTAAATTCAGGCAAGCCTTCTGTAACTGCCAAGCTTTAACTGGCATCTAAAAACTGTCAACATTAATATTTTCTGTTGGACCTTTTTTTAGTGTTCATTCAGGAAATTCAAGTATTCCCTTCCCAAGCTCTTCATGAGTTTATGAACACTGTCTAAATAAACAAGGTAAAGGAGGAAAACATTTCTTGAATTTTAGCAGAAAAACTGCTGTTCATGTTACCTCTGGCATTTGAAAATGCTTCACTGGTTCAACCAGTAGTGATGCACTAGCTGAACAAGAAGGCATTGAGTGAACAGGTTTGCAGAGCAATGATTATCTTTGAGTTTGAAAAATGTCACAGTTAAAAAAAGCAAAACTTGTCTGGCCACAATTTGCACAACATAAATACGAGGTCTTGCAAGTACCTTCCTGAGTGACAGAGTAAGAATGCAGAGAGGGTGAATTTGAACACAAAGTTGTAAAGCTGCTAGGAGGAGGAAAGACAAGGAAAGTGAAATGAAGTGAAATGTGACATAAAAGAATAGACAAGGGTAGAAGATAGAAGAGAAAGAACTTTCACAAATGATGGTGTGAAAGGAAATGTTATTCCTTCTTGCCAATAGGGAGCTCAGAGAATCACAGTTCATATCTCTTATAATTTTTGACAAGTGACATATGAAGCAAATATATAACATGTATCAAAACCCTTATTTAGTCAAATTTGCAGGATCATGATAAAATCTTTGGAAAAAGATCTTATTTAATTATGATTATTTTGGGGAAATTATAATATTCAAGTCCTATAACTAAAAGTTTGCAAAGATTGGGAAAGAAAGAATGATTCCATGATTTCAACAGAAGACCAAAATACTTTGTGAAAATTATTTCTCTGTGACAGCGCCAAAAATACCAAGGAAATTGGCAGGCCACGGTCAACTAAATCTAATAAACTTTTCATTGATAACTAAATGGAAATGAGAGTCAGTTTCTTAAAGTTTACAAAATCCAAGAGAAAAAAACAACTTTAATTCCTCTTGATTTCTTTATTGCGGTCTCCTAGAGAAGTAGATTTTACAGAAAATCTTAAGCCACTTGCAAATATTTATAATGGCATCCAAAAATCATAATATAGATGGCAGAAAATTGAAAAGCTACTAAGAAATTAATATTGTAATATGTATTTTATTTAGTTAAAATACATGGGATTATTGAATTATACGAGCCCCATGTATCTGGAGAAAAAAATATCTACCACTATTTAAGCAGAATTATAGACTTGCTTTAATATGTAGACAACAGCTCTTCTTTAAGAGATACACAGCTGAAGACAAAAAATAACCTTTGACTAAGAATTCCATATATTGATTTGGGATATTAATTGCCATTATTTATATTATTTGCTATAATTCAGGTTTATCTTGATTATAATGAGAATTTTTCTGGTAGTTTTCCTGAAGGATTCCTAAGTGAATGCTTTCCATTTATTAACTTCTGTTACAGCTGTAGCACAATTTGGCTCAGATTCGGGTTAGCTCTTCAGCTTCTGCCAAATTAATAGAACTATATTATTGTATTAATTATTGCATAAAAGTGTAGTAGATTATGTCTCCAAAGTCAAGAAGAAGAGATCTGAAAACTGGAATGCAAGATGAGGACTTAATAACCAAATTATAACTTATAACAAATTTCAGCAACCAAGCTTTGTAGAAATGACTGTATTTCAGGTTATACATTGCTTTTGATGGTGAATGAGCTGACAAAACCTGCAACTGATCATAATAAAACTAACTCCAGAAAAAGAAAAAATCTATCCTATATAATAACTTTTCATTACTCTAAAATATCTGTATAGTGTCTAAGCAGAACAAAACAATTATGATCATTTCAAACATCTTGTTTCAAAGCTGCCTGACTCATCACTGCAACAGTTTTGATGTTATAATAATGTAGCAGGGCTCATGCTTGCGTGCACAGGGTTTCTGTCCTGGAGTATTTAAAGGAAGTCATTAATCAATAAAATACCTGTCACTTGAACAGTAGATTTGAATACACAGTGTTGAATAGAAGTGTAATTTTGCAATAGATTTTTAGATGTTAGACAGAATTAAGTACCCAGAGGCAAACTCAAACTGTAATGCCACATACACACAGATCTTTTCTCCCTGAAGTAATGAAAGGAAAGTACATTGCAGTACACAATATGACCTTTGGGTCTCATACTTGTCAAAAGTTATAAAAATTCAAGTACTGAAATTCTCATTATAAGGATTACTTGAAAGATGCTTTATTAAACCACACAAGCTATTTAAAAGTGAAAAATAAAATAAAATAAATAAGTAAAAATCAAATATAACCCCTTAACCTTAGCAAGATGCCATTTGTGATAAAAGTGACCAACTGTTTGAATCTAATAATCCAGGGTTAAATTTAATGTTCGTTTCCCTTTTTTTTCGAACTAGAGTAACCTTCTGAGAAATTCCATCACTTACTATTTTCTTTAATAGGAAGGGTGAGAAAAAGAAAGAGAAAGCCAATGGCTCTTTTTTTTTTCATGTAACTAAACCTGAGGCTGTAATATAATAGATGCCAAATATGGCTTATGTTAGATTTGTTCTAATACTTTTTTAAGGCAATGTACGCACTATTTTCAAAAATGACTGAAGAAAGAAGTTTATGACTCCAAACCAGCAGTGCCTGAATGTTAAACATCCCCTACAATCAGCACAACAGCTACTGCCAGCCATGCAGAAATACACAGGAAGTAGTGACCACTCAACAGAAAAAAGTCCTGGAAAAAGCAGGTCATTAAGATCAGGTAGAAGCAAAATGCACAAGCTCTTTTATTCCAAGCACAAGCTTAACAAAACAACACTCTCATAAAATGACAATATTGACAGACCTGTGGAGGAACCTGCCTCCTTTTTTGGTCAGGGGATGTGACATACACAGCCTGTGCATATGTGTAACTTTTGAACCGCGGTTTAGGAGAAGGCGAAGGTCCCTGGGGTACACTGACTCTGATCTAGGAATAGATTAGAATGTACATATGGGTAGGAGCACGGATTGGAGAAGTAAACATTGATTTTAAGAGCAACTGAAGAAAAAGAAGCAGAAGGTCATTTTTCAAGGACAGTGTTGGTAATCAGCAGGCAGAATGGGATGGTATTAAGGAAACCTCTCATTTAATCTGACACCCTTACCAAAAGCAACAAACTGTCAGGACTCAACACCACCAGAATACCAATGTAAAGTGAAGCTTCTTTATAATTTACAAGCAAAGGCTCAAAAAGCAAGTGATCTTTTGCTACATCTTGAATAAACGGAGCCAATACTTATCTGCTCAGTACTCCAAAAGAGAGTGAGCATTCCATGCCCCACATACAGAATAAATTCAGGCAAGTAAACTAAGCCTAAAATGCACTAAACACTTCAGCAGAGGCTGTCTGATGGTTTCAGTAAATAATAAAACTGACAATACAATCATACATTAATTCCAAATATTAAATGAGTTTTTGAGAGGACAACAGTAAACAGATTATTTTAAAATACAAGTCATTGCAAATAAAATGTTAAAAAATTAAAAATGTATAATGACTATGGAGAAATGTCAACAGCTATTCTCTAAAAAGGTAAAGATGTTTCTATCTGCCTTTAAATGTAATCCTCCCCAAATTTGTTTTTCCTTGAGGCATCCTGCCACTGTCAAAATGCACAATGCTGTACAACTGAAGTGCAAAGCACTTACTTGCTGAACAGTAATTTTTAAAACAGTCTGGTGTGTGATGAAAACCAGTATGAAAGTACATGCAGAGAAGTATATTTGACTTGCCTGTTGATGAGACTTTGCCCATTATGCCCACAGGGTTTTGCCTTCCACTGGCCATTTAACATCAAATTCATAGGGTAGGCAGGGAAACAACCACTTTAGAGCAGCAAGAAGAAAGCAGAAAATTGGAACTCACTTCTTGTGAAAAATGCTGTTCATGTACTTCTATGTGCTCTTCTCTAGTGACCCTTGAGTGCCGTGGCAACATCTCCACCTCCCTGATAGCTTCCATGGTGACTTGCTGGGGCAGGACTTGGAAGAGTGAAGTCACATACATTAAGATGGACTTTTTATCTGGACAGGCAGTTGCAACATCTGGAAGGCAAATTAACATGTGTCATTTCAGTTTCCACATTTGACATGAGAAATAGCCAATTAGTTTTGTGGAAAGTTGATAGACTAATGAGCAATCTATTGTCCACATGAATACTCTAGAGACTAATTAGAACCTTATCATCAGTTCCAAAATTGCAGAACAAACTTGCATATCAATGAGAAGGAGTCAAAGTTTATACAGGCAATGTTATCTCATTCAGCGTGAACTTTCCATCTACATTTCTTGTGTCAAAATGCAATTTGACACTGCGATCCCCATTAAGCCACAGAAAAGACATAGAAAAAACTGTGTTTTCTTGTGCTGTATAAATACTGCAATTATAAAAAAGTAAGGACAACCTCATTTTCCAAGTCATGCATTTTACGTTCTCCCCCCATCATTTAGCCACTGAAAGCAAGAATGCTGTAGAGGGAAAAAAAAATTACCAGTTTTTCTTCTGAATGGGTTCATAAAACCCAGTGATTGAAGTCAAACTACAGCTTTTATATTCTACTTAGTCTTGCATTCTTCATGAAATCCATGGAACATCAAAGGGAAATGGTATTCACAGGTATTAAAATACATAAAAGAAAAACTCTTAAAAACTAAACCAAAAACAACCAACCAACCAACCAACCAAAAATCTGTAAAACTTCTATGGTCTTTAGCAGTCAGTGAAGAAACTGTGTGAACATGAAGATGATTTCAGCTTTTGCACACATAGCCATGTTATACATCAGCAGGAAGAGCCCTTTCCTTGACTCAACCATTCAAATCAATAGCAATTTGTAAAAATGTAAGGCATGAGGCAGCTCTTTTAAATAGTTACTTTGTTACTTGCCATTGATGCTTACTTCCTGCACTCAGCCTAGTGAAACAAGATGTAAAAGGACAGTTGTACAAGAAATTCATCATTAATTCCATGAATGTTTTAACATGAGCACTGGCAGAAGGCCAAGGACTATGAGTTTTTACTGTCTTAGCTAAGAGTTGAGTTCACAGAAAAAAACTAAATTAATCAATAATTCCACAATGTGGCATCTCATTCTCTCTGCCTAGAATGTGGAATAGACATGAGGGAAGCCACCTTTCATCAAATGCTTCACATATATTTGGAAATTAAGAAAAGACATTCTATCAATAATTTTGGTTTGGCTTTCTGACCCATCACTATATCATTGCTTGGTACTTTATGAGAGACAGCTGAAGGCTGGCTGGAAAAATGGCACATTCCCTCTAACATTCCCACTTCCATAATATAAGTATTTTACTATAAGCATCTTCTTTTCTTCTTTTGAATATTCTAACAACATTTGGTTATATTTAGCATCCACTAGTAATTGATGTTTACATGAATATCCATGCCTTCCTATGTGGAAGATTACACATTGGATAATCAGTACCAGCTGTGATTTTTCTTTTGTTAGTTCATTATTTTCCTTTTCAAAATATCCTGCCAACCAAATGGGCAAATGCCTTATCATTTATCTACAAAAATATCTCATATAATAAATACATGAAAACCTAGCAAATTATATACAAACCAAAACTAGTTTACCCATTCTATCTGACAAATAAAAAGTACATATGCAGCTCTCAAAATCCACTGCAAAGAGGAAAATATTTAATTATTTAATCACAACAAATAAATAAAAAAAAAACATAGTTGCAAAGCCTGGCATATAAATCTTTCTCTCAAAAGTCTTTTTTATTGGCTCTTGAATTATCAGAGGAGGAGACTTCTGCTATACCTTGCCTTCATATTTTCTTCTTTTGGACTCTGGTCTGATGTATTAGCTTAACCACCTGCTAAAGTCTGATGGCTGTTTGAAATCCTAGTAGCTAGACAGTAAATAAACTGAAATTCAAGCATTTTCTTGCAAGGAAGTTCACTATTTCTTTGTAAATATGTCTACTTTCATTTATGGGGCAAAAATATCTGTCAAACCAATGCAGACCTCTTAATAATTAATCTCAAACTCTTGGAAAATACAGAAGTTTTTTAATAAAACTAAGTCAAGGTATGTAGACTATGCCATTTTTCCAATATTAGTTTTGAGAAAATTATCCAGGAATTTTTTGAGAAAATTATCCAGGAAAAAATTAGACTACAAGTCAAAAGAGAGTTTAAAGTGGGAAGAATTATAAGGTTAGCAGAAATTATATTAACATGTTTATCAATAAAGAATCTGAAAGACTTTGCAAAGCTCTGGAACCCATCACAGTTCTTCAATAAAATACAGTTTCAGAAAAGTGCTGGAAGTTTCCAAGATCAGTGTTGCAGTCATTGAGAGGAAATTTTTCAGTACAAAACTTTATGCTCACAGATTAATATTTTTTCAAAAGAAAACAGTGGCTTAAACTGAAACGTCACATAAATTGTGTTGTTCTAACAATGTTTCTTGATACCTTTTGTTATCCATGGGATTACTTACTAAGACATGTGGTCTCTTCAAGCATCCTTTATCATCAAAGAAACAAAATTACCTTGCAAGAGCCTAACTATATGTGCTTCCCCTGAAAACATATTCACCCCCGACCATTTAGGGAGATTAGTCTGTCCAGGGAAGGTCTCCAGTCAAATTCACAAAATACAGACAAATAAAAAAAACCCACTTATTTTGACATATGGGCAAAAATGCTTGTCTGAGTCTAAGGAGACATGACAGAGCTCAGTTGTGACCATGAATTTTTAATGTAAAATAAGATTCTGATCATCTAGAAAAGCATTTACTTGGTAACAAGTACCAAAACAGCAGAAAAAATCTGAATTCACCCCAGATCATTGCAATCATGAAATATAACCTAAATCCACTGCTGTTTAAGTGCTGTTGCATTTAAAGGGTTTTTACAGGTATAATTTGGGAAACACTTTGTCTGACAAAAGTTCACTGCAGCTTGATTTTTATTAGCAAATATTCTGTGTTTTCTGATGCATATAACTCCAATTTGACTGTTTGTTAAGGATGACCACAATAACTTGAAGTGTTCTCAATCTAATTACTTTCTAAATTTATCAAACTCTTCAAAAAGTGATCCAGCAGCCAATTTTTATAAGCTTTATAGTTTACAAGGGGTTTGGTTCTTGCATCCATATGTTTGCTCAATGATCAAATCCCTGCTAACATTAAGGGATGAGTGAAAATGAGGATAATATAAAACACATAAATAAGTTCCATACCAAAAAATATAGGTTTAAAAATACAGCAACACAAAATCCAGTGTTTTCGTACACAGTGTTACATTATGTATACAAAGCCACACACAAGTTATAAGTGTTTATGGAAATGTTCCTTAAAATTTTCAAATGCATAGCTACTAATATACTGTTCCTTTTTAATAATATTTTGCTTTCTCCATGCTCTGACCAGCTGACAGATCTGACACTATTTGTGCCAAATAGTTTTACTATTTGTGTTTACTCTTTGTATCAAACTAGTAGCAAAATAACCTTGAAAGAGGAGAGCTTAAATGCCTGCTGCACTGTCAGAAAGATTATATTTCTGTACCTAAATTGCTGATCTGGTTTCTTGAGACTGAGAGACAAATTCTGAAATATACTTTACCCTATGTAGTGAAGAGAAGCAAGATAAGACTTGAGCCTTAAAAATACAAGAAATCCTTTTTCCTCAACAGAAGCAGGTAGGATTTTCACAAAATCACAAAGTAGAAAACATAAAAAACTAATTTCTAAATCCTATACATCACTTTATACTCTTTGATTCTATTACAATAGGACTAGAAAATCCCAATATTTTAATATTACCTGCTGCTATCCCAAATAATTTTTAAAAACTGTGCTAAATAAAAACCATTGCCCTACCTTCCACAAAAAAAAAAAAAAAAAAAAAAAAAGTCACAAACAAAACTAAAAAAAAAAAAAAAAAAAAAAAAAAAGGGATTCTCAAAGCTGAATTGAATTTTCAGAGATTATGTGTTGTTTTTTTTCCCCAATAAAAAAAAGACTGTTGTTATTTCTTCTATCAGAGTGGGGTTTGGGCTTTATTAAAGGCTTTTTAATGATGTGACTACAGCATTAATACTTATTACAGGATCTACTGTTATTTCCAAATGCATCTGTTTAGAGAGCAGAAGCTCTCAGATTCCTGAGATAAGACAGAAATCTAAAATCAGATACATAAATGATTACTTTCTACAATGTAAACTCATTACAGGAGATATTTCCACATTCATATGGCCATTCCTAGTGTGGCACCAGCCTCAGCCACGGCATCTAAGATGAGGGCACAGAAAAGTATTTACAAATAAGTGTAGCCACAACTCAGATGTAATTTGTATTTATTTTATCTTTTAGCCTCAAGGACAAGGGTGAAATTTTCAAACCATGTTCAAAAATCTGCAGTAATCTACCTGACAAGGCTCACCAAAACATTTTGAAAGAGCTTCCATAAAAACCAAGGTATATATTTTGATCTCATTTTTATTTGGATGAACCAAAATTTGGAATTAAAATCATGGGGCTTGTCTGAGATTTTCTCTTACTGGTGACTTAATTCCCTGACTGTGAAAACATGAGCCTTTATACAGTTCATTCTTATTCAAACACCAAGAAACAAACCAGATTATGATGCAAAAATCGTAAGGTGTTTTGCTTAAATGTATACATACTTCTCCCACTGTCTTTACTTGGTCCAAAATGATGTTTTTCTACAATCCACCTTCATACTAATTGTATGATAATAGTAGGAAAAATAGAAGTAGTAATGGTTTGCTCTATTGACACTGCTGCCACTAAGACCTTGAAGCAATAAACTCTACAGTCTCTGGAAGATCAGCCAGTAACTGCAGTGTCTACTCCCAATTATTGACCTTTTTTGCTTCTTTTTTAAACTAGTAATTATTTTCAGCTCTATTTTTTTTTTTTTTTTTTTTTTCCACTCCACCAGTAGATTGCATGCTAAATTCAAAACAAAAGCAATCTTTGCAGGTAATATCAAGGAACAGCCCCAGACTTGCAGATAGACAAAAATAAACGTATGAAATAGTGCAGAACTGTAAATATTGAAATGTGGAAATTAAAACTGATGATTTTAAAACTTAATTTAAAAAAAAAAATTAAAGTGAAGGTCAAAATTTTTCAAAGGGTATTCAGTGGCCTAGATGAATAAGCATAGTGATCACAGGCTATTATTTTTCTGAATAAAATTCACATTTTACAAAATTATCTGCTAGCTAAAGGTACAAACTACATACAGACAATTAAGTAGGAATGGAAGATTTAAAGGCAATCACTTGCACAGACAGTGGCACTGTCTTTTTCTTCTTTTCTGTAGATATGAATAGCCATAAACCTAAACCGTTATGAAACTCCCAGAGGAAAATGTTGTTAATTTTTAAACAGAGATTTCCTTATGAAAATAAATGTTTTAAATCTGATGTTAAGACCTACAGAGTACATTCAAAATGCTGACCTTTGTAGGCTGTATTAAATAAGGTCAGAAGAGAAGTGTGAAGAAAATATCCTCAGAAGATCAACACATTTGTGTTTGCGTTTTAGAATTACAGAGACAGGTCAGGATTTGTGGAATTAAAGTGCTGCAGAATTCAAGCGTATCTGGTATTAAAATATTTGGTGGCAGAGCATACCTTTAATCTGTCTGAATGTCTGTTCTGATTTGCTTCATGAGTGTGAAGGAGCCTTGGACTAATCTGCCAGCACTATCCTGGTTAAGTGAACCTGATGCTATCTCTGGTTTTTAAACCTGCAAAATCAGACTTAATACCTCTGCTGAACAGTAAAGGTGTTGCTTATTCTTTTTCAGGTTCCTTACAATTCCTTACAATATTAAACATCGATTTAGTAACACCACAAACTTTGCACCTTAAGCTTTATCTAAAGTAAGTGTCTTCTTAGCAGCAAAGATGGGTATAGAAAGAAGTGAAGTCACAACAGGAAAGGAATATAACACTGGTTTTAAAAATTTGGGTATGATACGTTTTTATCACATCATGTTTTATACTAATATTTTTGTCATTAGGTAAGAGTGAGCACAGCTCTCATCAATTTTCTGAAATAACAGACAGCAGTTAATACACTCACAAAACTGGTATATTGTACTGAAAGCTGCAGTTTGTTTTTTCAAAACCTGGAAATGTGGAGGGCGGGGAGAGGACGGGCATGCGGTAGGAAGGGCCAGAGGAAAGAAAGTTAAAATACAACCTGTCACATAGTTCCTACTGAAGAGTCCTGAAAATGAAGACAGACCAAGGAAGTTATAGTGTCTGAATCAGGAATGTTCCAAATCAGCGTCCAAAAATGGTAATATTAGCAGTCACCAAAACTGTAATTTTGCTAAGAATATTTGAGATATTTTCAAACAGGCTAATATTTGAGAGAGCAAATGAGAGAATATTTCAAAATATTGTATATTTTCCATTTAACTTTTATAAATATTTAGTCTAGAGAAACTGCACAGGTAACTATTAAAAAAGAAAAAAAAAAAAAAAAAAAGAAAGAAAATCAGAGACTGAAATCCAATAACAAAAGATTTCATAACTTCATATGGAGATAAATTCATTACTTTTATTTCATTGTAAAATTCTTCATAAAAGTAAACCAATATAAGGTAAATGGAAAAGGGAATTGAAATCTAAACAGCCAACTCTGAACAGACTATGGAAAGAGCTGTGTTCATACAGGGTGGGTGATAACATTCTTAGTAAGAGAAGGTAATACTTCAAGTGCAATAAAAAAACCCCAAAAAACATTGAGAAACACAGCATTCTTTTGAAATCGTACTGTGAGGAGCAGGAATTCTGCTACTAGAGTGTCTGGACCTTCCTTTTATTCCCATCTGAAAAGTGTTATTTCTGACACCGAGGCAAGCTAAAATCACCTGAGGGTAATTCCGTCCCAAAACAACAAAACAGAATGCTGAATGATACTACAAGTACCTTGTACACTTTTCCCCTTTAGGACCTTATGGACAACTGGTTTTATATGGAACTTGAGAAAAGCAAAATGGAAAAAAAGAGTGAAACCTAAACATGGAAATGTCCAAGATGGACTACTTTGGCTGTAAATCGAAACTTAGCTGTTCTTGCCTTTGTTTTGATTTATTAAAAAATGCATCAGAAGTTTAAAAGAACAAAGATAAAGTACTGTGCAGTAAAATTCCTAAATTTTAAGTCAAGATCAGGTGCAAAATTAATCCCAGATATCTTGAAAAAAATACAAAATTTAGTGGGCATGATAGCATCTGTGACAATAACTCCTGTTTTTGACTAATTTAGATCAGAGTACTGTTTGCAGCAACAGCACAATACTTTTTATATTCAATAGACCGTACTTCCACAGGACATGCAAGTTTGATTAATTTCAGCTAAAAAAAAATAAGGGAAATTTTCAACATCATTATAAGAGACTGGGAAAATTCATAGCTATTAAGATTCACTTACATATAGGATATTTAACAAAAATAAAAAAACCCCCTCACTGCACGAATGGATTTGATGTGTCAGTTTTAAATTTTAAGAGGAGGTTTCTTGATGAATCTTATGGGTACACATCTTGAATTTTCTTACTGCATGTGTGAAGTGGCTACATCTACATGGAGACAAGTTATCTGGATAATATAGGCTTCTATATGTATGGCACATAAACAGTATGAAAAATGACAAATGAGATCTTTAGGAATGTTAACTGTAGCAGATGCAAAAAGGGTATTTCCACTTTGAAAGCTTATCTTAAAAAAAAAATTACATATACATCATGAAAAACGTGAAACTAATTTTAATAATTTATATATATATATCATGAGCATTTCTGCATTGAAATGCTAAAGAAACAGGTTAGAAGAAACGTTATAAATGTTTTAGGGGACAGATTTTTAGCCTTTGAGGGATTATTTCACCAAGAATGTAGTAAATAGATTAATGTGATCTTTTTTCTTAGACTGATCATGAGGAAAAGAAGACTAAAATGTGTCATACCAATACTTTTTAAAAATGTAAGCTTTGACTGAAGGGTTACTATGCACGTTCCGTCTTCCAGGAAGTTATTTAAAATCTACTTGTAATGTAATTTAAGAAAAAAAAAAAAACAAAAATTTAAATCTGTTTATCTGAGGAAGAGAACTGCTCATGTTTGACAGTCAGAACTTCTTAAGCCCATACTCTGAAGCTGGAAACATCTGCTCATGTTTTGCATGGATGTAAGCTTCCATTTACATTTCAACAATTTTATACATGGCTTGAGGTGGAGAAGCAGAGAAATAAGCTAAGGGCAAAGCAGGATGTCTGGTAATTCCTAATGTGAAGACGTAGAAATCAACATTTTAATGATTCTTATTTAAATATGAAGCAGAAAGAAAGTGTCTTGCCTTTTCTAGCCAATGCAAGCCTCAGCCTAACTAAATGAACAGAAGTGTGTGTGACACTGATGGATGTGGAGCAGCATGTGAGAGCCCAGAGAGAAGTTAAAATTCTTGGTGGAATCAGACTGGATTTGAGGATATCATATCTATATTTACTTCAAAAGTTCCCTGCAAGATGGAATAGTTGTAAATATGCAACAACAGCAGCCAGGTGTAACTGGAGTGCCAAATGGTATATTATGTGTGCATCAAACAATATTAAAATAAATATAGAAAATTTCAAACATGAAACACAATACATTAAAATTATTTTATATATAAAAGGAAAACTATAAGTATTAAAACATACAGCAATTATAATCTAGTGGTCAGCATAAAAACAGCACTATAATGCTTTACTCTGTGCTCTGAAAAAAGAAATTGTTCTTACTAGTGTATCAGAAGGGCAAATTGCAAAAGAAGGGCCTGGAATGGGAAGGAATGGGATAACTGAAATCAGTATTACAGTAGCACCTTGCTTATTAGACATATGTCTGTCTTCACAATAAAAAGGTTCTCTCAGATTTTTCTCTGTTCAGAATTATTAATTGTCTTCATGGTCTTCACTCACAGAAAGAAATGTATAGCAAAATTCCAGTTATTTTATTATTCTGACAGTTAATTCCAGAAATGCTTTATGATGCAGTATAGGAATTGTGTTTCATTTTCAATTTAGAAACACAACATTTTCATGGATGTCCTTATTAAATAACACAAACAAATTTATGTTTTTAATGCTTTAAATACACTAATCTCTAGTCCACTGCAATACACTTAGAACCTAAATAAGCACTGCAGTACTTTGTGAACGAGTGCTGTGGCAGAGACTTGTTCAGTCTGCCTGGACTCAAGGATGAAAGGTTAAGAAGTGATAATTTAATCTTTTCAAGAGTTTCTAGAACTGATACAAATTTTGGGACATTCTGTATGTAATCACCCTTCATATTACGTAGGAATCCCAGTCTAAAAAAAACACAGCTCATTTTAATGCTCTAGTAGTGCATGTCCAGCTATTGTTCAGCAAATGCAGACAAAGTATTCAAGATCAGAACCAAAGCCTATCACATTCACCAAGAATTGCAAAATTACGATTGTCAAACTTTACAGAATACCTGCAAGTATGTAAAATATGTATAGTGTTATGTACAACAGCACCTCCTGAATATACTGCATGCATCTGAGCACTCAAGGAATAGAGAGATCACAGTCTTGAAATGCAAGACTTGTTATTTTTTTCAACCAAATATCAATTTCAAAATATAAACCAATTTTATCTTCAAGAAACATAATATTGATTTTATTCCACAAAGCATTAACAAGATATGATTTGAAATTCTGTTCTCTGATCTGACATGCCCAAGATTGATAAACCACAAGTGGAAGAGAAAAAAGCTTGTAGTCTTCAGTGGAGAGTGTCAAGAAGAGAAAAACTGTTGAGAGCCTAGTCAAAGAAAGGCTTAGAGCAGCTACGTGAGTGCTCCTTATATCATGGGGTGAAAGCAAACAGAGAAAAACCATCAAACTCAAGGATAATGTTAGCACAAGAACAAATAACAACACAACAAACCTGAAGAAATATAGCATAAAAATGCAGAAAAGTCTATTGCCTTCCAAAAGCGAGGTTCTGAGCAAGGCAAAAGAATAGAAGCAAAGCATCCAACTAACAATAATAGAACTTGAGGAATTCAATAAAACCTTTATAACGATATGTGTCCCTGAAATTGCAGGTAACAGAATTTCAATGAAAAATCAGGTCCTAAATGTTCTGTTCCTCCCCTCCTTTTTACATTATAGTTAGTGCTAACTATTTTTTAGTTATATTATTTTAATACAGGCTATACTTTCATCCTTTTCTATGAACTCCTCTCCCTTGCTTTTAATATTATTATTATTATTATTATTATTATTATTATTATTATTATTATTA
>CM031857.1:106892588-106961933 GCA_018697195.1 Certhia americana
TATTATTATTATTATTATTATTATTATTATTATTATTATTATTATTATTATTATATTATGGGGAAATATATCCATGCAATAGCCTGGCCAAAATAATGATAAAAATTATGTGCCATGTCTGACTGCTCTTAGAAACTCTGATACAGCATTGGACTGAAGATGCAAAAGAGCTTTTGTATATACAGTATACATATACATATTTAACAACTAATAGTACATGAAAAGAGCATGTGAAAGAAAGCTGGAGATTGATCACTGCAGTCAGTATAATGTAAATAGGAGTTAGGAATGCATTAGAACAACAATCAGTTTTATTACATATTTATCATGCATTTTGCAAATGAAGAAAATGCAAACAGCCCTAAAAATGTGTTTAGATAGGACCATGAAGCAACACAAAAAATAACCAGGTAAAATCCAAATATTAGTTGATGAATATTTTAACAAGCAGATGGATTTGTAAATACAGACCAGTGGCTAAGCATAACGATAAAAAAACCCAAAAAAACCCAAAAAAACCCCCCAAAAAAACCCGAAAAAAAAAAAAAACAAACCCTAAACACAAAACATATAAAACTTTCAGAAAATATATTCTCCTGGAAAAAGATGGGAAATGGTTAATTCCACCATTAGTATATTATCCCTTGGTATTTAACTTACAAGTACTAATTATATTTTCTTGAATTATCAGTTTTTAAAATGAAATAAGTTACATAATCTTAAGATTCACCAACTGAATATACATTTGTCTATCAATTAACATTATTAATTGCTAAAGGGGTTATGCCATGTTAGGCCTTAGTCTATGTTTTTTGAAGCAAAATATATTTTTAAGGTCAAAACAGTTTAAATGCTAACTTTTATTGGCATTTTGGTGAAAAAAAAAAAAAATCATTAGAAGATCTGCTTGAAAAGTTCATCATGTTTGGTTTTAGAATTGACTTTTCCAGGGTGAGTAATTAAACAAACAAGTAGTGCTACAGATACAGGGCTCAGAGCCATGATGAGAATAAGAAACGTTCATGACTACAGTTATAGGAGCAGAGTCTAGGATTGTAAATGAGGGCAGCGGAGGCCAACACTTTGGGTCTTTCTTTCTTTAATTACCCAGTGTTAGAGAAACTGACTTTATACCAAACATAAAGACTGGATTTAATGGTTATTAGCAAAGAAAACACAAAAATCTAAAAATTATGCAGAAGAGGTCACCTTTGCAAAGAACTCAGAATGTTCTGAAGACCTGAGATCAGGCTTGAAACGGGGCCTAGAATATGTAATAAACACCTAAATACATGAAATACATGTCCAAACCCACTGGGAAATTTTCATTTTACATTTAAATAGAGTACAGTCTTCTAGTAAAACCACAACCAGATTATAAAACAAAGGTTTCAAGTGTCTCCTCTCACTGACTTATTTGCCTCGATTAATATAAAAAGCCAACAAAAAAGAAAACCATAGAACTGAAAAATCTTCCAAAACTAAAGGAAAAACTAAGCAGTTCACCAAACTTTAAACTAACAATATACAATATTTGTTAAATTAAAAATCATCTAGTAATTATCCCAAAATAATCATAAAATGGATCTTATTCTGCTTAGTTCCTTTTTGCTTTGTGTCTTTATTGGACAGAGCAACTACTGAAAAATCTTCAGACCTAATTTAGCCCATCTTACCAAAAAGGTAGTAATTACATCAAAACTGAGTGTGCAGGATTCAGAAAGGACAAGTGAGTGTCACCAGTCACAGAGACATGGCATGTTTGACTAACTTGCAGCATTAACAGTTTAGTAATATATATTCTGGGCCCACACAAAACACTTTTCATAAAACATGTAAAGTTCTAATAGCTTAGAAAGTGCACGTTTCTAAATCCAGAGCAATAGATTTGAAGCAGACTGAAGGACTCAGTTTGCCAAGGACAGAAACAGCAGCAATTGCAACCAAGTGCCTTTCCCATACTATTCTCCCACTGAGCTTCAGCTGACCAGAGACCTCAGCATGAGCAAAAGGCATGCGAGGATCTTCTCAGTTCTGGAGCACACAGATAAGGACTGAAGCATATTTTAAGCCTTTGAATAATAATAATAATATGAAATCTTTATGCCACCTAAGCAGCAAAGCTATACAGCAAATGTACTTACAACAGCAAAACCAAATTCTTCTGCAAACCTGAGTCAAGGGACACCAGCAGAAAAACACCAAAGTTAAACCTCCCAAAACATTCTGTAATTAGATTCTTCCTTCCAATCAGACTGCTCATGTAACTGAAATTAAATTTAAAGCACTATAGCCATGGCATTGCAAGCAATACATAGTGAGCAGCTCCATGTGTCCAGAATTTAAGCCTCACCTTCATGACTATTTTCAATTCAAAGGGACACAGTAACATAAGTGATTCACACCAATGTCAGAACCTCCCCAGATTACATCCAGAAATTATGTTGCCTACACAATCCAAAGATGAACTGGCAATTGTGGCTTTCAGAACAGCTCACAAAGTTAAATTTATTAACACACCCAATGATAATGTTCTATTTCAGTTATTGAAAATACAGTGATGTTACACTGACTGATCTAATTCCCTTCCCAAGGCTCTCTCCAGGCCCTATTTTACATAGGACACAACGTCTCCTCCCCACCTTCTGGCTCCTGTTTCCTTCAGCACTCCAGGCATGCAAGCAGTCCCAGTTGCTGGACTATCAGTGAGATAACAGCTTTGCAACTGTGCATGGACCTCCAAGTCCACCTTTCCCATTTTATGTGCTTTTGTGTACTGGTGTTTACATAAAGAAAATGAGAGATACCTCATCACAGAAGTGTTTTTTTAAAACATCATTGTCTCATATTTCTATTCAGCTTATTGCATCCCTTCACCTGACACAATTAAATTAGAGTCATCATCACAAGATTATGTGCTTGTTGCTAAAGTTGTTCTTTATCCACTTCGACAGTCCTGTTAAGCAGGCATTGTTCCTCAAACAAGTCCCCACAGTGAAAAATGCCAAAACTCCCAGCTGTGACATTAGATCCACAGTCAAATGTTTATCTGAAAATTTGCCCAGTCCTCCTTGAGCTTTTCCTCTGTACCAGCAGGAAAGAGGAGAGCACCCTGTAGGCACCATGCCCTTCATCCTCACCAGAACTGGAAGTCATTCTTCAGATACCCAGGCACTTCCCATTGGATGAACAAGGGGGAGTAGCCAGAGGGTCAGACACATGTTGAGAGACTCTCTGCAGCCTCTTGGCTTGGTTGACAAACAGCAAACCTCTCAAGACATGGTCAGGTTTGCAGAGGAATGCCTCCATCTCCTGTGACAGACACTCTCCAGGACGTATCACCCTTCTTTTCTTCACCCTGGCTGAAGTGTACCTGCCTCTGATGCCTTCTGTGACAGGGAGTTTTCTTCCTCACCTGTTCCACAGTCTCTTCTTCAGGGCATAAATTTTCCAAAGAGCACCTAGGAGCTGGTGTGGGTTAGCTTGTGCCTACCTCTGCTGCATGCCTGTGCTTCTGTAAGTTCCAAAAGAGCAGCCAGAGGTTGATTGCTATCAGATTCCCCAAAACATCTTATCTAGAACTGCTGACCAGGGAGCATCAAGCACCAGCTCAACTGCTTAGAAAGGATTGATATAACCAGGGGTCAAGAGCACAATAAACAGAGGCAGCCAAAAGAATCACAGCAGTACCCAAAAGACTTCAGAAGTTTTTAAGAGTAATAAAAAAATAATTAGGAAATGGTAATTTCCCTCTTATATGAGCAGAGTTTATATTGATGAACAATATAAAACATTTTCTGAACATATAATGTGTACATGAGAGTACATTAATAATGCTCCTTTCAAACATTAAAATTCATTCATATCTTGGATGGCATCTGGTTCAATGCTGAATCTTTTGAGAAAATTGAGCATTACATAAAATCACAGTAGCCTCCAAGAAACAGTTTAACCCACAGGTCTTTAACAGAAAAAATTAGCTGTCCAGTTTTCCAGTAAGGTTTCAGAGGTATCCATACCTATACACATGACAGATATATATGCCTTTTTAAAACCAAGCAGTAGGTTCTACTCAAAGATGAATTCACCAGTAAATTATAAAATAAAGTTCTTTCATTCACAGTATACTTAGAGTCAGACCATGCTAACATAACAGTTCAGCCACACAATCTGTGAATCTACAAAATAACTGCTGTGATATAAAACACGAACATTTCAGCATATTGCCAGCATGCATAAAGCATTAAAATCAATGAAAATACTAAAATATTTATATTATTATTCTGTGCACTATATAGTGATATAGTGGCTAACAGTACTGATTATATTCTAACAATTATTTGCTAAAATATATTTAAGAGGAAAAATATAGACTGATAAAGCACACTGATGTGGACCATTTGTCCTATGGTCCAAGGAATTAAGTGTAAACAAGTCATGCATTGATTTCAAAGTAGATATTAGTAAGCACTTCTTGCAACAAGAAAAGAAAAGTCAAGAAAAATATTCTCAATCTACAGCTTTCATTCTGAGTATGAAACATTCTGTACATCTTTTTGTGGAAAGTAAACCAAAAGGCTGAGAATTTTTAAATTTAGCATGCAGTTTCACAGCAGTTTTATCTTTAAATCTGAGCTTAAGGAAGGAAGACAGGGCAGTTTTTGCAATGCCTACCTTTCAAATGTTGCACTATCCTAACTCTTTGCTTTAGTAATGCACTAGCACGTTTATCTCAGTTCATAAAGAGGAGATTTTAAAGTTAAGCCATAAATAAAACCAATGCAAAATAAAACACAAACCAAACCCAGAATAAATATTTATCAATCAGTTAAGCTCTTTGAACCATTTCACCATGGAATAATAGAGAGGAGCAGTGCAGGAGGAAGGAAAGAGTTTGTTTCAGAGCTGAGTAGCTTAAATGCTGTGAAACCTTCCCTACTGCTGCACCAGTGCTGCCCAGTTCCTGACTGAAATGAGGACAGCATCAAATCAGATTACAACTAGAAAATTATGCTTGTGATTCCACTTGTCTAATGACAATTTAGCAAATTAAAATCAGCTATTATTAAGCTGCTGATCAAAACAAAAAATTTGCTTTTCAAAAAAGCGTATTTTCTCTAAAATAAGCATTTCATAAAAGTTACTGGTAGGGAAACAAAGTTTTATTTGTTCATCTTGTCTCCAAACATATCATAGAAATGCTGTAACAGATTGAAATTGCCAAATAGGAACATGATCTCATTTTTTGGGTACCAGACAAAGATTTTATTTCTTCCTTCAGAGTGCCACCATTTTTTTTCACAATTTCACTGCACACTATTTCTAGTGCAATTCTCTGTTAGTGAATGAAATTCTTTCTGTTGCAAATTCAATTATTTAAGCATAGTGAAGTGTTAAGCTATGGTAAAATTGTGAAAATATCAGCATCTTTTGATGGCAGATGCTGATATTTTAAAATGGCACCTGATGGACCTGTCTCATAATTATTTATAATGAAAAGGAACATGTAAGAACTGTTCTAAAGGGATTTTTAAAGCACTGCAGCTTTCCCATGCTCTATGAAAAGTGGTTATGTTCAATAAATCACCACACTAAGTTCTTATTTCTTCAAACTCAGCTTGTGATAAGGGGTATATACCCCTATGGATTTATGCACTAAAGGTAATTTGCTGAGTTAAAAAGCCAACAAAATCAGAATTGCTCTGACCTTATACCCTCCTAGAGATTTATAAAACATTCTATAAGAATACTACTGACTGTTGATGTAACACTGTCTTTTAATGTTACAATACAGAAAATTAAGTAAGGTAACTAAACCAGAAGGGCAAAGAGCCTTGTGGAAAAGAAGAAACCCTGCAGTACATTAACTCCTCTGTTGGAGCAATTAGCTTAATTTTTTTTCATTTCCTTCTAATCAACAAGCAAGTCTCTTGATAAATAAATAAAGTCAATAAAGTCTTATAGAATTTGGTTGCAGCTTTTTCAGAGAGAAGTTACGTCTTGAGTTTATAAACAGCTCTTAGAAATGGAAACCCACTGACTTTCAAAGACACTATGCAACACAAGGAACAGGTTCCACACAGACTAAAAGCCTTTGTTTGCAAAAAGCCATCTCCTACTTGAGCATTTCTGCTGCTGCAGTTCAATACATAAAATACCTATTTATATTCAGCAAACTGGAGGCTCTTGGCATAAGAGCCTTGCTGCAATTTCTTCCTTTATTAGGCTCTGCTCAAAAAGCCATTATAAGGGTCTTTGTTATGGCTCTCTAGGCACACACTGCTCTGTGACCCTAAAAAATTAATCTCTCTTTTTGTTTTATATTCTAATTTTAGTCCAAAGAGCCAAGTATCACATCATGGAGCTGTGTAAAATGGTAATAAAAAATTAATAATTTAGTTCTTTCTTCCATTTTGAGTGTAGACTTTCATTAGTTGCCATAATCACCAAAAAAAGGAAGAACATAACTGTGAAGTACCATGCCATTAGATCCATTATAAGGGCACAAATCAAAATACAATTAAATCCAAAAATGTTTTGATTTCTTTTAAATAACACAGTTTAGGACAAAAGTAGAGAGATCTAAAAATACCCTAAAAACCCTTAAGTTTTAACAAATAGTAGAAGAGTGTTAATTCTTTTTTCTTTACTTAAGTCATAACAAAACCAGACTATCGTCTTTGCTTTGCTATCTCTAAAGGGCTTAGAAAGGATACTGTAGAAAAATCTCCCAGAATAGTACAAATAATAGGTAATGAATTTGGAAACCATCCCTATGTGTTTGGACAATGTCTTCTGCAAAAGCCTTCTTTAAGTATGTCTTATATGTAAGTCTTACGTACACAAAAGGTTTTGTAAAGTAAGATTAATACAGTTAATGGTTGGCATTTCCCCAAAATATTAACATACACTAGTAAAATGAGTTATACTTGCATAACTGGTTAAGATTTTTTTTTTTTTTTTAAATAACTTAATTTAATTTATCCAGGGTGTTTTCTGGCATGAAACAAAACAGATTATATTCCATTAGCATTAGGATCAAGCAGCACAGAATCTGATTATTCTGTTATTACTGTTAAACAAAAAAGCCAGTCTAAGGAAATATCAAGAGTCATATTTACAACTACATGTTGATTTGAAGCTGAACAATTAAAAACCATTTTCATGCCAAGCAGTAGGTCAGAATAATGTGTTATACAATATTTCATCCACTGAAGCCAAATGTCTGGATGTTTCAGTAATAGAAATGTGAGAGTGAATCCTGGCACTTGTCAGCCTATGATAAGTTTCTAACAGGCTAATACTTGTCAGGGGAGTGATAGCTGATTATACAGTAAAATTGTACTGGAGAAAGGTGATGAACACACTGAAGGAAAGATTTAAAAATCACACGAGTCACTATAGCTCATGGCAGAGTAATTCTGCAGTTCCTTGTTTTAATTTATCACAGCAAACTATCCAATATCAATTTTAACCAACATTTCCCAGTGAAATACTTGCCATACAAAAGCATGGCACAAGCAAATGTACATGAACTTTTATATATCCAGTAGCAAATTATCTACAGTAACCTTGCTACTACTGTCAGTCTGTATTTAACAGGATGAATGCTCTTCCTTGCCATGCTCACAGCCCGTACAACTGAGAGAGATGAGTGCCTTCAGGGAGCAGCCTGTACCCATTGATTTTCTACTTACCCTTGACACTTCAGAGCAACCTAGAGTCTCTTCCAAAAAGGGGCACCTTTTCATAATACTGAGTGAGCACCTGCCCATTTAAAGCAGGATGCATTTGACAGAGTGCTTTGTTTTCTTATGCTCCACATTACAGCAGCAACAATAATGAAATACAAGATCTGATGAGGCACTACAAGTGTCTGTCTAAGCAGAGGAAACAGAGCTAGAGCCCACCCTTCTCCTCGTGCTGACTGCCAAGAGAGGGACAGCATGAGATGTGACACAATCCGTGAACACCAGTTCACCTGGAGCAGCTCTTATTGCACACCACTCAAATGCAGCTACAGGACCCAAACCATAGGAATTAAAATAAACCAACACCTTGTTATTGTTATTTCCAGTGATTCTGAGCACCTTTAGGCAATGTGCAAAGCTCTAGTTATAAGACACCTTCCTTCTTCCCAATAGATAAAGAGCAACTTAATCAGGAACTAGTGACTACTATCTATATTTAACACTCACAGAAAGCCATACAGTACATTCAAGAACTAAGTCCTATAAAGATTGAGAATTCCTAGACAAGAACTACATGCTCGTGTGCTATTGCCTTATTATGGCTGGTTTACTCTATTTATCATTAACATATAAAGTAAGATGTGCCTCTATTAGTTGCATATTATAATATGTAAATGGAATCAGAATCAGTGTAAATCAATCTCCAAATTAAAATTCTGTCCCTATTTAAGAAATATTCTGAAGAACCTGATTTAAAGCAATCCAAAACATCAAAGAATAAATAGTTTGATCATAGATTTCTTGTAAACTTTCTTGTGAATATTTCATAATTTAAAGTAACTTTTCAAATTATTTATATATTTCAAGAATGCACATCAAATAATGTTTTCCATTTTAAATGCTAAAAGTTTTCCATCCTTTGATACTTATTTCTAAGCAATTTTAAGCTACAGTTTTAATTCAAAGGATGGCTAACTGGATCAACCACCACACTACTGTTTTATTAAATTGTGTATCAAGCAGTTTGATTCTGCACAGCTAAACAACAGCCCATGTTCAGGAAACAAGCAATTTGATTTTGAGTAGCTCATCCATGACCAAAACTAAACTCTGAAGTTTGAAATAAATCATCTTGAATTCAGAGCAACATATTAGGCAAATGTGATACAAAGTTGGAGGTATGTAGCTATAACTGTCTATTACAATCCAGAATATTTTTTCCACTTCACAGCTATCTTAGTAATGATAGGCTTTAGCTGAAAAAACAAATTAACAGAACTGGACAGAATCCTGGATACTAAAGTTCTCTAGCATTACTGAAGAAATATTAACTGCATTTACCATCTGTGAAAGAATGATAATGCTCGTGTACAGTCTTCACAGGGATTTTTGCAAGGTTTAATTAATATTTTAATGTGTTTTGCAGATTAAACATCCAATAAGATCATAGCTGACTATTCATTCAATTTAGGAAATGTAGTTCCTTAAAATGAGACTAAGAAACAATAATTGCAATATCATCACGTAGAAGGAATAAGATTATAAAATTATATACTTAAATAGTTAAATCTCAGCTTTTGGTGTAAATTACACTGTTGTCCACATTTTCAGTACTTTGGAAGTTTGAAAGCATCTTTCCATAAATTTTCAGGCATAATTTAGAAGTCAGGACTAGTCTTTCCCAAAGCCTGGAATCCTCAACTTTCTTCTCAGAAAAAATCATGTTCTTGACAAAATGTGTTCTTGACTTCAGAGCAAGAACATTCTTTCAAGCTCTTCTGTATCAGAAAAGTAGCTATTACCTACAGTGAGGCTGGTGAATTTTTTTTTTTTTTTTTTTTTTTTTTCCTGCATAAATCTCAAGAGAAGGCTGGTTTTGAAAGAATGATTCTTGGAAACTGAGAAATTCTACCTGCCAAGCTGATATGAGACAGTTGACATAAGACTGTCATGCCATGGACAAGACCTTCCAAGCTGTTTGCACCACCAAATACTGCATCTGATCTATTTCACCTTGATAAACATTGATTGATGGCTGTGTTCTTTGCAGGGTGTACTCTAGGAAAGAATGAGCTTAGTGCCATTTGGAATGCTGAGTCCTGCTACTTGGAGCTAGATTCAGCTATTCACTGATGTTAGAATTACCATGGGAGAGACATTGAGTCTTCCAGCATTGTAAAGGATGATGAACAGAGGATTTCCCCCTCTGTCTAATTCTTAATCAGCACATGGCAGCATGAAATCTTGTAGTAATGAAGCATAAACCCACGGAAATTCCTTAACTCTCAGCATAAGGTGAAGATCTTTCAACATATTAATTGGAGCTTGGGCTCCTTCTAATCGTGGTGATATTCTGTTTAGTTCTATTATATCACTTTAGGATGATTATCTTCTCTTTTCAGTGGCTCAGAGAAAAAGAAAAAACCTTACTCTGTGGAGACTTTTAAAGGTAAGGCAGGTGAAGAGAAAAGACAGGAAGCAAAAATCCTGTCATTCAGCCTGTCATGTCTTTATGCATCTTACAAATTTAATTCCTAAATTTTTAGAAACAAGCAAAAAAATTCTGTATTTAAGGTAACTAAACGACTTCTTTAATAAATAAATAATAAATGACTTCTTTAAAAATGTTTAAATCCTACTCCCACCAAAAGGGACAGATTAAAAATATTTGAGAGGGGTTAAAACATTAAGTACTGAATCTCATTAGGCTAACAAGCAGAAGAGAGGCAAGAGAACAATTTCAGAGAAAGAGAAAAATTACTGTAGAAGACTCAGTAGCCTGGATTACAAAGAACTTCTAAAGAAACAAAAAAGTTTAAAGTTTCCTTCCAGCTCATAACTCCTGCCACACAGGAGCACAGTGTTCATTTATCACTTGCCAGATTGAGATTCAAGAGAAACAATCCAAAAGCAGATCAGGGTTTAATAACAAGGGAGCCAGCAGCATCACCTTGGAAAGTGGAGATGAAAAGGAGCAATGAAGACTTAAATAAAAGCAAGTCAAGAGGGCTGAAGAGCAGTAACCCAAAGTATAATTCAAGAAGTTCATATCATGTCCAAATGGAGAAAACAGGATAATAAATTCTGGAGGTTTAGCGTTAAAAAAAAAACCCAGAAAGATTGGCCCAGGAGGAACAACCAGCAAAACATATAAAAACTGCTAATAAATTTTCTCTCAAATATCTCCAGAGACAGATCCCTCCTAGAGGCTTTGCAGAATGAAAGGATCAGCACAGCAGGAACATGTAAAGACAACAAGGCAGTTACTGAGAATCTAAATTACTTATTTGAATTTGTATTCAGTACAGTTTCCCACACTGAAGTAGTCTGTGACTGTGACCAGCTAGAGGAAACAGGGCACAGTATGCTAAAATGGGACTCAAACTCAGAGCAAAAGTGAACAATCACTTCCCTCAAACTGCAGGCAACATTCTCAGTCCTACAGCTGAGTATGTTGTTGGACTTCATTGCTGTGAGTGAGACCTGCTGACTCATGTTCAGACAGGAATTATCTGCAGACTTGCTGCAGTGCAGCTCCTCCCATCCCCCAGGAAATGATCTTAAGACACTAAAACATTATCAGACCCCCTCTCCACCTCTGAGGATCACAGCCACACCAGCTCCCTGTGGATTTTATACCATTGATCACACTTTTGACCAGGAATCTAGCCAGTTTTCTACCCACATCTCATTCCTTTGGCTTTAAGGATAATACTATAATCTTGCTAGAATCAAGATAATATTCATTGATTTCCTTTTAACCCCAGCACTATCCATATGATCAGAGGAGAATATCCAGGCATAGTGTTCCCAATCACTTTTTGATTCTCCATGCATCAGGACAGCTTATGGGAGAGCTGATTCCATAATCTTCTTGATGACAGAGAGAGGCAGAGGAGACTGTACATTCCTAGACTGTCTTCCTTCTCCTTTCTGAAGACAGTTGGGACATTTTACATTTTTCCAGTCATAGGGAACTTTTCCCAAACGTCATGAATTTTTCAAGATCATTGTTACCAGCATCTCCTTCTGAGTGTGTTGACTCTCACAGCTAGAGGAAGAAGGATCACCAAATGACGAGCGATCCAGGGGTGATGCCCCCCAACACCCACTGAAAGGATGTAAAGGCATCCAAAGAGAGTATTTCAATAAATTTGAGGAGAACTTTTCGCAGGAACCTCATACAGATTCTTTCTGTCTGTGTGCATGCAAGTGTGCATATGCTGTATTAAACGTGCTAAGAATGCTGCTCACCTGGATTCTTATATACTACTTCAGATTTTTGCAAGCTACTGTCGTGCTGTAGTAAATATTTAACCTGTATGAGCCCTTCCCTATATTGTCTGACTTAGGTGATCTGTTAAGTTAAATGATCTTAAATTGAAATGCTGGAAGAAGAAAGGAAATGCGATTGATTCTGAGTATTTGTAGATCCAAAAAAATTCTCCTTCAAAAACAACACTCTTCTATTGCATGAATTTCATGGAGAGATTCAGCTCAGAAAAGATTTTCTGCTAGAAAAATGTATCTGAAGGCAATTCCATGAGGTTTTCCTTTCAGGATACAAATTTAAGGTAAGCAGAAATACTTTTTATTAGCCATCTACAATTTTATGAAAGTTGCAGCCTCCTAGCATTACTTTTTGAAGAAAATTAATTTTATCTACCGATTTTAAATAGAAAAGATCGTTGCCAAAGATTCAAAAAAACCCCCAAAACATTCACACTTGCTAATTAACTTTTCATCAACATATTTTTTACACAAGCATCCAAGACTGTTTCAGTTTAGAAAGAGGGATTTTCTGGCTATCAATTTTAAACACAGAAGAGTACCTCTTTGCATTTGGCCGCATCATATACAAGAGAGAGAAATAAAAGGTTACTCAGGAAAGCACTCTCAGTGTTCTTTGCTGTATTTGAAAGATTTGTTTTCTAAAGTTAAAGGTAAATTGTGCATTCATAATGCAGAAGAAATACTTGTCTCAGCTCATTGAACTAAAGCCATTGTAAAATAAGGCTTCACCTATACAAATATACAGTTCACATAACACTGAAGGTCAAAAGAGATGAGATCAGTCTGAATTTCAGAGGTCAAATATGCCAAATACTTATTTTTTTAACTTTTTATGTAGTAATTCTGAATAATACCAAAGCACATAAGAACACACAATAGATACACTGGAATTATTCCTTATATTTTCTCCCTTCCTAATATTTAATTCCCAGAAACCATTTTAAGACAAATGCTGTTCTATAATTTATAGAAAAAATAGTCAAAACACAGAATATTAAGCACAAAGGTATAACATGCATTTATGCATACAATGAAAAATATTCGTAGAATAAGCTACAGACAAAAAAGCAGTATTAGAAGTAGCGTATGTAAGCTGGGAAAGGCAGGATGGAGTTCTGCTGTGCCATCCTGGATATTTTCTGTGTAAAAACTATTCATGACTGAGGAGAACTCAGTGCATATTACTAAAATTCTAATGCCATGTATTTCCTTTGCACACGCTTTCTCCTTAAAAAATATCTCTTCAATTCCAGTTTTCACTTCACAACAGAATCGGGTTTTTTTCTAATAAACATGCAAAACCCCCTTGATTAATAAAACACTATCAGTCAGTGACACTGGGAGAGTGATTATGCAATTACTGTAGAGTCCACAGAGCAGCAGTGTATCTGAGCTTCATAAAGTCTTTCAGGTGTCTTCAGACTACAATTCAGAGAATTCTACGAGCTTGTATGGGAAGTTTCTGAAAGTTTGCTCCTATCTGTAATCGCCTTTCACTCTTGACAAGCAGAAATATCTAATACATAAGTTTATAAATATTAATCCTGGTGCTTGTTTTTCTAAAGGACAATTATCTTCCTGGAGGAAATCTAATGGTATTTGTAGTCCCCCAGGAGAACCAGAGGAATATAGAACTTACAAAAGTTAGATCAGGAGGTAAACAAAGGCCTAAAGTGCAAAAGTGCAGACACTATTCCCTCATTATATTTAGTTTAATTCACTTAAATAGGTCTTACAGTACTATGTCTTGTAGTTTATGCAGACATTGAAAAAGGAAACACCTTCACAGTTATACAAAACTGAAGTATAAATGTGTTTCTGACTTTGGTCCCTGGTGCAACAATGCTGGTTTTATGCTTCTTGACCTTAAGAGCCATTGTCAATTACAAATAGCCCAGGTGCTGGTAGTCATCACACCTATAAGACAACTTCCTTCAAGGATGGGGAAGACAAGATTGTTTCATCTTTTAGAGGTCAAATAAATCCTGAATCATCACCTGAGCAACAAAAGTTCAAAGTTAAAAGAAAGAAGAGTCAAGGACAGAGCACTGCCCAACATACATTTTGATTTGGCTTACACTTTTATTTATTTATTTTTATTTATTTATTTATTTTAACATGCATTTGCTATGTCTGAGGTCTGTGGGTTGAAATGGCTGGCAAACAAGCCCCATCCACAAGTAGGTTCACTCCCCATGGGAGAGGGGAGAAAACTCAAAGTAGAAGAGTGAAAAAAACTTAAGTGCTAAAATAGTAAAATCACTCACTAGTTACTGCTGCAGGCAAAACAGACTCAGTTCAGGGCATTTAGGTTCATTTATTGCCGAATAACGAACACTGAATTTAAATACTGACTTAATTATTAAGAAACAAAAAATTACATATAAATATTTAGGGAAAAAAAACTTTCTCCTCAAAATACCTTTGCCAGGCCCAACTTCACTTTCAGGGTCACTTCACTTTAAACACCTTACTTTACCTTCTCACTGTTCCTCTTTTTCCTTTTTTCATTCCAGTCACCTCTCCTCACTCATTGTTGCCACAAGTTCCACCCTGCCCCTTCAACTAGGCAAAGACACATGGTGTCAGTGCTTAGTGATTTCTCAGTTCAGGTGAATTAAAATACAAGCAGAAACGTTGAATAGAAGCTACACTTTTTTAAAAAAAAAGTAAATTTAAACATCAGATTTATTGTGTATGAGTTCTGAAATGACTATAAAATACAATCACTTTTATGAGAATTAAGCTGGCAACAGACTTTTTAGTTGTTGGTGGGGTTTTTTTGTTTTGTTTTTTGTTTCTCTATTATAAAGGGCATATCAGCCCAAAAAATATTCCTTCTACATTCATTTGTGTAGTTAAAGTTGGAAGTCTAGCGTTTCTGTCACTCTTAAAACTTTACCCAAAAATTAGGATGTTTCATCACTTAAACAAAATGTAATTTGCATGCAAACAATCCAAGAATGGTTTTAGTCATTTTCTACACTATCCTAAATGGAGATATTTCTTCTAAATAGGACACCTTCCTGTACAGCAATAGCTTTAAACAGAATTATTTAAAGAAGCATTCAGAATGTGTCTTGTCTATGTTTGCTCCTCATGCACACTGGTTGATGAAAGAAGATCAATTTTCCTGTTGTGTTTTGTGTGTTTTTTCTTCTCTATCATTTAATGCAATTTTCAATCCTGTATTTTCCAGAACTGAGTCATTGCTGCTTGCAAAATTTTTAATCCCTGACTGCTTTTCAGCATCTGGGTTGAAGAATATGCTCTGGGAACACTACCTACATGTGTGCACTTACATGTGAAATCTGACCATGGAGAACACAAAGGACACATGGTGATTTCGACTGGAAAAATTAAGGAAAAGGGCAGCAAGTTACAGTCTGCAGTAGCTTTAATTGTCTTGCCTTGAGCACAAGCAATGCTATACAGCCATGTAGGAAGGCAGATCACTGGTTGCTGTTTGTCCATCACAGCTCTGGAGTCATGGTTGTGCAAAAGTCAGGGAGGCTGTCACAGCAAAACAACATTATAATAGTGAGGAATTTCAAATACTTTCCTTTAAATTGTGTATGTATTATAGAAGTATGTAATGGAGAAATTTGATTATTTTTTTAGACATCATTTGACAGTGATTCTTGGAGAAGGCATTCAGCAAATACACAAGAGCAAAAGCGATTTGTCATGATGTTCAGAGTTGCATGCAGGCTTTGCAAAAAAAACCCACAAAGAACCACTTCATATGGCCTTAATGTAGTCTAATTCAACATGATTTATGATATTCCATTTTGGTCATTGATACAACTATAGTTTTTAAATGCACCATTATATTTAAGTGATTTTGCACTAAGGGACATCCTTGTTTCCAATGCAGAAGTCTTAATCATGTCAAAATATTAGAGTATAAATATTAAATATTCATAACTTCCTTGAAAATTCTTGAAAGTTTTCTATTTATTCAAGGGAAGCTATCTAGTCATATCATAGCACAGTCAAGCACATTTTCAGAGTGCAAACAAGTACTACTTTCATGAAGGGAAATAATGGCCAGAAAACATACCAGAGAGCAATTATCCTTGCCCACTACCAATGCACACAAGCTTTATTCCCTTGCTGTTTGGTGATTAATAAGTAGTTTCAAGAGCATCAGTCCATTTGCTCCGAAGTCAGTTTATTTCAAGCAGTACAAGTGATTCACACTATTTTCTCTCTGCTTATCACTGTATGTCTTAAAAATATATTGTGGGTTACTGAAAAAACACTTCAATTAACTCTTTAAGCCCTTCCTCCACTCACATCAGAGGATTGCTTTAGTTATGGCTCCGATAGCTTCCCCTTATTTCAGGCTGATTTTTTATGGAGCAAAGTAAGCTGTTTGGGAGAGCAATCCCTAAGGTTCACATCTCAAAAATATTGTTGACACAAGATATAATACACTTTACTGATACATACCTCATTAATTCAAAGCATTTTGTTCCCTGTATTGATACTCTTGCACTAAATTATGTATCAATAAATTTAATGATAAATGGAGGAATCAGATCTATCAGTAGATAATCTAAAACCTTCTTCCTGCGAGATGCTATACAAAAGAAAATTCTCCCAACAAATTGAAGTAAATTATAAGGAAAACAAAATGCACCCTCTTTGAAAGTAATTCCATTACCACTTTAACAAAACATGTCACTCTCTTGGTTGGATTCTGTTGGAGTAAGAAATTCCACAACAAATATTTCTGAGAAATATTTCTTTGCATGTTTAAGGGACAAAAAACCTCTGACAAACAGTGTTTTTAACTTTTGTTTATGGAAAGGGATTTTTAGGCTCTAGGATTACACAAAACTTTCAAGAATGCATATTAGATAGTAGCATAGTGTGTAGTTTTTCACAGGGTGAGAATTTTATATTTCTGGGATTTTTAGAATGGTAAGAAGAAGAAGACAAGATGGAGTTTCATGTGGCTTTTAAACTTCTTTCTTTTTCATCTGCTCCATCTTCTGCTGTGAGGGTAGCACTTCTGTTTGGCTTAGAGTAGAGACTGGCTTTCTAACATGGATAATAGGTATTGGAAAATTATTTTAAAAGTAAATAAAGTAGTCATAGTTTTTAGTATAAAAAGAAAACACCACCCTGTGTGGGTGGGATTGTGCTTGAAACTGACTTGCTGCACAGACCTCTGCGGGTCAGGAAAAGAATGTAATAGATAAGAAAGAATAAACAACCTTGAAAAAAGAGAAGAGATGGCTCACTACCATTTCTTCAATCTCTGCATGGAGGAAAAAGACTTTTGCATCCTCAGGTTCTCAGAAATCTTGAGCGGAAACACCCTCAAAAACATTTTTTTTTTTTTTTTAAATTATAAACCTGAGAGGATTCCAGACGGAAATTGTGGCAGAAATTATCCTGTAGTCATTTTATAAAACTTCTTATATCTACCAAAAATGAAATACATGTTCTAATTTTTTTATATCAAGGTTCTCTTGTGGCATTCATTTTCCCCTGTTTCTTAAATCAAGCTTCCAGAAAGTACGTGCCATGAAACACACTGCCCATTAAAGTATCAGCTTAAAAATAATAGATGGAAATGGGAAAAAAAGAAAAACAGAGGAAAACAAAGTGTCATTCTCTAATGCCTTGCTTCTTTAGTTTTAACTTCTTTTTTGTAAGTACCTCAACAATGACTGCAATTTGTCATTCAAGGTTTCCATAAATCATATTTGAACTTCAATATCTACAGCTGAATCAAGGTTATTCAAGCTATATTGTTTCAATGAAACCACTGAAAATCACTCACAAGAGTAAACTAGAGTTTTACAGTAATTTCAAAACAGTTTTTTCCTTATTTTCAAAGCAAATAATTCCCAGAAACACCAAAAACTGAATAAACACACCATCCTCTATGAAGATGATGATAATACAGCTTCTTTCCCTTTTAACAGTGAGTATCCAGGCCAAAAATATTTTTAAAAGAACAGAGAAAAAGTAAGCAAGTATCTCTTTCAAGTTTCTGTAGTTCTGCACTCCATACACTTTCATTTTAATATATTAAGAATGCAAGAACTGCCTGAGGGTAGGTGATTCTTTTTTCTATTTCCAGATTAATCATTTCAAGCATTACTTTGTGTTCTCTTTGGAACCATTAGAAAATAATACTCACTGTATAGAAAAGAAAAAATTCTCGCAAGATTTATTTTTTTGGATCAGATTTCTCTACAAGAAAGCCATTACAGTGCCCAAAATTTGTCTGCAAGATTAGCACAGACAGACCGAGATAAGGAAATTAATTTGAGCTTTAGATATGTTGCCTTGTTAAGGAAGAATGTCACCTGAAGATGAAAATCATTACAGAGAGAGTTATCTCTCTTAGGGTCTTTATCAAAAAAAAAAAAAAAATTATCTCAAGAACAGTCATGCTAAAGGTTAGGATACATCTTATTAAGTTGGATCTATGCACACAAAATAGTTCAGACTTGCTCAGAGTCAGATTAAAAAATAACCTTAGAAACTCAAAAATTTGCATCTTCTATGACTACAGATCCTAAGAAGCCAGCTCAGAGATCAGATTCTGATTTAGAAATTAAAGTTCAATAAAATTAATTCAAAATCCCAAAGTTTCATAGGAATGTCTTCCTTTCATTTATTTTCTATGGTCTCCAACTCAAAGTTGTTTCGTCCACCACCTGGTGGATAAACATGTTTCAAATGACCTTCAGATAACAAGAACCAGAAGAAGAAAGCCCAGCATTTCCACTTGGGGCACAATGACTAACATTTCATATAACAGGGGATTAGTGGGAGTAGCCTGCCTCAAAGCAATTATAAATCATTCATGCTTATTATAGACTATTCTACTTCAAATCCAAGATTTTAATCAAATGTCCCCAGTTAAAATGATTCAGTTCTAGCAGGTAAATATCTTATTCATCTTTCCATTTGTGGCCTAAATAAAAATACAGAAGTCTTAAGATACCTGTACAAGTTCTTCTTTTAAATTAGGAATCCCTCAAGCAGCTCTTCAAATCAATAACAGATAAATAAGAGGATCTTCACATGGAATATGTGCTACAGGATTTCTAAATAGAGCAAATTCTTTACCTTAGCAAAACAAACAAAAAAAGTATTTAAAGGATATTGAGATATGTAATATGGAAGGGCTTATTAATTTTAACCAAAGTTATCCTCTAGATTTCTTTAGAGTATTAATCTCCATGTGTCAATCCCCCATACTCCACAACTCTTTACACAAAACACCTCTATTTTCAAAAGGCCTTTTTTACTCTTTAATTATGGATTTATTTGTACATGCATTACAGTGCTGAAGGTACTGATAATGAAACATTTTCAACTCAAATGCTCACAGTTAAAAGAAACAGTAATAAATATACTCACAAATATGGAAGATAAAGTAGGGTTACTATTTTTATTGACTATTTCTATTTGCTTAAGACTGCAAAGAAAAAGCAGAACTTTCCCCTTAACAGTGGGTAAAGAAGAAATGCAGTTTAATCTTGAGGGCAAATATTTGTCAAAAGGAAGTGCAGAGTAAATTATTGCAAGAATAATATAGATAAAACTAGCAAGCACTTGGAAAATGTATGTATTAAAAGCACATACATCATACGAAAGTTCACTCTTTCCACTGTTAGTTTTGAAGGTATTTCCACAGACCTGCTCTCGTCCTGCAGTTTATATCTGTGCTACAAACTAAAAAATAATCTCCTGATGTGACTTGATGGCCTGTCCAGAACTAGAGCTGGAATATGTGCTGACAAACAGTAAAGCAATATTTTAAGGGTTATGATGTTAATGCTGCACTTTTAATTGTGAATCCTGTGGACTTTCCTCGTATTTAACCAAAATAATTCCTGTCTTTGAGAACCAAAAAAGGGCCTTAAAAAACAATACTTTTAAGTTTTATTTTCTAACCAATATTTTTGGACAACAAAAAATGACTTCTAGGCTTGAGACAGGTTTTGTTGGTTTTTTTTTTTTTGGGGGGTGGGGTTTTGGGTTTTTTTTTGTTTGTTTGTTTTGTTTTTTGTTTTTTTTTTTTTTTTATCACTGTTCCCAAAAGCTCGATATCAAATGTAGCTCTTGTGACTTGTATGTCTCCTGCACTTAAATAATAATAATAATAATAAAAAAATAAAATTCCCCCCCACCTTGACACTGCACTGGGCAAAACATTGCTAAATTTTAGGACACAATAGAAAAAAAAACCAAGTTTTTCCTAATCCCTTGGAATAAGACATATCAGCAAGGGTATTAAAATTAACTGAAAACCAGTATTACAACTGTATACAACTATTGAGTGAAGACATAGTTAAAAACACCATGAACTACAGTGCTGAGAGGGTTTTTTTTTCCCCTCCTCTTTGTGCTCCAATATGGTAGAATCCATTATTGTTGAGATACAGAAGTATAGAAAGTTAAGATCAAACAAAAAAGTTATCAAATGAAAAACTGTCCAAGTCTCATTATCACTTAATAATGATGCCAAAACCTCATGTCATCAGTGAAAATGAAGAAAAAATACGGAAAATATGACTGGGATGGATTAAATGAGTTTTTTCTTATCAAGTTACACAAAGTATAAGAAACTGGATAATTACTTTGCCTAAAAAGGACAGCAGAAATTATATAACTTCATAGCCTATTTATTATCGGGCTAGCACAAACAAGCACAAGGCCCAGGAAAGTGACAGCAGGGAAAGGTTCATTAAACCAAGAATCAGATGTTCATTGCTAGAAGGAACACACAAACACTTCTGCTGCTACCACACTAGCACTCAGTTGTTGTAAGGGAAAGAGGACAGCTCAGATCTATTCCCAGATGCAGTTTCTGAGAGATCACTTCCTACTTTTCCTCAAAAAGATCCTTCTGCTACAATGTGGCATGAATATTTTATGCCAAAGTAAAACATAAATGTCATTATACTGCCAATAACATGTTAATTATTATGTGTTGCTGACCACAACACATGTAGCTGTCTGCTTGTCCTATTCTTTGCTTAGTGAATTTTTTTCAAGATGTTCAGGAAAAATGGACATACAAGAAAGATCATAATAGCCTTCAGTTTATTTTCTGAAGTTTATTAGTGACGACTGGAATCATGTTCCTCCACAAATTCAGTACAGATAAGGACAATCTAACTACTGAAGAATGTAAGCCCAGATTTTTAGACATTCTTAAAAGATGCAGACTAATCTTAACAGCTTGATAAATCATTTAAGTTTTAATACATACAAGTTGAAGTTACAGATATCATCATCAGTTGGTTAATTTTCTTAAGATATTTTAAGTCATTTGCCAAAATTGTCTTAAGTCAGTTCATAACAGCAAAGATAGAAAATATCTTCATCACTAATTGATGCTGAGACATAACAATATCATAAAATAATGAGTTTGAAACATAGGGAGCTAATTATTTGGAATAATGTTCAGAGGTTGTATCATTTTATACCTAAAATACTCTAAATTCAAGAGAATAAAGAATAATGACCTGAACTGTTTACACTGAAAACAATCAACCAAAATCTTTTCTAAAATGGGCAAGTCAAAATTACATCCAGAAAACCACAGTTATCAGAGTGAAAAAGCAGTCAAAAATTTTCCTTAGTTGTATCAAAACTAGCAGTTTTATTTTTAATTAAAAAAAAAAAAAAAGCATTAAAAAAATACATGCCACTGTGGTAGAAGTTTTCCATATACTACCTTTGCCATTCAAATCTCTGTAGAAATCAATCTATAAACAATCTGGTTTGGGCAACTAATACTTGGGAACAAATACTACTTTTGAGCAAGCAAGACAAAATAACTACTTATTATTTAAAAGGATAATTTAATTTAATGTAAATTAAAATATCACAATTTAAAATATCTTAGCTGCAAAATCATAAATACCTTATGACAGGAGGTCATTAGGAATTACATTGGGATACTTTGGCCTAAAAAGTTTGATTTGCAAACACATTTTTTCTTTTGAATCTTGCCCACTTTATACATATAGGTCTTTGGCAACTTTCTTCTAAATAAAACCTTCAAACATTTATCAATTTTCACTACCTGATCTTGAATTTTCCTCTTGTTATCTTTCACACTCCACAATATAAAATTACTACAGCAATGAATACCAGATAGACATTTAAGCCTAGTTACATTTCAGTGAGTGCACTGACAGGATTCAATCAAAAAGATCACAAATATGTTGAGTTGGAAGGGACTTAGAGCTCACTGAACCCAATTACCTGCTCCTGGCAGGACTTCCTAGACCCTGATAAAAAAAAGCATTCCGAGTAACCAGTATAAGTACGAGGAGGAATGATCATCTCTGCATGAATCCCAAAAACAATCCAGATACAAAAGCTTTAACTCACACAACATACCTTTTACAAGAAATACCTAGATGTAAATTCTCTTCACCACTTTGGTCACTGAAATGGAGATCAAATTCTGAAAACTGTTTTAAAAGCTGCTAATGGGATAGACTTAAAAGTATCAACAAGCTTAGTAATAAACTGACTATTTCTCATGGGACAGACTTTAAATATCTGCAACCTTAGAAACAAACAAACTTCATACATAACCAAGAAAAACAGTTTGGCTGAGTATAAATATTTAGTTTTCAAAATCTAATTGCTAAACTGTACTCCCTAGACATGTTCAACACGTATCAATCATCAGTAATTTCAGAACACAGACAACCACAAACTCTTACTTTTTTGACTACTACATTTGTTGTAGAAAAGTAGGCCTTTACTGAATAGTGTCTTCCTTTCTACTTAATATTTTCAAAATCGAGACAGCAGGCATTTAATGAACAAAACTAAATTTTAAAGTGTTCACAAATCAAACGTGCTGTTTTGACAGGTATTAAATTACATGAAAATAATGTTTTGCCACTGCATACTGCCTTTCACTGTAACACGTTAGCATTTTGCAACCAGAGAAGAGAGTGTTGTTACACAATATGGTCTTAGGAGACATTTGAGTACCTAATTGGGAGTCTTGATTAATACACAATGTAAAATTACAGAAAGAATATTCTAGAGCCTTCAAACATGATTTCTCCCTTGTATTCATACCAGAAATTCTGGTTTTCAATCTAGAAATAAATATACTATCACAAACAAAATGGTTAATATTTCTTCATATTCACGCTTTCAAATAGGTACAAAATGTACTTTTCCTTTGGAAATGTTTACAGAGGGAAAAACGAAATAGGTGGCTAGCACTGAGATTTACAACACTGAATAGCAAATAATTACATCAGACGTTTGGAAAATCACCAATGTTTAAGAGTTTTTCAGTTGTTGGCTAAACAACTGCAAGTGTCTTTGCCAAAACCAGAATAAAATGTCTAATCAGAAGTGACTCTTGCATAGAGAAAATAACTTACTCACTAATCTATTTTAAGAAGAAAGTTTAACCAATTATAGAAAACACTGTGACTACATTGATTCAGTTGCACAACTCAGTTTTCAGTTCCAATCTCATTCAGAGTTTACAAGCTCAGTCCCTGCTTTAGCAAACAGAAAATCTCTTCTTCCTCCACTGGTTCATGAAAACCGAGTTCTAGAAATTAAAGAGTATACTAGGTAAGAAGTATTGTGCCATTCAACTACATATAATTTCAATATTTCTCCTAGGTAAATACATGAGTTACAAGCTTATTACTCAAAAATTGAGACATGTCCAACTATATTTAAACATTAAGAGACTCAATGCTATATTTAAATTTATTTTTGCATTTTGTTAACTACTAGTTCTGCCCATAAAAAACTCACCATGAGTGAGTCACTGAGAACAGCAAAAACGTATAGAAAAGTTCATTTATAAGTAGCTTAATAGGAAGTCTAATGAAAGATTATAGGAAATCTAATGAAATAAATAGGAAATCTAATGAAGTAAAGGTATCACTTTATGGGAAAAATAGTGTTTGTATACATACACACACACACACACACACGTATATATATATATATATATATATATAAAAAATACAACAGCTGTTCCAGTTGCCTTGGATCAAGAATGTTTTAGCAATACCCTCTGAGAGAAAAATACCAGCCTGTCAGCAATGCAGAAACTATGGCAACAAATATATAGAAATGTACGAAATTCAAGTGAACATGTGAAAACCAAGAAATTTTTCAAATGTGACTGCTTAAGGATGCATAAAAGATAGTCAAGGTAAAATAGGTAATCTTATTACAGCTAAGATTAAATGACAGTGATATGAGACATATCATCCTGATAAAATTTTAATATACAGAGAATATCTAGAGTTTGAATATGTGTTTTGGATATACATTAAAATGTTGAACTCAACATCTTTCCAGAAGTTATAAAAGCTGCAGATGGTCTAAATATTCAAAATAGAAATTTACAGCTCTCTGAGATGCCTCCAGTGCATGCACATGAAAACTCTGATCCCAAAGGTAAAAATATTGCTTTAGAGCATGTACATATAGGAAGCTTCATGCTATTTCAATGGAGCACAAAGGTAGCACTAAAATTATAAACTGAAGGAAATCCTTTACTTTATCTCTCAAAATGTTAAAATCTTGTACAAATAAAAAGAAAAAAGAAAAGACAATCAAATTAATTTTAATCATCAAATGCATAGCAAAACTTTTTTCCATCTAAATAAAAACAAAACAAAATAACAAAACAACAAAACAAACACCAAACAACATAATTTCTACAAACCTTCAGGATCAAGGAGTTTCTCTATTCCCAGGTGTTGCCTGGCTATGTTGAATGCATGGTCTAATCGTTGAACAGGTGATTGCTGAGAAACAACAGTGTTCCAATCAAATAGGTCTGGTCTAAAGCAAAAATAAGAGGAAGAATAAGTTTCTTGTATTTTAGTCTTACATTTACTCATGTATTTCTAAAACTAAGCATCAGCATCAATGTTTTTATTTTCATAATGAAAGATGGAGTTAATTGGCCCTGGAAGTAATGAAGCTCATTTTCTAATGGGTTTGTATTCTATTCTCATCTGTGCCCACCACAATCACATTGTCCATATTTCTTATTCTCCACAGAGTCCCAACAACCTATAACCTCACATCCCTGAACCACTGCTGCTCTCCCCCACAGCACTGGGCTCCTGCCACTGCCCACACACATTGGCTCCTTCATTCCAGTCCCAAACAATGCTGGAGTGGGAAAGATCAGCTGTGGCCAGGGCATTGGGACTGGAATGTGGCAGGACAAGCAGGACAGACCTGCTGAGGCCATCTGGGGGCCTTCCTCCTCTCCCAGCCACCACTTTAATTTATACTTCTAAGAGTGCAACTGCTTCTGAGATTACCAGCTCACTGTTATATCACATTGAAATCGGTCAACAGGTTAAAAATTGATAGAATCATAGAAACATTTGGGTTGGGAAACACCTGTAAGAACATAGAGCTCAACTCTTACCCTAACACTGCCAAGTCACAATTTATATGCTCTTACAGGAAAAGACGGAGTGACCATAACTGAATTATAGCTCAGGTGCAGAATCTGGGACATTGAATTAGCATCTGCACTATTTGCAGTATAAATAATGTTAGTACAGCACAATCTTTGGCTTTTCATCTGAGACTTATCCATTAGGAAATCAGAATTTGTTATCAGGTGCTCTGGAGAAATAAAGTTTAATCAAATACCCTGTAATTACTGTGTATGTAATATGAAGAAAAACAACTTTGCTATTCGTGACTTCAATACAGTGTTCTAAATCAGAGGACATTCAAATGTATAATTTCAACTACAGATAAATCAAGCAGATTATTTATACAATTTAAATTTTGCACTTAATGACAGATTTACTCACATTTTTATTAATTTTAGGAGTTAATTTTAAATAGTCTTCTGAGTTATAATAAATGGAAAAAAATGTTCACTATATCATATTGTAATACTGTCAAGAGTAAAGAAAAAAATGCCCTTTACCTAGTAGTTATTCTCCAGTTATGTAGCTTTACTGTCTAATTTTTTTATGAGAGGGTGGTGATTTACATAGTAACAACTAATCATTCTAAGTTATTTTGCTCCTCTCTGCATAGATGCCTAAATATTAGAATTTTCTCCTTCCCACATGCAGAATAACTCAAAAAAACTAAATAATATTAATTTAATATTAAATCTGGCTGAGGACAGGGTGGAGAAGGAAGAAGAAACTTAGGTAGTAATCTCTGGGTTTACTCATGGATGGTCCCATAGACTGGTTTGTGTACTAAAACATAGGCATGCCAAATACACACTATGTGTACATAATTAGTAAAAAATATTTTTGGCTATTCTCCTTTAACTGAGGACAGAGTTACCATTGTTCATAGCAGTCTACACGATGCTGTGCTTTCAATTTACAGATAAACAGTGTTCAGAGCAAACCAGGTACTACTGAATTGTGCTTATACAAAATCCAGACCTTCTCTTTTTCCCTTCACTCTACCTTCCCCAAACCAGGATGGGTGAGATGCTGGGTAGGCACACAGACAGGACAGGTGACCCAAACCAGATAAAGGGACACCTCATGCCATATAACTTGCTCAGCCATAAATACCTGGGAAAAGCAAAGGAATGAGGTTGGGGGCTATTTTTCTGGGAAGGTGTCTCTGGCTTGAAAAGTGGCTGGACATCAGTTACTGCCTTTGTATCACTTGTTTTTCCTATTGTTCTTCCTTCCATGTTAAAAGAGTCTCTATTTTGAGTCAAGAGTTTTCTTACTTTTATGTTTCCTATTCTATTCCCTATCCTGGGAAAGATACACTAAGTGGCTGTTGGGTGCTCAGCTGACTGGGGTCAAGCCACCACACCCCTACACCTTATTCTGCAAGCACATGGACATTACTCAAATCCTTATTCTCTCCAAATTTATCACTAGGCATAGGATGAACAAGCTCATACAGCATATTCAGCTAAGAGAACACTAGTAACCAAAAACCTGTCTATTATGACTGTCTTAAAAAAGCTTTTAAGCTTTTGCAAGGATCCAATGGCAAGGATGTGTTGCATATATACTACATAGAGTAGAGTGTAAAAAGATTATTTGGTAAGAAAAGCTTTTAGAAAAAGGAGAGGAAAGAATTGTATCCAAAGGACTACCTCCCCTTCATTTTTTTTTTCTTTTTTCCATTTTGTTTTTCTCCTTTAATTTGGCTTAAAGCTCTAATCACACCTGCAATGCTCAGAGCAGCACAATATCTTCACATAATCATTTCTTCTTTGGTGATACAATATTTTATATACAGGAACATACTTTTAATCAGTCATGACTCCACTGGCCAAGAGCATGAATATTTACAATTGCTCCTTGAGGAATATCATAATACTGTCTTATCCCTCCTGAGAAAACCTCTGTCATTATTAATAATATCTTAGATAATCAATTTTATTCAACTTTTCAGTTGTATAATCCAGGAGGGTATTTTCAAGTTAACCTACCAAGACAGTATAAAATTATTATCATGACATCATCTGCAGAGGTAGGACTCTCCATATGAGACACAGAGCTTTTGTTAGTTTGTTTGCGTGGGTTTTGTTTGTTTGGCTTTTTTTTTTTTTTTTTCTTTTAATAACCAAACACTCCAGCACTCACAAGAGTTTCAAACAACATCATGTCTTAACACCTTGATTTACATGATGCCTGTGTAGAGGATATGCAGCATCTCTCTTTACTCAGTACAAATGGCAAAAATTTGAACCCTCTGAGACACAGCCAGAAGAGAATTAGTAAGCTTAAGTATGTCAGTGCCAGATTTCTTATCAATTTTCTCAGTATTGTACATGAGGCAGACAGCATAGATTCCAAGACAACTTACAAGTATATGGCCACCTACTGCAACTCAGCTCTGATAAGCACCGATTCAATTAAAATAGAAATAAATTCAAAAAGCTCTCTCTACTCTACAGCAATTTAACTTTCCAGATTTTCCCTCTGTTGAAAGATTCTGTTGCTATACACATGTCAGTAGCTCTATCACTAGAATAACAGTGTCATAATGTCAGCTTGAAGCAACAGCTTCTCAGTGCTATGTGTCAGGATGTTTCACTGAGTGTATTTATGTGGCAATACTGCCAAGTGTGATTGTGGGAAATATTATAGCCTAGAAGATTAATACTTGTAGTAAGGGAAAGATAGCTTTAGAAAATCCCTGAAACAACACTGATTTTCAAATTACATCTCTTATTATACAGGAGTGAGAAGGTATGAAATAGTTAAGGAAGGAAATGAAATGGAATTCTGATTCTTTGCCTTCATTTGTCCTCTCCATATTGTTCAAATAATACCAGGGGAGATTAAATTTATTCTCATATCTGCAGCTTGGGTCTTGTCTGAAAGGGAGCAAACCCAAGGAAAAATAACTAGCACTTCTCACTCCTCTTTCTGAACAATACAACCATATCCATTTTCAAAGAAGTTAGAATTAAGTACAACATGCTTAATTTTATCTAGCCATTCACCCATCAGTGCAAACAGCACTGCTCTTGTAACAGTTTATGAAAAGACCATGGAGAGCCAAAATTGAAAGGATTGAAGGCTTCAATGGAGAAGTTTGCATTGCAAAAGTCAAAATTTCTATTGAACATAAAGTAGTTTTTGTTTGAACCAACAATTCTTTCCTGTCACTAGCAGAAATACAAATAAAACCAAAACACACACACACACACACACACACACACACACACACACACACACACAAAAGGGGGAAAACAAACCTGAAATGTTTCAAAACATATTTCCAAGAAAAGTAAAGTGGAAAAGAGACTCCCTTCATCCTCTCTGACCCCCCAGTTACATAACTGACAACAGAACTAGTTCAGCCAGAGTGAAAAAATTTAATCTGGAGTACACTGTGGACAAACAAATCCATACAGAAAAAATTTAATCTGGAGTACACTGTGGACAAACAAATCCATACAGATCTCTATGCAGAAATTAAAGTCATGGACAAGACAAACCATAGTTTTCCATTATTGTAGTCAGAAAACAGTCATATTAAAGTCATAAAATTTACCATCTCCATCTCAAGAAAAAATTTGTGTGTTTTTTTGCTTTATACATAGAAAGAATATCTTGTATATGTCTTCAGAACTCTCACAATTAAAAAAGATCAGGAGAGAATAACTGATAAAAGATTATTTTCATACCATTTCATCCCATTGTTTTTACTTTTACTTTTCCTGTAAACTATTGAAGAAAACCTTTTTTTTTTTGCTTCTGTCCAGGATCTCTTTTTGATGTCATTTTCCTTCCCTTCTCACTCTAGCACCCTGAAGCAGAAACAGCTGCAGTGAAGTATTCATTTGTAAGGCAGTCACCTGGCCTAAGTTGAAGTATTTCAAGGAAGCAAGAAGAAAAATAATGAATGCTACCAAAGGGCCCTAGCAAATTTAGAGGAAAGAGGTGAAGCTCTCTCTGATATCCACCTGGAGGAAAAAGATTAAAAAAAGTAAATGGGGAAAGGTCTTTGTGACCTGGAGCGTGAAGAAGGGAGAGTTTCAACTGTAGAAGAACTGACCTCTCTTCATCATTTCTTCTCAGCAAAATATTTTCGTTTCTGTATATTCCTAGGGTGATGATGCCACTCCATAGCTACTGCTTTGTTTTTTTCAGTTCAATGTAAAACATACCATTCAAGAGATTGTATGGCATTATATCCTGAAAATTCACACTCTGGACTCACTAATGTGCCCTTGGAGATTTGCCAGGTGACCTGTGTTCCACTGTTTCTTGCATTCAGTATTGAAAGCAATTGCTAAAGAGGCTAAAGGTCCATGGGGGCATGGTGATTACAGAGATGGGAAAATCTACCCAAAGCAACCCCTTTATAAAATGACAGAGAAATAGCATTAAAAAAATCTGATCCAATCAAAATAGCAAGCTGAAAGCTAGGGATGGGTGGCTTAAAAGACTATGAGAAATAAAGCTTCCCACCACCCTCAAAGCATTCTCTGTGGTCAGAGCTTCATCAGTGTTCCATCACTTTATCTAATCCCTTTAAGGACATGCTTAGAAAATTCATCCAGATGTAAATTTCACATTACTGTCTTAAAGTCTTTAAAAAATAAACAACTGCAAACCAAAATGACACCTGTTCATCACTGAAAACATTATATAAGAGAAATTAAAATATCACCACCCATAAAGAAAAGGGATTCATTTGAAAAATTAATAGCTTTAACGCTACCACAAAATCTGCCTTCAGTTTCAGAGAATCCATATATTATGGAAAAAAAACTTCGGGTAGCAACACTGTTTCAGTCTTGGAGAGATTTTTGGTGTTTGAGGTTTTCTTCTGAGTTTTGGAAGTATTTTGTTTTGTTCTTGGTTTGGTTTTTATAGAAGTCTAGGAATAGAGCTAAAATTGGGAAAAAGTTCATACACCAGGTTCACTGTATGAGTTAAATACCATACCTGATTTCCCAACTATATTTTCTTATGACTAACTCAGCTTCAATTCCTGTCAATACATAGAAATAAAGTCTGAGGAAAAGGAAAAAAAGAAGAGAGCATCTGGACAAAACTTTATGAAGAACAAAGAAATAGACAAGAAAGAAGTGGAACAGGAGAACTGGAGAAATAGGGAATTCTGGAAAAAAAACAAAAAAACCCAACATAAAAAACAAAAAATTGAACAGGAAAACAGAGGAGCTAAATTCAAAAGTGTTTGTCATTAGAGTGTTTATCATTCTGGGTAAGCAAATCACAAAATATTTATAAATCATAGGATGTGTGGGACAACAGGTTTCTCTGAGAATTCATGTAAATCACACTTGGACAGCTTTTCTTCAGTGTATATTCACACTGTCCCCTTTAGGCATTAAATCCAAGACACTCTGACACCCAACAAGTCTCTAATGTACCTGCATCTTAGAGTGATTGAATTAGGCTCCTTAGAGAAGGTTTTTTTAATTATTATAGGATAGAGTTAGGAGCTCCTGAGCACTGAATATCCTACTGCCTATTTAGTTGAGTCCATCTGCAATCTTGAAGGTCAGTTCAGTGTTCCCACACACTGAACATGAAATACAAAGTCAACAAAAATCAAACATCATTGGTTCACCTTAAAAATCACTGCATCAGGGCTTTGGAGGAAATGAGGAAATGAAACTTTTGCAGAGAACTTAGTGATTAAGTCCAGAAGATGACTGGTGTGTCTTGGAGACTTGCCTCAGGGAATCTGACTGAACACTTGCCATTTCCCAGATAAGTTCAGTAACTACTGGGCAAGACACAAGACTTCTGTGGAGTAATTCTTCACTTCTATTGAAAATAGCCTCGCTGTGCAGAAAGCTATGCAAGATTTATGACAGCAGACAGAAGAACAGTAAAAGCAGGCTTAAGTTTTGCAGCCCTGAATTACAAAACCTGAATAAAGCGCATAAATTCCTGTAAGCAGGAAATGAATGTTCATCTGGTGAACTTTGTACTGAACTGAACACAGCAGTGCATAAAGTCTGACATAGGACACAGAGATTTGTCTAGACAATCCCAGTGTGGTTTACTGGCAACTGCACTCCCCAGCCAGGGACTGATCCTGAATAAGTTCCTCTGTTCAGGCTTCTGAAGCTATTCCTACAGAGAAGGACAAAAAGGAATTGCTGATTACTGATTCCAGACACCAGATATTACACATTCCTGCAGAGTATGCAGTCTGAATATCTGAGTATCAGATACCCTAATCAGGAAACAGGCAGTCTGATACTGTCTCTAGGTGGAAAGACATTGTGGAAAGATGACTTGGGGGTAAAAATCAGAGGAAACAGAGAAGTTGTAATCACACCCTAAGAGAGGTTACAATGGTATGGAAATTTTAGGGAAAAATATAGTTCCAGCTCCCCGGATAGAATGTGGTTGGTGTGCTTGAAACAGTTCCAGGATAATTCTCCACATGGTGGGATTTTTTGTCAGTGTTTCCCATTGTCTTGGGATTTGAGAGCCCTCCTCACTATCATGCCTTTGTTCCCAGCTGCCACATGGAGTAGTATGTGGAAACAGTCACCATCTTGTCTTTGTCTGGGGAAGACACATGTACGTGACCTGCAGGGAGCGTCTGTCATTTTCTTCTTGTCCTGGCTGCCATGTGAAACTAAGTCAAGGGGGTGACCATCTTGTTGTGAGAAAAACACCCTCTCTTTCTGTATACTTATGTTATTATCATTGCCATTGTTGTTCAGCGTTTCTTATTCCATTGCTGTTTTTTTTCAATAAATTTTGATCCTAACCCAAAATATACTTTTGTTCCTCCCTTGCCAGAGAGGCAGAGATAAGGGAGTGACTTATTTGTAGTTTAATTTCTGGATTGTGTTTAAAACACTACATCGTAAAAAATCTCAACTCCTAATAAACTGAGCAGTCAATGACTTTGCAGTACAGTCTTCTTTAAGAGAGTATTGTAGTAGAAGAGACGTTGGGAGGTTTTATCACGCTGGAAAAAGCAATCCTGCTTTAGAAGCAGCAGTGGCAAGAACTGGGTCTTTTAGATAGATTGACTTGCACATCTTCCTTAAGCCAGATACACAGAACCCCCAGAGAACTTTGAATCTCTAGAAGTAGAGTTTTATACAGAATAGACTTGAAGAAGGCAACTTCTGTGAGAGGCTAAGAACTCAAATCAGCTGGTGGAATAACATGAAAGATTTTGAAAACAAAGGCTGCCTTCTCCAGCTGTGTCCTTGTGAGGCAAATCCATACTTTCAATTCAGCAGCTATGAGAGGTTTTCACCAAACACCACATTTTCCCCCGCTAAGTACCCATAAGCAAATCTCCTTCTCCCTCTGGGACAGCCACAAAAGCTTAGTTTTGGATCTACTCTTTGCTCTTCTCAAAAGTTTCCAAGCCTGTACTCCTTGAGACTGCCTTCTTGGTATACATGCTGAAATTCCAGAAAAGAATCTGAGCTGTGTCTATTTGGTTGTGCTGTGAAAAGCTCTCTCTCCATAAGCGGATTTAGTATGACACAAAACACAGCACCCAGGTCAAAGCAGTCGGTCATTTAAAAGAATGCTGAAACACCCACAGAGGAAGCAGCTAAACCCCCCACATAACAGATAGACCATGCTCAAGCCCTGTTACAGCCATCTGTCACAAGCTTACTGAAACAGTGAAAAGCTGCTTTTCCTACTTGTGGCTGTGGAGGAGCGCGTTGAAAGCCAATCCATCAGACCAGCTAGTGGTGAAATTGGTAACGTTGACCTGTGGGTAATTGCGAGTCGATTGACGGACCCAGCTCAGCAGAATCATCTCACTGTTTGTCTGCTGCAGTCCAGCCATGATGTTTTTCATTACATCTTTGACCTGCAGTAAAAGACAGAATTTGATCAATGATTGGACTTATTAAAAGCAGGCAATTTCTTTTCTTGAAATAAAAAACCTTCAGTTAAATAAATTTCAACTTCAAAGAAAAAAATCCCTAAGTAATTAAAGAACATATTTGTTTTCACAGCGTAATGACAGCAATCAATTCTGAATGCTTAAAGACAACAGCTACTGAATGCACTGAATGCATTCATCCCTGTGCCATAGGTGAAGCAGGGACAGGGAAGGCACATTCATTAGCAGTACTTGTGGTAACAGAGTTCTTTCAAACTAAGTAATTCTCCTTGTGGTTTTCTTTGATCTGGAAGTACATACTTAGTTAATAGGATATATTACAACAAAAGTTGATAAAATGATGAATAGCATTCTTCTCTCATTGACAGAATTGAAATAGAACCAAGGCAAAATAAGTTTCCTCAGTGTACAGAAGTTAATGTTTCTGACTTAAAGGTGCAAACTACATTTGAACACATGCACTTGTATGAAAAGTCAATTTCATTGCATGTATTAAAAGAGTATCGCATATGTTTAAATTTTATTATTTTAATTAATATTCCTTTTTCACTAGAGAGAGTTTACCAATCAACAGTTATTGTTTTACAAAAAGCCTAAAGGCTTTTATAAATATTATCCTGGAGTTTGACATAATGCAGTAGATTTTTTATTTCCTATCAAATTCTTTACTAGTAAAAGTGCACATAAAACTTCTATTAAGAATTATTTTTCTGTAAAGTAACACCTTTTAACTCATTGCTTTCTCCATATATCTTTTAGAGTAGCAGATCTTTTAAAATGTTCCCTAAGATATAATTTCACTATAAAATTGCTTACTACTGCTTATTCACTTAGGAAATACTGTATTTCATTATCATTTTCCCCTTGAATTGCTCTGTTGCTAGTATTAGTCAGTCAAAGAACAACATTCAGGACAGAATCTACTTTATGATAAAGGGTGGACCACTTTGAAACTGTAAAAATTGTAAAATATTATGCAGAAGCTGTAATCCAAACAAACAGTCAACAACAACAACAGCAATAATTAAGTACCATGATATTGTAGAAAAAACAGAGATAACCTTCTATTGTTGAGTATGGTAAGTTGCCCACTAGTTTCACAGTAATTAATTCAGTAATTTGATTTTCTGAAGATATGAATTACTGAAATAACATCTTGGGTTTGCATCTCAGATGCATATTGCCCAAAGAGTATCAGTGCCCTTAATTTTCCTTTTGAGACTTAGGTGCAAACTTTACTCTATATGTTATTAGTTTCTAAGATGGAAGGAGAAATTTATCCTCTCTAAATTTCAAAGGATGTGTTCCTGACTTTAGTCTTAGGTTGTAATTTTCACCAATGAAAATTAATATAAATTCTGTCAGATAAGAATTTTTTATAGTTTTCTTCATTTTAACATCAGGAGACAGAAAATAAAGTGTAAGAAAATTAGGAAATGCACTTTATTTTTGCTTCATATGTCTGAGTGGTTGTTTTGAATTTTTTGACAATATTTTCAGTGTCTTTATTTTTGAGAGATGCCAAAGTAGATTTAAATAATGTAGCAAGAAGCTGAGATTTGGCCTCTGTGTTCTCAGGCACTTTCACTACTATAAAAATATAGAATCCTGTTTTTTCCATTAATCTGGAAGCTAAAAATGAAGAAAATTTCTGGAATTAGCATCTATTGCACCAAAGAAAAACAGTACTTAAGACCAGAAAATACTGAAGCTAAGTATACTAAAGTAAAATACTGAAGGAGACTTGTCCAAGCTAAGATTTCTTTGTTCATTGCTCATTTTGCTTTTTATCATATGCTTATATTTACAAATGCAGATTTTTCTGAGTATTATAAGAAAACTCTAACTTTTGAACAATACAACACATATTTGCATTAAAGGATAGCTGAATGAATGCAGGAACGCCGTATTTGGAAATAAAAGGGCTCATAACACACAGTTGATTATGGTTTGACTTGATATCAAAGAGAAAGGAGTTATGTCTATGAACAGAGATGATAAGACAAAATTAGTAAAAAAATGGGCCATCAGGAAGGCAGTTTTTCAGAATAATCCATGTGATGACCCCAAACATGCCTGGCATTTATTTTTTTACTTTTCTGTAAATGAATACAAAACAGTTTCAATCTCACCTCACTGAGTTAAATATGCTTACAATAGATAATTTTTGCTCTCTTTTTCCTGCATTTCTTTGCAACAGTGAAAAAAATTTTACGACTGTAAAATTTTTTGTTGCCTCCTACGGAAAGTCAGTCATTTAAAATAATGGAGTAAAAGGGTCTGATCTCATCCTGAATGCTGAGGACACTTCTTCTCAAGTGAGAATTGGTGGATAACTCCACTTCTACAGCTGGAGCCACGTTGTCCACCTGAGTGTCCTGAAGGGTTTTGCCATCCCATCCCACCTGGCACTTTGGCAGCACCATGCCAAGCCTCTGCAGGCACAGCACCACACTGTCTGCAGGATGGCTGAGTCCTGAAACAGGATCAGTTTCAGGACTCAAGATCAGCAAGCACAAGAGTGCTGGCTGATATTTTGGTGAAAAGGAAGCTTTTTGAAGGTTCTTGGTTAAGATGTACTTCTGGAAAAGTGGCACATAGAGATGTGTTCTTGTCAGCTTGAAGAGCTTTCAGACAGACAAACTCTCTCAGCATCCAGGCTCAAATACTACAGCTATTTCAAAGTGCCTCTGCCTCATGATGTCAGGTGATGAGTTGACCTCTGCTACTCATTTTTTTGTTACCTCTCCTTTCTACTGCAGTATATCCTGGCACAACACAAAGCTTTTAGGTGTAGGAAACTCTGACTTCCAGAGAACAGACATACTTGCTCTTCCTGGGGAAGGGACATATGCTATGGCAATAAGAAAAGATTAAATTTTGATAGAAGGGGGGAAAGTACAATACAGATGTCACCAAGAAAGCTTCTGAAATGTCAGGCTGCCAAAAGGAAAGCTGTGGACAGTATGAGAGCACTGCTATTTCTGTCACAACTTGAAGACAGTGACCAAAAGCAACACAGCCAGCCCTAGCTCACAGCAGCAATGGACCTTTGATCTTCCCTCTGTAGGGCCATGTCCTGGAATCTGGGCATGTGTTGCTGTGTGTGTAAGATGACAAGGAACACAGCATGATCACACTACATCACCTAAATCCAACACTCAGGCATGTAAAATTTTGTAAGACTGGCATTTTTCTTCAGTACGCCAGACCCTGGAAAAGAGGGAGGGAATAGATAATCTATAAAGAAAACTATTCTCAAAGCAAGAAGTTTTCATTTTTTCTTAATAAAATAAGAACCTGATACCTCCCTGACTGAATTATTTAGCATTTTTTTAACTTGTTAGATGTCAGGTATTCTGACTGCATAGATTACATTTTTATAGCTAGAACCACTAAACTCTTTCCAAGTACATTTGATAGAACAATTTTAAGGAAATTTGCATAGATATTCAAGGCACCTATCAAAGTAAAGGATACTCTTTGTTCATAGATTCAAGGTGGATTGACAGAAGCATTTAATTTACACAATCAAAAATTGAAATTAAGTAAAATGGTAATTCATATTAAAATACTGATCTACAATACAGTTGTATTGTAAAATACAATAATCCTGATGCTTTTAGTAAGTCTCCAAATGATGCTGACAGGTTGTTGAAATGCTCCCATCTGAAATATTTTCCTTATGTATAGATCTATTCTTTTATGATTTTTCCCAGAGAAACTTAAGATTTGGGCCAAATATTTTTGCCAGGGGTTCTGTTTCATGCTTTACATGAAAATAAGTTCACTCCTAAAAACATAACAAAACAATTTACACATTGCCATATATGATGTTTTTCTATTCTTAAGAGAGTTTATCAAATATAACAGTTCAGAAATCAGTAGCTTTCCTATGTTTTTACTTAAATGTTAATGCTGCAATGAGGCTGGGATCATAGAGCTGTGAGAAAGAGGGCAGCAGCTTCAAGGAAATAGAGCCTGATGGATTCAGTACCATAAACAGCTTTGGCAGCAGGTGATCAGCTCAGAATGATGGTTCAGTTTCAGGGAAACTTTTAATAATAATCAAAAAAACACAGGCTATATAAGAAAGAACACAATCACCTCAGGGGATACAGAAAGCCATGATATTTCCACTGCACAGAGATGAGAGTGGCAGCAATGCATCAAATCCTGTCTGCTGCAGTGCCTTTACCACCTCTACCACTGCCTCTCCTCAATGGGACTGCTGATATACACTTGGATTGGTACTGGCATTATTCTTTCTGTGCACCTTTCTTTTACCATCTCTTTTTAAAAACTATTTTTACACAAAGGGATTAACATTTTTGTAAGATACCATCATGTTATCATGTATAAGTACAGTTATGTCCTTATGTGGTCCTGGCTGCTGAACATGAAACTGGAAATGCTTCTTGCCTGTTCACCTACAACAACACAAGTGTTCACACAAACAATAATCTCATATCTTTTTTTGATGTTTTTTTTTTGTTTTAGATGTAGACAGACGAATTTCCTCTAAGTGACTCTTCTCAGGATCTGCAAAAGCAGGATTGCACCAACAAATACAAACTACACAAGCACACACTAAATCAAATAGCCTGTATATTTCTTTTTTTTCTTTTTTTTTTTTTTTTTTTTTTTGTCTTTAGGCCTTCCACAGACTACAAATAAATAAAATAGTCTTGGTATTTTGCCAGGCTGAGACAAGTCGCAGATAAGTTTGGTTGCCCTGACTCTCTATGAACAACTCATTGTGTTTCCAGTTGCCAGGGACAATCTGTGATAGACAACAACAGGAATAAGAATTTCTTAAGAAATTTACAGCTGTTTTCTGTCATTATGTAAGATCATACCTACCTATGAACAATCACAAATATTCTAGATCATACAATTAACTCCAAAATTTGAAAGAAAATCTGGAAAAGAACACTTTCTCCGCAGAGCCGTAAATAAGCAAATTTACTTTGAACTCTTCCAATACTTTGAGGGAAATAGACAGCAAGTGAATGGCTCCTGAGTTTTGGGGTTTTTTAAGGAGAAAAGCAGAATATAAATCTGCCATTTTATTTTTTTTTAATTACTCATCATTAAGCAACAGGGTTATTATTTAATAATGGCTTCTTGTTGCCAATCAGGTTTTAGCTACTCTTTAGACAAACTAAAATTGAATTCTAGCCAAATTAGAATCTGATTTACAGAAATTTGAACAAAAAGAGAAATACAGTAGGTACAGGTCACTTTCAGTACTTCATGACTAGAACAAAATGGAACACATTGATGCCAAACTGATTTTTGCCTTTTTGCTTTATATATTCTCGTATATTTGTATCTCTGTAGCCTACTATAGATTCATAGCTAGTTTTTCACCTGCTCTGTTAGACAGAAAGAAAAAATATATTCCTAGAGGTCCCAATCCTAATCTGGGGACCAAAGTTAAATCCTCTGGGAACCAAGGTTAAAACTGCATCTTGAGGCACTTTCTCATAGACAAAGCACAGCTAGTATCTAAGGGGGTGAGGAATGTGGAAAAGGGTGGAACGAAGTGGGGGAATTACCTCATTATCTGGGCTTCTAATTTGGAATGCTTGTCAAGTATGCTAATTTGCTAAATTTATACAACTGATTCACCCTATGTGGGGTGGGCATTTTTCCACACTTGCTGCTGAAGCCTCCAGTTAAAGACCAGTTTTTGACTTGCTTCCTATACTAATATTGCCTCAAAAGTCTGTTGTTTCATTTCTAGATCTTTAAGGCTTTACAAAACTCACAGTATAGATTAAATTTGGACTGAATTATGACTATACTGACAAAGAGTCACACTTTTAACCACTGCTTTGTAAAGATAATCCTTGGACCTTTCATCCATGGGTAGTTCAAGCTGAAGTCATGGGTACTATCACAGCTGCCATCACAGTTATCACCAGACTCAAAATAAAGCTTGAAATGAATCTTTTCACTGCAAACAAAAGGGTTTTGGTTTTCACACAGCCGCTGTCAAAAAGCTCATCAGGCTATGCCAGAATCTGTGTCTTCTGTGTGCCCGTGCAAGGACATATTAAGAGGGTTGGTGGGAATGATTGAAGAGAAATTAGTAAGTACACAGCTAATAGTAAAGCACACCTTCAACACTTTGCTTCAGGATAAAATATGAAGAAAACATCATATTAATTTGAACATGACTATCATCTCAGTCCATAATTTATACAAATTAGAATGTTTGAAGGATTATTGATAAAAGTTGCATAGTGAGGTATCATATTCCATCTGCTCTTGAGAAGTAATTTGGAACAATTTTATGCAATTAAACTAGGAATATTGAAACAGGAGACAAAGGAAGAAGTGAGTTAATTATTTGCAGCTTTTCTCTGTTGTTGTCATCCTCTAAAATTAGAATAAAAATGTTCTCTACTTGAATGAATGCTACATATCTGATTTTTGATTTCAGAGTGTTTCAGTGTTTTTTTGATTAAGACTATTTCAGTTTCAAAGTCTTAAGCTTTGTTTCCCACCACCTTTTCTTGTTATTCTATGAAAAACTTGTGGATTATTACTTGAGGAATGTGGTCAACAGTAATGGACAGATTCTTAGCCCAGATTCATACAAACACATGGATTCAGTGCATCAAGATATTAGATCTTTTGGAATTTTGATTTTACTGCCATCTGAGGATTTTTTTTTTATTTTTTTTTAGTTAAGTGTCCTCATCTACCATGCTAGTTTTTATGAGATCCATATCACAAACCCCCCTTTCTCTCTAAAGAGAGAATGCTAGATGAGCCACATTTGCTTCAATAAATAGGCAGTCTAGCAGCTTTTTAGTGTTCTAAAAATAATTCTTGGCAGGATGGGCCAGCAGCAAAAAAGCAACTGATGTGATTATTTCATTAAAAGAGAGAACCAACTATTTCTTAGATATCAAAAAGAAATCCACATTGGCTTTGTCCATCGATTTCTGTTAGGATAACTCATATATATCATCTTGCAATATCTGACTGTGATATTACAGTCAAAAAATTTTCTGCTAATCCTTTACAAACTGTTTTGTCTTAATATTGTCAGTATCCTTGATAATATGTAGGCAGACTGCCATATTATTTGCTGATTTAGCACATTGCAATGTCTATGTTTACTTTTTAGGTTTTTGATGGATAATAATGGGGAAAAGATCAGTGGAATAAACGTATTTCATAGGGAGTAATGAGCAATGCCACTCACCTGCCAGTGGAGGATTATATTCCAGATCAAACCAAGGGTCAGCTTATGATTTCCATCCACAATATCTGAGCTCCCTATATTTACCAAATCAACCTATTATAGAAACAAAAAATAATTGTAAAGGATTAATAACAAGGATAAGAGGCTGGAAGGAGATGAAGTGATAGGCTAAGGTAAATCTCCCATTTGGTTTCTGTTCCATAAACATACAACTCACATTTTATAAATGGCATAATTAATGTTCTGGAAAATAAACAAGAGTGATCTGGAGCTTCTATTATTCCAGTTACAGCATGTTGTGAAACATAAAATGAAACATAATAGTTATAATAACTCAATATCTTTTATATTAAGCTTCTACAATTACAAATCACACAGAGAGAAAAACCACTGTACTCTGCTTTATACTACCTCACCTAATATAATTTTCTGAATGTTAACACACACGCATCTAGACACTGTAAGAATTTACAAACCCAAGACATTGAATATAAAGATTAAAATAGAAATTAATTTTCCTTAATTAAATTCTATAATGTATAAAGAAATATACAGGATATGTTCTGGCATACAGATAAAGCAGTGATTGTGATCTAAGCAAGTCTTTTCCACAACAGTTCATCCTGTAATGTTGTTTTCCATAATTTTATCGTGTGTATGCAGTTTCATAATGCATCATTATTTACCACCATGGAATTTTCCTTCCTCTGCGTGGGAAATGATTCTTCACTCTCCCCTACTTTTTTATACTATCTGAATAAGCAAGCCAAAGTCAGGGTTACAAATGGAAGACTATAAGCAGTCCTGCACATTTGGATAGAATTATGACTCTAAAATTTGGCATACTTGCTGTTTCCTAGATGAAATTTTTCATGATCAGAACTGATGTTTTTTATGGCAAAGTACCCCATTCCATCACAAACAACATTCTGCAATCTCTAGTGCACTTCTGAAGTTACTGAAAGTTACATCTGCAGATTGACTAAAGTTTTGCACCACAAAACAAGCTGTTTTATTTTAATTGTTGTTTGTTTTTTTGGTTTTTTTTCCCCAATGCATCTATATATAGGTCATTTCTACAAACCACATTAATATGATGGCCACTGGATGATCACTTTCTAAAATAATGTTTTTTCTTCTGTCTTCTAAAATAATTCTGTCTTCTAAAAAATACTCTGTTTTCTTCACAGATTTGAAAGGGACTATTATTGTGTTCTGGAAAATGAGTGAAAAGCATTCCAGCAGATTCAGTTAATAGGCACTGAATACTTCAAAAAGCATTTTCTATGATTATTTCTAACCAGTTATGCAATCAAAGCCTCTTGTAGAATGTGAAATAATGCATTGATGATTTTTTTTTTCCAGATAATGTCAAATGTTGAAGTTTTGAACAATTAGAAGTTTTTTCTTCTATTTATTTACATCAAATTCCATTAAATAAAAAGAAGAATCAAGCTGGAGGTCTTTATGACATTCTTATAAGGTCACTTTCATTTTCGTACAAATCTTTAGGTGGATTACCTTACATTTATAAAATCAATAACTTTACTCAGCACTTGAACCCAAGCATTAGTGACCTCCTGCATCTATCAAGAAATCCAATATAATATACAGCACAGAATACATCTTATTTGTTTTGTCATCTCTTAGTGTGAAGTTTAAGCAAGTGTTATAAGTTTGGGTTTTTTTAATTTATTCTTGAGGAGAATTATGATAAAATTAGCTGGCCATAGGAAATATCTGCTAAAATTATGGGTCTCTTAGAATGCCTGCATAAGGAAGATAATATGAGAATATTTAATCAAGAATGATTCATGGGATACTGGCTTGAAAAATCAATCTTTACAAAGTGGAATTGAAAGTGATATCAATACAATTAGTGGTTTGAGTCATGAGAGACAGATGCCTTTGAAACTTAACAAAAAAAGCTATTGTAGGAAAAACCTTGGGTTTACAGACTTCATAATTGTCAGAAATTGTGAGTAAATATTTTGATAGACAGCACCATGTAACCAGCTATGAATGACTTCTTGTATTTAACTTTTAAAAATTTATTTTAAATACCATTCATTAGAATTAAATCATGCAGGTTGATCTGTCTTCAGACAGCACACATTATGGATGTATTAGCCAAAAATTTGCTGGAAAAGGATTTTAAACTTCTTAAAATGCATTTGACCCTGATGCTGAATGACAAAGTATCCAATTCACAGGGATAATGCTGCTTCGACTCCAGTATACTTTTATACTACAGACCAAGGTGTTTGATTCAACACCTAAAAAACATTTTGTGGGCTGTCTACAGGCTGCTCTGAGCCTGTCTGGCTGAATACTTACATTATTTCTCTGCAAAACGTGGATTGCTTTGTTGACATTGTTCAGAGCATGAACTCTTGTGGAGCCTTTTTCTTTTGCCTGCAGAGAAAGTAAACCAAACTTGACTGTCCAAAATCAAATCTTACACCACACCTGCATTTTTTTATTACATAACTTGATGAGAAGAGAATATTACACTATACACAGGGTTTATGCAGCTTCCCAACACAAAATAAAGTCAATTGTGAAACAAACTGGATGCACAGTTAGAAGGTAATTTTCAGAGAAGGAATCACTGAAATGAATATAGAATTAGATAATTCCAGATTCATTTTATCATGATTAGTTAGTTGTCTTATGCATGGCACAATTTAAGAACATTGCTATGGCAACTAAACAGATAAGCATCACTTTGTTTAATATTTAAATACAAGTATATTATCTCTGGATTTTGATTCTCAATCTCCCAGCCTTCTGTTGAGAAGAAGCATCTTAAAGAGAGAAGTACTTAAAAAGTCCATCCAGGAACACAAGAGAAGACATTAAAAAATGTGTGTGACTGTGTCACTTTAGAATTTCCAGGTTAAGAAGAGCAAGCAGTTCTCTCTTTTCAGACAAGTACAATCAGACGAGATGGACCATTGTATAACATTAGAAAAGCATTCTAATTCTATTCCAGCTAAAATCTAGATATCTAAATGAACTCTGCCTCAGTCTTGTTTCTCTGTGCCACACTTAGTAAATGCATACAATAAAGTAGAATATTTTCAGTATATGCCTTGCAAAGTGTTAATCTAATACAGCTCTAGATTACAATGTTTCCTCAATTTCAAATGAAACTAAAACCTATTCAGACCCCTAGAAATTGTTTCCACAGGTTCTCATCAATGGCAGAAATTAGTGAATATCACTTATTACAATTAACACAACATTCTGACTTCAATACACAGTAAATGTGTTACAAAACACATACAAGTTTTTGGCCTGTAAGGCATTCCAGGAGCTCCAGAAGTCTTCGTCCATCTCGAAAATCATTAAAAAGGTCTTCAATGTAACGTCTTCCAAACTGAAAAGAAACAATAGCTCTGATTACTTCAAATGCCAAAAATAATAATTAAAAAAAAGACAAGAAAGCTGTAAAAGGCCAGTGTCAGAATACATATGGAACATAGAACACAAAGTAAGAGGAAAATACATTTAAGCTCACAGAATTCTTGCACTTATATCTGTCTTAAACAGGGTCCTATTGTTTAAGAAACAATGACGCTTACTTCATTTCAAGTACATGTCATTATTTCAAAAAAATTAGCCAGAACTAAATATTAATAAATCTAGAAAACAAAGAAGGCATGGCAATTATGGTACAAATCAGAAAAAAAAAAAATTAAAAATTGGAAAAAAAATTTGGGAAAAAAAGAAATCAAGGAAAGAAACAAGAAAAAAAAAAAAAAAAAAAAAAAACTAAACACAGAGGAAGTGATAAAAAATTTAAGTTCCTAGTAGGTGCTCCATGTGTTAAAAAAAAAATCGGAAGTACACTGAGAGAGATGATCCAGACTTATTCCAGTCAGGATCTTAGAAACAGATATATGTTAATAGGGCATGGAATTGTAATGGATTGTGGCCTCACTCCTCTAAGTGGCTGACAGACAATTCAAATTTTGTACTTTGCATAAGTGAAAGACAAAAGGAAATATTTGTGACTTTCCTCCATATGACAATACTAAAAAAAAATCACTCTTTCTAAAATTCAAACCAAGTTTCTGATCTGATGCTTTTATTAAAGCATGAAATATTAAAAATATAGTCATATTTTTTATAGACTAGTCGCTGTGCAAGTTTTATGTGCACCTATGAAATCTTAGATATTTTTGTATGTATGAGAGCTATTGAGAACCACAATAAAAAGTAATGATTATTTTGTCCCATGCAAAATAGCTTTACATGTCCACCTTTTTTTCTAATTTGTGAAGTTTGATGGATGCTTTGATTTATTTGAGAGAAAGTGTCTGTATTTTAATTTTCTAGAATTGACATCGTGCTGACCTACATTGCACATCTTCCATTTTTACCACAGAGTAACATAAAATTTGGAATCTGTATTATAGACAAAACATTTGCTTCCCCATCAGAAATGTTGTTCTTCGTTGCAGCCCTCATTAGAGCTAGCTGGGAATTTTATGAAAACATATTTTGTTAAGAAGTACCAATTCCTTTGGGAGGTTGCTTAAACAGAGGACAAAATTAAGGACAGAATCCAGTGCTAAATTATTTTTTTCTCATCAATACATGTTTATGTGTACAGCACTGACTTCAGTGCTATTTTCTATTCTGCCATGACCTTTCTTTCTGACTGCTCATCTGAAGCAAAAGGTCCTTCCAATCCCTTCATTTTTTGGTAAGGTCTTGTTTCTGTTTCATGGAACAAACAAATCCAGGACATTCACAAATTTTCTACGGTAATGGGAATCCTTGTTTTCGAGACAGTTTTCCCACCATGCACAACCCATTCCAACTAAGCTTATTTCTATTTAACACACCTGCTGCCACTTTATTAAATAGCTGAAAACCAGTGCAGAACAGATACACATATGATTTACTTGCACTACTCAACACCTTGAATTATCTGTTTAAGTAATAATACCAGCAACCCTATTTCCTGTCTTACATTTAGTATGAGAAATGGCTTTATAAAAATGTTTTACATTATGGGATGAAAAATCATGTGCCATTATGCGAGTCGTCAAGTACAGAATTCCAGAAGTTGTAGGACAAATTTAAAACTAAAACATGCAACTAAATCAGAGACCTTATTTTGTTCCCTAATCTTGCAGAACTAAAGTCTTTTTTGCAGAGGGGAAATGCATAGAGAAGATCTATGCATTTTAAGGGAGCTTTTTCACATTCTTTAGTAAGTTGGAGTGATCAATAGGCCCTTCTGTAACACTGTGAAAGAGTTGCACCCAAAATGCTACTGAATCTCTCTGGGAATATGAGCACAATGACATTTTGACAATAGAGTATAATTATATTGGTTTGTATTATACAGGACTAGCCTTCATAACTGCCTGTGTCCTCATCTTTCCTCCTTTTTGCAGCATTTAAGGTATTCATAACATTTATGTTGAAATCAATCTAGGAAGTCAAAAATTCTACTTAACAAATAATATGGTTTGGGGATTTTTTTTTTTTGGTAAAGCTTTTAGAAAACAAATAAAGACACAGCACAGTAGCATCCCCAGCAAGACATATTAATTACAAATACATTACAAGTAAACTTTAAACCAAAAGTTCCATTGATTTTTTAGGGTCTTGGAAGTATACTTTCCATTAATCACAACTAAAAATACACTAAGGAACCCTACACTACTGCCACACATAATTCTGAACCTGAGGAAGGCTGTTGTTTTTCTGGTATGGGGTAATTATGTCTTCTGGATTGGCATTCCAGTAAATCCTGAGATACAAAAGGCTCAAAGTTGTATCAGGTAAATTTATTGTGTCCTTGGAAAATGTCTGCTAACTCCAACTTTTGAAAACAGTGAAAAAACAGATATGGCTAGTCAATGGCTTGCCAAACGAATGCCTAGTCATTTGCTATACATTCTTGCTGGAGATAATATTTTTAGAAAAGCTATTTTAGGTTGTGACTTAAACCCACTGCCTTTTACCTAAGAGGAATCAAAATGTTCAGAAGACTCTACCATTTCTTATGCATGTTGATTACTTATCTTATATTACAAACTTATCCAAAATCTAAATTTAAAAAATGTCCATAATAGCTTCAGTCTGAATTGTTGGTTCTCACTCAATTGTCTTACTCCAAAACCACAGTGATGGGAGAAACATGGGTGAAACAAGAGAAAGTACAGAACACAGGAAGGACTAAAGATACTGGATGCGTAACACAAGGTGACTTTTCACCAGAAGTAGAAATCCCTTTCCAGAAGTAGAACAAAATTAAAATCTAAGATAAGCCTTTGTTAAAATCTAAACAGCTAGAAAGGCTAGGGACTTAAGTATATGGCAGTTTTATATATAATTTTCATTCTGTCTTTGAGTGAAATAAAAGTTAAAACACAAATTTTCTTGGTTAACTGATAGAGCTGTTGGCTGCAACTGCTTATCTTTATGCAATGCAAGGGGATCTGAAAGAAATCCAAGGTGTCTATTTTAAAAGAAAATCACCAAAAACCAAGATACATATGGGAAGATAAGACTCCTCTTTTATTGTGGGTTAAATTAACGCTCTAACTTAAATAATGACTGAGGAAATAAATTCACAAATTACACTGGTATGGAAAAAAAACAAAAGAAAACTATCCTACACTACACCATGGTCAATTACATAGGCCATAGTCTTAGAATTATGTGGTACAGTACAAGTAATATGTGAGGAAAATGTGGAATTTGCAGTAAAGTCTTCCCCCAGGTGTTGTAAGGAAATGAAGCATACTTAGAGTATTCCATGTAGTAACTCAGCTGCATGTACATATTCTAGAATGCTTTCAGTATTAAGAAGACTAAAATTATATTTTCAATGTGTTCCAAACTCAGAAAGAAACAATTTTATGCAAAAAACATTACCTAAAAAACACAAAAGCAGGTGAAAAAGAAAAAAAAAAGAAAAAAAGAATCAAGAAATGGACTGAAATCAAGTGTTAATAGATAACTGCAGATGCAAATTTTTTGGTTTGAATACATTTAGGTATCACAAAACATCAAGGTTCTTCATATTTATCTCACTGTTGTCTATTTTTATTGTCATTCCTGTGCTCTTTCCAAAGACTTTATAATAGACCTCATTGTCTCTATGTAAATTTTGCAAATAAATTTTATCAAACAACTAAATTATTTAATCAGCTTATTCATCAGATACATTATGGAGGAAGCTAATATTGTGGGAACTATTACATGAAAAGCTGGTATTCTGTGAAAAGCTCTCTATTCAGAGATACATGTGAGTCAGTAATTATTAAAGAAATACAGAGAACATCATGAAAGAATTAAAAAATAACTTGCCCAGAGAAGGCACAAAGACATCTGTTCATGAACATGGGCTCTCCAAAGAGCTAAAGCTCAAAAAAAATTGATTAGCATAAAAGTGTTAGCTGTTATATTTTAGAATAAATTATCAGTGGCAAATTCTTTATTAAAGGAAAGAGGAGCAAAGGGAAAGGAAATAGGAAGGGGAGAGTTGGGAAAAGAAGGGAAAAGAAAGGAAAAGATGGTGGTTAAGAAAAAATGTTGAGGTTTAAGTGGGACCATGGAGAGGACATGAGGAAGTGGGATTGAAAGCATACCTCGACCCTAGAGGCATTGCTGTGGGAATGGCAGGCAAAGGCAAACAAATGGAGGTTCTTTTAGGAAAGCTGCTCCAACTTCCAATGGACAGTTTCCCAGGCAGAATGGAAGGGCTGATTATTTTACTGACTCTATGGAAAGAAGTCCTAGACCACTTCTATGAGAAAGAAGTGGGGAATCTTGTGACCAAGATTAGAGGGACCATCGGCACCACCCTGGGCACCAGAAAGATCTGTGCTGTTTTAAGCCCAGTTTTTGCAACTAAGCCCACACACCTGCTCACTCACTTTCCCTACCCAAAGCCTAGGGGAATGGAGTTTTGCATCTGTTAGTGGGTAGTGAACAACTGTATTGTGCATCACTTGTTTTTCTTGGGGTTTATTGGTATAGTTTTTTGGGGGGTTTTTTGGGTTTTTTTTTTTGTTTTTTTTCCAAATCTACATCATTACTACTATGATGATGATGATGATGTTATTATTATTACTATTATCAATTATTAAGTTTTAATCTCAACCTACAAAGTTTTCCTTTTGATTATCTTCCCTGTTTCACTGGGAGGAGGAGGGAATGTGGAATGAGCAAGCAGCTGCATGATGCCTGGTTACCAGCTAGGTTTAAACCACAAGTCATAAATTTTCTCCAACAAATATGAAGGGTAGAAATGTACTTCTGTTTCCTAAGATTCATAAACACTCAAAATTTCAAGCAATGAGTCCACAATAACATCTCCAGCAAAATACATGGAAACAGAAGATTGAAACACAACTATTATTTAAAGATCTTTAATAAGCATATATTTTTACTGTTTCTTAAAAATGTCATGTAATAGATACATTTACATATTTTTGTAAGAAAAATTGCAAAGTTTAAATCTTGTCTGAAGAAGACATAATCTGACTTTTCATTTTCCTTTGCAGACAAATAAGAAATTAGATTACACTTTTCATCTGAGGTAGACTAGATTGTAAGAAGATTATTACAGTAATTAGTACAGGACGTTATTTCTTATGCATTTTACTGCATTATTGTCTAATTATTATCTTTTCATAGGGGAAATCTAGCGACTGAAACTATCAGCCGATGGAAAGAGACAGAATACATTAAAAGAGAAAAGGCACTCTAAGGACAGGGAGTTCAAAGTTCATCATGGCACTAGACAAAAGGTTTAAGGTGTACATAGGAAAGATCAGCTTACAATACAACAAACAGATACAGAAGTCTTTCAGACTTTTAGAAAAGGTAAACAACGGAGATTTGATCTTGGGACATGACCTTTGACTCCTCAAGGGACAGGAAACCTGGAATTCAGAGCCTGGAAGGGAAGGGCATTGCATTCCATCTGTGCCCCCAGCATGCAGGGATATGGAACAGAGGAGCAGAGGTGCCCTGCAGTTTAGGCAGGACCTCAGAGTGCAGGTTGATGACTAAAAAACTTAAAAGACAATGTACAATCCAGAAAGGCAGAAGGACATAAGACATGAGCCTTTATATAACTTTTTCAAGTAATTGTCTCAAGTTCAGTTTGTAAATCTCTAAATTTTGCTGAATTTATGTCAGCTTGAAAGAAACAAGAACTTAGTTGGCTCACAGATGTTACCCTTGGTAAGACTTTAAAGAATCAGCCTCTTCTTGCAATGAAAATATTTGATGTCTCACTCTGGGAAACAATAAAGAAATTATATTGAACTACTCTCAACAGATCTTTTAAGTCAGTTTTAATAAAAGAAGGACTATAAATACTTGTTCTTGCTCTGCTAAATATATTAAAAGTTCAATTTCTCTCCTCAACATCCTTGTTTCTGGTTTGTTCAATTCTTCTGGGAAGTTCATCAAAGTGACTGACATTTTCTTTCATTGATGCTGGATTACTATTACAGCAGAAAAGGATATTGTCTCACTCCAGAGGGAAGAAAGATGCACCAGGCATTGTTTAATTAGGCCTTAGGTTCATGGGGAACATCAAACAAAAACTTTTCAGCCACACCATCCTTTCTCCCTTCAGCATTCTTTTCTCTGTTATGGATGCATGCCTCCTACTGCAGCTGAAACTCTCTGTTGGTCAGCTGGAAGTCAAACACTGCACAAGCACTTTGCTTCCTTACTGTCAGGGATCCAATCTGTTTCCTAAGCTTAATCTTTTCCTAGGCTCTTTTTTGGCTCTCCAACCTAATTTTTCAGGGAGTTACACAGAGGAGTAACTGATAGACACCAGTATTTTAGAAATGACTGGTTCTGACCAACTGAGAGGAAGCTGTACAACCCTCCTCAAAGAAGCCACGTTGTTCTCCCAGTCAGAAAAACAAATGTACCTGTGTCTCTCAACAGAGGAACACTCACACTGCCTGCAGCAGACCCAGAACACCCAACACTACCCTTCAAGAAGGATCTGGGGGCAGGTCCTACCAACTGTCTGAAGGCAGCTCATGGTCATGGACAGGACACACACTCCCAGAGTAAAAGGTGGTTTCATATACAGACCCTGAAATTAGGGAACGATATGAAATCATCCTGGGACTTCAGTTCTTGTGAAAATGTTATTTCCCCCTCAGCATTGCCATTCTATTTTTCTAATGTCATTACAGTCAAGGACATTTGCACACACACAAGTTTCTGAGGAATACTGTGTTATTTGCATTCTAAAATAAATCAGAAAATCTCATTTTAAGTGCCTTACATAGCCAGAACAGTAACTGAGATGCATTGACACACACAATTATGCTAGTATATCTGCCCCTGTTTCCTTAGCTCCCAGAGACTCACCTCTAAATTAAAAGTAATAAATGCATAATTTTAAATATTTTAAAGAAAACAAAATTTCTGCTTGGCAAGCAGTAGGTGTTCAGAGTTGGCATCTACTGCATTTCTTTTAAACAATACACAGCTTACAAGGATACACAAAACAAATCTGGCAGCTGTCTTTTTCATCAGATTAATCTAGTCAGAAAATGTTGTTGAAGCATTTCTTATTTTGCAGAATATGATGTTCAAGGCCATTAAGGACTGGATGACTGGCAATGGCATCAAAAGAAACCTGCTGGAAGTGGAAATGAACATACACTCAGCAAGTTCCTACAAGGTTTTAAAGAGTGAGTTATCAATTCAGTCAAGGACAGAACCTCTTCTTTTGACAGGACAGCCAGCTTCATGTAATCTCATAATTGACTGCAGTGAAGCTGTTTTTCTTTTCAAGTATAAATATAATTATGTTCCCCGCTTTACAAAGAAAGCTATATAGAAGAAAACTACCATAAACAAAAAAAACCCCAAATTTTATTTATAATCTTATCTTAGATTTAACTTTCAGTAGAAGATGGAATGTTAATTACGTTTACATGTTTGAGAATATTTGTACTGTTTTAATTTACGGTGTTTAGGTATTTTGGGAGGCTCTAGTGGGTAGAGTTTTAATAGCATTTTTAAACACTATGAGCTGAAAAGATTGTAATGCAGGGTTTTTGAAAGGAAGACCCAGCCCACTTACAAGTGGAGAAACACAAGCTGTATCTAGCAGATGCCAAATGCAACAATTTTACAATTTAGGAGAGGAACAGTTTCACAGCAGACTGTTCCATGAATATTTGTTATTAATTTTCTTTTCTCCTACACATTATTATTTTCTGTTATTAGAAAACAGAATAAAAGGGAGTATCTTCAGTCTTGATGAAAAGGAAAGTGCAAAACCTCCGAGAGCAGAGAAAGATTCTGAATTTTTTGCCTTTTGTCTTACTGGTGTTTTGAATCTTAGAGAACAGCCGAATTTTTACGCAAAGAGATCCAGGACATGAGGCACATACTGTGTTTCCTCACATATGAAGATGCCATTTCTGAGTTAGGATTCTCCTCTTATTGACATGCTTTAGCAGTACTTTTTTTCATCAGCTTAGAGCTTTAATCTTGTCTACACAGAATACAGAAGGTGCATAAAGGATAACTGGAATTTCAAAATTTTATTTTGGAATACCTTCAGGTACATAATCTCATCTTTGAAAATTAATAAAACACACAAACTTCTTCTACTGTCTATACTTGTAATAGGGAAATAGTCAAGATTCTAAATAGGTGCAACTGTATTTAAACGAGACAAAGCAATAGCAAATTTCATTAATAAGAAAACAAAAAGAACAAATTCCCTATTTATAAAGTACTGCTATTACTTGAGTTACAAACACTATATAAACAAGTGACTACCTTGACCAATTCTCTATGATGTGAAACAGGCATATGTGATATGTCCTTTGCACAAAAGCTTTAAAATGAAACTCAGTTTGACTTTACACAATGGCTCAAATACTTGGTAGCTCCATTTATGTGTTTGGAAAGCAATGGCACTGCCCACCAAAACAGAGAAAGTACCTTAACTTGGGCAGCTGGGTAAAATAAGTCATTGTAGCACAACATCCAGTTTGTTTGATTTGTTGTCACCCATTGAGAAAGTGCAAAAGGCAAGAATTCTGACATTTCCTATCATGCTTCTATTTCAACTAATTATTGGAATATTTGAGCTTTTTTGCTTTTCATTAACATGTCTCAATGAGAAAACACCTCACGATTATTTTAACAAAAATCACAAAGGAACGAGGAAAGTGAAGTGGGATATCATACAGAAAATAAATAAGTAATGAAATTATTCATTTAGTCTTTTTCAGTAAGCAGTCATCCTGAAGAACAAACACAATTTGGTCGCCAAATAAAGACTAAACTCCTAACATATCTGAGATAGCACTGCTTGCAAACATATTTTATTTTCTTCTTCCAAATGCACTTTCATTGTCTCAAATGAAACTTTAGTAAGGACTGTAAGTGGATGACTCACCCTCCATCCTAAAAAGTCACAAACATTTAATCAAATTTACTGCATTTTCTGGCACACACACATAGTTACTCCCTGTCACCTTGTTACATGGAATAGTTGAATTAAATAAATAATTACTTTAAATATCACCATTTAAATCTGTAGCAATGGTAAAATTTATGCCACCACATCTGAGCTGGCAGGTGATCATTTTCACTTGGTGAAAAAGAAAGGCCAGTATTTATTAATTCAGAGTGAAGGTTTCTCTATTAACTGCTGTTCTGTGTCGAAGCCCAGCTGAGCAGGAGGACTCACTGCCTGTGATACAACCAACAGCTGTCCTGGTGCTTCCCCTACAGCCACTGTTCTTATTCCCAACAAGCTTGTTTGCAGTAAATGGGATATTAATTTAAATGACATGCTTAAAAGAGAGAGTGTGCTCCCTCTGCTTGAGCTCAGGCAGGAATTTAAAATAGATTATTCCACTTTTTTCCCACCTGTAGAAGTCTAACATAACTTTAGATACTGAAAATCTGCCTATAAAATGCCATGACTAAAAGGATACAGTTTTCCAATGCAGTCCATTCCTTGGCTTTTTTTTTTTTATATTATATATATATATATATATATATATATATATATATTTGTTCATTATCTAAATGTGAGAAATTTGCTTTCATTAAAAAAAAAAAAACAAAAAAAACCAAAAAAGCCAAATGAACCCCCAAAATTTTTTAACTACTACAAAAAATCAGTAGTCTGCTATAAAGCAATCTTCTATATGTAAAAATTCAAGATATTCAGAATGAAATCCTAGAAAGAAAAAGCAGCCAGGAGATGGTCTTTGCATGGGAACAGAAGAACATTTTAAGACACGGTGAAACAGCAGGAAGGGAACAGAAGTAGAAAACTTGGAATTGAAATGTACCTGTATGTTGACAGCCTGCTAGCCTGACATCAGGGCACCCAGGATGAGCTGTGAGTGTAGCACCACCACTGCTCAAGGCTGCAGTGATGTCTGTGACTGCCATTCTCTTACTGCCAGACAGTCCAGTCTGCTCCTCATTTCACAACTGTTCTACTTCACACCTCACAGAAGTCATGAGGTCCATTTTCACATTTTATTAATGGCCAAAAAGCACGTAATAGTTGGGTTTTGCATTATCTGCATTAGCCCATTACTCTAGCACTCTTTAAAACCTCAGGTTTTATTCCAGCACATTGGTACCAATACTGTGATCTGGTATGCCCAGGATGTTGGGAAGAAGGAAAATAAAAGGAAAAAAAGGACCTTTGTTTCTTCTCCATATAATTTTTTCCAATTTTTCTTTTGGAATGCTCCTAATGTAAATAATGTATGCAGGTAACATATATATTACATAATTTTCTTACATTGAAAAGAATATAAATTTTCCATTTTTTCTTTCTCCACAGATCATTAAATCACAAGTATTATTATTCAGGTGGCAAATAAATGAAATGAAACTGGTCACAATATTATTAGACATCTTGACTAGATTCAGAGTTGATATTTCTATGATTTCTGCCGTGTTTATTGTCCGTGTTTAACCTACCAGCAGGTGCATGCACATGCACCTTAAATCACCACCTAACTATGGTAGCCTACCAAAAATGATTGGCAGATGCTTCTTTTGTAATATCTGGCAATAAATGACACAGAATCTCAAGGGAATTTACATAACAACTTACATTTGTGAATCTGGATCCCTTTTCATAATTAATAGAAATAGCAACATAAGATGAATATCTCTTTAAAAGCAATAATTAAAGATTGACTGTAGCAGAGTGAATAAGGAAAAAACAATGAGATTTTAGCCTGAATTTAAGTTGCATTTTCTGTGTTAATAACTTATGAGTGGCTCTAGAAACATGCTTATCTTTTTGTTGGACTATACAACGTTTTGCTCGTCAGTTAGCTTTATAACCATCTATATATATGCATATATATGCATATGACTTATATATGTATATATAAGTTATGTGTATTATATATACATTTAACTTATAAGTATGTATATTATATATACATTTAACTTATAATGTAGGGTTTAATTTTAATCTCAATTATTTGCATGTCATTCTTTTAAAAGTAGTGCAGCAAAAAAAAGTAGCCCTCACCCTGAAATTATACAAAGGAAACAGATGACCACCAACCATTCTAGAAATACATAACAGCAGCCTGAAGACAGAGGAATGAACCAGCACCCAGGAGGTACCACCCATCTGGACATGGATAACCATATGTAGCACCAGAGCTTGGGGAAGATGGTTTTGAGTTCCTGAATTGAAGCCCACACAACTCAGTCTCAGAGACTCAAATCTGCAGCCATCAGGGCTCAGAGTGTGAGGTGGAACTCCCAGTATCATACACTGAAAGCTTGACCAGTGTCACATAGGTACTGCAGAACTTCCCATCTTCCAAAATCAGAACCATTTTCTGAAACTGAGAAAAGAGTATCCCCAAAGATATCCCTTAATGTATAAATCAAGGCAGCAAAAGAGAATAGACATGGACAATTCTATTCTTCCTTTTAAAAATTTAATTCAACAATTTTTAAAATAAATCTTTGACATGATGGAGTCTTAGAAAAGACAGAGCTGCATCTTTTTAGAAGAATTCTGGGCAACACCCCCACTGCAGATGGCACCACCATTGCCATCTGCCTATAGAACAGTATCCCCAGCATCAATGATGATATTTTGAGTCTTGCAAATCCTCACACCTTAAGTGCCCTGGGTACACAAAGAGGAGCCCCTGTAACATGGGCACCCTCTGATTTACCTAGGTGAGTTTCCAGTGGCTGGTCCTTAACAGCCTGCAGGCCCACACATCATTCCTGCCAGGACTAATGCATAAGAGGCACTGTGTCTGACTCAGCACACTCTTCTCAGAATTACTGGGCCTTCGGGAAGTAGCTATGCAAATATCAGCACAATATATGGCTTGTGTGTGGACATGATGTATGTAACACTGAGAGTTTACTGTGGGTTACACAATGCATGGGTTCACACAATTCATGAAGTTCACTCAACTGCTGCTGTGATTGTTAATCAGATATTCGGTCTCCAATCCACATCAGGACTAATTAAAAAGCGTTTTTTATTGTAGAGTGTAGGCTTGCTCAGGCAACTGCTTGACATTAATCAGCCCTTGAATGCTGGAATTTAAACCAAAAATATGCAAAGAAAATTTATGAGTAATGCCAGTTTTGTTTAGTGTCACACACTGTTAAATCAATGAGGGCTAAATGAGCCTTTATTCAAAGATACTTACAAAATAAACAATTAGTTTTCTGGAATTCATTATTGCTTTCAAAATTTTCTGTTTCTGTCAAGTCCAGGAAAATTTTTCAAGAAAGTTCTAGGAAATGTTGCTGGTTTACACCTACTAAATTATTTAAGCTCCACAGAAAGACACACATTATAATCTGGGGACAAATGTCACCTTGAGATTTCCATTTTTCCTGGAACAGAAATAAATTTTGTGAAAATTCAGATGTATTTACAGCAGTCTTATTAATTTTCTTGTGTATTTTGGTATTTCCAGTTTAAAGCTCTTTCGTATGAGGACAGATATTTTAATAGGGTCTATAGCAATAAGATGAGAGGTAATAATTTTAAAGTAAAAGAGGGAACATTCAGACTAGATCTAAGGAAGATTTTCTTTTACATTTATGGTGGCAAAACACTGAAACAGGTTATGTGATGGATGTCCATCTCTGGAAATATTCAAGGTCGGACTGGACAGGTCTCTGAGACACATGGTTTACTGGGAGATATTCCTGGTGGGAACTAGATGACCTTTAAAGCTCCCTTCCAACCCAAATCTTTCTATAAGTCTACAGCACTGGAACAACCTGAGCATAAGTCTCATCCTAGAGGGAGTTTTGCTATGACAGTGTCCTGGTTTCAGCTGGGTAGACTTAATTAATTTCTTCTCAGTAGCTATTACAGTGTTGTGTCATGGATTAGAAATGAGAATTAGTTGATAACACACTGAAGTTTTGGTTTTTGTTAAGTCATGTTTATCCTAAGTCAAGGACTTTTTACCTCATGCCCTGCCAGTGAGAAGGTCAGCAAAACAAACTGGGAGAGAGCACAGCTAGGACAGGTGACACAGAAAGCCAATTGTGTCCTGGGTTGTATCCCAAGCAGTGTGGGCAGGTCAAGGGAGAATGGGATATCCAAAGGGATATTCCACACCACAGACTGTCACGATCAGTATATAAACTGAGGGGAGCTACCCAGAAGGGTGGTTGATCTGGTTTCAGGAAGGTGGGGTCTTTACTGGACTTTTATATGCTGTAGTTCTAAATAAAATTTCTGGAAATGTGAACACAAATATTTAAAACAGACTTAATACTTTTCAGTTCCATTCAGAAGAATACAAATTTGCACAACAACAAATCAGAAAAAAAACCCTGTAAAATTCAGAAAAGTTATAATGAGTCCAATAATTAAAAGAGCATTAATAGATTATATAAAGTACATTGCAGTAGAACCAGAATTGTTTCCTATATTAAAATCACGTTTATTTGCTTTTAATTAGCTCAAATGAATCTACAATAAATTGAAAAGATATCAGTAATCAACTATGCGTTTTGAAATTTACTTTTTTTTTTTTACTAATAGCTTGCAAATCACATAAGCGTTTCTCCTTCCTAAATTTCTTGGTTCACTGACATTTCAGGAAAACTGTATCACAAGAGTTCCAGTGAAAAGTAACTTCATTTTGAGTAGACTGTAAATCATTTAAAACTCATACATTTAAATGCATGGGAAACAAATCTTTTGCAATAATCTACCTTATGTTAATTAAGTACTCCTTCAAATTACTATAATTTTTATAATCAAAGTTCACAATTTTCAAAATTGAATGTCTCATATGTGCTGCCTCGGCTAAAAAAAATGTGCTGAGTATACCTCTATTTAGTCAGCCATGAGATTATATAGTGCTTCAGACTCTTAAAGAATCCTTCTCTACACAGCTAAGGACAATCTAAAGATCTCTTTTAATGTCCATGTGGTTTCACATCCATGCAGAAAGTACAGTAAGACTCACTTCACGGAAAGAGAAGAGTGGCACTGTAAAAGAGTAGAATCCAGAAACCAGGAGAACAAGGGACTGGTCAGCCTTCCCCCCACAAGAAAAAAAAGACTTTAAAGATCACTTAGTTCCAACCCCCCTGCTGTGGACAAGGATACCTTCCACAGACCAGGTTGCTTAGATCCCCGTTCAACTTGGCCTCAAACACTTGCAGGGATGGACCATCTACAGCTTCTCTGGGAAACCTGTAATAGTGCCTCACCACCCTCACAGTGGTTTTTTTTCTGAATATCTAATATCTACCCTATTTCAGCTTAAGCCATTCCATCCTTGTCCTATTCCTGCATGCCCTTGTGAAAAGTCCCTCTCCAGCTTTCCTGAAGGCTTCCTTCAGGTACTGGACTACCACAATTAGGTCATCCCAAAGCTTTCTCTTTTCCAGGCTGAACAATTCTCTTAGCCTTGCACTGTGTGAGAGGTGTTTCAGCCCTTTGATCATCTTGGTGGCCTCCTTTGGACTCCCTCCATCAGGTCCCTGTCCTTCCTGTTCTAGAGACTCTAGAGCTGGCTGCAGCCCTGCAGGTGGGGTCTCACCAGAGCAGGGCAGAGGGGCAGAATCCCCTTCCTTATCCATAGTGCTTTGTGTGCAGCCCAGGACACAATTGGCTTTCTGGGCTTCCAATGCATGCAGGTGGCTCATGTCCAGCCTCCTACCCACCAGCACCCCCAAGTCCTTCTCAGCAGGCTGCTCTTGATTTGTTCATCCCCAGTCTGGATTGACAAGAGGAGCTGCCCCAACAGAACTGCAGCACCTTGCACCTGGACTTGTTAAATTTCATGAGATTCCCATTGTCACACTTCTCAGGCTTGTCCAGGTCTTCCTGGATGGCATTCTGATCTTCAGTTGTGTCAACTGCACCACTCAGCTTGAGATGATCTACAAATCTGCTGAGGGTTCAGTTGAACCCTTTGTGTCATTAATGAAGATATTAAATATCATTGGTCTACTAAAAGAAACTGGAGGGATAAAGCCAGCACATGGCAGCTGCCCATGCAGAAGGATGTGATACTTCACCCAGGAGTTAGCAAAGCTGTGAAACCTGTTGCAAACAGAAGGCTGCAGATGCTAAAACCGACTCGAATTCCAAGAGTTACTAAGAAGTTCACAGAACAGAAATTCACTGAAGCTTATTAAGCACCAAAAACAAGTGGTGGATCAGAAAGTCTGTGAGCTGCAACTGTTGGAGACTGTCAGATTATGGGGAAAAAAACCCAACAAACCAAAACATGATGTGCTTGTCTATTGCTTTCTTAATCTGCTTTTGGACATTGCTGTAGACAAGATACCCAGAACAACCACCTCTGTTTTTCCATATGTTTTTTTCTATATTTGTAAAGACAGACATTCTCTTTATTTGTAAGTGAAATCTGCAGCTGACTGCAGTGTTTAGCTATGGGTCCTGATCTGGTTTTGGCACAGCACACCTCTAACTTGTGTCTTTCAAACTGTTTTTGAGGATGTCATGTTTAGGGACCATATGTAGCTTTTTCAATACATAGATTCCAGTGTCCCAGCAAAATCCATCGTGAATACTGCATTCACTTCAACAAGCATCTCATCTGTCAGAAATTCTAATATGTTCACATTTCTTTCTAATTTCTCAACAGCTTCTCCAAGTGGAGAAAAAAAAAAAAAAAATCTTATTTTGAGTTTTTAAAAAATCAGTAGTTTCCAAATAGGCAACTAAATAATTAAAAAAAAAAAAAAAAAAGTTTCACTGCTAAATCTCCAATATATACCACAGTAATTAATTTTAATATTCTAATTATTTTGTCTAATAGAGACAAAATATAGCCCTTAAAAAAAACCAAAACAAAACAAAACCTGACATTATTTTAGCTTACTAAATACGAAACTGTAACACAAAAATGATATCTTGGAGTCCAAGTATTCTCAAATTTGTAATACTAAACTCTCAGGAATTATAAATATTCACATTTAAATAGTCATTTGAAAGTCTTTTACAGCAAACTACAGTGCCAAACTCCTTCTTGAAAGCAGGATCTTGAAATTTGAGTATTAAGTAGCTGAATATAATCAAGGGTAAAAACCATATGTTTTTATGCCATCCTTCCCACCCTGAAGTTGCCTTAAATATGGTATCTGAGTATTTTATTCAATAACCATTCAGAGAAGGGGACTATGAAAGAGGTCTGTTTCATTCACCATATGAGTTCTAACAAATTAGTATACCTATTATGAAGCTTTGAGGAATATAATTATACATTTCAACTGTTTGTGCCAATGCCTCTTGAAGACAAACTTCCCTCACAGCTACTAATTGGCAATATCAAAGTGCTTGAGAAGAAAGCAAACTAATCCCTTCTACACAAAAGCCCTCTCCCACTCCAGAAACCACCTACATATCACAGTGCTCATCAATCAGTGGAAAATAAATATATAGCCAGCCAGCATTTTAATTTCCACATGAAACAGCCCAACAAAAAACCAACCAAATAAAAACCAACAACAAGGTAGAAGAAAACAAGGAACCAAAGAGAGTTTGATTTGTTTGGAAATTACTACAACAGACAAGGCTCTCCTGGGCACAGCATGATACCTTTCTGACAGATAATGCACTATCTGTGTAAGGATACTGTACTCATAATACTTACACACATGGTGCTACAACATTATAATAACAAATGTTTAATCAGCCTTCATTACTATTAGCATTTTCTAGCAAGCCTCTGGCATCTGAAGGCTTCAAAGAGTACAACCATATTTTTCTTTGCTCAGAACATGTGCACAAGAAGCAATCATCACTCTCTTGAAAAGTCCAAAATCTAATTTCAAATAGCATGAGTTTCCTGATGGCTTAGTTTTCTTTGGTGGGAGCATATGTTCCTAGAGGCCACCTTCTGGCCTTATGTTCCTGTCAATACTCAGAACTCTGCTTGCAAGTAAGATGCCTACTGTGAAGACTATGATGATTCCCAGCCAGATGCATGAAGGATCCTATCAGTAACTGCAAGAAATCAGAATGTTTTTCTCTTGGATGGGATATCACTCCAGTTTGAAGTCCATAGCTTGCACAAAATATTTGTATGAGAGCCACTTTTTAAGTTAATGTATAGCAATATCTTTACAGTATTTCATTCATACCTGAAGACACTAATAGAATCTCACTGATCTCTCTCTCTTAGTTTCTACAGAAACACACATAACCTGAGTGAGAGACTGAAATATTATGGTTCATGGCTTGAACATTGTTATGGAGGACTTTTGGCCCATTATGACTTTAATGATCAAAGCCCACCCCTCTCTGAATAAGCCTTCTGACTGGAACTTTGGACTGTGAGTTAGGTCACTATGCAGGAACTTGAGATAAAAGAAAAGTGATGCTATTGCCCAATTATCTCAGGTCTAGGGAGAAGTAAACAAGTCTGAGGGAGAAGAATGTATTCACAAGAAAGTGAAACCCAGAAGATGCCCTGAAAATAAGCTGTGGCTGGGTTCATGGTAGGGGAGGCCATAACCTCAGGCTCATCTGCTGAGGCCAGGCGTACACAGACTCCACTCAGCCAAGGGGGAAGGTGGAGAGTTTTGTGGCTGTGACATAACCTCTGGTCAGAGGCAGTGAACACTGATCCTCCATCACACAAACTGGCCCAGGTGTAAAATTCACCACTCCAGGAAGGCCACAAATATGGGACATTCATGAGAGAGGCAGCTGAGGAGGTGCCATAAACCATCAAAGACTCCTAAAGCATCCCCCAGATTCATTCCTGAGGCTTTGCACCAGAGGATGTGATGCAAAGAGATGCAAAGACCTGTTTGCCTGTCTGACCTGTCTGTTGCAAGAAACACTGTCAAACTTGTGCCCCCCATGAGAGGTATCTGTGTATTCCCACCCGGCCTGAACATATATTAATCCATTGACCACTATGTTTTGTGATAATCTCATCACAGAGAAGACCAGAAGAAGAGGATCAACAGGACACCATCAGGATCCATGGAGCAGTGATATTTTCTAATCTGTCACTGTCACTCTCTTTCTCTCCCCCTCACCACCTCTTTTTCTAATTGTTATCTCTCTTCTCTCTCCCTACCTCACATTTACGGCTAAATGCAATCATATTATTTGTTTTGACATGTAGTCTATTTTTCACTTGAATTTGGGAAGAAGCATTGCCCTAATAATTTTAATAACCAAATCTCAGCAACCTTTAAAATTTTGACCTTGTAAAGGATGCTACACTTAACTATATAATTTCCTGTAGAGGAAAGGCCACACCCACCTTTAGAACTAGACACCTCAACAAACATTATTTTTCTGCTTGAAAGATAAAATAACACCAAGGTTTTGTGTTATTTTCAATAGTAAGGCCTTAATAACCTTCTATTTTGCCTGTACGTTGCTTCTGTCTGAAGTTCTCTCTGATATATCCTACATCCCACAGCTACTTCATTGTGTCTTAATGATGTAATAAAATTTGAATTCACCGCACAAACATAATAAATATTATTCACCTTCCTCCTTTTTTGATTCAGGAGGAAGGTGAATAATATTTTATATTTATATTATTTTTTTATATTTATTGAGTCTGTTGCCTTTTTGACTGAAAAAAAATCCATACTATTTTTATGGGATATGAATATTCAGCCGTCTCCTATATACTGCAGTTACTGCCAGATTGGCCTGTCTGTAACATCTTAACTTAAAAAGTTAACTGAACAGTAAACATGCACAAAGATAACTTTTAGGCCTGCCTTAGGTTTTTAGAAGAGACAATAAAATTACAAAAGTCAGTAGATCCATAAATTATACAGAACACAACAGTCTGTTTTTTCTAAATGCAAGGTGGTGGTAGTGTTGATCAACAGTACAAAGTTTGCAGCACGAATAGAGTACTTGTGTCATTCATTTGTGTGAAGGATATTTTTTTCCCCTTAACTTGCACAGCTGTCATTCTCTCCCTCTGTAGAAAAGTTTCAGTAGCAACAAATCTTTTGAGAATGGAACAAGATGTAGTTATCATTTACTCAGCATGTCGTGGTCTAGCGAACAATCCCAAGAAATGTGACAAAGTTTCAGAAAACACAGTCTTCAGCATTTTCTTTTTTTAATGTTGAGTTTGGGCATAAGCATCTCCCATTAATTTAATGCAATTAAAATTGCATTAAAAATAAAATTGTTGTTGACACATATACACATGAGGTACTTTAGGAGTGGGTTTCTATGCCATATACAACATTAAATCCACTCACTCAAAATACACTGTGACACTACCAGAGAAATGTCATATCTTCCAAAAACTAACTCACTATAGAACAGCAGTAAATGAATCATCCCCTAATCATGATTCAATCTGTAGTTCAAAGAATTTAGCTGAAGTAAAGTTGAAAAATTTTGTTGTCAATTTTTTTTTTGTTCGTTTCCTAGGTTCAAATCTATGTTGGATTCATTTTCATAGGCAAGTAGGAAAAGATGTTTGAAGCGTTTAAGCTGAGTCTTAATATAAATTCATGTGCCTCTGAGACATTCAGATTGAACTGTGGCAGTAAGTAACATTTTAAAGGTCCTTAATGAATCAAAGGTTCTGGAAACTGCTTTTACGAAACCATGTAACCTGGATACAAGGACTTAGCTTCATTAATCCAAATGCTGAAGTTCTTTCATATTTTAATGGCCAACTCTCAATGGAAACACTTCCAAAAGAATGGAACCAAAAGGATTATTTTTAATAAGACACATCATTGGTATTGGTAGAGGTCATAGATAATCACCAAGCAAGCATACCACTGACACTATTTCCAGGGATTGCAGCAATGCTATGTCTCAAAATACTGCACTGGAAACACATTGGAATTTTAATCTAAAATCCTTACTGAAGGCATAGTAACACTGTATATGGTTTCAGGACAAAAATATTTAGGTGAAGACTTCTGGGAAACCCATGGAAGATCTGTCAGCAAAAGGACGGATCTTTCATTTCTTCATTGTTGATTATTTCACTACAGCAATGAACCCTCTGGCTCAGACAAAAAAAAAAAAAAAAAAAAAAAAGACTTTTCTGATAAAAAAGTCTTTCTTAACTTAAAGCACTGAAGGCACCGGATTGCAAGAATTACAATTTAGGATTATTCATTGATTTTTTCAACGCATGAAAACAAATCTTGGCGTTATCTTTTCCAAAGTCTCACAGTAAATTCAGCTCTTAATGGACAATACCACTCCATGCAAAACCAACAAACTTTGTTCCCTCACTATTTTGCACCAGTTTCAGTGACATGGGTCATATTCCAAGTACTGTCCCTTAATTTTAAAGAGTCTTGAATAAAATTGCATTAAAATTACCCAAACTAAGATAATGTTTCCACAACTCAACAAATGTATCTATGCTAATGTTTTCAAAAATTGCAAGAGTCCTGCAAGATTCCATCTGCCAAGTTTCCACCCATAGAAATTCAAATTTCTGGATTATAATTAAATCTCTCTGGAAAAACATAACAAGTGACAGAGTACCATATAGTAGCAGGGCAGTCATTATGCCAGTTTTCTCAAATGCTAAGATACCAAAAGCTCCTTAGGAATGAGTCCTGTCTTGGCAATAAATAATACATAGCAGATAATCGTGTAAAGTACTTCTATATTACTTCTACATTTATTGTTTTATATGATTGTATTACTCTTATATATATTTATTATAAAATTTCTTTACTTGTATTACTGAATGTTAAATATGAATTTTATTGTAGGCACCCAAACATTGATAACAGAAAATTCTGCCAACCACAGAATGCATATTCATCACTGAGATACTAGTCAAGAGTCCCAGTATGCCTTCAGCATGAATGTGTTATTGGTGTAAGAAAAAAAAATTTATTCTATGGTGCAGAAACTGGGCACAGCACAGACCATGGATGCAAAGACCAAACTTATTTCATAGATATGCCTAGAGAAGCACCAAGAGCAAAACAGTTTCGTTCCAACAAAACCATACTTTTCCAAATATTGCTAGGATTATTCAGGAAGAACAGTTTCCTACACCAACATTGGGAGGTAGTAACAGCTGAAGAATAGTAAAATCCTCATCAATTTCTTTTACTCGTTATATGGAATTAGAAACAAGAAGTCTTTGAATTTAATCTCGTCAAATTTTGTGGGTACATCAGATCACACAGATGGAATGGATCTGAGTATTTGAGTTGCATTTCAAGGTCAAAAAAACCCCTCAACACTTTGACAGGATGTAATATTTAGCTTCTTTTTTTCCTTATTCTTTGACATTTGAGACAAACATTCTATCTCAGAATTCAGTGAAGCCGAAAGAGGCCTAACTTTCAGGAAGTTAATTATTTCAGGCTAGGAGCTACTGTGCCTTTCAATTTTTTCCTGATTGCAGCACTACAGAGCAGACTGTGTTTGGAAACAGAGACAGTGAATTTAACTGGAGTATGACAAGCAGTAATGTATGCAGGATAATACGCTTACCTAATATCCTTCATTTAAAATGCACAACACTGTAGGGAAAACGCAAAACACTTTGAAATACAATCAAAGCTATTCATATTTAATACTTCAAACAAGAGATCTAAAATGTTGCAGAGGTGACAACATATTACAGAAAATGCCAGCATTTAGTCTTGTCAAATTATAAAATAATAAGCTTCTATTTTAGATTCTCTGAAAAGGCAATTAATTGTGAAACTATTTCACAGCAGAACTTTGAGCCTCTGTCAGAGCCTAATGAACAAAATAGAGATATGATACATTATTTGTGTATTTTCCAATAAACAAGTGCTGAACCAAAACTGCAGAGCTTTCTGAGATGACTTCTCAGTACAATAGATAATGTAAATAAGCTCAAATGCTTTATCCATCATCCATGTGGAAGCACACTAAAAATATCATCATCAGTGATATCCTCAGGTACACCATCAGTGCATCCTGCAATCTGCAGCAAACTATCCTCATTTATTTTTCATAGGGGCAAAAGTAGGTAAATTAAAAAAAGAAAACAAAAAACCCCCAAAAACCCCAGCATCAAGCAACCTTCAAATACTAAAATATTTTATGTATTCACACATTATAAGATCTGCTTCTAAATAAATCTCCACATACAGCAAACCAATTATATTAACCTTAATAATAATTTTCATAGTCTGATCCGATTACTGACAATGAAGAATGTTTTATTTTTTTCTTGCAAACCTAAGAGACAGTAGCCTCTCTGGGAATTACTAACTTCTTAATATATTTGCAGCTCTACGCACAGCGGCGAAATCTCTGTATTACTCACACAAAAGACATGAAGTGTTTTTTAAGGGAACTGGATTCCACAACAACAACAAAAGAATCTTTGTTGAACCATGTATAGCAATTTCTACTCAAAGTGCTAGACCCTTAAGTAAAACACAGTCAAAATAGAAATCTCCTTGATTTTTCACCAGAATTTTCTTCAAGTAAATTCAGAATGTAAGGAAAACAAAGCTATTTGATTGTACCAGGCCTGTAAAGAAAATATCCTTTGGAGTACTATTTATGTTTTAACATATCAACTAATTTGGCCTTGAAGCAGAGTCTAAAATCACTGTAAATAAAATTCACTAACAATCAAATTATTTACTTAGTGAAAACCAGTAATAAGGTAATTCTAATCTAATGTTAAAATCCAATATAAAATAAAGTAGAAAGCATCCATTAAATTAATTTTAGGCTCCAGGTCTTGTTTGCCAGTGTCATGGACTCATTTAACAAAAGTGTATATTTACATAATCAGCAGGGTCCTAAAACTATAAAATGGGAGAAATTCATGGACATTAAAAAAGTTCTTATGACTCACAGTTAATATGTGGTTCCTACATAGTGCTACAGCTAAGACATCAAACATGATCACTGACTTTGTACCTGAGATAATGCCAAGGAATAAATAAAATTAATTACATCTGCATTTTTTATTATTAAGACTATAATGGGACCAAAAAAGACAGATCTGTCAGAAGTGCTAAGGGCACTATTATGTTTTTTCTATTTCAGCTACACTCTCCTGGATGTAGAGATGAAAAGAGTCTTTTTAAATGTCTCAGCTGGACTGCAGCTGCATTCATCTTTAAGGCTCCAAACTCAGTTTTGTTTTCGGAAAAAATTACACTGTCAAATTGGAAAAGACTTGAGGAAGTCTTATGACAGCAATACACCTTGAAAAATCATCTGACAATGAAAAATAGAGATAATAAATCTGTTTAGTTTATTCAATACAACCCAGATATTTCTTGATTCTGCTATTTGCATTATTTTCTGCATTCAAAGACTACAATATCAAAAAGCAACAGAGAACTGTCCTCAAGTGTAAAAAGCACTTGAGATTTTTTAGAGCTTTTTGAGAGAGATTAAACATGTTCAGTTGTAGTTGCACAGCTGTATTTCAATACATGAAGTATCTCTACAGCTCTGAAAATGAAGTATTTATGATAAATACCCTTTAATTTTCTTTTCCTTGCATTCAGAACAGCAGCTCAAGGGCAAAATATATGTATGCTTGGTTATGACAGTATGTGATTTAGTAACTCTACAGGTAACAATGACCATGGACATTTGTGGTTTGAGGACCTTCCTCCTTTTCACTGTCATGCTTTATAATGTGAATTTAAAAATTCTTACTCTTACTTTCATTTTCTCTCACCAGCCTTCTTTAACCACTCTACATATTGAATCAGCACTGCTCTTGGAATAAGAATGTAGATATCTATTCTGAAGGAGACTTGTATCAACATTTATAATCTCAGTTAGGAGATAAAGGAATGTGTCAGAGGCAAAAAAAAAGAAACCTAAAAAACCAAAAAACAAACAACATTGTCCATGTTGATATCTTTCATATTTTGGGACTCTTAAAAGCAACTCTAGGTCAGTGAGCCCTGTAGAACATAGAAAGGAGTAAGACTCAGTAAGAAAATGAGACCTCATGAGAAAGTGGAAGATGTGTCCAGTGTAGACATCCGTCCAATAAACAGATTAGATCATGCCATGTATCAATTTGGGGGCTGTCACATTGCATTTCCTACAATTTATTCATGTGAGGAAGGAAAGGGAGAAAAAAGTAAATAATTTATAAGAACTTCAGCTAGGAGAGCCTGTTAATGCCTTTTTCCCCCTTACATCAACTAGTTTACTTTCCTAGGAAAGGGACAAATCTAGTAGATGAGAAAATATAATAAAGGCAACTGAAGGACTAAAAGTCATGCATTCAACAATGGAGGATTGTTGTAATGGAATCCAGCAACACACCAATTTCTGGGAACTTTTTCTTCTTTCTCCAAAAAAGAGCATGGAAAATGCAGGCGAGCCACTGTATACAGTGCCTTTATTATATGAACAGCCACACTTTATCTGGGATTGCAAATACCAACATATTTTCAGCCACTGATATAATGGAAGCATTATAGTGTTTTGGGTTGGAAGGGACCTTAAATATCATCTAGTTTTAAAACCCTTTTATAGGCAGGAACAGTTTCCAGCAGACCAAGTTGCTCAAAACCCCTCCAACCTGTTTTTGTACATTTCCATGGATGGGGCATCCACAATGTCTCTATCAACCAGTTCTGGTGCCTCACCACCCTCACAGTAGAGGATTCTTTCCTAATACACAATCTACACCTCTCCTACTCCATCTTCAGGCCATGGCCCCATGTCTTACCAACATATGCCCTTGTGAGAATTCCCTCTCCAAATCTCTTGCAGGCTCCCTTTAGGCACTAGAAGGGGCTCTAAGGTCTCCATGGAGCCTTGTCCTCTCCAGGCTGAACCACCCAGCTCTCTCAGCCTGTCTCCACAGAAGGAGGAGGTGTTCCAGCCATGTGATCATCTTCTTTCTTCCATCTCCTCAAGGCTTGATTCCAACACGTCAACCTCTTTCTTGTGCTGAGGGCCCCAGAGCTGGGCACAGTACTCCAGGTAGGGTGTCACAAGAACAGAGTAGAGAAGGAGAATCACCTTCCCACATCAGAGGTATGTAAAGCACAAACAGTGACATGAATTGCACAGGAAAACGGTAATATGCTTTCATCATATGATGAAAAGCCTCTTATGCAATGAAAGTGGTTAATCTCTAAAAAGATGCCAACATTATCTTTCTGGCTATGCTTTCTAAAATTTCAACTCCTATATTTTATTCTGAATAAATGATGCAACTGAGGGCTCATGTACTGTCAGTGCAGAGTCTGGATGCCTCCCTCTTTCAAAAGTATTTTAAATATGATTAAAAGTGCTTGCTCCAAATTATTTTGAAGTAACAATTTCCTGGACAGGATTATATT